>CM061920.1:111739338-111936886 GCA_031002005.1 Vandiemenella viatica | reverse complement strand
TTAGTTTATTACTTAATTTTTTAGATTTGTTACTATGATTTCACTGGCATCCGTTATCATAGCGCCCAAAGAAGGAAATGATTGAATTCTATACTAAGTACATCCGTATACATAAATAAAGGCGCTTATGCAGACAAGAATTTCACGAAAAATGTCATTCCCACCTTATAATTATGATGAACCTTTAGTTTTTTATCTGTGTACCTAATAATTTGACTCTTCATACTACGTTGACGTACCCAGGTAGATATCCAGTCCTGATCACAGTCTGCTCTCGTATTGATCATATTATATAACACTATGTCGTCTGCCAACAACCTAACTTCTGATAGTAATCCACCGACACAATCCTTCATTAGAATAAAGAATAGAAATGGTTTCAGTACACTACTCCTTTGGCACTCCCATTTTCAAGTACACTTCTTTTGATACGACATTTCCTACATTAAGAATTCTTCTATGCAGCACATTACTATTTCATTCACTCCAGTAGTTTTTCGCTTATTTAGTACCATTTTATGGCTCACTCTGTCAAAAACCTTTGAAAGACATTATCCGTTTGGCCTCACTTGTCCATTTCATCCGACATATCTTGCATATAGCCCACTAACTGAGATTAGCCTAAACCCTGTTGTCGACTTGAAGACTATTTACGTTTCTCACAGACACTTCTGATTCAGTTGCTCATCAATTTCTCCATTAATTTAGAGGAACGTAAGTGGTTTTCAAGTCGACGACATGGCTTTAGGCAAGGACATTCATATTCTCAGTTAGTGGACTATATGCAAGATATTCGGATGAAATGGACAACGAAGGCAAAACTGATAATGTCTTTCAAAGGTTTTTGACAGCGTGAGCCATAAAATCGTATGTGCACCATCGCAATTAACACAAATTAAAAATTTGATATTTATACCTTTTTCCTTAGGTACTTTACCAATAATAGGATTCTGGTAGTTATGTTATCCTTTATCCAACTAATGCAGCTAAAATAAAAATTTTTTTTTTGGCTTGCGCGTTTCGATTAGATCGTCATCGGTGCCGTAGAACAAGTTATGATTAATATTGCTAAAGTAAGTTTCTTTAAGTATTAATATTAATCATAATCTGTTATTAAATGTTAGTATACACAATTAATAACAAATGGTTTCCCCTCACCGTAATGTGACTAAGGTCATTGTTTCCCCTTGTTACACTTCTTCATTACAGAAAACTGTAATCATACTTCCCACTGGTGATTCACATGGTTGAAAGAGACGGTATCAAACTATATAAAAGTTCCAGAACATTAGTTTTGAATTTTCATTGACTAAATGCATTCTTCTCCTTGCCCTTCATATGTTTTTAACATTCACCAAAACATTCCTCTTGAGATCAGTTGTAATAACAATAGGCCCCTATACTGTGGAGAATTTTGAGTTACATTTATATAATATAGCTAGGACAGAAACCACGCTGCGAATTTTTTTATTTATAATTTTCGTCGGCAGAAACGGAAGTTAGTTTGCGGATGTATCGATTGCAGAGAGTCAATAGCGACTCGTTTTTTTGGTCTGGAGCACGCAGAAAATTCGCTATCCTGCAGCAAGCTATTTCCGTTCGTCATAATCCCTGGGTCGATGGCGTACTTGGTCGATGTTTTCAATCTGCTCTGGCTGTGCGGAGATGAGAATTTTGCGCGGTTCAGTCCCTGATGAGACTGACGCAGCTGGCCAGCCGAATGCGAGTTCGCACTATCACCACTGTACCAACTAGAAACGTTTATTCGGAAATTTGGACATCTTTTTTATGTGTAAAAATAAAATAAAAATTTGAATAATTATTCACATAAAGCAACAGGTTGTGATAAAATAACTTTTTTATACTGAAAGAACCTGTTCTGAACTGTACAAAGGAGCAGAAATGATGTCGTTGATTCAAAATTAGACATATTTCAGCAATTAGGATAAACAATACAGATAAAGTTAATATCTTTTGATTAAAGTGCTGACACATATAACTGAATCGCATAACGATTTAAATTATACTGAAAATTAAGGTACAATAGTTGTCACAAGCTATTTTACGTTTCTTTATTTTATTTTTTATGCCAGATGTTTCTTTATTCATATTTTCCGCTATCTGGCACGTTGACTGTACTATAATGACACCGGTACTGGTTCATACCTCGGCACTTTATGCAAAGGATGAAACAGACTGTGTCGCGTAAAGGCCGCGTAAGAAGAAACATAGATTTTCATCTGCGAACCCCTTCGTCCAGAAGCGCCAAAAGCACACGCCTCACTCAGCTGTGCTCTTTAACATAGGGTGGTTCTATGTTCGCTTAAAGCCTTTGATTAATATTGCACATAATTAATCGAAACGTCTTCCTCACTGATAGTACATAAAGCTATCTTGCTTCACCCGATGAAGAATAGATAACGTCGGTCAAGACTTCGGCCGCACTTAAGTTAAATATCAAACTTCCCTCTATGTATTTACGAGCATAGCACCAGAATGACCTATGCCCTACCTTCAGGAACCGTACACAATCAAGACTGGCCGCCCTTTAGCCTCCCTTTGATTTTCTCTCCCAGCGTCTTCATTTGAAATATCCTGTAGCCAGTAACTTCAATTTGAGACGGTTTGGGTTTTGCCATTAACTCTCTAAATTTCGTGGTAGTGACTGGAACTACGTTACTGCGTGAAATGCAGTGTCTCTCGGCACTAACGTCATTGTATCGTAGTCCTACTCCCGGACTTGGAAACCATGGAGCCGCATTGGCGGATTTCATGGTGTGGGGGACGCTATGCTTCCTAACGGCTTTTCTAACGGTAGGTTTCTCTCGGAGTTGGTACGACAGATTCAGAACATTTATACGTATAGTCCTTTCCCATTTGAATCGTTGACTCCATCGACTGCGGTTTTTCTTAATCAAATCAAATCGCAAATAACATTTTTCATCGTTGTCCATGATTTAATCATTGTTTACTGTCATTTTACTAAAATTAAAGGAAGACTTTAAATGTGAACTTCCACAGTAGTGATCTCAGAGAACTGAGGGGGTTTTTTCCTGTGTTTCTCCGTCCTTGTTACAATTATAGCCTCGGGAGTCTCTTAGTTGCTCAGACTTGGTGTATGATGTGTCGGCTGTATTTGACGAGTACGAGACAGGGCCTATTATGGCCACAAAAAGGATACTATGCAACTAATTTGACGTATAAATCTCTATACTAGCAATTGAAGTTATTCACACTGTGGTGATTAAAGTCGGTTACCACTTTTTAATAGAGCAACGATCTTCCACCAAGTTTGGCTTTATTTCTGATTGGCTAGATGTTTCCATTATTTCTGAGAATACGCGATTTTAAACAACTTCTTTTGCATCGTGGTATGTGAGATCTGCATGCAGAATTCATTTTTTAAAATGTGTTAACCACTGTTGCCATAATGTGATATAGTTCAAGTTAAATTTTATAGTTGCCTATATTTAATGACGAAAGTTGTACATTTTACGCTTTGCTTAGTGAAGAAATTCATCACTTTATCATTTATATGAAACCAACACTGATTACATGTAAATAACTTATAATCTCACGAGGGCATAAAAAGACCGTAGCAACGGTAATCCTATCGCTTGATCACGTCAATTTTGATTACTTTAAGCAGATGGAAACACCTCAGATATCACTAGTGTGTCCACAAGAACAGAATACACAACCACCATTAACAACTGTTTCAGAAGATTTGCCAGAGACAGCAATGTCATAGACATAACATGGATATCCAAATTTTTCATTGACATTAACTTACTAGTTCATGAAGTCTCCAAAATAATGACGGCCGAGAAGAAGGAAGAGGAAAAGGATGATGATTGCGGAATTTTACATAGCCATCACAGAGCCGGAGGTGTAATCTACATTCTCGTTCGTGATTGGCACTTTTGCTATGGTTTGTTAACTCTGCCGATCCAAAGTCTGAATGAAAACGGATAGGACAATTCTTATAATTCAACGGTGCTTTTATTGGTTTTCAAATAAAAGTGGAGCGATTACACCTCGTAACATGTTCTCACCTGATAGCAGACAATTTCCTCCAAAATCAGTTTTAGGTATAGTATTTCTGCATATCACAGCATAATTACTATGTATGTGGGATACACGAAATGGTGATTATAGGAGGTAGCGAACTCTGGGGGCAGTAGACGCAAGTACATTCCAAACAATGTCCAAAAATAGTAATTACGAAAAATATGAAATTAATGTAATTACAAAAATTTAGCTTTCTGTAAGCTTTTTATGTCATTGACACATGCATTATATGTATTTGGGCTGTAATTACTACTAACTTTGTAAATATGGATACATAATGAATTAATGAAATCAAAAATAGGTAAGTGATTGTTTGATATTAAATTTAATCCCTTCATCACGATAAATAATCATGGACTCAGGATACCGACGTGAAAACGGATGAGCAATACTTATAATGGGATGACTTCGTCCTCCCCTTTCAGAGTTTAATTTAGTAACATTTAATAAATATTATACATTTTCCTACTTTACGAGCATTATGAAAGATTGGAAGATCCATTGATGTTTCTTTACCTTAATCTGTGTTATAATTTGTAATTGCCAGTTGCGCCACAGATCATCTGGCCAATCTCTTTGGGGGATTGCGTGGTTTGCTTTTAAAAGAAAATTCAGATCCTCCGATAGAAATAAGTCGTTGAAAAATATTCAGTCTATTGTAAAAAGATTAATATGGTATGATGTCTGGATTATGAACTACAAATTGTGTAACTTATGTCAAGAAGGTTATTTTATTAACTTGTTGAATACAACTGCAATCACAAGGTTAACCGTTACACACTTCCTGGCTCGTTCATGTACTACGATGTTCATATGTATCCAAACGACCTGAAATGCACATCGCTACATTTCCTCCTGGGATATATTCAACCCATTATACACATCTACCAATACAGTACTATAACCTGTAGGTGGTACAGTCACGTGACTATCCCAAAATTGAGACACATCCATCTCCTAAAAAACGAAATACATTTCCGCTTTTTGTTTCAGAAACCGAAATGGTGATTACATTTCGGCAATAAACATAATACTTCACTAAACCACTTTTGCCCGTGGTTCGACTCAAACCGAGGAACTACGATACAACGCACTAGTTTCTGGGCAGAGCATCCGCGAATTTGAGCCACTTACAGCACCATCGTATCAAGCTTATTTGGGACGGAAGCTAAGGTAGCAACAACTCATACACAGTCTGGCATTATCTTCCTCATTCCTGAAATTTCCTGTTTATTCGAATTTTTAATTTTGGAAATAACATTATCATGTCATGAAAGAATCTGCGCGTCAGTGGTGGTATACGTTAGAATTGACGCGTAAAATTTCTGCGCTTCTTTACTACAGTATTTTTTTTTAAAGGAACAGTTAAAAATTTTGTCCCTTGCTGCAGATCGAAGTTTTATTGATTCCCGGAGATAGAATTCAACGCAACAGGTCAGGGAAGAATAACTTCATGCCACGAATAGTGTCTATTTGAGAATATTCATCAGTTATATAAGTAGTGATCACTAGTGGAAACAGCATGTTGTTCAATAAGGATGCTTGTAATTGGATGTCAATCATTAATTACAGCTTTTTTCGTAGCAACACCTACTCACTTTTTCAATTCTCATTTGCGTGCCAGTATCACAAACTAGAGAATATCTTTGTCGCACACTAGGCACATTAGTTTGATTTAGTTCTTTATTTTTAAACAACCATAATTAAGTATCAGATCAATGATCAATCTCCCACCTTTTTCATCTACATTAGAAAAAATGGGGAATTTTGAATGACAGAAATCGTTATGATTACGTTAAATTAAATTACGTTATATTTATTCCAAAACCTGCTTTGCAATTGTCACTAACGCATGCTGCGTTGACACTGTCTCATGTCAGCGAAAAAACTAATTTTATTGTTTTTTTCCTTTTGTTTCACGCTTTTATATTCAAGAAACGAGAGAACCAAAGGAATTACTTTTGCAGGCATGAAAATTCACCAGCTTAAAATTACTAAATTTTAAAACGTGTTACGTGATATATAACAGAACTGTTAGATAACTCTGTACTGTTCCCAGCAATTATAATTCAGAGCAAACGTTGAATTTTATAATAAATTTATAGTAATTATATTGTTGAAGACGGATATAAAAGCTGCATTTTGTTGTGACTCAGTACTTGTTCAAAACCAGCATTTTGATAGAAAGGGATACCTTTGTGCTGTGTATGGACTCTTAATAGCGCGTAAATGTCTTAAAAAGTAAAAAAGAAACGTATTTGACATCGTACAACTCTTGCCGAAATGTAATCGCTATTTCAGTTTATGAAACGAAAAAGCGGAAATGTATTTCATTTTTTAGGAGATGGCTGTGTCTCAATTTTGGATAGTGGCGTGACTGTACCACCTACAGGTTATCGTACTGTCTTGGTAAATGTGTTTGATGGGGTGAATAAATCCCAGAGGAAATGTAGCGATGTGCAATTCAGATCGTTCGGGTACATATGAGCATGGTAGTGTATTTGCGTTCTCGCGGCAACCAGTATACCCAGCAAGTGACGTGCAAAACAAATGCAAATTTCCTTGTGGCAATTATTTTGAATAGTAGGACATTAGCCTCGTGGTTTGGGAAAGAAAAAAGCCGTGAAAGATAGGTAGGTGGAGAGAGTAGACATGATAATTAGGCTCCTTCATCGTGGATTTGGTACTAGTAAAGTACCAGGAAAACATAGTAACTGGGTTCACGGCCACTCCGTTCCGAGCATTGCGGTCGGCGACTACGCATTTCTATTGGCATAGATAGAGAAGCAGAGATTGGTTTTGTTGTAAAAGTTAAAAATATTCTTACTGGTGACGAAGGAGATCCGGTTTTGAAGTTACAATGAGCCAACGCTTTGAGAGATTCCAGGAGTCGATTAGATTCCTTTGGCCTTAATAAGAAAAAAAGAAATTAAATCTAAAAGCTATGAAATAATGGAGATTACAACAGATTTTAACAAACGCTCCAAAGACAGTATAATCTCGCAACTGTTAAAACTGTGACGCATGAAATCTTATATCACATTCAGTTGAAACGAATTATGTAGAAGGGATGGATAAAAAAACGTAACTGAAACGTTTTATTTAACTCGTGTAGCCTTAAAAAACTTTCTGTCTGACACCGATCTGAAGGTAGATAATGACGTCATATATCGACACATGTAATAACCATATATTTGAAACAACTGTGAAATATTTTTATGCAGGCAGCATAAAAGCACTGGAATGCTGTTTGAGGAAGTTATGGAGCTCAGAGTGGGTTATGTTGAAAATAAAACATAAGTTTTCTTTTAACTCATGAGCATCAGCTTCAAGCCTGTTTCTTATAGGGCGACTCTAGTTCATTATCACCACAATTTTCATTCAGTATGTCCAGTCCGTATGCCATCTCCTCGCTGTCAAACATATAGCAGATAATATGCTGCATTCACAGAAAGTAAGCCTAGGGAACCGGCGGAGAATCTTTGAGCGAGCGGTTGCATGCAAGTAAGCCAGAAAAAAAGAGATGCTTTCAAGCAGCGCAGAGGGCATTATAGAACTATCGCAATTGAAAGTGATGCTTATGTCTTTCGTTACTTATATCTTACAACCTATGTTGACGGACGATCTCAGCTTATATTAAGCTGGTTTTAAGGTATGAGTATGTCAATCTCATCACAATACTAGTTTTACAAGTTATATCCCGTCTTATATGCAAATTTTTATGGTCTGCAAGATCTGTTATTGTGCAATTAAATAATCAGATTTAGTAAATTTAAAAACGTAAAGACATCTCGAAAAATTTGTTATTGAAAAAGAGCATTTCTCCTTCACACTATCAGATATTGCATCGCAAAGCTGTAATGATGATGTATAAATGGGTCAGAATATGTATAATTCCTAGGAACAAAGACGGTAGTATAAAACATACCAAGATGTACAATATCTTAAGCAATCCGCTTTTATTGCATTCGAACAAACTTGGGTGGGAAGAAGTACAACTATGATGTTAATATTAAAAAAGTTATATGAAAGTGGTATTAAAACTTATTCAACAAAATCCTGGTGGAGATGTTTTGATTTTTAAACTCGTTAAACCGGATAGTTTAGTACGAAGCTCGTATGGAATGTTTCATATTTAATCTTTTTACTAAAAAAACTTGCTGCCTCGTGATATTCTACCAGATCGTCCAATACTGCTTTCTTTGCTCATAATGTTTTCCAGTTTCCCTACTGAATTGACTCATACGTTAATCAAATTTTATTAAGTATTTTTATTATTGGCAATAAATTTCAATCCTTTCTTGATTGTGCATTCGCCTGACTTCTTACGTTTTGTATTCTGTGCTATCACCGAATTTCAGGTTTCACCTGTCTGACTCTATATTTCGTACATCATTGCAGTCACGTTAGTATTAATAGATTGGTAAGAAACTTTATAGTTTTTTAATACGTATCTCGTATTACAATCTCAAATGGCTGACCCGTGCGAATATTTCTTACAGTCTCGTTATTAGTTACCGAATGGTAACATAATAATATGAAAATAAATAAATGCAAGTATTTATTAATCAAAGGTATTTACATTGAAGAAAAGTAATAAATATCAGTCTTAAAGTTAGTGTAAAAAGTCGTTACCATTATATACGTTATTTCTAGTTGTAAAACATTTAAGAAGTAGATATTTAAAAAATAGATATTGGCTTTGTCAGATGTGATTTTCTTTTCCATACTTCTTTACTTTACAAAACTTCTTTGAAAACAATGTTAGTAGCTATAATTTGATCATTGTTTACTTTTTGACTGTATGTGTCTTTAACACAAACATAAATATCACTGAATCTAAGTACTCCTGAAAATCTGCGTACAACCGTCTACGCGGAAAAAAGGGCTCTTGTAAATACAATACCGCTCTTTGAAACGTCTGATCTTGTGCTTTATCAAATTTAATACCGAAGTGAATTTTATTGGGAATTGTTTTCTTATCATTTGGAAAGGCATGGTTGGATCAGAAGGTGTGAAATTAATGCGAGGTAAGAGCACAGTTTTATCGGAGTGAATTTAGTAGCGGTGATGTGCTCGCCTAAGTCAGTTTTCAGTAATCTTGAATCAATAATTAATACTTTATTAGTGTAAAGTTTTCTAATTAACATTATAAAAGCAATTTATGAGGTTGTAAACCGGACGTAGTTTAGGAGTTCAAGAATTACGTGGGATGTAATGGAACGTTGTTTATTTCTTCCTATTTGTCACATTTTTTTTCCTTACTAGATAACAAACTGGAAATGACATATTCATTAATTGTCGAACAATCATCATTTTTTTGAAATAAATTAGTAGTTGACTAGAATTGTGAAATATTTTGTTCATGGATTTTTGTAGCATTAAAAATGGTGGTAATAATGCTACGGTAATTACAATAACAACGTTTCGGAATTTTGATTGCTTCATTGTAGTAACCTGTTTGAACTTCTAATTCATCGTTACCAAATTTAAATATCATTCAGTGAAAACGGGATCATCATATGGCAATCGGCTTATGAATTACATCGTGAGTCCGTAAGGGCGGTCCTTTGATTGTAAGTGTAAACAAATCTGACCATCAGCTGTATTGTTAGTTAAAGTTTCAACAGATGGATCGGTAAACATTCTTTAAAGAATGTAAACAACTCCAGCCGGCAGCTGTCATGCACGCTAATTAAACAGTTTATCAACAGATTGCGCCTTCCACATTCTGTATGTAAATAAGGTTTTTATAAGAAGTATTTAAAATAAAGTTTTTTAATGAAAATATTAATTTTAAATTTTTTGTTTATTTTTCGTCATTAGTGGGGCGTAATCTTCAAAATTATGTCTCAGTCATTAATTTTGACGGAGTATTGAGGAGATCTGGCGTACCGACAAAAAATACCTTTGAGAAATAATATATATATTATGTAATCGTAGGTTTTCCCGTCGAAACTGATGCATGAAGATTTCTCGGGTAGTAGGTAAAACACAGTAGGTAATTTATACATAACGATATTTGCCAAGAAAATTAGGAAAAGTCTTTATGTATATAAGAGAGTTTTACAATTGAGTAGGTACCAGATTCATTTAAAAAATCACCGTAAATCTCTTGAACTCCTTTCTGAATGTAGGACTTGATGGGAGGTAACATTCAATAGTTAATTAATTTGTGCATTCTACTGCATATTATTACTATTATTATTACTCCGAGATTTACTAAAAGTTAGTGGCGGTGGGTACTTATCACAATGTGTAATCATTTGTTCTTAGGAAAGAATATACGGGAAGTGGCTCCAGTGGGCTATTTTCAGGAGCCATCCCGGCTTTTTCCTAGAGTGATCTGAGAAAGTTCCGTAAAACCCAGATCAGGATGGCAGTATGGTTTTTTACTCGCCACAATTTCTTTACTGCATTAATTTGTGTTTCTCTACGAGTATCTAAATTCAAATAATTCTACAAAACCTATGATCGGCATTGATTCCATTGCATTATAAAGTTGTTTTCCAGTTAGAGCAGAACTCTAGAGTTGAGTCACCCTGTCACTCAACTTGCGTCACGCAGATGAAGCGTCCCCCGCCGACATGACAAACAGCTCACAACAGCGTCGAGTGGCATTTTCGTCGCCCAACACATACGAGAGAGAGACGCCTGTCACCGCCTTCAGCTGAACTGCTTTCAAGAAAAGACATAAAACACTGACTTAGCGCAATATACAATGTAATAGTGGATTCTGTGCACAGAAAATTTTTCTTAAACATCCTGTGTTAATACCTATTAGAAAAGTGCATTGCTTATATCTGCAGCTTAAAAATATTAGATGTAAGAAAGTATAAGTCAAGTATCAATATTACACTATTCAAGCACAAAATTCGCTGACATTAGAGATGAATATTCGAGAAAATTCTAGCTAAAAAGTACTTATTTTTCAACAGTTAAGTTCCATTTCTTATGGGTGGTAAATGAAACTGCTGTCAGACTCATAAACCAAAGAAAATTTAAGTTTGTGATGAAAAAATGTTAGAGATGAAATAACTCAAAGGAATTTTTAAATGATATAGTAGTAAATGATATTCACTCATGAATTACATAACCATACAAGTTAACAATGAACGAAATTCATTCATAAGTCATAAAAGAAAGCGAAATGTTTTGGACACCAAGGGAATTGAGTCAGAACAGCTCCAATTTAATACAGATGATTTTCCTTCAATTCTTAAAATATGCTGATGTTGTTTTTCAAGTAAAATTATGTCGCGCACGTTAGATTGCATGGTTAATGTAGGCTAAATGATACATGTGTGACTGAAATGTGTGTATGTATGCAATTCACAAAATTGTTGGTGGCAGAAATTGCTTTGCTTCGACAGTAATAATCTTTTCTCTGTGCATTCCCTATTGGTACAAGGAAAGAAACAATGCAGTTAAGCATGTATGCATTTGTGTGGAATCTGTACTGATTTTATTTCTGCTTTCATTGGGACCCAGATATGATGGTAACCGATGTATGTCTCCCAATTTGTAAATGTAGGTGGGTTTTCACATGTCTGGCGTTAAATCATTCGGACATCACGTATTCCGGTTTCCAGAAAATCGCAGCCTTGTCTCTATACCAGAGTGGTGAATATTTCATAAATGCTTTAGCAAGCGATTAAAAAGCGATTACCATCTCGATAGTTAAAATCCTTAACGCTGCGGAGCATATACATTAAATGAGAAGGTACGAAAGTTTTATACGTTATGATTCTTCTAAATTCGACCTATGAATCGCAATCTAGAAATCACTTATGTACTGCTACTGACCTCTTAGTAAATCAAAAGATGTTTCCATACTCCGAAACGTTGAATCTTCGTTAAGAGACAGTAGTAAATAGTCGAATCTTGTTTGGAAAACCAAAAGAAATGCATCAACTTGCGATCTTAAGTCAACATCACATCGTGATTATAACGGGGTAACTGTATTTAGCACGATCGATTCTTCTGAAATCCTTGTTGGTTTGGTACATTTAATTTGATTCCGTTCGAAGAATTTCATAATATTTAAGCAGATAACATCCTCGATAAATCTAGTCCATCGGATCACTTTGATCTTCTTTCTTGGAATCTGCGTTAATTTCCAAGAGTAGGAACTTTTTCCTTCTAACTATTTGTGGAAGGGTACAAAAAAGGGCAGCTAGATTTGTTTCTGGGAATTACCGCAGAATGCAATCAGTAACAGATATGATAAAAGAACTGGAATGGGATTCATTGGCAGACAGGAGGAGGGTGAAGAGGGTCATGGGAGTGTACAAGTCGTATATTGGTGATGAGACATGGAAAGATATGGGTGTAGGAATTAAAAGTAATGCATGGAAGGGAAAACATTACCATGACCACAAGCTGGCACTCGATTTAAGGCACAAGGGTATAGAAAGATTCTCTTTTTTGGGTAAGGGTGTCAGGGATTAGAATAAGTTACCAAGAGAAATGATGAATAATTTACTAAAAACGTTGAAAGAACTTAAAGCTAAATTTGCAGAAAGCAAATGTAGGTGAGTGCAAGAAAGGGAGAAGATGGGTGTGTAGGGAAATTGCCACCGGGGTGTGCGCTTCATCGCAATTTAATTAAATATTTATTTAATTAATACCAGCCAGTGGCGATTTATTTAAGCCGCATACACTCAGAGCACTCTTCCTCGTTACTAAAGGTACCCGCCAATATCCCTAATTCAAAATCTCCTGTCGACTTACAACCGCAGTCCCTATTTGTATCATCTCAAACCGCATGAGACGGAAAAACGAGTACCGGTATAGCTTCTCCATTTTCTCCATTACTAAACGAATTTCTAAAAATGTTTACTATCTCAGCCTGATGGCGACTTCCATTAATTTCACAACCGTTGTGTATTAGTATTCTGTATTGCATTCTGTTGGCATTTCAGCTCACATTTCTTCTATACAACCAATATTTGTTTCTGGAATGCGAATTGTAATGGTAATTGTTAAAAGCTTCTTGCTTCGCATTTTTCACTCAATGACTCTTTCTTGGTATCCAAACACAAACTTCAAGTTATATAGTTTAATAATTCAAATCACACTGAGTATGGTGGTGTAACGGTTAGCGTTCTGGCCTCGCATTCGGGAGGACGGCGGTTCGAATCTCCGTCCGGCATCCAGATTTGGGTTTTCCATGGTTTCCCAAATTATTCCAGGCAAATGCCGGGATGCTTCCTTTAAAATGCCATGGCCGAATTCCTTCCCATTCCTTGCCCCCCATCCTTTCCCGTCTCTAAAGACCTCGCTGTTAAGAGACGTTAAGCAGTTAAAAAAAATTAAATCACCATCTATTTCATTACACACAAGAATTTTAATTACCTCTATAGATAAACCGCCTCCTTGGGATTCAAACCAATATTTTCTGAAACGCTAATGCTATTACTAAGTATTATTGTTGGGAGTAGTTCTTTCGAAGGTAAAGCTTCCGTGAACCCACGGCAGCGCACCCGCCAAGTCGAGTGGAGGGCGGCATTGCATACCGTTTTCTCGAAACGATTCCGCCTATTTTTGTACCTCAATTTCTCCTTCTTATTGATACTAGATACCTCCAACTTCTATCATATATAGATATACCTCAATTTCTCCTTCTTATTGATACTAGATACCTCCAACTTCTATCATATATAGATATCAGAAATCTTTTTTAAAAAAAATCTCTTTTCTGTTCTTGGTTTATATGTTATTAATATGAAAATTCTACCGATTTTGTTATACACTCACTGACTGAACTGATGATCATAAAAAGTCTAACGTACTTCTCTAGATCGTAGAAAGCTGAAATCCGTGAGTCGTTAAAAATGAGTCAGACATATTGACAGAACTCGCATTCCTCGTTTCATACGCGACGTTCACGATTGAATGTACTCCATACTTTGCGGGTATGCCGGACAGTCATATTGCAAACTTATACCGAGTCATATTTAACAATATCGCTTTGTCAAAACGGTTTTGCAGGAATCCAGTGATTACGAATTTTGATTAAATTTGTAAAAATATAAATGACGCTGACGACGCAACGTTACTGTATATTCATCTAATTTAATAAAAGTTAATTAAAAGAACGTAGTATTATTTCAAACGAAAAATTTCATAGACGTCGAGGTCATTAGAGGAGGGATGGGGCTGGGAAGAAGGAACGGGAAGGAATTTAACCATAGAATTTGGAAAAAAGTAGCCCGGCATTTGACTGGAGTGATTTGGGGAAACTATGGAAAACCCAAATCTGAATGCCCGGACGAAGATTCGAACCGGCGTCTTCCCGAATGCAAGGCCAGAGCGTTAACCGTTCACCGACCACGCTTGGTCTATTACCTGACCTAATGTTGCACTAGGTTTGAAAAAAAATGTGACCATAACCTGTGTCTAAATGATCCTGCAGAAAGAGAGCCTAAATTTGTCCATGGCCACTACCTAGCAACAGAACTATTTTCTTTCTATTTTTTCCTTACACGTCTTGTTCCTAAAGGCCTGCTGCACCTTACCTACTCCTACATCTACATGAGGCTCTTCCCCTCCTGATTCTGGTAACAAGTCAAACCTATTTTTCCTCATAATTTCTGAAGTGTCTCGCTTCATCATCCTATTAACCGTTTTATCCTACTGCCTGTTATCAGAACCCAACCACATTTTCACTTCCTCCATCTCAACTTTCTGCATCTAAAGGCTGAGAGCCTCAACAGACTAACGTTTCATAGACTGAGCCTCCAGAGGTCGCACTTCCACAGGCCGAGCCTTCACAGGCTGAGCCTCCATAGGCTGAGCCTCCACAGGCTGAGACTCAAGGATCATGCCTCTTTCACGCAACTCCTTATTGTTTGTTTTTCGCCCTGATCATTCACCCATCTCCCTGATTGTTTCATTACTAATCCAAAGTGGACAAAACCATAGGAGAGCCTAATGTATTCTCAACTACATGCCCAGTGAAACTACTTTTTTCTCCAACTACAACCCGCACCATTCGCCACGTACCTGCGACAAGTGCCAAACGTTGCAGTCGTGATTTTTTCCCAAATACTTATAATACCTTATAAATGAACCTCAAATTTAATTGTTAAATTGCTGTAATAAAATTTATACTATGTGCTTAAGTTCTTTATATGTAAAATAAGATTAAACCTTTACTTCTCAACCAAATTAACGTAATTTACAAATAAACAAAAATACTAACAAGTTGGTATTTTAACATTTCTTATGAATAACTAAGTAACAAAGTTTATATTTTAGACTGAACTACTCAATAATATAACTTATGATATACCAGTACGAAAGTTAAATTACAAACGATTTTTTTAGGATTGATACTATTGAGCAGCAGAAGGCAGTAACTTACTAGTTTTATTTATTTATTATATTACTAACAGATTGTTGTTTTTATGCTTTTTTTCTAATGAAAGTAAGAAACTCTTATATTTCAGACAGAACGAAAGTCTATTATATTTTTTAGTAGCAATACAACATTCGGAACCTAAAATACTTATTTATTTAGTTATTCGAGAATTTAAGTTGTTAAAATCTATATGCCACAACGTTTAACAACTGTTTTTCAATATTTGAGCTTTCAGTTAATTCTAAATCAATAAAAATACCGAAAAAGGATGGTTATTCTATTATTTAGCAGGTGTCATGTTAGTTAAATTCCACTTACTTTTGCGGGATGTGCGCTGTTTTCAACGCTATTTTTTTCCAACTTTTCGGCGCCCAACCTAATAAAGGCCCCACGTTGGTTCCGACACGTTGGATATAAAACTTAGTTGAAAGCAACACGAATCCCACAAAAGTATGTTGAATATTTTAGTGACGGTCATATTGTTTCTTGTGACTCCCGCGTACATAGAGGAATCATTGAATAACAATTATCAGCGTCGAGAAAATTTTTAAATCAGAAGAAAAATTACAAAAAATCAGAAATATCTCCAGTAGAATATATTAGCACCTGAATAGTGAAGTAGCACCAAACCCGTGTGTATGTATGGGCTAACTCTGATAGTGATTAATACGTGGTTTACGGCATTCAACAAAGTAGCTGTTCCTCTTGTTAGGTACACCGTAAGGATAAGAATACCAATCTTCCACTCATGTTGTTGAACAGCTGGGATAAACGGACCGGTTTAAATGCTGGGGTAAGGCACATTTGCTGTACACAATCTAGAGAAGGACAAAAGACTTTCTGGTTTCACCAGACACCAATTTATTTCTGATGAATTATTCGCGATATCTAGCCCTGCTGTCATTCACATTGTTATTACGTTTCAACCCACATCTAGAGGCATCATCATGTATCCATCCAGTTGCTCCCTCCTTGGGGTATAGACAGTGCAGCCAACTATACATAGCGGAAAAAAACCAATATCTAGAAGGTGTGATAAATGGTAACCCGTGATGACAACTTTACATTTGCGCCGAAACGTCGGAATCGATGCAGCATTTCGCGAACATGGTAACAGTCCTGGAAGTATTTATCGATATCAATCAGGGAGATTTGAGAAATACTGTGCACGATGTCAGGGGCAGTAAGCTCGACGCTGTGGTGTGTGTCTGGCCGCTCCGAGCCTGCCCGGCCGTGCCGAGCCGGCGCGCTACACCACGCGACGCGACGCGGGCGCCTGCCCGGCGCGGGGCGACGCGGCGCGGCCGGGCAGGCCCAGCCTAGTATCGATGAGGCGTCCTGCCGGCACCCAGCATCCCTCCGACGCAACGCATTCCTCGCAACAGGTAATCAAGAACAGCGACTCACCATCTGCCCAGTGCGAGAATTTGCTCTGATTCCGTCACAGCGTACGGGTCGATTGTGACAGCTGAAGCGAGTGATTGTCAGCTGTAGTATTTCACTTCAGGACGACCTGACATTTCAGCTTAGCGAGCGGCTTCAGTGAATTTGTTGTAACATCCTTTAGATGAATTATTGGCCGGCGCTATGTAGCTGTTGCTTAGTAGTTCTCGCAATGATGTTTCTAATGCTCTTCTTATTACGCTTAATAAAACAAAATGCTACCAATAGTTGGAATAAACAGGTATGCAAGAAGGATAATTAACACATAAGCGCATGCATTAAACAATAATAGTAGATTTTTTGATTTTTTTAAAATCTGAGTTCAATATGTGATACATCGACAGATTCAATAGTTGTTGTTATTGCTGTATCCGTATATGAACGTTTTTAGTTCCAATAAATCTTGGTACTTTATTACCACTTCAAGTGTGGTTGGTGTGCGGTAAAGCTCTGCACTCGCATTCGGGAGGACGTGGGTTCAAATCCCCGTATAACTTTTTAGATGTGAATAACGGAGTGGTTCCTTCAAAATGCCACAGCGAATTCCTGCCCATTCCTTCCCCCAGTCCTTATTACCACGATTCCGTACAGTCACGAATGTATCCGAGTGTTGTCTACGGGTTTTTCGTTTCACTAGCGGCCGGATCGGAGATATACATGTCCCCGATTCGAAGGTTCGAACCCGGTCTCCGCCGTGGTTTACAAAGGCCCTTAATCCAACATCCACTTCTGAAATGGTATTCTTTGTGAATATGATGTACGATAGAACGCTTTAGTAGTTCAGATTCCCTGTACCGGAAGGATCATCAGGTTAGTTTTTTTATCTGCTTAACGTCTCTCTAACAGCGAGGTCTTTAGAGACGGGAAAGGATGGCGGGCAAGGAATGGGAAGGAATTCGGCCATGCCTTTGGAGGAAGCATCCCGGCATTTGCCTGGAGTGATTTGGGAAACCATGGAAAACCCAAATCTGGATGCCCGGAGGGGATTCGAACCGCCGTCCTCCCGAATGCGAGGCCAGAACGCTAACCGTTACACCACCACACTCGGTCATCAGGTTAGGATAGGCAGCAACGATATAGGCGAAAAGCGCAAACGATAAGAATCCTGTCTCCTACAACGATCATTATTATTATTATTGTAATGCTACGTTTCATTGCGGAAACGGGAGGTATGGGAACACAAAATTCATTATATGTGAAATGTAACGAGAGTGTCAACAACCTTCCATACCTCAAGGAACAGTAAAGGAAACACATCTGTATGAACATGTAGAATGCCAACGGTTTGAAGTTATTAATAACTTAGGTTTGTACCCTTAAATATTATGGTAAAATCAATTATAATTTCGCAATAAACAGTGTAATTTTAGCCTTGTATTTATTATTAATTTTGATTATTTACGCTATTAGCTGCTGTACTCACGTAGCGAACCTAATTACCATAGGATAATAATTGCTATTGTGTGTTTTGTACATCTGCATCGATAATGCAACTACCTTATATTTTATCATTTATTTTCATTGCGTCATATCATTTCTAGTGTTCGTCGATATGGAATTCAAATAAAAGTCTTCTTTTCGTTATGATATAAAGTTTTGTTTACCAGAAACATTTTTTTATGTTCAGGAGGATTACATATTTGTTTGATGCGCTGAGTCATTAAAGTTTGCTGTAATAAATTCCGACGCTGGAATAATGCCGCTATACAAACTGTGTGTGGAATTTAACGATCGCATGGACGTGTACCTGTTTGACGTCAGAGCCATTCTATTGGAGATGAGGCGTCTTGCATCGCCCCAAGACATCCATCGACCTGAATGTGCAGGCTGCACTGACCCGGTAACGGCTCGACAACCCGTCGGCAGCTACCTACACTGTGGATGACGGGCACTGTTTTCTGCAGTGCCATAAGCTTGGCAAAAGTGTTAACCCCCAGCAAATACGTCAACAAATGGATAGACGGAAAAATATAACCCTCCTTTATTCATGAACAATTCACTCCTAAACATTTTATATTTTGCTCTAAAAACGAAGTGTAAATATTAACACATGGTCAACATCGTGTGTAACATCCAAAAGTAATAGTACGCTATTACTATCCAAACTTCGACCACAGTTCCCTTACTCTCCACAGTGTTACTAAAGTTAAATTCATTCGTCTGGATATAACTCTACGTATACAGCTGAACAATTAACACAGATATGAGATCATATTACCCGAATAGCAATATTGGCCTGAACATTTGTTTAGGTAGAAAATGCGAGCAGAAAATGAGAAATAAGAAATTTTACGCTAACTGGATAACTATTGTACTGTCCTATTGTTTTTACATTACCGTTATCTATCGTTTGGAAAACTATAAACTTCCTCCCCTGATTTCTATTAAAATTTTCATATGTGTGTGTTAGATAGACACTTAAGCATCTCTTCGCAAATTACTAACGAATGATACACCAAAAGCTCTAAAAATGTGGTCATTACTAACGGAAAAATCTAAAATTCTCCAGTGTAGAACATGTAACAGTGGACTACCATATTAAAATACATAGCGTCAGTTTATTAGTACCTCAGTTATCATCTTTGCAAAAATCTGTCATAGACAAATTAAACTGACGAAAATTGTCTGAGCGGCTTTTGTGGAACGCGAAACATAATGATAAGCTGAAGATAAATTAAATCCACAAACCAAAAATTTTGTACGAGCGCAATGCTTTATTTTTGCTCTAGAATCCGGCAAACTAAAAACTTAACACCAGAGACTACAACGAGAAATTAGTGTAAGGAGAGTGACAGTTAAATTCGATAGACGCTTACTTCATTAAGTACAGAGTTTAATTTCTATTTAGAGAAAAACAAGAAAGTAACATTCCCTATTAGATTTTTTCCTAGACGAAATGGAAGATAAATAATGTCTCAATGTCACGGTATATAACTTATTCCTGTTGCTACATCAAAAAAAAAATATTAGCTTTACAATTAATCTTTCCTTATTAGGAATGTCATATGAAGGAAACACAATTTCAGTCTTACAAGTATAATTACATTCAAATTGATAGATTAATTATTAGTAAAATGTAGTAGATAAGACAAGAAGATAATAAACACGATTTGATTACAGTACTTTCGCCGCTATCGGAATGCAACTAATAATTTTAAAGATGAAATTAAATAAGAGATAACGGCTACAACTTTGCATTCAAGTCATTTCTTCAGTATTTTACAGACTCTCAATTAATAATTATATAATTCGGTTATAATGCCAAATGTTGCATATGATTGTGAACTTATGATTAGATGGAAGGAACAATTAAAAAGTTTAAGTTACTATATAACTCAAATTATTATGCACATGGTTACCGAAAACGAATAGCTAAACATTTTATTGGCATGATCAAATAAGACAAAACAAAGTGAGATTGCTTAAACAATTCGGAGAGGTTAAAAAAGTTAATGTTACAAAGGATTTAGAGAACCAGTCATACAAGGAGAATGAAAGAAGAATATGCTAGAAAGATAACATAGTATAATCTAATAGATAAGATGCTATGGATGGACACATACTCAGCAGAAGGAGGCTCTGATCCCAGATAGCAGAAAAATACCTATAAGAAGCTGCCTGGGAAAGGAACAAACTATACTATTAACTGTCCAAAACTTGCTCCGAGAAAAATCATTTCCATCTCTTTACACAATCAACAGCGAACTCTCATTGTGAAATTTACTTATTTTTTCTCACAGCTATTAATTCACAACAAAAAGCATCACTAAAAGTAAAATATATTTTATTATGTCTAAAATAAAAGTAATTCAATTTGTTCTCCTCCAAATATAGCTAAACAAAAAAGATGTTGCAGCAAACAGTAAATGTTTTCTGCATTACTGAGCTGTTTAAATTTTTTTGAAAATTATAACTATTATTAAAAGGCTTAAAGTTGTCTCCTTATCTTGCTTTATGATCAGTTGTTTATTTGAGACCCGTCGTTGGTTAGATAAATAGTTGTTACATTCAGAAAATAATGCTGTTTATATATATGCCGGTATAGTATGTAGAGACAAGATGAATATTTAACTTTTAGAGCCCGCAAAATGGATCAGACCTAAAGGGATTATGAGACATAACTTTTATACATATATAAAAATAGACGTGTATGTCCCTATAATCCACTTGTAGCTACAACTACCTAGCGAAGACCACTGCTGTTTGTGTGTGGTAGTTTCCTCTAGTCTCCCATCGTGCACTATGATGGTTGTATTTCGGTAGCTGTGAGGATGTGTGGGAGATACGATCGTTGAAAGTGGACGACCTAGGTCATTTTAATATTTCGACCAAAGTGTTGTAAAAATCTTTAGAAGTTTCTAGAATTTCCTGCAATTGTTCTTGAATGTACTAAAATGTTATGTAATGTTCTTGAATAATGTTTTAGAATACTACACATTTTTTCAGCTTTTTCAGTGATTAGCAAATATAAACAATTTATACGCAACATATTTGGTGTGTAAACCTATTTTGACGACATATTCACTGGGGGGTTGCTCATTTGGCAGGGAGTAACGTAGGCTACTTTTTATCCTGGTAATATTTAAGGTTCCGAGCAAAACCATAAAAACTGTCAAAATTCTTGACAAACACGAACGACGTCGTGAGGACCACCTAATTACGAATAAATGATGAAGATACCTGCCGTGGCGGAGCTATTATCTCTGAGATTTTCGCGAATGTGCGTTTTATAAAAGCGTGTAAGAAACGATAGGACTAGGAACTAAACATATAGGTGATAAAACAACGGCATTTAGCACTTTCACATACGTTGTTTAAAATTAATTATGCACAGAAATTTTTCCCTGTAAGAACTGTCAGTCTCTAATCACTTAGAAGCAGATAGCTATATGGAAGTGAAAGACTTCTTTGTATTATTCCGTAAGTTACTGCCAAAATAAAACATGTTTTATAGCAAAATTATCTGCAAGGATTGTAGGAATTTTGTATTAGTGGTATGTTTTTGATAGCAGGATTCTATTTTTTTTTTATTTTCTGTTTATTTATTTTTGATATATTTGATAATATTTCTAAAAACAAATCTGTTGAACTAGAGGAATAAACGAATCTTCTGAGGAAGACTGCATCTCAGAGAATATAGTCGCATACAATGGTCTCTAAAGTTAATACTAGTCGTCAGTTTTAATCGACTTATTTGATTGAGTTTTAATAAAAATAATAATAATTTCTCAACATCTGATAGATGTAATTGCTTCAAAGGAATTACTTGATTTGTTGTCAACCAATGTTAAAACTTTGTGAATACTACGCCTGCATTAATAATCATTCGATAATGTACATTTTCATGCTTAACAACTGAAAGTTAACTTTTATATTATCTGACCATTTTTGGTTTTATAAATTGATAATGGATTACTGTTGATTCATGCTCCAGCCTATTCAGATTTCATTTTGTGATTGTAAATTTCAATACTAACTTCCATTACGACCTACACAGAAATGATCTAGTTTATTGAGTAACAGTACACCAAAATAGGAAAAGTTTTATGTAATTATGCAGCAGTAAACCAATTTCTACACTATGATAGATTCTTTAGATTTATGTTTTATCCTTCAGAATTGGTCACAATACAAGTTAAACCCCTTAAACTAATAAATATATGCCCTTTTTTCATTGTGCCAGAATAAGCTGAATATATTCTGCAAACCCGTTGCTGACATAGAGGATATGTAATTCCCCATTGATATTTTCCATTGATAATTTAAGATGAAATTTATTTTAGTAGGACGTGAATCCCCCTGTCTCAAAGTCGAAATATATGTTTTTAATACGTTGTGCTTTTACCCACATAATTTTCCAAGGGGAATAAAAGAACCTCCTTCTGACTGTTTGGAACCAACAATCTCGTGAAGCAACACTTTGGTTAACCTAACGGACGAGGAAGATGTGACGACAGCATTTCTGGAAGACCGCCACAATTCCTGCTAAAGCCGCTATAAAATGGCTATAATGGTTGTTATCTGACAGAAACGTTCTTTCGCCGTCGTATCCCTTCTCTAGAAGAGCTTTAAGGAAGTGGAACATCTGCCAGGGCAAATCCACAAAAATGTCGTACCATGCCTCGGGATGGAAGTGGATCGTAATTACCCTATTTAAAATATTCACAGTCAACAAATCTACATCATTTAGGAGTTTCTGTTCTCTCCTTAATTGACTAGACTAAAAACATTTAAATACAAGAAATTTTAAATGTTTACTTCTTATGTTAAGATACCATGTACCAATTTCATATTTTTGGTTGGATAAGCTTTTGCAATGAAACGTTCCCTCATTTGGAATAAATATTAATGTTTTTGTAGTGACGATTATGGCGTAATATATGGCACCTTGTAAAATAAAGGACAAATGTTTCTCTTTCGTTGCGTAAACTACATTAGTTTAACAAGAGTGCGTAATAAATACAATGAAACCAATAATTTGAGTATATATTAGTAACAAGAAATGGAATCTAACAGTATAATACTCCTCAGATCATGCCATCCTCCTCTCTTTTCGTAGATTTACTTGCGATTAGAAGATTCTTACTTTTAAGATGAGAACACTATTGAGTTTATTTCATGGAAATGGAAGATTTTTGTAACAAATAAACTGGAATTTTATAAGGAAATAAAAGTTCCATGGAATCAGGAAGAATTTTTTTTTTAACAAAAAAAATAAATAAGGAGGATCAAATTTAATTTAATTTAATTTAATTGCTATGGAGCACACATTCCGGTGGCAATTTCCCTAAGCATCCATCTTCCAGCTTTCCTGCACCCACCTACATTTGCCCTCTACAAATTTTAACCTTAAATTCTTTCAAAGTTTTCGGTAAATTATTCATCAGTTCCCTCGGTAACATATTACAATCCCTGACACCCTTACCTGGAAAAGAGAATCTTCCCACAACCTTGTGCCTGAAAACGAGTGCCAGCTTGTGGTCATGGTTATCTTTTCCCTTCCATGCACTACTTTTCATACCTACACCAATATCTTTCCATGCCTCATCACCAGTATTCGCCTTGTACACTCCCATGGCCCTCATCACCCTCCTCTTGTTTTGCAATGAATCCCATTCCAGATCTTTTATAATATCTGTTATTGACTGCATTCTGCGATAATTTCCAGAAACAAATCTAGCAGACTTTTTTTTCACCCTCTCCAACTCCTGTATTTGATACCCAAAATGGGGGTCCCATACTACACTACCATATTCGAGCAATGGTCTGACCAAAGTTTTGTAACCCAATTCCTTTACTTCTCCCGTACATCCCCTCATCACTCTCTCCAACAAGTGCAGAACTTTTCCTACCACCTGACCAATGTGTCCAGCCCAGTTAAGCTTGTTATCAAAAGTAATGCCCAGATATTTACGTTTCAAGTCTTCAGCAAGCAATTCTCCCCCCCCCCCCTATATATTCATAATTAACCTTTTGTTTTTTATTTGTGTATCTAATAAGCTGACTCTTCTTTGCATTTATTTTCATCCCATGTTTACCAACCCAACTAGATATCCTGTCCAGATCACCCTGCAACTGTGTACAATCCTCTATCGTTTTGATTCTTTTATACAGCATTATGTCATCTGCAAACAATCTAATTTCAGATAGTAAACAATCAACACAATTATTCATTGGAATAATGAATAGCAATTGTTCCCAATACGCTACCCTGCGGCACTCCCATTTTTACTTCCACTTCCTTCGAGACCGCATTTCCTACCCTACCTTTCTGTTTTCTACCTTTTAAAAATTCTTCTACCCAGCAAATGACTTTCTTATCCACTCCAATGGTTTTTACCTTATTTACTACCATTTTATGGCTTACTCTGTCAAACGTCTTAGACAGATCTAGTGCTACACTATCAATTTGGCCTCCCTTGTCCATTTGATCTGAAATATCTTGCATATATTCCACCAACTGAGATTCGCATGAATATCCTTGCCTGAACCCATGTTGCCTGCTTGAAAACCACTTACGTTCCTCACATATATTTCTGATGTGGTTGCATATCAATCTTTCCATTAATTTACCTACCACTGATGTCAAACTGATTGGCCTGTAATTCGCAACTCTATTTCTCACCCTTCTTTATGTACCGGTACTACTATTTCACTTTGCCAGTCCTGTGGTAAGCAGCAAGTATCCAGACTCAATTTAAATAATATTTCAAGATAAGGCACAATGTCACATCCAGCTATCTTTAAGATATCTGTAGTAATATTATCTTCACCAGCCGCTTTATGTTTTTTCAGCATTCTTATTTCTTTAAAGATTTCCTCAGGATGAATTTAAAATTGTTTGGTCTGTTCATTTCTAATTGTGTTCTCCAAGTTAGACCCTCCAGTTTCTGATTTATTGTCCCAAATGCTCTCACTAAACCAGTTACTTAAAATCTCTGCCTCTTTCAAATCCTCAGTAACTACTTCTCCATCCTTATCTATAAGTGCCTCAACACCCTCTCGTCCCCTCTCTACTGTACTTGTGCCTTCCTTCCATTTGCTGAAACGTTCTCTGAAATATCTCTTCAAATTTGAAATTTTTTCCCTTTTTATAAATGTTCCTATTTCTCCCTTCAATGTTGGCTGCTGGTTTACTGAATCCTCTAATATCCATCAGAACTGCTTCATGATCACTTATTCCTTCTGTTACTTGACACCCCACGAGGTTATCATCAGTCCTCATTACAAATATGTCCAAAATATTTTGTCCCTTAGCGTTTTGCTTCACCACTTGTGGAAATCCTCCTTCCCTTATTAAGGTTTTTGCAAATCTCTGTTCCCTTCTGTTATTAATTTTGTTTCCTACCCAGTTTTCACCTGGTAAATTTAAATCCCCGCCAATAATGACCATTCTATTCTCACCTCTGAAATCTGAGTATGAGTTTAATTTCTCCCCAAGAGCCTCATCTTTATCTGCCATTCTTCCACTGTGGTAAGCAGCCCAGACCCCCGATTTTTACATTTTTACTGCCCCAGAAATCTAGCCCAAGTAACTCATGGTCTTAATCTATGAACTCCAGTGTACTTTAGTAGTTTTTGCTAACTCGTATGAAAACTACTCCACCAATTGCTCCTCTATCTCTGCGATACACCAGGAAAAACCTCACTCTCTAGTACTTCTTCTTTTAACCAACTCTCTGCCCCAATTATTACTTGTGGTTCGTGTATCTCTATTAAGTTTGAAAATTCCATTACTTTGTTCATTATACTTCTACATTTCACAATTAACACCCTTATTACTGGCATTATAGTTTCAGCATTAACCTCATCTTTCCCAGTTTTACCCGAGTAATTGTTTCATCTACTTCATCTAATTCTTTAACATCTGTGATTTTTTCCATCGTGGATCTGCAATCAGTATCACTTTGATCATCTACTTCCGTGCCTTCACCAGCGGCCCCTAACCTAAAAAAAAGGCGCAGTCCTGAACCCCAAATATCAGGAAAATAGTGGTAATGCAGTAATGAGAAACAGATCGCACAGCGGTCATTATAAACGTTTAAAATGGTATTTAATTTTGGTGAAGTCATATTTTTATAGGCGTGTTCGCTTTGAGCGTTAAACTTTATTAAGTCCCCTCCTATTCTAAATCGAATCAAATTTCATGTTTTGGATTAAGTTCTTAATTAGGAAGTGCGTGTTGCCTTCTGCTGCCTTCGATGGTTTACCCAAACAAAACTTCATTATTTTTAAAAGCTATTATTTTCAAATTTTTACAAAACAATCCTGTCCCCTCCAAAATACTCCGATTACGACTAATACATTTGTCCCACCGGTGCTTCCACAGTTCGAAACATTTTTTGTAGTAATCTTTATAAATGGCTGACAGCTCCTCCCTCGTTTTTTCTTGATCCGTTCAATGCTGTCAAATCGGTGTCCTTTCATGCCCCTTTTCATGCGTGGATATAAGAAAAAGTCGCTCGGAGCCAGGTCAGGCAAGTACGGTACGTGGGTTAGAGGAACCATGCCATTTTTAGCCAAAAACTGCCTAACAGAGACAGCTGTGTGTGCAGGTGCATTGACGTGGTAGAAGAACCAGTCTCCTGTTTGCCATAAATCGGGTCTTTTTGACGAACACTGCAGCGTAATCTTCTTAAAACTTCCAGTTAAAATGTTTGATTGACGGTCTGATGTGGGGGATCAAACTCTGAATTAACTACGCCCTTGACATCAAAAAAGCAAATGAGCGTTACTTTGATGTTTGATTTGACTTGACGACATTTTTTTGGACGGGGTGACAATGACGTCTTTCGTTGGCTTGACTTTTGAATTGTCTTAATCATAGCATCATGACTCATCGCCAGTAATGACCTTTGACAGAAAATCTGAATGAATTTCAAGCTGTTGTTTTAAAGCATGACATGTTTCAACTCGACGTTTTCTTTGATTGTCAGTCAGAGCCCAAGGAACAAACTTGGCAGCAACCCTTTTCATTCCAAACTCATCGGTTAAAATTCGCTGAACCGAGCTCCAAGACAACCCACTAATCTCTGACAGTCGATCAATTGTCTGTCGACGGTCTCAGAGCACAAGCTCTCGAATTTTTTCAACATTTTCGTCGATTCGGGCAGTTGATGAACGTCCAGAACGAGGTTTGTCATCAATCGACACGTCGCTATTTTTAAATAGAGCGAACCACTCGAACACTTGATTTTTTCCCATAGCGTCATCTTTGTAAGCATTAAAACAGTTTCAGCAGCATTTTTACTGAGTTTAAAACAAAATTTCATAGCGGCACGTTGTTCACTTAAACATGTCATCAGAAAAAACGAAACAATAACAAAACAGCGTTAGCAAAAACAATCATTGCAGATTAACAGAACAAGCCAGTTCGACAACACAGGCGACACTGAACTGACAATGAGTTACGCCATAAAAGCCTAGCGGCAGAAACGCGTACTACACAAGCGCCGCCCACTGCAATGCTATTCCGGTTATTTTTGGGTACCCCCTCCTATGTGACCTGCAGAAGGCAAAAACATAAAAATAAACATGCCGTTTACGAATGGATCTTTATTAGTCTTAAAATGGTATTATCCGCGCAGGTGAATTCTTGTGTAATTTTGATGTACCTAATATTCGAACTGCTTCGTTTATACGACATAGAATCTTGTGGGATTTTACCGCTTGTGAATGCTAATTGCAGATTGAGTTGTAATAGGGCTCCAACTGAATAGTAGAGGTAAGATATGGTAGCTATAGCTTTTAGACAAAACATTAGAAGATCCATGAACTCTTTAAATACCCCAAATAAACCTCATGGAGTTTATGGGCTTGGTCAGTCTGTGAATATACGCGCTTAGTGATTAATGCGATGTAGAAATAAAAATAAAATAAAGCAGTTCTGACGTTCAGGACACAATTCACTCACATTACTTTTTGAATAGCATACACATTTTAATCAAGGAATAATAAATCTAAGTTCCCCTATAAATTAAGAAGCGTTTCAATCCACCATCAGTCTTTTGTACATTTATCTGATGACCATTTCCACTGTATAATTTGTTAAGTGGGAATTGAAATGTGGGAGATGGAAAATAAATGAGTTTACGCAGCAAAACCACCCATGAAGTATGTTTGTTTGGGACAAGTAGAATCACGTTAAGCCTTTGTTTTGGGTTGAGTTTACTATTGGACGTGTACACATCCGTGTTAATATTAGGGCTGTTACTGCTGGAGGAATCCCACAGTTTAATCTGAAATACGCCCACGGGAGCGTTCTGACCAACCTCTCACTACACAGCAAGCTGTGCCAGAGATGAGAGCCAGGTTGAGGACTTATGAAAATCTCCATCTCGACCGGGATTCGAACCGAGGACCATTTGATTTCCAGTCAGACACCTCTACCACTGCTACCCAGATATTTTGACCCAGTAATTATTTTATTTAATACTAGCAGAGTACCCAGCGTTGCCAGGTCTAGTAGGGATTGATTTACTTGTACACTAATTTTGTATTTCCGATCTAAATCAAGCATACCAAGTCTCATTAATTTGGCACCAGCCATTTCCAGAAGTAAACTAAACGCTGATATAGCGGAACAATCCGATCGAGATGATGGATGCTGTGATACGGAATGTCAGTTTACATTATTTTCTACATAATCACAATATCTGTTAAAGTTGCTTCTAGATAGTCAAAACATGTACCATCCGTGCATTAGTAAATATCACTCACATATATCTGTAATATATCTATTTGCTCCGGCATCACGCAGAAATACTGATTTTTAATGAATTTTCAAAGCGTGAAATTTGGGGTTCAAGTTAAAATGTGACGAACAGGTTGAGACATTAGGACACATTTATTTTATGAATATTCTGGCATAACTTAAAAAACAGCTGAACTGATTTTAACATTATTTAAAAGTGTGGGTTTCCATTAAAATTAAAGGGGGGGGGAATAGTGGGGGAAAGGAGAAAAAACGGGTTGGTCTTTGTAAGCCAAATGTAGAGAGTATTGTTTGGTTTGATTTAAAGTATACGTGTGCAAAGTTCCATTGATACCAAATAAAAATAGTTGGTGTGTATAAGGAACATTGACAGAAATTTAAGAGGATGTAATGGGGGATAGTAGTTTGGTTTTTGTAAAACTAATGTAGACATTATTTTAAAGTATATGTGTGAAAAGTTTCATCAAAATAGGTTAGAAACTGTAGCTTTGTATGAAGAACATTTGCAAAATTAAATGGCGTAAAGGGAGTGAGGGGTTGGGTTTAGTAAACAGAATGTAGACTATGTTTCTTTTTGTTTTAAAGTATACGCGTGCAGTGTTCCATCGTAATCTGATAAAAACTGTGGGTTTCTATAAAGAACAATGGAAATTAAGAGGTATTTTTCTGTTTGTTTTAAAGTGTAGGCCTACGTCTTCGAACTTTCTTCAACATCAGTTAGAAACTCCAGTTTTAGATAAAGAACATTGGAAATAATTAAGGGGTGGAAGGGGGTTGGTTTTTTTTAAAATTCCAACCTGGACAGTATTTTTATCTTTGTTTGAAAGTATGTGCTAACTTTGTTGGTGAACGGTCAAACGGTGTGGAAGTCTATTAATCTGGGATATTATTATTATTGCGCTATATCGACCCTTTTTTCAGGATGTAGCCTCTTTAAGTCTAATGAGCTATATATTAGAATTTAATTCTACATAGTTTTGTTGTAGTTCTTTCCAGGCTGATCGATCTTGAGCCACCCTCTTCCAGTTCACGGCTGTAACTTGACGTATATCCTTATCCCAGCGATCCAGGGGTCTTCCTCTTGCTCTTTTCAGGTTTTTCGGAATCCAATCCAGCACTATCGTAGTCCATCTTTCATCTCTTTTGCGAGAAATGTGACCAGCCCATTGCCATTTTTGGGTCATGAATCTTTTTAAGATGTCTGCTACTTTAGTTATTGAACGAATGTTCACGGCCCTTTTCCTGTCTCTTCTTGTAAACCCTAGCATTGGTCTTTCCATACTTCGCTGGGTAGTTCTCAGTTTTTGCTTCGTGTAACTATTTAGGGTCCAAGTCTGGCAGGCATATGTGGGGACCGGTAATACACATTGTTCAAATACCTGTTTTTTAAGATGTACTGACATGTTAGATTTAAAAACTATAAGAGCTTTCATGAAAAAGATAAATCTTTTAGTTTCAAATATTGATATAAGACTAAGAAAGAAGTTTTTAAAAATCTATGTCTGAAGCACAGTACTTTATGGAAGAGAAGCATGGACATAGGGATAATAGAAAAAAAAGAAAAATTGAAGGATTTGAAATATAGTGCAATAGAAGGATTCTGAAAATTAAGTGGGCAGATAAAGTACGAAATGAACGAGTTGTGAAAATGATATGTGAGAAAAGACGCTTGTGGAAGAATCTAATAGAAAGAAGAGGTAGGATGGTGGATTACATTTTAATTTGTTAGTCTAAGGAACAGTCGAAAACAAGATCTGTAGAAGTAGACGAAGAATTTATTAAGCAGATAATTGAGGGTGTAGGTTGTAGGATATATGTTGAGTTAAAGAGGTTAGCGCTAGATAGGAAGGGCTGGAGGATTGCAACAAACCAGTCGAGAGACTGATGACTGCAAAAAGAGACATTGTTTTCTCGTATATCATTGCCAACATTGCTTGAACTGGTCGTGAGAGATGTTTAATTCAATTCGGCAGCTGATTCGCCCTGTCTTAAAGATCCGTTACTTAAATTATGCAACAAAAAATATATTTTATGGCTGTGCGATCACCACATACGTGTATGACTAGCTATGTTAGACATACGAGTATATGCAAAACAAACTTCGAGGAATGAGTAATTGTCGCTTAAAAACTGTAATAATTTTAGTGAAATGCGAATGGGCAAGTTTTCTGTAGATCACTATTACACTGTAGATGTTTATTAAATTCCAATAGTGCGAAGTTCTTGATGGTGACTGAATATGCAATTCCTTTTGGATAATTTGTTCTCTTCCCTGAACCACCTCAACCTCTTCTTAACATTTTAAAACAGAAAAGTGGTTATCGTACATTTGTATGGCGATTTTAATACACGCAGATTTTCTTAGTAATTTATACTACAAAAGCATGTTGGAATCGTTAACCAGCTCATGCAGTCTCATACAGGCTGATAATTTTCACACGACAATAATGAATAATACTTACTAAGCAATCAATAATATTTGCCTAGGTCTCACTAAATTCTACTCACTCCCAACATGACGACTGTAGCCAGTGACAAGAATGAGTATTTTGAAGTCCAGTGGATTGTAAATATTGAATCCAATGTTAAGTTTCAAAATTACCTACGTATCATATCTTGAAACAAGGTTTTTATTGCACAGGATGTGAAGTAGATTAATTATAGGTACAACGCTTTCAGTATCATAGTTTAGAACTACTTTGAAAGATGTCTCTACACAAAGTGGTGAGGGACTTCTAAACAAAAACTTTGGGCAAAACACAGTAGCGTTCTGAAAATAAAGTTTTAATGGCCTCCAGGAACAATCGCGAAACTAATGTCAAATCTCATCACAAGCAGCACTACAAAGATCGCCGTTTTAGAAATAAAGTCCAAACAACAGACAATATTTTAAAAAAGGATTCTATATTGAACCAACTACTGATTTGAGTCTGTTTAATGCATTTACCACGCGTCTCAACTGAAAACTCAGAATTTGGCCTCTTTAAAGATTTGTCTGCCGCACATATTACAATGTTTTTTTTTGTAATAACAGTTGAAGCAAAACTAGTAGTTCGGACCGAGTGTGATGGGTGAGCGGTTAACGCTCTATCCTCGCATTCCGGAGGACGGAAATTCGAATCCCTGTCCGGGCGTCCAGATTTGAGTTTTCCATGGTTTCCCCAAATCACTCCAGATGAATGCTGGGATGCTTCCTACAAAAGGGCGTAGCCGAATTCCTTCCCGTTCCTTGCCAAAGTCCCATCCCACCTTTAATTACCTCCACGCCGACGAGGTGTAAAGCCATAAGTAAAAAAAAAAGAAGAATCAGTAAATTTCGTATATTAACACAAAGTCATACCCTTATTTATCATAATTTAAATTGGAAATTACGGTACGTGTTTCTGATTTGCTAAAGCTATTAAGTTAAGTCATTTTTGCAATATGTACAATTTCAACAAATACATATATTGCATATGCAGAAGTTTCTCTTAAATCCTAAATATCATTAATATGAAATATAACCTTCTTGAGCAAGTTAATTCTAGGCCTAACTGATTTAGAGCTCGAAACAAGTTATAGATTACGTGCGGAATTGGCACTAGAACTACCTGCTTTCCAAGAAATTATGTATTTAACAATGTTGGCAGAGGATATTTACACATTAACGAGCTGTGTGACCACTTATTCTGTTCTTTTTGGAATAAATTACAAAACACAATTAAATTACTTGAAGAAAAATAATCTGCGCAAGCAACACAAGTCAGTAAAAATTTATCAAAAGCAATCACTTATATAGGAATGATAATATTCGTCAACCTCACAATACATCTGAAATGTCTATGGGAGATAATATGAAATTGAGGTTATTTTTATTTATTTATTTATAAAAAAATCTAACTAGAAAAGTTCTCTGCTACAGAAGATTATTTTCAAGATTTAAAGATGCCTACAAAATGATCGTATTTTTAGGATATAATTTAATACCCAAAGTGTGATTTTTCGTGTGCACAGCTGTTCGTTTATGTAAGTTGACTGTTTTCCAGATTTCGTAGAGTTCCATCTCCTACATTGGAGTTTATAGAAAACGTGATCGCACGAATTAAACAATATGAAGGATAAATCACCATTCGTCTATGTTAAAATAACTGCTTAAAAATAATGTAATTTTTCAGGAGTTCTTAATTTTTCCTCATTTTTTTAAATTAAAAAGTGCAGTACTTTTTTTCTGTGTGTAACTGTATACACAAGACACTGGATTCAGTATTACAACCCAGCCAAACACGTGTAGTCGGAAACAATGATATCGAGTGACATAAGAGCGTCTGCTGGCCTTTGAGTCACTGATTAACGGTGAGGGGGGTGGGGAGTGGGGGGGGGGGGGGGGGTGGGGGGGCGTGGTCGGTGTCATGAACCAGTAGAACCACCTGCGTCTTGCAAGGAACAAAGTGATTCTCTACACTACATCATGCAGAGAATTACGCTTCACTGTTTCCAACAGGTTGTTAACAATTTAGGGTTGTTGCGGATGTCATCTTTGCGGATGCAGGTATTTCAGTGCTTGACATCCGCGGATGCGGATGAGGATATTTTGCGGATGTGGAAAAAATAAATTTATAATTATTTAGTTTTTAATATTTTATCAAAAATAAATCTAGAAATAAATCTTTTTTTATCGTAAGTAAAATTTATTTCCATATAATACTGCTATATTGATTTATTTGTGCCTCATCTTTCAACAACAAAATATGTGGAATGATTTAACAAGTGAATTAAATTATTTACATAATTATGCATGCGTCTAAAAACCAGTTTTTGTCATATGAACTTTCCGGAGTTCGTGGCTAGACTAATTCAAGCGTCAAGCACAAGGCCACGCTACCACGCATCTCCCACGCTCGCTTTTTTTTTTTTTTTTTTTTTTTTTTTTTTTTAAAAAACTATACGCCTCGTCGACGTAGAGGTCATTAGAGGCGTGAAAAGATCGGGGCTAGAAACGGGTGGGAATTCGACCATGTTCTTTTAAAGGAAGCATTCACGTGGAGTAATTTGCGGAAGCCATGGGAAACTTAAAGCTGGATTCTCGGACGGGTATTCGAACCGGCGTCCTCCCAAATGCTAGGCCAGCCCGTTACCACCTACCCGTCACGCTCAGTTCCGTGCTCGCCACCCACCTTCCCACCGCTCTAGTGGAGCATTCACAGTGCAACTTGTAGGAAAGTCCGAGTGGAATGGATTGCTCGGAACATCTAGAGTAGCGTTAATGGGTGAGCGCGTCCTACGATAGTTCTACATGGATGTTCTGTAAGTTTAACCGTGAATAGACCGCTTTAAGGTCGAGCCACACTAGACCGCACCGAGCCCGCACCGTCACCCCACCGACGCACGGACTATTGACGGCTTGCCCCCTCGCATCCACGCTGGTCCCTAGTCTGTCTTCAGTCTCCTTTAAACGTATACACTTCGTTGTTTCACGGAATTGATGTAAAAAAATACCTTAAAATTAATTTGGGGATCGCAGCTAGCGTTACCACCCGTACTTTATTATAGAGTACTGTACTTTATTTTGCGTAGCCGTACTTTATAATATACAAAAGTAATAAAGTTAGTTAAAATACATTTTTTTCCTGACTCCTGTTATCACCTCACTGTTTGATCTCTTATGCACGAAAATAGTATCCCATCGCAGTTTTTACAAATGATCATCACTGTACTGGATTGAAAGATTCTCGTATATTTCAATATGGTCACAATGAAATGTCAAGCGCCACTCACTTCACATTTAACGTGTTTGTTTTTGTAGAGGTTCCTTTGGATTCACTCACTACTTTTTAACAAAAAATAATAATATTATTATACATTTTAATTTAAATACAGACTGCAAAGGTTCTGTAAAATAATAATAATTCCATGTGATCTAAAAATTCCCCAGTCACAGAGGTTTCTCATCAGCCGCGCAGTACACCTCTATTTTTGTCACCTTTTTTAAAAGGAGACCTACAGATTAACGTGACATTCGAACCACGGAGCGTCCCAGAATCTTAGAATTAACAAATCAAACCTTTTCTAGAGATGACTGTCAATTTAAGACCCATGAAAATTACAGTTGAGGACAGGGATTTGAACCAGGGACTTTCAGTACCTCAATCGTACGCAGTAACCATCTGAGTCAAGAATTATATTTTTCCTATATAATTTATTTTTATTATTCCAATACACAAATGCATTTTTATATTGTTGAATACATATTGTTCAGTACTTCTAAATTCAGATGCTTGCGGCGTGTGATTCGGGTATGGAAGGTCTCCGGTTCAAAATCCGGGTCTCGGATGCAATTTTTACAGGGCTTAAAATAGACCCTCACCTCTTGAAAAGCTTTATTTGTTAATGCGAAAATTCAAGGACTCTACCTACATTTTACGAACATCTGATGAACCTTAAGTAAGACTGAAAAAATGACACTTTTCTAAAGCAATCAGTAACGCTAAAACAACATTTAGTCGTAAAGGACCAGAAATTTCTGAAGTCGTTTGAACTCACTTCAATCGAGTGAGCCACAACAATAAGAAAAGTGTCGGTCGGTGACAGTTAAGGATTGCAATCCCGCAGTGTTTTCAATGCCGCGGGATCCGCGCGGGATTCCGCGGGATCCGTGCGGGATTGGTACAAACAGTTTTTTAACGCATATATTTAAACATTGGTAAATGAAATAATAATTAAATTAATAAATAATGTTTAATATTAAATGATAAAAATTAACAGTTAACAATATTTTAATTGGAAAATGACATTAAAACTTTTTAGCGTGTCTTAAGTGTATTTCGAGGTTTTACATTTTTGTTTTTTAATCTAAACCAATTTTTAAACAAATAATAAAAATGGAAAATATTGAGTCTTAGGTCATATTATGTGCCTTACAATACATCACATAAGATTAAAAATATGGTTTGCTTAATGACCAAGTTACCAGAGTTTTTTTTTTTTATCTAAATAAACCTTTCACAACACCGAGAAAAGCATTCCATTTCACAAAGTGAAGTGAATATACTCTGTAAAGTGTAGACTTGGCTCAGAACAAGATCTCATAACTTTTTGTCACTGCACAAGCACGAGACTTGGCCTTTTTTTGCGTGATTGATTATTATATCTCCTAATTCCTTGATTGATGTTACAGTTGATTCAATGTTATTAAAAGAAACTACTCACCAACATGTAAACTGTCAAGTATTTCAGATTTACTTATGTGGCGTAACGACATTTTTAGAGTGGAAATTATTATTTTTTAGTAAGAAAGGAGATGATTGCAGTGAAGTCCTCATAGGTTGTATCTCCGGATTTCATTGCAAACACACGAAATTACACACTTGAGGAAGACGGCGGAGGCAGCCGTCGAAGTATGGTGTCCCTACAACACAATTCGTCGATACACCGGTGAAAATTTCATTATAACTTTTTTTTTACCTTCAGTTGAAGTAATAACAAGGAGAAGAGGGATTAATCGAAAGCCTGAGCGGCACATGTAAGCAGGCGGCTTTTGTCAAAGAAACTCATTGAGACAGCGGCCAAACCAACAATAAGTCAAAGGATATACAATTTCCTTTTGATAGCTGCTAAATAAATAGGTACGCGATCGTTAAAATTAGTTTCATATCAACGAATAATCAAATTTTCAGCCGCAAATTAGGAAATTGTCACTATTTCTTTATCTGCAAATACAGAAAATGGGATTAATGAAACCGAAAATAAAAAGCTGTAACCTGGTAGTTCAGATAACGTGTGCGACACTTAAAAAATAATTACATAGTTAGCAAATCGTACTAAATACGCACCATAACTCAAATTACAGAAATGTGTACTCGAAACAAACGTAAGTTTTGATGAATACGTAAAAGTTTATTTATTTACTTACAAATAACGAAGTTTGACAAAACCAAACGCTTGTTCAAATGAGTCAAATGCCAACTGGAACGGTACAGGCAAACAGTGCAAAATATCCGACAGAGACCGAGTGGGGCAGCGAGTCACGCAGACTGACACGCGTTTTCGCCGGATTTTGCGGAATGCGGATCCGCTTAATTTTGTGCGGGATCCGCCAGACTGTCTAATGATGCGGGATCCCGCGGGATTGCGGGATCCCGCTTTGCTGGATTGCAATCCCTAGTGACAGTGCGGGCTTAGTGCAATCTATTGTAGCCCGACCTTTACTTTACATGCAAGTTCAAATTTGTAAATTCGTCGCTTAAGCGTTGCACACACACTCGTCAATCGTTTTGCTTGTAAAGTCTCAAATTGTAATACAAGACGCAACATTTGACTTAACGCAGTTGAGCCCACAGACACTCCGTCTACTACTTCATTTTGCTGTTAGTTGCTAAATGTTAATATAGCTGACACACAGAAATTAGTTGTTGCTGTGGCTATTGTTCAGATAATTAGAAAGAAAGAAAGGAACAGAATTAGACAGGAATGGTAAAAACAGTGGTTATTGAAGCGAACACAATTTAGTCACATCAATTTACAAAATGAATTGAGGCCTGAAGATTGGTTTAATTAAGTCCGCATGAACGAAGAAACCTACCTCGACACCTTTTTTTTTTTTTGGAATATTTTAATGGTGAAAAAAAGGTTCATTGGGAAGATAACATGGTTTTCATAGTACTAAAACTTCAGCAAGTATAATTTGACATTTTATATGTATACAGTAAGTATATACCTAATTATGTTTGCCAATAAAATTATATTTGTTACATAACTCACTAACATAACCCGCAGTTGTGTCTTCAGTGTTGTCTATGCCATCCTGCCTTGGCGTTTCTTGATCAGTAAATAAAAAGCAACTTGTCGAAATACCACAAATTTGGTTTTTTCGATGTTTTCAATACCAGACCCAGATCTACGCGATTCATTATATTTCTTCTGTGCCTTCCGAAAACAAGTTCTTAATGAATTAACTTTTTTAATAACATTTTGTTTGTTTTTGTGTTCATAAACTTCTCCAAATTATTGATAAGAATATCATATGCACCACTGTTTTCTGTTTGTTTCAATAATCTTTACTTTTGATTTTCCACAGACAGTCATTTTGTCTGTATAAATCAATAAATTCAGTTAGAAATTCACGTGACAGTAGTCTAATATCAGTCATTCTCTGCTAATCAGACGTAATGCAAGACGGAAGTACACGCACACACACCGTTTTGCTGGACGGCAAGTAGGAAGACGCACGGAAAATCAAGAGCACTCTTCATGCCTTCAAGCCAAACAATTGACGGAACACAACAATTACGTCGATCGACTTGTCCCCACACACACTCCGTCTTGCTTTACAACTTGAGACTGTGCAAGCAAAACGATCGGCAAGCATGAGTGTGTGTGCCAGGCCTTAGGTAGTATCACCATTTAGTTCATTGTTACTTTTATTGCAAGATCGTAAGAAAGCAACCACTTTTTTTGCTAGCTAAGCGACAATGGGCAGAATCTCGAATAAAGAGAAAAGAATAATATATATTGCAATGTAAACAAAATATCCGCTACACATCCGCATTAAAAAATTGCGGATGAGAAAGCGGATGTATATTTTCACGCGAAAGTTCCGCACTTGCAGATGCGGATATCCGTTATATCCCTAGTTAGCATGCTGGATAATTACAGCGAGTTCTCTTTGAACGAAACCTCTTTGCCTTTTGGGACGCAGGGAATTTCTAGCATGCAAATTACTGTTTGCACATCCAGTACTATTCTCGATTGTGGCTAAAATAAACATTACACTAGAGAAACTGCAGTAAACCTTCTATCCTGAATTTAAAGGAATATTAAACGGAAGTTATCTCACTGCAGTTATGATATTAACCAACGATGGATATAGTCTATTACTGCTACATTTCTTCATCGAGTCGACTTTTGGTGTGAGCAGATTATATAAATTTAAATGTGTTGAACACAACAGCATTAATTTTATATTTTGGAAAAATACATTTATTTTTCGAATGGAAAATGTAAATTCGTTCATCTAATCATATCTGAAGAGTAATGTACTTTCAACGTAATACAATGATGTTAATAATAGCTACAGCCTCTAAGAACAGAGTATCACTGATGCAGTGATCATTCCACCTCGATTTGTCTATCTAGGATTTAATTCAGACATTTGATACTAAAACTCACAGTTCAAAAATATATACCTACCCATCTATCATACCTTTCCGGTAGCCTTTGACTTTCCTAATTTACAAATCGGTTATCTTTTGTTTTTACATTGTACCTGGATTTTATTAGTGATGAATTAGAAAAAATAGAAGAAAAAACGAATGCAAGAAAAGCGCCATCAACTTTAACATTGTAATTTGATTTCTTGCAGTCCATAGAATCCAATTCTATGCTATTTAATTTGATGAAATCACAAACGAAAAGCTGAATGAAAACAATGAATGCCTGCTGTTGCCGTAACAAGTTTATAATACCTAGACATCTCAAGTAACAACTGTCTGAGTATATTCCGTAACCGGGGAACTGGAGACCATTAAACTTTCTATTTTGAGTGGGTGTTCTACATCTACAGCTAAGCTCTAAAATTCTCAATTACGGGTGGCCGATGGTACTTTTCACCATAATTAGCTCCCCCCTCCCCTCCCCATGTGAACTGCAGTCTCTAACAGTCTCCTGTAATTTAACCAAACTATTTTGGCCAGCAAAGTATTTCTTCACAGTAAAAAATGTGTTTGCTAATAAATTTAATGGAAAACTACGTCACTGTCTATCATCCCTACCTCAGCACCAAGCCGGTGACATTTTCTTAAGGGTTTTAGCGAGCGATTATAGTAACATCCAATTTTTATCACCGTATTTATTTTATATATCTCTGCTGATCTTTTTGGGGGAAAGGAGATTTTATAAGTGACTGTATTTAATCTACGTCGGGCTGCTGGCTCACAGATTGGTCGCCCCTGTGCTAAAGCAGTGTTCATCTGATATCCGATACAGCACTTTCTCGGAAGTAGGGTTGTACTGAATATCTCGTAATTACATTAAAACAAGTTGATAAATCTGAAAACAGAATTGTGTTTAGGTAAATAAAATTGAAGATAATCTTTTAATAAATTTGGAATTGACAGAATGGTCTTAAAATAAGGTGTAGAGTGAAAAAGTTTTATTTACTCATGCACATAAACCTTTTGAACTGAAATGTTTACAGTGAAACTAGCTAAACGTCTCTGAGTGGCTAATATTCAGTTTTCGTTTTTAGTTTGCTTTGACTGAGATAATCTCCCTGAGAAATTCAACGTTTAAATCTACGTTTTTAATATTGTGTTTCAATCAAAATGCGTTGTTAAATACTAGCTGAATCTAGCAACAAGAGGCGAACAGCGATAGTACAATCAACTTCTTCGTTTCGGCTCCTTAGGTTGTGTGTAACGGCGACTACGTCTTCTGGCATTATGTCATACAGCATGGTGTATATTTTGTGAAAATTGATATTTTGCAGTAACATGAAGGTCGGGTGAGAAAATGAGAAATAAATTCAGTAGCTAGCCAGTTGATGAAATGAGAAAGAAACTCAATAGCTGGATGTGCGAGAGGAAGAGGTGGCACCATAGGGTGAGATATTCTCTGAAAAAAGTATTTTTTTAATAAAAACACGGAAGAATAAGGGACCAGATATTGGTATAATGCTGCATAACTTAAAAGGACTTGAATTGTTAAAGAATTTAGGAAGTATGATGGGAAAAAATTGAGGGAACGAGATGGAAACAAATAAAACAAGTATCTGCGGGTGGAATTTTCATTACTATTATACGATGCATACTAGGCAGGATGTACCCTAAAAATAAAAAAATCCAAATTCCTAACAACAATAACAATTTAATATTCCACGAGGCAATTACGCTAAGGCCACATGTCGTTCCTTTCATCTTGTATTAGGGATCGCTGCTTTACTCATTGGCTTATGTTGCTCATTGCTATTAAACTCTAGTGAAAACTTATGATTTTACATAGTTCCTTCCGTCACAATACGTGGGTCTTATAAGAAACGCAGGATGGAAGCCCTAGGCGATAGAAGATGTCATGTATAATATATCAAGTATTGTCCTAACTGGTATGACTTACGACACGGAAGAATTAGAAAATTTGTATCTGAAATGACGTGCACAAGTTTTTTTTAATGGTCATTTATGTTTGTCGACATTAATATGGCGGGATAAACTATAAGCATGAAACGGAAAGAAATTCGGCCATGTTTTGAAGGATACTTTCTGGCATCAGGAATTGATTTCGAATACCACGAAAAAAATGGAAAGATAGAACTTCAGTTCTACGGAATGCCCGAGCATTTCCACCCACCCAACAGAATGTATAGTGCCCACAAAATTTCACGTCAGCCTCAAAATATTTTTTTAGCATCACTTGAACCTTGCATGAGTAAGCTCATGTTCGCTGTACTATAACGTCAATAAAACCAGTTACCTCTTGTGTTCGTCATTCATTGTGCGACCTCCACTCTTTATAAAGTCAGGCTTCGCCTGCCTGGGCAAAAGCAGCGCCACACCTCTCGACAAACTTCTGGCCGTCTTCACTTTGCGGATTTCCTCGGGACCAGACAAAATGATGGCTCTAAGTTTGTGAAACGATGTGGCGTAGACGTCACCTCGGTGTATAACGATATTAGTTCTGAATATGTTGCCTGACGTGTGCCAGAACTAGAACAATCAGTTCATTTCACGTGGAACACGACGCCGTTACTTTGGTTGACAAATGTGACGGAACAGACAATGATTTCTTCTCAGTGAAAACACCTGCCATTACATATGACCAAAAGAGCCTCAGCGATCTATTCCCCTCACAAATGTCGCAAAAATGGAGAGCAGTGGTCTACAGTGATCCAAGTTACAATTTAGTTAGATTTATAGTTTAATGAAAAAAGAATTTAGAATTTTTACGGTGCATTGTATGGATTATCGGTGCGCTATGTATGAAAGATCTATTCCGATAAATTTGATTTCATAAAAAATAATATTGTACAATACATCTTAGGACAGCCATAAAAAATTCTACATCAGTAACGCTACGTCAGTATGAGGATTTTGCTTCCATTTTAGGTAAAATGCTCACAAATTGTCCTGGAGATCTGTTCAAGAAACACCGAATAATGATCGTTTCGAGCATTCGGGATGACTCATTTCAAATCCCCGTCTGGCCAACCAGGTTTCGGTTTTCCATAGTTTCCCGATATTACTTCATGCGAATGCAGGGATGATTCCTTCAGCAAGACCATGGCTGGATTACTTCCCGTTCCTTGTTCTCAGTCCTCTCCCGCCTCTAATGACCTTGACGACGACGAGGCGTGAACCACAAATAAGGGGAAAAAAGTTTGTGAAACTCCGAGTAACACAAGTGACTGATGGCGAGTTAAATTCGTCGCGTTATTTTAACTATATTCCAGTACTTCTTTGTCAGTGATCTGCTGAAACTGTAATTACGATGCTTTAGGATCTAATTAGGCCATAGAATAAACTATAAAAAACGACCTTCTCAACAGCGTGAGAGTTCACAGCGATTCGTAGCTCTGCCAACCCACTTGTCAGTTGTGAGGTGTCTCTGCCAATACGAATCAGAAGAGATAAATGGCGACGGAGGAGCCCTGGGAAGAATTGCCAACGAAATGACAGACTAATCCATGTATGTATCACGGAAGTGACTATGGGAGGAAATATCTTAGGACAACAACCTTACGCCGATATACTTTATAATGGTGGTGTTGGGCATCAAAGAAACGTCTTCTGCAGGATGCAAGACGTCTTGTGCGTAGAGTATTGGGATATGAAACGTAACGAGCTGAGGAGATGTTCCATTAGTCAGAAGTAATGCGGTTGCAGGGTCAGAATAGCGCTAGTTTACCGTAGTTAGTTTGTAGACGTATGCCGGAATGATATTCACTTTCCACCTCCAAAAATACGAGTTACACAAACGTAACATACAACACATCCATCCAAAATTCAAGAGTTCACTTATATACCAGAACTAGAGGTACACTGTGTCTTTATGTTGGATGGAACACATATGTGTCTTTATAAGGTAAAGTGCCGCCTATTTAAGTGGCAGAGGTAAACTATGAGGGAAACTAAACCATCCGGCTGGACACCCGAGAAGATTATATTATGTCAGAGAAACTATTATTTTGTTATTATTAATTTAAAAGAGGTTTCCGTTTCTTCAGCGTTCACTCAATATTAAAAAGCGGTATCCACTGTCTACCTCAATACCACTCTGAGAAGCGACTGACTGGACCAGCGTTTCTCAACCATTTTCAACCCGAGGATCAGCAAATTGACAAAAATAATACTGCGGGACACAAACTTATGTGGGCGTTTTATTAACATATGGGATATATTTGTTGTATCATTATAACATCTAAAAACAGATTTGAATTCCTGTGGAAACTTTAAGAAAACTGTTTTATTACGTATTGACCATTATCTTAATAATTAATAACCAAATTGATAATAATGTTACTGCAGGATGGATGCTACGCTTTACAACTGACGTATATGCACAAAAAAAGAGACCTGACACATTTTATTGTTGTTTACTTCCCATCTCTGATGTTAACAATCCTACCACGTACTGTGGTCTCTCACATCTACTGCAAAACACCCAAAGAACATAATCCTCAAACAAACGGCGCTTTCACGGATAACGCCGTCCTACGTCCCGAACCAGCTATTGAATGTTATGTTTTCCGTTTAATTGCGCTGTGTTCAGATGACGCGTATTCAAGTGTAATGACAAAAGATATATCTTAGTTAAAGCAACTGGATAGCAGAAGCTACCTATACATCGTATAAGAAAAAATCGCCTTTACTTAGTAGGACAGCAAATTTAATGGGTATTCATTTAATAGCTAAAAAAAGCTGGAGTCAGTATGGTTGCTGTTACGAAGTATAATTCGTCAAAACAAAGACAAGCTACCTGCACCAGCGTCAGCCTTCTTTGGTAGCAAAAATAAGTTCCTCTTCTGCACAGTGTTGCTGGGGATCACTTTTCTCGCGTAACTGTAGCAAATTAAATTCTTATTTGGATATGTTGGATAAAATGGTTTTGCTAATTTTGCCTATTGTCGTACATAGGGACGGGTATATCTCATTCTTCGCAGTATCATAAGAAAACTGGATTTTTCGGTGATGACATCTCAAAAGAAGAGAAAAAAATTTAAGAAATTGCACGCAGTTACAAAAGCAATTGTCCTGATATTATAATACTTATAACATTCCTCTCTACTTCAGAGCGTTAGATTTTATTGTGTGCGATCAAATGAAAATTGACCTAAAAACTGTGTGGCTGAATTACTATTTCCCATGTATTCTCGGTACCAAGAGGAAGGTACTTATTGGTTTTTCTTATACATACGAGCGTTAGTAAGAAGTTTGTAATATCTCCCCTATAAAGTCAAGATTTCTTTTAATTGCGCACATTTTCTGCATAGAAAAACAAGTGGGAGTTTAGTTTAATATTCTTAATCAGTAATCAAAATTTCTCCATTTGTAAATTGAAACAAAAAACTACTATTCGAAACGTCAATGATACAGTGGTGGTGGGTTTTTCAGTTTAAAAATCCCTGACGGTAACATAATGAGTATTGCACTAGCGTGAAAGGTATAGTACAAAGAAACTTATTCGTTTTGAAAACTGCTCCATTATGTTAGTATTCGGTTACTGCAGAAGACTGTCATCACATGTCAGACCTATAAGGATTAAAATTTTTACTGTTTGCCATTGTTTCGTTCAATACGACAGAAAAATTAATGGTAAGGAACACTAGAAGAAAGTTGGTTCGAATAAAAGATTAGATATTCATCCTTCGGATTTCCTGATATTTATAACCGTATGATTTTTCAAAGTTTTGTCTTACAAATAGTTTGTTAAAAGCCGAAGTAGATTTTGTTTGCATCGGACTATTTCCTCGTCAATATCGAGGTCATTAGAGGTGGGAGAGGATTGGGGACGGAGGCGAGGAACAGGAAAGAATTCGCTATCCTGTTTTGAAGGAACCATCCATGGATTTTGAAAAAATAAAATCATCAAACTTTGGAAACGGTTTAATTCCTGTTCCCCATTGTAGTGATGGGTGCTTGTTGAGTGGGAGGTAAGGGTGAAAACCTTTTTACTTCCATTTTTATAATTCAAAGAAAACCCTAGGCTGCTAATTTATTGGATACTCATACTGGCGTACAGGTGAGCCTTATTTAATTTTAACATTAACACATTCGATTATTAAAATATCAAGCAAAGCCTCGTCTTATAGTTGCCAACATAAAACATCAAACAACAACATTAAAGAACTACTAGATTTATAATTGATGGAGAAGCAAATTGCCAACATCAATAAGTAAACAAGAAAGCTTCACACTTGGTTTTAAATGAAAGTTCCCTTCATAACAATCGGGAACCATAAATCAGATACAATATTAACATGAAATTGCATCCGATTTCAAATGCCGGGCGCCAGGATAATTTGAATTATCCACCAAGTTATTATGGGAAAGCTCCTGAAAAACTGTCCCAGCTAGCTCAATATTTGGATGAGCGACAACTCCTAATCATTCAGAGATCGTTACCCAATGACTGAATTAAAGTACCACACTGCACTGTTCGTAGAATGATTACCGTGACGGCGGTATGTTTCCCTCGACGGCAGAATTAATATAGCCCCTTGGCTATAGCGGACAGTGCACCACGTCCTTCAGTCAGCGTACTGAATGATTGCACAGCGACCTCACTGTACAGGACGTTCGTATCGACCCTCAGGTTTGATGCCAAGGCAAGGCGATCTCCGACCTCGGAAGATCCGCTCCTTCCAGTCTGAAGACTCCGCGTCGAGTGCTCTCCCGCGTCGGCAGAAAAGCTTTCTCCCGTCGCTCGTGGTTCACATAGAGAAAAAATTCACTGGCATTACAAAATGCAGAGGACAGTCTGTCGTTAATTTGTTCTGCTGTTTTTGGCTCCTCCTACCGGCTGTGACGATAGGAAAACCTTGTCTTTTGCAGATTCGTACTAACTCGGCCAGATTCGGACCTCCTCGCCAAATATGACCTCCAAAGTGCCCACTCGGAGACCGGGATTGCGAACGAGCGTTCACCCCGCTGGGTATTTTCCCGGAGCTAAGGGATCATATGCTTGACCAACTCCGTTAGAAAGGGTGGCTGCATTGTTCGGTCGCCGCCTGTCTGGCGCGTTGACTGTTACCTGCCTTTGGGTGGTTCCCCGGACAATGGCTGGCAAAACCTTCCCAGAGTTATTCCTGTGATTATTCTTTTTATCTTAAATATAAAAATGTACGGAATGACCCATTTTTGGTCATTCTGTTATACCATGTATCTGTGCTGCCGGTAGCTGATCTGTAACGCAAGGCCCAAGCAATATAGCTTACAATTGCCTATCTAAGCATGTATTTGTAAACCAGTGAAACATAGAACTATAATAATTACTTAGGCATTCAGATAAACACTTGCGACCAGTAGCCAGCGGAACAATATAGCAACTTAAAACCACGAAAAATAGAACATCAGGATATGCAGTTACGGTAGATTTCGGCGAAGTGGTACCTCAAACATAGTTACAACTCTTATCTTAATGATTGCAATACACGTATAGGAAATAAATGACGATAGCTTGAATTGCTAAGTAAAGTTTAATGAAATTAGAGATATTTTCGTCTGTGGTTAAATATGTAAGTTGGACCGAACGTTGAAGCGAAGGCACTGTGACAAGAAGAAGACTTCCACACTTCTAACTGACCTGATGACATAATCATCACAATTAGCAGGCCCAAAACTAGCGTTTCAAAGAAAAATTTGAACTGAATAACAACTTCCTGTAAGTAAAAAAACCGATTTCTGCGGGAGCACAAATTTCAGTAACTCATCGAGTGCCTGTAACAAAGCTAATGAATGTGTTTGCTATGAAAATAATCGGTGTTGGCTTCGTGAAGTTGCAGAATAGTGTGGAGCTGAAACAAACGCGAGTTACGCTTTACGTTAGTATCTAAGCCAACAATTGCTGAAAGTGACCGTGGTGCAAGGTGCATAATTACAGTTGGACGGTGCGCTGATGAAAGAGTATTTGAGTCAGTTGTTTGAAGCTGCGGAGAACAAAGCAGTGTTTTACGGAACACACGACACAGTACGCAGTTTGTTGCTTTGTATTTATGCCTGGATGAAAGAGGTTCCTAGTTATTTCATTGTTACTGTGGTAGGCGTAAAGGCTTTATTTTGCACTGGGGTCACACTAACCACCTGTCCGGAGCAGAGCTGATTAAGAAACATCTCGAGTGGAAATTATTGCCCGTCAGAAGCTTTAGATCTCAGTCGTCTGTTTAATCATCTGCTTATTAATAGCGTAGCAAAATTCACAGAAATACCGCTGAAATATTCGTATACAGCTGTCATGGGGTCTCCCATAATTTTATTGTTAGAAACAAAGGCATGTCATCGCGAAAAGTATGTGTTAAGCAGAATCAGAAGTGTGGTACTTTAAGGCACGTAACGTAAATTCATTTTATCTAAAAATGCTGTTCAAGATTTCTTAAATCTCTAATATATCTGTTCTCAACAGCAGACATTCTCTGGCAGCAAAGAGTCTTCAACTGGTTATAGTTCCTTTTCAAATGACAATAAGTAATCATTATATTTTTCTCCGTTTCATAGAGCATCATGCTATAAACATGTTCTGTTCCAGTTGGAAACAGTGACGTCGACTAGACAAAGCTAAAAATAAGTAAGGTCGTAGCCTGTGCAGATACTTCAGTCTCGTACTGTTAGCCGTGAAAACTCATATTTGGCTCACCCACAATTCTTTCTCCGTCTCTAAAAAACGAAACACGGAAATTGTTCACGTACGGAAATGAGAAATTTTTCCGTCCCACAGAGAGCTTCATTCCGTAGCGGAGGCACGCCGTATTTCCGTGACGGAACAACTGATTCGCACTTCCTCGTCCAAACGCGACGTTGCTCTGGGTCTTGCTTTTTTAATTTCATTAAAACAAAGCTGACTATATTCGTGGGCTTAGTGTGATATTCCCTCTAACTTCCTTGCCGAAGTGTCTGCGAGAGTTACAGGAAGGATGCGATATGAACTTTTCTGAATAGAGTACTTTGAAACGGATCTCCACTCCACTCGTGGTATAACACTTCAATCGGTTTTAAGTTTATAGGTCCCTAATTACCATCATGTAACTTTACATATTAATTTTATATCTGGGTTGGCAGTAGTCCATCATAAAAGTTGAAGCTGGCTGAATTCCACTCTCCTAGAAAACTCTGAGAAGTCTCGACCACGTAACAATGGAGTGCGATGGTTACCTTAATGAAATTCTTCAAGTACTTAACACCTGAGATATGATTAATGTCAGCGTTTTCTTTAACGTTCATTTGTAAATTTTACTATGATTTTCATTGATGTGGTAGCCAGTCAATAAAGAAGAAACCTCCAACCGCCTTTAAAGCTGCCTTATGTCAAGCCGTGTTTGAAGGCGTCATTGATGTCTTTTTCTCCGTTTTTGGTTTGTATAGAGAACGTGCGCTACCAGAAGACTCTTGTTTTTAATATTGTGTGTGTAACAAGTAATTTTCCGCTAATCATTTACTCTTCGAAGACTCTCATTGATAACTGTAAGTGACTGTGCTTCTTAAACGCCAACTGATATAATAAACTGAGGCTCAAACTGAAACTTGGGCTGAAGTGTTATCTATTACTGCAGTGGCATCGCTATATAAATTGTATTTCTCAACAGTTATGCTTGTTAAGAGTAAATGTATTTGCTTAAAAGGTATAACGATATTGATGTCACAGACGAATGTATTCGACGAGTCCGAAAATTGTATATCTGTCTGTTCCTAGATATATAAAACAGTATATAATAATTTAAAAATCATGATTTCGGATTATATCGATAAACATGACCATAAAACAGTTCCGAATATATCGAAAAGGTGCAAATAAAAACTCTAAGTAATATTTAAAAATACGTAGATACAAACAAACAAAAAACTCATTGTGGCCTCTAATTGTCAAGCAATTTTGTTAAAGGTATAACGCAAAGGACACCAACTACGTAAAAAATCTGTCCAAACAACAAAATCGAAATACTGATTGAAATCAGAACGAAAGAACGTAAAAAATTACCTTAACTTAGTTCTAGTATTGATTTGTTACCGAACCTTCTGGGTGAGCGGTATAGCTCAGGCACGAGATTCGAGAGGTTGTGGGATTCAGTACCGTCTGGTAATACAGATTTACAATTTTCACGGTTTTCCGGAATCCCTCCAGGAGAATGTCGGGTCGAATTCCTTCCAACCTTTGCGCAGTCCTTTTGTGCCTCTAATGACCACAACGAAATCAGAACTTAATTCAAAGTTAATGCTTAAAGCTTGTGTATGCTGGATACAAATGCAACTTTAATTGGAATTTGCATCATAGTGCTCCGTTCACCTAACCCTTCTTTGCTCAGAGCTTATTTCTGATGATTACAGGATATTCATTACAGGCTCCAATATTAGTACACGCCCGTTGGCAACAGAGGCTTCTACAGTATTTATAGAAGCCACTTTGTTGCCTGCAGGAATTCAGCTATCAGTACTGTCATTTTTATAAATTTATGTTTATTGGTCTGTTTTGTTTTTGAACAGAATCCGAACTACTTGATCTGCGTCGTAATCGCCACTTGCGGAGGGCCTTTTCTGCGGGATTTCACCATTTTAATTTCCTGCTGATCGCTTACTGCAGGGTGACCTATTTTTCCACAAATTGATGCATCCTTTACTAGTTTTTCGATCCTGAAAACAAAATGACAAAACTGAAAGATGCAAGTGTTTTTTAAATGGATGCAAGTTTAAAAACCATACTTTGATTGTATTTTTGTTTCAAAATTTTTTCATGCTTTACTGCTGAGTGATAATCAATACAGACTGCGTGTCTGGTTTAGTTGGTGATCATCTGAGCAGGTAGGAATATGAAGGTCTTCGTTAACCTTCAAAAACAATTGGCCTTAGTACAACAAGTGTCAATTTTGAATCATATGAATATTTTTTTCCTTTTGCAACCTTTATGTGTGATTTGACGTGAAACCTTTAATTTCAAAAGCAGCTTCAGATCATACATCATCCATGTGTATAAAATACAAAGGAATCTGTGGAGTATTTTTTGTTTAATGTCCGGCGCAAAATAAAAAATACTTGAATTCTCGGACGCTTCCTGCAATTTACGTTGTATTTCGTAGATTTTAATTAAAATTAGGTTATGATCTCAATTCTTTTTACACGAATTTTCCTCAATTTTTTTAACCATTTATTAAACGTACACTAACGCTAACTGGAAATAAAAACTGATTTTTCTGTGAGTCGTCCTGGTCGACTGTTCCAGGGTGCTCGTGCGTCTGCAAATTCGTTGTTGAGTTACCTTAACTAAGGGCTTAAACTTCTTTGTGAAGATCCGATGATAAGCGTAGTTCTACTACACCACCCGCGGGAAATGTTCACGGCGACAATTCATATGGCGGACTCAATTTACACCTAAAACCTACACATTCCACACAAAGACCCTCACCGCACAGAACTTGACCTACATGGTTCTAACATTGATGGCGACACGCGTTATTTCTTCTGTTAGATTGTCCTAGATTAGGTTAGCAACCGCGACAGAGTCAACAAACACAGTTAGTGAAAACTGTATCACCTGGTGGCCAGGAAAAAATACCAGGGTACTTCATTCTTTTTGTGTAGTAATATCTCGTGTTGCAGACTTTTTGATTAAGACTAGAGTGAATGATAGTTATTCGTTCCACAAACGTGAACGTAAGGGCAAGTTCAACCGAACTTTCAGAACCCGTTCTCTGCTTGCCTTTGTTAATGACTAGATAGTCCAACAATGTAGCTGTTGATCACTGTTGATGATTTATAAAATTTACTGCTTTCTGTATTGTGAGATCTTAATCAATTAGTAGCACTGGCACGAAATCACTGTAAAATGATTCAATCTTTCTTTTTTGTAAAATGAGTGATGTTCAACCTTAACAGTTGAAAAAATGTATTTCTAGTTTCTTGAAATTAGTCTCCTCCTGGTAATTAATTGACATTGTTTGTACTTTCTAATATAAATATTGTGAAGTTTGAGCTACATTTCACAGCGCTAATGGCCCAAAGATACATCAAAATTGTTATATAACACGAATTTGTACACATGCAAAGGAAATTCCAGCTAAATAAATACCTAAAATGGTCCCAGATGGCCCAAGCGAACATACCTGCAATCAGGAAACTGTAGTTAATAATAATAATTTCTTGTGGTCTTCTGGTGAAGAGTTTCTTAGCAGCTGCACAATCTGTATTTAACCTAACTGGAATAACATGCCAGGTAACCTACAGCTTAAAGTGGAATACGAACCACGAAGCATCCTAACGTACTTTACAGTAGCAAGCTATGCCAGAGTTCAATGCCCTAACAATTCCCGCTTGCACCCAGTTTAGGGAGATTTACTTAATGAGGCCATGCAACAAGTATATAGTCTTCTTAATCGCAAGAATTACTTACTAAAATTACGATACGCTAATGCACTATTCGTTATCCGTTCCATTTCTGTTTTATTGAAATTTGGTAATACAGGATATCAATTTTATATTAAATTATTTTGTATAATGTATTGCAGATGCTTTTAATGAAAAAAATTTCAGTAGGGTTCGAGCTAATTGTCATTTGATCGCATAATATTCAACTTTTTGTTGAAAACTTAATTAATTATAAAAATTTTACTGACTACCCGACTGGAAAACAATATAGAGAAAATTTCGAAATAGTCATAAATATTATAACCGTGGAAGCTAACACAGTGGTGTACTATGGGCAAACTATTAATATTTAAATGAGAGTTTTTGCATGTTTACGGAGCGGTAAATCCAACGTAAACCTTGCCGTTAAATACTTAATTAATTGTTAAAGCATATTTAACAGTGGTATATTTTAACAGGATAATATTTCAGCATCAAAATGTGTAGCCCTAATTTCAAATTAACTTAAATTGTAATAAAAGTAACAGCTGTTCTATATCTCTTATATTTCTTTTAAAAATTTTGTAAGACTACTGATTTTGTGATTATATTTGTTTCATATACAACAATATGGTATTTCATTTTCATCGTTGAAGTGCACCATTTATTACGCATGGTTTGATAATTACGTCAATATCTCTGTTTTCGCTAACGCAAATCTATTTGTTTACTGAATTGTGTCTGGTATTTGAAATAAGATTTCTTGTTGATACCGAGCGTGGTGAGTGGTTGGTGATACTCTGACCTCGTAGTTTCGAATACCCGTCAGGCCACCCAGGTTTCAGTTTTCAATCTAGCTTGGCAAGTAAATAATAATAATAATAGTAAAACAGTCAGATGAAAGAAATGCTGAAAATGCAATTATTTTAACACTAAAACAAGAATATCGAACACAGGCAAGTGTGCGAAATCACCATTTGTTTTCCGTCATCATTTTATCGAATGGTGATATGTTCCACTTTCTCCGCCTAATAAAATATGTTAATTGCCCTATATGATCCGCAGACAGATGTCGTAGTCATTCCCCCATTGGGCAGCCTCAGTCATTGATCGTTTTACCATCTAGAGGTTAATAAGCTGTCGGCTAAATTTGTTTGGATGACTGGTAATCATGCTGTAGCCAGCTGCACTACCGTCTAACGGTTAGAACTATGCATTTGCGATTAAAGGCACGTTTCACTTAGTTTTAACTTTTATTTGTTTCTTATTCGAGCTTTTTTTTATTAATTATGTCGCCACAGATAAGGGCTAAACAATTTTCTAGTAACTGTATTTCTTGTTTGATTTCGAAGGCTTCCACGGTCACTGTATGTATTATCTCGGTTCTCCAGGTGGAGCCGCGTCGATTTACTAAATCCTGACGTTTAAGCTATCTTACTGTGGCTTTCATGAGAGTATGAAAGCCACAGTAAGATGGCTGAAACGTTATGTTTTAATAAATCGACGCGGCTCCACCCGGAGAACCAAGATAATGTATTTCTTATTTGCCTACGAAACAAACTTTCAATTTTTCTGTCCTATAAGGTATTTTAATTGCTGATGGCATTTCATTATGTTTTGAATCGTTAGCTCCAGGTACGAGGCTGTCACACGGTTAATTCTATCGCCTTTTATACATGATGTATGGACGAACTGCTGACCAGGGACAGCCGCAGTCCCAGATCTTAGAAGTGCCCGCCCTGGTTACACACAGTGAGAATGCATACGGTACAGATCCTGGATATGACGTAGGAAGTAGCAGAGACACCACGAGATACGGTAATAATCATATCCGCCAGTCATTCATAGCACGGCATGGAGCATCAGAGACATTTCACAAGCCGACAGATAAAGAATTGCGGAGTCCGCGATAATCACATAGTTGGTCAGCGGCAATGGCGCAAGGTGCGGGGAATGTGACGGTGGTAATGGCAGCCAGCTTAAGTGAACAAGAGAGTACGTAGTCAGATGCTGCTCTCGGGACATTTAAAAAAATTGTCTATTACGTATGACGCTGATAATTGCTACCTTAAAGGACATTTATGGAAAGTGAAACAAATATAAAAGACTTCGATGGACGACCCCTTAAATGGAAAATATCCGATTTAGTTAAACATACATAACCACAAGAGTTGTTCTTCATGGTGACCACAAAGGATAGTAACGATTCAAGCACTTAATGATTTACAAAGTATCTCCAGGAATTAAGTAATATATACTCTGATCATCCAAAACATTATGAACACCTACTTACTACTTATAGCATGTTGGTCCACCTTTCGAACGCAATACATCAGCGATTCGTCGTAGCATGGATTCTACAAGTCCTTGGTAGGCTTCCAGAGGTATCAGACACCAGATTTCTACTCACAGCTCACGAAATTCCCTTAAATCACGGGTCAATGGATTGTGGGCGCGGACGCTGGGTACGAGCATCTCGGAAACGGATGTAGGATACTCATTCTGGAAATGCCAGATTTTTTTATGCCTTTTAAAAAGTTGGGTTCACTTATAACCTTATATAGTAATAGTGGACTTCACCAACTTTTCCAAACTTTTTGGGGTCAGCTGCATTAGATATGTTTTCTTGGATTTATGATTTTATGTCCGCATTCCCAAGCTGACGCCAAGTATTTTAAACCTACAGCCATGTCGTAGCATACTAAGTACTAATTGGGGAAGTTGAGTGTTGCCATCTGTGTGCATATGGTAAGTGTAATTTTTTGTTTGTGAAATGTGTAGATTATGAGGCGAGGATTGGAGGACGTCCCGAAATTCGTCTTAGTGGCTGCGGAAAACCACCTAAAAACCACAGTCAAGATAGCCGGTAGGCGGATGCCTGGGCTTGGGCCTGGTCCGTTGTACCTAATATTCTACCTGCGGACCACTTGAGCCATCCTCTTAGACTTCTAGAGCCAAAGACTGAGAAACACTGGCATAGAGGAGACATCACCGGCACCGTGCGAGCCATGCTAACAGCTGTACAAAAAAGGGAATAATCAAAGTTATCTTGATCAGCTATTATTTTTGTTTCAACCGTGGCAAATGACTAAAAAACCAATACTAACAGCGATAATCTTAACATCCCTGCAGTACGCAAAGGATTTTAAAATCACAGAAGCGCTGAACCGATCCATTTCTCCAATGACACACCGATTACTTTAGTTTCTGTGGGGCAGTTACTATGAAATGTGGCTTAGTTTTGTTGAGAGAACTGTAAACTGTCCCCGTTTGGAATGTGGCTCGTCTTCGTAATTTAGTCAATAGTTGAACCCTTCTATTAGCTCTGTTGAACTTCTGCGCATGTAGTAAGCCAATGGCTTTACTATTGAAATTTCATTCCACATCCAAAAGAAGGTACGGCTTCTTTTGGGTGGTTGGACCTATGACCACCTCTAACACTGCAAGCCGACAGTTCTTGTTTAATTAATGATAATTATCACTGCGTCAGCAATTATGCCGAAGTGATAACTATAAAAGGATCTCCAAAGAATCTTATGAAGAAAAACACACAGCTCGAATCACAATTACGTAAATTTAATACTTTTCAAAACAACCACGGCTTAACATAGTTTCAGTTTACATTATTCGCCACAAAAAATTAACAATCGCTCGCGGCGTCCGCTCGCGAGCCAAACCGCGCGAACTCTCGAGCACGACTCTTCTCAACTAAAGATACTTTTCATCTATTCTTACAAACTAAGATACTATTTTACTCCCTTCGCTATACACACTACTATCTGTGGAAACCCTGCTAAATTTAATTACAAATATTTACATTAATTATATTCAAAACTATAATAAACACATAGTATTAGCAATAAAATAATTATTCAATAGAAAAAAAAAATGTAGAAATGTCACAGAACACAGTACGAGTTTTTTTTAGATGCCAAACCGAAATCGTATTAATGAGAGCAGGAATCAAATTCGTGCGACTGCCTGGCCCGATAGCTAGCGCACATCGACCAGGATGGTCCCATGCTCGGGCGTGTTAATGATAATGCGTGAGATGTGTGCTAGCGGATTGCTGGGGAGGGCGCTGACCTTGTTTGTTAAGGCGTGTTCTTGTTAGCGCTCCCCTCGGCGCTGAAATCCAATAAGGAAGCTCCTGGCCAGGCCTCGTTACGGCATACTTTACAAACTGCCCAGCGGAAAGAAAGAAATGGAGAGAGCCGCCGACAAAGAAAAACGCACAATCTGCCGACTTCTCTGCAGCTTCTGCCTCGGATGGAATTTCGTACATAAATTTAAACTTGAGCACTTGCTTATTAACGGCCTCGCCTGATCTTCGCCGCACCAAGTTTCTTCTCTGCCCGACGAATTCAGTTCCTCTTCCTCAAGACCGCCAAGGACTGCAAGGCAGACCGTACTGCATACCAACTTCTCCAAGTACTCCAATCCAGGTTTCACATGTGGGCGCAATGTTTTAACAGGTGTATTCTACCGTTAATCTTAATTATTAAAATTTCATCAAGTATCATCATGAGATTATGTTGGTGATCAAACAGGTTAAACAGACTGTCATAAAAAAAAAAAAATACCCGCAGGTGATTGCTAATTACAAATTTTCTTTTCTATAATTTACTTCAATGAAAGATTTTTTAAATATGTTTTCATTCCATATTAAGATGGTTGTTGCACAGTATAGCTTACAAGAATCGTGTCTTATTTCTAGAAGAGTACTTTTGTTCATTGTGCTCCTTACGAACTTTTTTCAAACTTTGATACATTTTGCTTTTATAAGATGGGGCGGATGGCTGTCCATTATAAGTTAACCGAATAAGTCTTAACTTGATCAGCTCTGTGATTTTTGTTTCAACCCTAGCAACTGTGGGAGATACACTATTAATAGCGATAATCTTACAGCGCTGCGATACTCTATGAGGGAGTTTTAAAACCACACAAGTGCGGAACCGATACATTTCTCCAAAGCACATCGGTTACAGTTATGCAAAGTAGTTACGAGCTATGAGGCGTCCAAAGGTGGTTTCATGCCATTAGATCTCATACAAGCAAACCATATGTACCACGTAAAAATTCTGCATTTTTTAAACATTTCTCTTTTGTGACAGATATTTACAAACATGGAAACACGAAATATGATTTCACGTTAGAAAGAAATTTTAAATTACGCTGCGGAGTTATGATGCTTCGGCCTAAATACTCGTACCTTAAGTTCTTCGTGTATTGTATTCCATCAAAGCTTTCGCTTTTTATTCAGTAATTCTAACATGTAATATGATAACATTTAACTAAAATCATCTCAATCGCTCATAAGGCATTTGCAAAGCTTTAAAATATATTTAGCATTTCATTATGATTGTTAATCAATTTCGCCACACACCTTCATCTCAATTTCATTAATTTTTACTTTAAATTCCTTAAATATTTGAGATAACTTGTTCACCCTTTCTAAAAAAAAATAATAAAAAAAAAAATGCCTATGCCTTACTCCTGCAATGAAGTGGCAGTTTATGATCATGGTCACTTCGTCCCTTGCAGTTTCCGCCGCTCCTAATTTTTCTACCAGTATCCATCCTGGCCTCATCACATGCCTTTATTAAGGCCGCCACACACTAGCAGTCCATCTGGCGCCAGGCCATTTCGCACCATTCCATTTAGACTCGGTCCAAACCAAGGGGTCACACACGACAGAGCCGCGCCAAGCCAGTGCGTGCCTACAAATTTCGCCAGTCCGGCTCTGGCAGTGTAGGGGCTAGCACGATTGCTCGGCATTTTAAGGGTCACCCATTTGACTCCGCCCTGGGGCTTGTTTGGTTTTATTTTAGTGTTTTTTTTTTTTTGTTTTTTTTTTTTGTCTTCGTAAATGTGTCCCAAAATTACATGAAAGAAACCAAATACAATATTTAGTATAATATAAACTAAATGATCGTACAGACCGAAGGCCTTTTTTTCGCTAGGTTATGGAAAGTTTTTTTAAAAAAAAAATCAGCAGTCATATAAAACTATATTTTTCGCTTTTAATTTTATTTTACAGGGAAAAAATTAAATGCTTCTTAAATTAATTCTTAAAAACATTGTCATAAACGATGAAAATTAATAAGAACGTATAAAATACAAAATGCGGTGGTGTAAGTCAATTTTCCTTGCTTTTTTAGAAATTAACATAATGCAAAACATTCTGTAATAAATTTTGGAAATTAGATGTTGTAATATATTCATATTAGTGATGTCACCTCGAATCAAATTTAACAAGTTTATAATTGAATAAAATCTTTAAAATGGTTACATTTTACTGCTGACAAAAATGACTGAAACTAGTGTTTATTAAAAAACCGAACGAACATACTACAGTGTATGACTTACACCGGTGTATTTATAACCAAAAATGATATATAGTGAGATTGCGTAATGTATCTTGAATTGTAAGAAAGAAGATCTTTAATTGTTTCTTTAGAATCAATTATGTCTTTAGAAATGCTACTGGGAAGTGCGCTCTAAGTTAGCATGTAGGATACACAGTGAGCACAAAGGATGCGTTTACAAACACAATGATTTAAGTCTGATTTATACCACTTTGCTGATAAACAAAGCACGTATTTCGTTCATCAGTTGAATTTCCAGTTCCTCCTGTTGGAAGCTGAATGAAAATCTGAATTGCTTCATATTTTTTACTAACAGATTGAGAGATTGATTAATCTACATATGGTTACGGTGTCTTTTTTTTTTTATTGAAAATGTGACTGACCTACACCATTGTGACTTAAACCCTTCCAAATCGAACCTATCTCCGTGAGATAAAAACTTCGTAATATTTAATTGAAGCCGCGGCCAAAGCTCATATTTTCGATCTTTCAGAATTGTTTTTGGTGTTGCACTAATTCGCTATTAATACTGATTTTAAAAAAAATCTCTGTGTACAAGAATGAAAGGACTAGGGTGAAAACGACGAACAGATGAAATTCTATGAATTTATTAGCCGTTCTAAACTTACTATTGGGTTTAATCTATAGATATAATAAAACTATAAACGGTAAAGTCTGTACATATGAGATATTCTTTAAAAAATGAGTTCGGGTAGTATTAACGCGCTACAGGAAAGAAATGAGCTGTATTTTTTTTAAATTTGTGTCTGTCTGAAAATTATGAACAGGATTAAGGAAAATAAATATTTGTCAGATTTTGACCGAGTTTCGCTTAATGTACAGTCCGTGGTCCCGCGAGTAAATAAGGCAAGTTTCATTTTGATGTGAATTTGGAAAGCTGAGATATTTAAGACAAAAGTGTCTACAAATTAGTGTCCACTTTTCTTTGCCCGGGTTATCCCACTCCAGTCGTGGTGGGGGTAGTCTACCAGACCCTCGGCTACCTGGCTCGGCGCGGTGGATTTTGGACTCGCCAAAAAATCCAGCAGGGCCTGCCGAGCCACGCCAGTCCGTCCGCGCTGCCCCACACACGACGAGTTTTGGATCGGCGCGAGGACATTTGGCCTGTTGGCTCGTCCGTGTGTGGCGGCCTTAAGGCCGCCACACACGAGCAGTCCATCTGGCGCCAGGCCATTTCGCACCATTCCATTTAGACTCGGTCCAAACCAGGGGGTCACACACGACAGAGCCGCGCCAAGCCAGTGCGTGCCTACAAATTTCGCCAGTCCGGCTCTGGCAGTGTAGGGGCTAGCACGATTGCTCGGCATTTTAAGGGTTACCTATTCGACTCCGCCCTGGGGCTTGTTTGGTTTTATTTTAGTTTTTTTGTTTTTTGTGTCCCAAAATTACATGAAAGAAGCCAAATACAATATTTAGTACAATATAAACTGGAGCTGGCTAAATGATCGTACAGACCGAAGGCCTTTTTTTTTCGCTAGTTTATGGAAAGTTTTTTTTTAAAAAAATCAGCAGTCATTTAAAACTATTTTTTTCGCTTTTAATTTTATTTTACAGGGAAAAAATTAAATGCTTCTTAAGTGAATTCTTAAAAACATTTGTCATAAACGAAGAAAATTAGTAAGAACGTATAAAATACAAAATGCGGTGGTGTAAGTCAATTTTCCTTGCTTTGTGGAAATTAACATAATGCAAAAGATATTGTAATAAATTCTGGAACATAGATGTTGTAATATATTCATTTTAGTGATGTCACCTGGAATCAAATTTAACACCAAAGTTATAATTGAATAAAGTCTATAAAATGGTTACATTTTACTGCTGACAAAAATGACTGAAACTAGTGTTTATTAAAAAACCGAACGAACATACTACTGTGTATGACTTACACCGGTGTATTTATAACCAAAACTGATATATAGTGAGATTGCGTAATGTATCTTGAATTGTAAGAAAGAAGATCTTGAATTGTTTCTTTAGAATCAATTATGTCTTTAGAAATCCTATTGGGAAGTGCGCTATAAGTTAGCATGTAGGATACACAGTGAGCACGCATGATGCGTTTACAAACACAATGATTTAAGTCTGATTTATACCACTTTGTTGATAAATAAAGCACGTATTTCGTTCATCAGTTGAATTTTCAGTTCCTCCTGTTGGAAGCTGAACGAAAATCTGACTTGCTTCATATTTTTTACTAACAGATTGAGAGATTGATTTATCTACATATGGTTTCGGTGTCTTTTTTTTATTAAAAATGTGACTGACCTACACCATTGTGACTTAAACCCTTCCAAATAGAACCTATCTCTGTGAGATAAAAACTCTTTATTTGAAGCCGCGGCCAAAGCTCATATTTTCGATTTTTCAGAATTGTTTTTGGTGTTGCACTAATTCGCTATTAATACTGATTCTTTAAAAAAATATCTGTGTACAAGAATGAAAGAACTAGGGTGTAAACGACGAACAGATGAAATTCTATGAATTTATTAGCCGTTCTAAACTAACTATTGGGTTTAATCTATAGATATAATAAAACTATAAACGGGAAAGTCTGCACATATGAGATATTCTTTAAAAAATGAGTTCGGGTAGTATTAACGCGCTACAGGAAAGAAATGAGCTGTATTTTTTTAATTTGTGTCTGTCTGAAAATTATGAACAGGATTAAGAAAAATAAATATTTGTCAGATTTTGACCGAGTTTGGCTTAATGTACAGTCCGTGGTCCCGCGAGTAAAATAAGGCAAGTTTCATTTTGATGTGAATTTGGAAAGCTGAGATATTTAAGACAAAAGTGTCTGCAAATTAGTACCCACTTTTCGTTGCGCGGGTTATCCCACTCCAAACCCTCGGCTACCTGGCTCGGCGCGGTGGATTTTGGACTCGCCAAAAATCCAGCAGGGCCTGCCGAGCCACGCCAGTCCGTCCGCGCTCTCCCACACACGACGAGTTTTGGATCGGCGCGAGGACATTTGGCCTGTTGGCTCGTCCGTGTGTGGCGGCCTTTATATACACTCACGGCACTCTCTTCGCCTATTTCAAGGACTCCGAGAACAGGTTTATAATCATACCAGTTTTGTGATGTTCTTACGCAGCTCCATATATTCATTTAAATTAATTCTGGATTTCATTTTTAGTCGCCCATTCAGATTTTCCTTAGTGACATTACTGATTTTACTTTCATTGTTAAATTTAACAGTGTCTGCAATTGCTATTACTGTTGTTTCAGTGACATTAACGAGTCTGTCTAATATTTCTTGTAATGCATACTGCAATATAACCTTTCTGTAAGTACCGTTGTTTTGTTATTACTATTTATTCGTTTGTATCTTTCCTGTTTTGTAAACACACTGAAATTCGTCCGAGCAGTCTTTGCTCACCAACAGCGTTCAATTTATTAATAATTTTAACATCATGTACAAACTAACATCTGATGCACAAAGTATAGTCTACTTCAATTTTTGTTTTATTTTATAATCAGGCTTTCTCTACTTTTGATTTCTAAGTTTTTTTTATTTTTGAACGGTATTTTTAACGAATTTTTTTATTATTATTCTTTAACTGTACAAGGTATTCTCTTGCGGTACCAACCATTAACACTCATGTTCACCATGATAATCTGGGAGTGATATCTTCAAAGAAAATCTTACATTTCACGTCGAAGTGAGGCATATATCTGGAGAACTTGCATTCTGTATCGATCTTATGATCCCAGCACCTCTCTCGCAACTCCATCTGAAATACCTTCTATCAGTGCAACTTTATATTTTGTATATTGCTCAATCAAAAGCTAACTCTGTTTCCCTTTCCTTCTGAGATTCGGCGGTGATGGGAGACGCGACCGGATCCATTCTTCCCCTCACTATTTAACACCAGTCCCTTTCAGGAAACCAGAAGTTGCGTGTGCATACTAAAAATACCAGTGTCTTTCGATGGTATTGTTTTCCCTTTATATGTTATATCTGCTGACATTAAAGTAGAACATTCCGCAAAACAGAATGGGGACTGTTTCTCTTCTGGATGTTTTACAAAGGAATGAAGCAAATCACACTTTTCCTTGATAATGTAGCCTCCCGCTATGTGTCAGATATTAGATGTAGCTATCGCTCTGTTTCAGACTAGGATCTCTCGTCTCGTGACCGTCTTCCAAGTCTGAACCGGTGGATGTACCATGTTAATACTAAAGTTAAGGGCTGTTTTTCCGCCGAACTGAAGTCGATCTCCTCACCCAAGTGAGCCGCTGATGTATTCACAATGAACATGGCAAAACACTCTCGCATATTATTACAGCTAGATTAATTGGTGAATCAAGTATTTTTTAATGAGGTCTACTGCTCTGACTCTTACTGTTTTGCCCTTTCTTGTGACAGGCAGAACTATTCTTAAAATAAAAAAGAATATGACAGCATTAGGGTATAAATTTAATTTCTTAAAATCAAATACTGTAATATCAATGGCCGATTTAATCTGTACTTCACACAAGTGTTACTAGCATGGAACCGAATTATTATATATTGAAGTGATTCATTTTTGATGGGAGGAATCATTGATCTTATTGGTCAATTATTCCTTACCATTAGCTAGTAGAAAGTAGGACACGAAATACAGACCGAGCGTGGTGGGTGATCGGCTAACACTCAGGCGTCACATTTGGGAGGACGCTGGTTTGAATCCCCGTCCAGGCATCCAGATTTGGGTTTTCCAAGGTTTCCCCAAATCACTCCAGGCGAATGTCGGGATGCTTCCTCCAAAACGCCATGGCCGAATTAATTCCCGTTCCTTGTTCCCAGTCACACCCCGTCTCTAATGACCTCGACGTCGATGAGGCGTAAAGCCACAAGGAAAAAAAGAATGAAATACAGTTTACTTGATTTATTGCAAAAGCCTAACAGATGAATCATCTGACAAACTGCTACGTCACGACTGGTTCATAAAATCACATGGTAGTACATGCCGTATCACAAGATTCATTCCAAACACTTTATTAAGAGATTGATTCTATTCCCTAACAAGTAACTCGAGATTAACCTCCAAATAGACAATGTTTCGAACATAAGGCGACCTAAAATCATACTTAACACTTGACAACTTGTCTGAATCGTAAAATGTTAAATCAGCGAACGGACTGAACGTACGAATCACAGTACAAGGCAAACAGGCAGAATCACTCGAAAGTAGAATCGTTAATTGTTTCACCCGTGGCGAAAGCCAAACTCGCCACGTCTCTAATGGAGTTATGAAGAATTACTGAAGGCGGCAATATTTCAGAAGGCCTTTTTATTGATACTGGAGAGACACGTGCAGCTTGCTCTAACATTCACCATTTTGTGTGGATCAATCAGAAGCGAACAGAAAGTATGACGTCCTTACATATCTTGTGAGCGGTCTGGTAGCTCAGTTGTTGAGACTTTCAAACGTTTCCTTTCTCCGGTTCAAATCTTTCATTCGGCTATGCGAACGAAATGTGAAAAAAAATATGCCTTACATGGATGTATATTCTTTTTAACATTTCAAAATAAACAGATTGATCCCTGGATTTAGTTCTTTATTTTACTTTCCTTGATTATCAAGCCAGTAGTTTGTCCACCATTCATTGTAGACCGACAGGCAGTTAAATTCTTCACCGAAAAATTGTGGATTTATTAAAATGAAGTGTTAGTCTTGATTTGTTCCTACTGTGAATCCAGCTTTTAATTCAAGATGAATAAAGTATATGGTAAAAACAAAAGTATAACGAGAATATTAATACCAATATTTTCATGAAAAATATTTTTGAAAACAATAATGAAAATTGTTTTAAAAAATTGGTATAATAAGCAGTGTGCTAAAAAAACAATTAGTAAATCCCGTTGACATCAAGGATTTCATCGAACCTGGTACTTCCGAAAGGTTCCCTGCTTCACATCAGCAGCACGGAGTTATTATTATTTTATTATTATTAATTTTAATTGCGATGGAGTTAACGCTCCGGTGGCAAGTCATCTAATAAGCCCTTTTATATATATCTAATTAGGATGTTAAATTCCTCTCACATTTATTTCTCCGATTTACAACTTTTAATTTTAAACTCCTTAATCGTTTTCGGTAAATTATTTATCACATCAGAGGCTTGTTTTTGTTTTGCAAGCAAGCTCTACCCACTACCGGCTTGCTAGGCCTCTCGTAGCTTCATCAGAGCCCCGTTGGCCGCCGTTTTCCAGGGTTCCTGTAGGGCCTTGACAGCTACCGTATCGGTCCCGGGCACCATAAAAGAGGAACCCCTACAGGAAAGGGGAGAGAGGACCAGACTGAGATGGTATGGACATGTAAAGAAAATGAAGGTTCAGAGAATCCCAAGAAAAGTCCACGCAATTAAGATGCATGGTAAACTACCCAGAGGAAGACCAAGAGATGGATTGCTGAAAGCAGTGGAGGAGTGTGTACGGAAGAGAGGAGAGAACTGGAACAAAGAGGTGGTGTGCAGAAAGAAGGAAATTGAAAGGCTTGTGCATGAAGCAGATCCGGCCAGTGGCTAGATATTGTTTACCATGATGATGTTGACGATTTATCACTTCACTTGGTAATTTGTTCCAATCCCTGAATACCTTACCAAAAAACAAAAAAATTTCCCCTCCATTATGCGTGAAATCAAAAGCCAGCTTGTGGTAATGTTCGTCTTTCCCCTTCAATGCAATATTCCTAATTCTTTCTTTGACCAATATCCCTCCAAGCCCCATCATCAACATATTTCTTGTACATTCCCAGCACTCTCTTCACCCTCCTCCTTTCCTCAAGTGACTCACAATCCAGCTCCTTTATCATATCTGTTACTGACTGGGTCCTGCGATAATTTGCACAAACAAATCTAGCTGCTCTTCTTTGCACACTTTCAAACTCCTGTATTTGATAGCCAAAATGTTGGTCCCAAACTACACCACCATATTCAACGAATGGTCTGACCAAAGTTTTGTAACCCAAATTCCCTAACTTCTCTGGTACATCCTCTCATCACCCTCTCCAGTAAATGAAGGATTTTTTAACCCTCCCTACCACTGCCCAATGTACTCTTCCCAGTGGAATTTGTTATCAAACCTTATGCCAAGATATTTACACTTCAAGCCTTCAACAAGCAATTTTGATCCCACCCTATAATCATAATTAACCTTTACTTTTTTATCTGTGTACCTAACAAGCTGACTTATCTTGGCATTTATCTTAATTCCATGCTGAAATACCCATTTAATTATTCTATCCAGGATAGCCTGCAGATGTTCACAGTCTTCAAATGTTTTAATCCTATTGTATACCATTATATCATCTGCAAAAAACCTAAATTCTGACCATAACCCATCAACACACTCATTCATTAGAATAACGAACAGCAACGGTAGAATGAGAAACAGCCTTCAGTCACTAGAATACAACTTTTATTGTATTGCACAATGCATTTCGGACCCAGTGGATCCATCTTCAGGTGACTATGGTATTTACAGTTGGATTTGAATTTTCCTTAAGCAAGATTCGTGCCTAGTAAAGTTTGTTCCTGCGCTGAAAAATAATTTCATGTAAGTGTCGTGAACACGTTTTATTATGAGAGAAAAGACTAAATATGAAAACATTGTGAAAAACTTACCAGAATTGACGAGATGCTGAATAATTAGCTTCGTATACATATTTACTGCGGAGCACTGTACTAGACACGATGTCGTATAAGGTGCACATGTTTATATAAACACAACAAAACAATTTAAAGATGATGTGTACTACATCTAATTCAAAGATGAAAATTATTATTCGTTGTCAGAGTATATTGTGTCGGTGATCTTTTCTTGTCTCTGGTACTTAAAATTAAACAGGAAATAAATCTTTAAAAATATTAAAGTAATAGTGGCTAGTAAAGTCTACTTGCTCATTTAACATATGCTCTGGGCTTTTTATCTTGTGGAGGAATATTTCTAATTGTTTTAACAGATCAATTTTCTTGGCATTGGACTGCATATGTAACACTGTTAAATTATTTTTAATGTCGTTAATAACATGTTTTGTGTCGTACATGTGTTCTGCAATGGCTGATTTTTCGAAGTGGTTTAATCTAAAAGCGTTGATGTGTTCTTTGAAACGGGTTTGAAAACTTCTGCCAGTTTTTCCCATATAATACTCTGGACAGTCTAGGCATGATATTTTGTATACTCCACTGTTCTTGATTTTCTGTTTGTCTGTTTTTATGTCATGTTCTAATAGGTGACCTAGCTTATTATTAGTGGAGAATGCTATTGCTACGTTGGTTTTCCTAAATAAGTTAGCAATGTTATGTGATATGGGACCTAAATATGGAATGTTGATATATATCTTCTTCTCTTTACCTGAATTATAGTGTGTTATTGTATTGTTATTTTTCTGTATTTTAGTGGATAATTTGTCAATTAATTTGGGTGTGTAGCCGTTGTTCACAACAGCAACGGTCCCAATACGCTACCCTGTGGCTCTCCCATATTTACTTCCATCTCTTTTGATTCCTGGCTTTTAAGAATCATCTACCCAGTAAGTAACTTTTCATCCAATCCAATAGATTTCAGTTTAATCATAATTATTTTCTGGTTCACTCTGTCAAATGTATTAAAAAAATCTAGCGCCACACCATCAACTTGGCCTCCCTTGTCCAATTCATCTGAAATATCTTGCATATAGCCCACCATCTGAGATTCACATGAATATCCTTGCCTAAAGCCATGTTGTCGATCAGCAAACTAGTTTTTTTCCTCAAAGACATTTCTGATATTGTTGCATATCAATCTCTCCATCATTTTGCCTATCGCTGATGTCAAACTAATTGGCCTGTAATTTTCAACCCTCTTTGTAACCACTCATTTATGAACCGGTACTACTGTCACTCCTTTCCAATCCTCTGGTAATCAGCAAGACTCCAGACTCATTTTTAACAAACTTTAAAGGTAGAGTACCGTATACCACAATCTTTAATAAATCTTTAGTAATATTATCGACACCAGCCCCTTTATGTTTTTTTTTTTTTTTTTTTTTTTTTTTTTTTTAACTATCTAAGATTCTCCATAATTTCTTGAGATTCCATTTCAAATTTTGTAGTTTCCTCATTTATACATTTAGGGAGACTCTCCTCTGATTCATTCCTTCCCATCACAGTCCCTAGTCGTCTCACTAAACCAGTCATTCAATATGTCTGCCATTTTGAAATCCTCTGTGTCTTTAACTCCATTCTTATCAACAATAGACTGAATAACTTCCCTTCCCCTGATTTTTCTTCTATGGCCACAGAAATTTCTAGATGCATCGTTCAGTGGCCCTCCTGCACCAATAATATTCTTCATAAACCCATCCCTTGCTTCTCTCTTTGCTCTTATTAACTGCTTGTTTAGTTGTTTTAAGTATTCCTTACTGCGTTCCTGTCTCTTAACTCTGTTTTGTTCCCGTCTCATTAGCCTCGTTAACCTCCTCACCTCCCTATTGTAGTATGTAGGGTCTGTAGTTCTCTTTATTTTCTGCTTTGGAATAAACATTTCACCGACCTTTTTTATTATCTCCTTAAACTCTCCCCATTTCACCTCCTCTGTACTTGTGCCATCTTTCCATTTGCTGAACCTTTCTCTGAAATATATCTTCAATTCTAAAGTCTTTGCCTTTTTATAATTATATCTATTTTCTCCTTATTTTTTGGCCATTGGTTTACTGAATCCCCTAATATCCATCAGTACTGCATTGTGATCACTTATTCGTTGAGTTACTTGACAGCCTACAGGATTTTCATTTGGCTTTTATCCGATATTTTTGGTCCACCAGTATTTTGCTCTACTACTTGTGTAAAACTTTCTTGGGCCACTCGTAAGGCTGTTACCAAGCCAACTCTCTGCACAACTTTGAAGGCATGACATTTATTCCTCAACTTATGGCAAAACAATCTGTCATTCCACACATACAAATTAAGAGATGATTATACAGTATATTTCATACCAAGTAAATAAGTTTATGATATCGCATTTCATTAGCCACATTGGCAAGTCCTCTCTGAGCGAACGACAATTAGACGGTGAAGTGCCCAGCGCGGCGTGGACTGGTGTCATTAAGAGAAGAGCTCGGCGCTGCAAGTGGCCGCTTGGCATTTATCTCTGCGCTACAGGTCCAAAGGTCAGCCACCCTCCCTCGACATTAATATACCTCCAGTGCATTAGTTATGGCAGATACCACAGACTTCGTGAACCAGTAAATGATTATTTGTCAAAACGTACGTTTTCTAGACACAGTGAATAAAATTGACAATTATTTCTTTGAGGGAAGCTTTGTTAAAAACATAAGAACGGTTCTAGCAATATACAAAATCACTAATTATTTTTATCACAGTAATTATAGAGTTAACCAAAAAACTACTTGGACTTTTAAGGAATTTCAGAGTTTTCATTTTAATATGCAAGAATTTACATATTACATATCTACTATTTTACATAAACAAAAGAGACTTAATTCATTACTTTTACTAACCACCGAATGGCATTATTTATCTGTTATTTTTCGGTAAAAGAAAAAAAATTGCGACAAGGGATAGGTAGGAATCAGTAACAATCAAATGAATGATCATTTCCACCGTGCAACGCATGAATAATTTATTTTATAATGCCTATGTTTTGGTTTTGAAATTAATGAAACACATATACAAAGTATCTCATTATCAAAAATAAGGTACCATAAAGGTTTACCGTTGTTGCTACCAGTGGAGAAAGAAGGATTATTTGTATCAACATAGGTCAAGCAATTCTATATAATTCATTTCTTTGCTGTGCGGGAAAAATAAATTATAATATTCATTTGTGAAAAATCTTTCATTACATTATCCCAGTCACTCACTAAATATCAGATAAATATTCAATTAAAACAATATTAAACGCATATTAATCACAATTCTTTGCACTAGCGAAGGGTTAGTTACGATTAGAAAGTGGACACATATTATTAACTATTATGGAAGCTCATATTTTGTGAAATACTCCACTAAATAAAAATGTCCCAAAGCTAGGTTGATTGAATATTTAGACTCGCCAGGAAAATTTAACCATCTGGTGTCTTGGGTTGATGTCACCGAAGAAATACTTTTAGCATGTTTCTAAGATTCTACTTTCAGATCAGTAATAAACGTTCTATTGAAATTTCGCTAAACGCTGAGTGTGTGACATATGGACGGTACGGAAGGATTGGCAAACGAAATGAAGGATAAAAAGGACGAATTTGTAAGAGCTTCGTTTTTGGCATTCCGGCCAAGTAAACCTTAAGATGGTGTTCAACGTCAACAAGAGAATGACACCCTGCACCAAATTACTTGTGACTGTCCACAAAGGTAATTTTCACTGCGTCGATTCTAATCAGTTGTAAGCTTATGCGCTGTATTTGAAGGTCTTCTTGTCCCATCTTCTTTATCTTTTGACACAGCAATTTCATAGTATCGCTGTTTTTTTTTTTTTTTTTTTTTTTTGACAGTTTGCAATTATGTCTGAATTGTGTTTTCCAGCAAGTGTAATAATTTATTTAAAAGTTCGTAAAAAGTTTATACAATATTTTATCATATAAAACTAATCTAGTGAACAATTAAGAACTGAATAACTTCTGAAGTCCAGAAGAAACTTTCTAATCTGATCGCTGGTGGTAAGTTTGCTGCTATAGGAACTTCGAATACAACCGTAGAAGAGAAGAAAGAGCCATCGACAGTCAAGTATAAAAGGCTAGGAATTCTTACCAACTAAAGGTGATTTGTTTTGGCTACGTATACCTCACTGAATATGTATGGGCCATTTACGTGTTCTTTTTTTTTTTTTTTTTTTTTTTTTTTTTTTTTTTTTTTTAAGAAGATAATGGAGGGAGACAAGGAATAGGAAGAAATTCAACCATGGCCTTTTGAAGAAACTATCTCGGCATTCACATGGAGTGATTTTTTGAAACAATCGAAAACCGAAATCTGGATGGCCGAAAGGAGGTTTGAACAAACGTCTTTCCGAGTGTCAGGACAAAGTGTTGCTGCTCACCCACTAGGCTCGGTTGCCAAAAAAAAATCGTCAGGATGAACTGTGCAGAAGACCAGTCCATTAAGCTTCACAACATAGTGCGAAGAGTCGCCGTAGTTGCCGATTGTTGGTGAAGACCATTTGGGAACTGCAATAGTATTAATTTCATCTTTCTTTTATGTTTAATTCAGTTTGTTATTATTATGTTGTTTAAACATTGTTTTGATTATTCCACTGTTATTCATTCCTCAAAAAGTAGTTAGGAACACTACTTTTCGAATATTAAATCGGCTGTGCAGACAAAGAAATTTCGGCAACAGTGTGGCAAATGTTAAGTGAGAATATGTCTTTAAAGCGCACAGAACAATCGAGTAATGAGCTTCACACCAAATGGCGATTAATTAATCTGACTATAAATATGTTGTACCCGGTTTTTTATCCTTAACCTAATATGTATAAAATTCTTCTATCTTTCCTTTTACCGGTCCCTCGTTAAAAAGTTTTCAAACGAATCACAAAGGCTGTTCTGATCTTCAAAGTCCCGGGCGGAGAAGCAGCATTGATGAAAGAAAAGCTTGAATAGCAAACATTATGGTAACTATCTCAAGAGAGATAAAAGGATCGTTAAATTATATTTCAAACGAATTTATTATTAACTGGAATTCGGATAACGCTTTGAGAAGAAGTATCTTGAGATCCCCAGAAATCATGTTACGCCAAATCAGTTCAGATGACACCTCTCCAAGTATGTTACATTCAGTTCCATCTGCTTTCTGTTGGTTCTGCTTCCATTTCTTTACCAAGTACTTTGACATTTTCACTAAAAAAAGTATCAGTATTTTTCTAAATTTACTTTCGCCGATCTTGAATTAGTCTCGAATTGTCCACCGTATTTAATACAAAATGATACTATTTTGACTCAATTAATGCGACTAGCGAGCGTGGCTACAGCCATACTTAATAATAATGTGTAATGTTGTATCGTACCTGGTCTTTGATTTATATTACTTGACCTCAGTATCAAGCAGAAGTATAATTAGTTCAAGCGCAGGCAGCTGAAGTTAGGCAACATGTGTTAACTGCGTGTGTTTGTCGTGGTATCCCATCAGTGTACGTGATGACTGAATCATACCGATAGCAGACCAGCGTGCAAGCAGAAGAGGTGCCGATTCCAGCAGATAGCGGCAGAGGGTAGCGCGCCAGAGCCAGGCCCCGGGTGGCAGTGCTGGCATAAAGTGCGCCCCCCCCCCCCCGCCCCACCCTCTGACTGATGGTAAAGACGCCCCGCCGCGGGCTCCTCCCTAATGGCGTCGCTCAAACGACGCACAGCGCCCTCACCGTCGCATCGGCAACTTAGCGCCACGCGCTACGGCATTTTTACATTCTTCACATATGATGCTGCACAAAAAATACTGTAAACGTTCTATACAAAGAATTCCAATGTTTAACAGAAATTGAGGGGTCAGAGTTTCTTTAAGCTATTTTACATGTATTCTCTCTCAGACTGATTTTGTGAATCTTCTTAATGTATTGGGAATATTCTTAATATGATAATTTGACTGATGATTACCACATACATCAAAATTTCCTTTTTCACCCATTTCGGCCTCCCAAATTAGATTCAAGTTTTTATTACTATTTGAAAACCCATGTAGTGTTTTATTCTAGAGATTTTCTTTTTACGTCCTGTAGTTTGATAAATAAGGCTAAAACTTGGCGATATGCTATTCCTTATAGACACGACCAGCAGTGCTTGATTCAATTACAACTCGCTAGCCTTATGTTGCTTATTTTCCTATTAGTGCAATATACTGAAAATTTTCGCCTTTAACATTCGATCTGAATTAATTGTATATGCTGCTATTCACAGACGCCGTTTTACGCCTGGTCGACGTGAGATCATTAGAGGCTGGGAAGAAGTGGGAGCAAGGAATGGAAAGGAATTCGGTCATGGTCTTTTTGAAAGAACAATCCGGGTATTCACCATTGGCGTAGCTAGGTCAACAAGGGCCCCGGTACAAAAAATTTATTTTGGGCCCTCAGGCCAGATGGGCGACCTTTCTTTTGCTTTGTGTTGCTGATAGGGGCCCCCTGAGCTGAGGGTAGGGGCCCTTGAGTTTGTGCTTAGGAGCCCCCTGAGTAGTAGTTGGGGCCCCCTGAGCAGAGAGGGACTTCCTGTGTCTCAGGGCCCCCCTTAGACTACGGTAGAGCTAAAAAAAAACTCGCTGAGAAGGCTCGTGGGCTCTCTGAACTGCTGAACTGCGTTTGGGGGCCCCCAGAGGTGCGCTTTGGGAGCCCTGAGGTATGCTTTGGTGCCTCCTGAGCGTAGGGGCCCCGGTGCACTGCACCGCCTAGCCCAATAGTAGCTACGCCCCTGGTATTCACCAGGAGTGATTATGGGTCATTGAAATCCCAAATCTAGATTCGAACACACGTCCTTCCGAATGCGAGGACCGAGCGTTATTGTTGATCCACCTCGCTCGGTCATAGTTTATTACTGAAGTTTTAACAGATAATCGCAAGGTAATCACGATTAGTTTTACTGCAGGCTACCCAATGCCACAGCCAGAACAAACGAAGCCGAAGCGTGTCTCATTGATGACTTCTAAGCTAACGACTGAATTTGATACTTCATGAGAGTCATTATTCTACAAGTAAATATTAACAAAATACGACCAAAAATATAGGTGTATGATATCTCAAATATTTGTTTCACTTCAGTGTACCAGTTTTGTTGAAAAGCGATTGAGAAAAGTAGTTCGATGTTTATACTTTTTAAACCGAAAGGGAAAGAGGGATATGGTTAAATATAAGATGGTTCCAATACAGTGGAGAGAAAATTCCATATTACAAAGATAACAAATATTATACTTACTTTCACGATGTAAATACTGTGAGACAGTTTCCATTCCTGTTTCTTCTTCTCTTCGATATCGGCCATCAAAGCACCACGAAAAGTAATCCTGTGCATTCATTTCGATGCTTCCATTCCTGTTTATACAAAAAATAATAATAACAATCACCTGTCGGCTGATGGTTTCACCACCGACGTTGCCACAGTAAGCAAAAAAAATAAAAAAAAATAGATGAAACCATAAGATTTAATCCTTCCATCACACTAGTTTACTGTATAGATTACCTAAGAATTGCAGATTATAAAGGAAGAGATTTTGTCACGCGCATTAAAACTACATGTCCTCCCCTTTTCAACCAGTACCATGCGATATAATTCATATACAAACTTTGGCAGTGGATGATAATTAATTACACATAGGTAGACTCCCGAAAGTTTGTTTATAAACAGCCTGTCACATATCACAGTCTACTCAGAATAACACTTGATCCGACGAAAATACGGAACATGTCTTGTTGTGTTTGTAAAGATTTTTTTAAATAGTTTATTCGGTTCATCATCACAATTTCTGCTGTTTATGAATAGTGCATAATAGTGCAGTAGAAATACTCAGCACATAATGTGTGTGAGAACACCTTTCTGCTTTTGCATTATATCTTATCGTTTCAATTCTCTGTCCTCGTAGGCGGGCTTCAATGCATTCGTCAACGGTCTTCGATAATAACCGACTTCATACGACAGTGTGAAGTACACGTCTTGTAATTGCAGTAAATTATGTTTTATACAGATTTATTAACTCTTTTATGTTTCTTATGAAGATAATGGCAAATATACATTATTGAGTAAGAGTTACTATTAGTCAAATATATCAGTGTAGTATTGTCTTTAATGCTGATCCCTCTCTTACTAAAAAAATCAAAAGCGTATTCAGAGGGCGCCTTACATGATAACTCCAATATCCAAAAACGCTAGTAAATTCCTTAATTTTTTATATGGAAACCATAATTTACAATAAATAAATTACGTTTCCAACCGTCAAACTGGTAGAACGTAATAGCTTCTTTTTCTTTTCCACGCTCACTCAGATTTGAAATTATTGCTTAATGTTTAGAGTTTAAATTATAGACGGCACTAGTGATTTTCGACACAGTCACTATAGTCATTTGTTGCCGAAAATAACCGATTTTAACCATCAGTCATTAATACTACGCAAGGAAACTAGGTGGAGTACGACACAGAATTCAAACAATCACACTGGTAATTTGAGATCAACGAGTCTTAATTGATTACAGAACAAAAAGCAAAAAGGAATTATTAAGTTGAAGTAGATTTACTTTATTCAGCCTTGTATCATTGATACAGGCATTAATCTACTTGTTGAAAATACTATAAAGTGAAGTACTCTTGACGAAGTTCCAGATAAGATACACGAAATTTTCATAGCCTTCTCCTAAATAAAGCATACTGGTATATAATTATATCTCTGGAAATGCAATGATCGTTGTCTTGCTATGCAGTGAGAATGATTTCACAAGGTAGGTAGGCTCTTAGTTTCTCTTCCACTGCCTCACATCCCCCCGCATCAAAACACCCGACCATCTTCGCCGCCTGTCACTCGCTATACGTAGCTTGGTACATTTCCTTCGGGAAGATTCAACCAACCTCCGGGTTGTGGACTAAGTTAGATTTTTAGTTTTTGAAGTGAAAACATCTTTAGGCGCGTCGGGTGATTTTTGGATGGGTAAAATCTTACGAGTTTGCGTTACCGATATGCTAATATTAACAGTACCTCTGTAGTGATCTGGTGGCACAGTGGTTAAAATGTCTGACCGAGAAACGAAAGGTCCTAGGTTCAAATCACTGTCTCGACTGGGATTGTCATGGACCTGACCTTCAACGTTGGCACAACTTGCTCTGTAATATGAAGTAAGCCAGAACGCTTCCGTGGTTCGTATTCCACTACAAAATGGAGGTCCCCGGTTCCTGGTAGCACTACCGGGTTAGCTTAAGTCGGCTAATACAGGAGCGGAATGCGCAGTCAGTAGAAACGCTATCACCATGTCATTACAAACACACGGAATTGTTATCATTTAGTAGCTGTAAGTATGACATGTTGCGTGTATGATACTCACTGTTTTAAGTTTTCACTTCTGTCATCAGTCCCCAATGACTGCACCTAGAGTGGTGGTGTAACGGTTACCGTTCTCGCCTCGCATTCGGGAGGACGCCGGTTCGAATCCCCGTCCGGGCATCCAGATTTTTGTTTTCCATGGTTTCCCAAATCACTCCAGGCAAATGCCGGGATGCTTCCTTCAAAAGGCCATGTCCGAATCCTTCCCATTCCTTGCTCCCCATCCTTTCCCGTCTCTAAAGACCTCAGTGTTAAAAGACGTTAAGCAGCTAAAAAAAAAAAAAAAAAAAAAAAAAAAAAACAATGACTGCCATTTTTTCCCCCTCGTAACAAGATCAGATAAAGGCAAGAGATACACCAGATCCATCTCGACGACAATCAATCACAACTTGTTTTGATAGTTCTAGTGAATTTTAGGTGCCTTTAAGCACCGATTACTTGGCTGATGTATTTTGGTAGCACTATTTGCATAACGTATGGAGAAACCTGTCTCATCTTCAAAAATGGTTACGCTCTGTAGGTAACGAAGCTGCTCTTGGTGGATGTAATGGATGATAGGTGGGATTTTGGAAGTTATCCATAGATAGTTATCCATAGATATTAGCTGTAGCAGCCATGATACGGTTGAACGTGTTCCCCCGTATTGGGTATCTTCTTGTTGAAGTGAAGCGCTGAACAGACTTTTCTCCTCCAGCAGTGTAATTTGAAGGCTGTGGACGAGGTTGGGTAAGCCAGCGCGCCTCATCTCGTAGACTTCATTCAGCGAAGAAAGGCGTCTCGCTGTCTACATTCAACTCGCCTCAATGCATGTGTGTACCTAACTGTTCACCAAAAAACACTGCGTCACAAAATTTTCTCCGTATTTAAAAGTTCCTGGCTCAACTAGATGGTTAGCACATAAATCTAACAACCGGCAAATAATCCACTGAACTCCATTGTGAAAGGACATCAAATTATTTTTGCAATACCAATGCTTTCTCAGGGAATTTTTCTTCAAATTACGTAATAATACTACCTGCCAGTAGAAGTAGGACTGTCACAGATCCTAATATTGACAATATGTGAAAAACACGAAGACTGTTATTATTACTGAAAAGAAGGAAGATAAACTTGTTGAGTTATCGGAGGACTCCGAAAAATCTTTGCAGTAAATGTCAGCGTTTGGTTTTTCGATAAAAGTTAATGCCGAACACAAGTAAATCTGAGCAAATCTATAAAAAGTTTAATACCATTTCCCGCTTCTTATCTGTGTGAGCGGGCAATTTTTTTTTGTTATTAAAACTAATAAAATGAATCGTATTAGTGGGTGATCAGACCTAAGATTGGAAACAAATGAAACTGAAACTAACATTAAAGAAACGCACACACAAACGTATAAATCACTCTCACTGAAGTAGGGAAAACTATAAAAATACACATCAGTCCTGAAAGCGAAGTTCATTTTACAAAATTTCCCAGCCGTATCAATTTTTTATGAAGTTAATAATTCTGCAAGTTATAAATTCTGAATATACTGCATAAAATAAATAATTGGATGTTTTCATCGCGTGGATCAACACAGGACTGTGGATGACTGTTCCCCAGTTCTTACCTGCCGTTCTACGAGTACTATAGTGCGCGTCACGAACGAAGGCGGGTGGCGCAGAGAGAGACAGAAATAGGGACACAGGATATACGACGTTGCCGCATTTCCAGCAGGAGACGAGTGACGTAGAGGAAGATAGTATAGTAATTACGCTACTACTACTAATATTACTGCTGTGTAATGATGATAAAAATAATAATATGCGTTTTAGCAGCGCTTTTTGTGTTAATATTATTAAGAGAGGCAGGAATGTCAGCCACAGCAATCAACAAGCGCTGGATTGTTACTGAATTCGATTGGCTACTGGCAGAGCGATGACGTACCTGCGCAAAGCCTCGCTGAACTGGGTCGCCTTCGTTCGTGACGCGCACTATAGCCGCTGTGACCATGACTGCAAGCTTCTGGTATGGGAGGTACCTGCCTTTAAAGATTACCATGCATTCCACGCGACAAGGCTGTGAGTACTTGTTGCATTCTTCTTGTGTAAATCCCACGGTAAAACGTAAGGTAAACAGAGTGAGACAGGACCGCGCATGATAACACGTTGCTATGGACTTTGACGATTTATCCTGAATATTAACCAGGCCACTTCGCTTTGTGCACTGTCTGTAATGACTCCACACCCTGCAAAGTCATGACGCCAAACCATTTAACCGTCAGCTCAATCAGCACTCATCTTAACATGACAGTCTTTATAAAACAAAAGAACTGAATAAAAAATCAGACACTTGACTGTCTGACGTACCATTAGATTACGTAGCTTTCATACTATGATATACTACTCTGTTCTTTCATACGAACGCAAAGCGCTTCATTCGAAATATCCACACATGAATTGGTGATAATATTTGACAGATCTTGGAACGAAGAGTACAATCATTGTTAATGGAGTATTTTTCTTTGATGTAGTGTGCTACTTCTGGTTGGTATCTTAACTTTGGTGTAACTAAGCTGTAAAGGGGATGTATTTCGTTTTTTGTATTCTGTAACTGCTGAATTCAAAAATAAATGCGTGAAACGGAAAAATACGTAACAATGTCGAACAACATTTCTTAAAAAACAGCGGAAAATTCATACACAGAAAAACAGCCAAATAAGCAGTCGTAATAACGTCGTGTAGGTATAAACCAAGGTCGACATTATCATATATCGCAAAATACATACCTAAAAAATTTCCACAATGATGTTAATCCCATTACTGGATAACTGTACAGCTTTTTCACGCAATACGGGGTAAGCAAGAAAAACTACTTTCTTTTTTAAATTGGGGGGGGGGTTCTCAATTTATTTTTAACCTCTAATCAATGTATCTATTCTGTGGTCAATAGAATACATTAAAAACGATGCAAAGGTGGCTGAATTGCTAGCCTGTTTGTTAATAACAAAATAATGTGAAAATCTAAAAAACTTATCAATGAATATAATCGAAAACGAAATTTGTTGAACGCCCCTTTAAGTACCATCATATTACATTTCTGAGATTTTATAGTCATGTAGTTCGAAAATTATGGGCAGAGGTATATTTTATACCGACTTTCAGAGCTCATATCTCGTAAAATAACCAATTAAATAAAAACGTTGAATACAACATTGATTGCACGTTTGAATAACTCAAACTGTAGCACACTCGAAGGGGTGTATGGGGAAATTTTTATTTCTGTTTTTGGAGTGGGATTTACAACACATTATTTTTTGGATTTTTTTCTACATATTGGTTTTGCAGTAAACAGAATATATCTTCCTCTGAAATTTCACCGCAAACAGTGCAAAATTGGATGATTTATTGGGCAGTGAGTACGGGCTGCGAAACCCTAAAAATTGTGAGGCGTCTTTGCGAGAATCCTTAACACCGTATTAACGGTCGAGAGTCTGAAATCTCTTACAGAGGAAAGTACAGGAAACAACAAAACAAACAGTCAAGAAACAACGAGGTACAACTAATTTCAAACCAGCAAATATAGCTATAAATATACCGAAAATGTGGGTCTCATACCACACCACCATATTCAAATAATGGTCTCATCAGTAACCCAACACCCTCACTAACTTGGTACATCACCTTATCTCCCTCTGCAATAAATGAATTTTTAAACTTCTCAATAACACCTGCCCAATGCGACCCGCCCAAACGAGATTTCTATAAAGTGTTAGACCACGATATTTACACTTTAGGCCTTCAATTAGAAATTCCTCTTTCGCCCTATAAACATATAATATCTTTGTTTTTTTATGTATGTGCCTAATAACTTGACTCTTCTTGGCATTTAATTTCATTTAATATTCACCTATCCAGAACCGCCTTTAACAGTTCACGGTCCTCTTCAGTTTTATTCGTATCATACAAGGTTATGTCATCTTTAGGCAACTGACTGTAAACCATTAACACATCAATCATTAGAATAGTGAAGAACGGTGCTCCCAATACACCACTCTCGGGCCCTCTTGTTTTTACTTCTAGCTCTTCTGATATTGCATTTCAAATCCTAAAACATACTGAACTATTTCCTGAAATATTTCTTTTCAGTTCTGACATAAGTCCCTTTATATAATTGTACTTAATTGACCTTCAATTTTGGTCAGTGGTTTACTGAACCTTTTATATCCATCAGAATTGCTTTATGTTCGTTTATTCCTCCTGTAACCTGAATCTTCACAAAATTATCATCAAGGCTCATTTGAATTATATCCAAAATGTTTTGTCCCTTTGTGCTCTACTCTGTGATGTTTGTAGTACCTCCTGCGCTCACTAAAGTATTTGCAAACCTCTTCTCTTCTGTTATTAATATCAGTTCCCTCATAATTGGGGACAAATTTAAGTCATGATCGACGAACACCAGTGAACTGTAATAGTCTTTGTTGACCAATATGAATTACTCCTCCCCCCTATCTCTAACTCTAATGTACAGCAAATTTTGTCCCCATCGGGGAAAACCTCAGTGTCTAGCGTTTCTTCCTTGCTTGACAATCTCTTCTTCCTTTCTACTCCTATAACTACTTGTGATTTGTGCATCTCTGTTAAGTTAACAAATGATATTACTTTGCTCATTACACTCTTACAGTTTACTATTAACTGAGTTGATCATAGTCTCATAATTACTCTTCACTTGTCATGTTACCCCCTCCCCCCCTCCCCCACCACCACCACGGTTTCATTGTTTCGTCAGCTTCAAATACTTCCTTAGTATTTATAATTTTTCTCAGCGTGCATCCGTATCCCTTTGGTCACCTATTTTTATGCCTTTACCATTAGGCTCTAACAAAAAGGCATAATCTTAACCCCATCGTAACTGAAACTGATTCCCTCTAAAGCCACAGCTAACCACTCATAAAGTACAGCCTCCTACCGTCTGTCAAACTGTAGACAGCGTCTCCTGATGAACCCATCCTACACAGGCCCATGCAGGAACTATTGCCTTGTCTAAGCAGCACCACCATCTCCACGTTTACCCACATCATAGCGTGGTTCAACTACGGCCTGTCATGGTGACTCAATACTAAGGATTGCAATCCGCCACTGTTTTCAATCCCGCATTTGCGGTTGCGGGATTGGTAAATTTTAATTAGCAAAATAACCTTAATTTAAAAATATATAGTTTACCTTAAATCAACTTTGCGCTTTTGCACATTTCTTTTAAACCCAGTTCTAGTTATTAAGTAACTAATCAAATATGGTAAGCATTCAAATCACAATATATGCCTTATAGTAAATCACTTAAGTTTGAAAAATAATTTGTCTATCTACTCAAAGCTTATCCGCTGTTCTTTGAAAAAACTGCGAGAATCGAATATTCTAAGCAAGCAAAGATTAAAATGTGTTCTTTTTTTTGCGGTGAACATAAGTAAAATATTGGTGATTTTTTTGGGATTATCAAAACTCAACTAAAATCTTTGTTATTGTTTCTTGAGATATTTAAACTGAACAATCATGTCAACTTTTACGGCATCTGAAAATAAAAATGTTACTTCAGATCTTATAATAGAAACAGAATTACACTTTTAAAAAAACGGATATCTCAAATCTGATGAATTACAGAAACAGTTTAGTATAAACATTTTTGCAAAGAATTCTGAAAACCGATTAATCCATAGGTTGTTGTTGTTGTTGTTGTTGTTGTTGTTGTTGTTGTTGTTGTTGTTGTTGTTGTTGTTGTTGTTGTTGTTGTTGTTGTTTTTTTTTTTTTTTTTTTTTTTTTTTTTTTTTTTTTTTTAAATCTGTCAATAGTATTAACCTATTATTTCTACTTCCTTTTCAAAAGCAATTCCAATTTTATCATTTTTTGTGCAAATTATCTGGGATCCATTTTTGCTGTTGAACGACATAATTCAAATTATAGTAATGCATACAACCAAAACAAAAGGAAGTTCTTATAAAAACGTAGAAGTGAATCTATTTACTTACAAATCACGAAAGGTGGTAAGAACACACATCTGTTGTTGCGAAAATGAAGGGTACAGGCAAACGAGGCAAAAGAAGCCGTATAGACCTAGTCTGGCTCGAAAGTAACGAAGGGGAGGAAAGGTCACACAGAATGAAATACGTTTTCGCCCCATTTTGCGGAATGCGGATCCGCTTAATTTTGTGCGGCGTCTGCCAGAGTGCCAAATGATGCAGGATTCCGGGATCCCGCATTGCTGGTTTGTAATCTTTACTGAGAACCTGCATGAATTCCAACCCGGCATGTTGCGCCTCCTTCATCACACTCTTTACCATAACTCACACATCTCATAATACTAGTAGTCTTACCCCTCAGTATCCCTATCCTATTCACGTTAGCCTACTTATTTAAATCTTGGTATATTTGGATATATATTTTACACTGTTAATTGTTCCTGATTTATCCCCTGACAATCCCACTGAAATGTGACAATCTTAATAAATTATCAAAATTATGAGAAAGGAGTAATTAAATGGATAAAAGAAAGGCAATAGAACCCGTGCAACCATCTTACTTCAAGTAAGCAAGCTCAAAAATAATAGATGTTAATTATAATAGATACCAGGAATTGAAGATGAAATCGTAAGCCGGAATTTCCTGCAGAAATGCAACGGATTGGCGGCACGAGATGAATAGTTATATGACTTCACTCACTATTGAAAGCGATTAATACATTAATTTTGTGTCCCCATAATGTCACGTATTGTTTTATCATTGTCTTATGTAGTTCTGTCACGTAGTTTGTCAAGTGATTTCCTTCGCAGTTCGATAGCTAAATTTGTGATAGCTAGCTTCTTGTTTTTCTGTTGTCAGTATAAGATTTATAACGAACCATGTAATTTCTGTATTATGTAATGCTGAAAAAGTCATGTACATCCTTAATAGTAAGGAAATCTCGTATCTATTAAAACCTAACATTATTTTTTTAAATCTATCCTCCTCTTGTTCAGATTCTTATATCTTAATACCTAAGGTTCATTCATTTCCAAATTCATAATTCTGCTTTATATACATAGCAAATATCCATAAACGATATTTAAATTGCATGCAGAATTCAATTTTTCGAATCTTACGACCTAGAATTTCACATTATTTTCTGATAACTTTTTATTAGTTAAATACGTAGTTAGATTAACAATGGCCTCGAACACCTAATTAACACATTAAGCGCAGCTGATTACTTCCATATTCAAGTACAAGTGTATTTTGTAAAATGAATATCCAGCTAACTTGGAAATTGACATGCTAACGGGGGGTTTCAAACAATCTGGATTCGACGTGTGATTCACGAGTGCATCTATACACGATAATCCAAAAATTTTAGTTTTGCTCCTTTATTCCGAATACGATTTCTCTACAAATTTGTTTTAGTTTCTAGCCAGACAATTCATTAGAATGGACTTATTAATATACAAATAAAACGATCGAATCAGATGAACGCATGTTTATTTAAATACTACTTATAGTGTGGTACAACATAAACCTTCAGTACAATCGAAGTTTTCGATTTGCTTCATTGGAAAAGTGTATGAAACTGAAATCAGTTTTACATTCCTTATAAATTATCCTGCATTTGCACATTTCTAATCTACCATTAAACGAGCCATTCTTATTTATAAATTTTTATTTGGTATCTCGGAAACGGCTCAAACGATTTGGCTGAAATTTCATATTTGGATAACGTTCTGTTTGCAAGTTTATCTATCTAGGTGTCTTCCCTGCAAAAGGGAGATTTTATAAAAATTCTTGTATTTGTATTCGGAAATGGCTCTAACGCCATCTCGTAGAAGTTTCAGGTACCAGTAAGCCTTTTGATATTAGTTAGGTTTCTCTTTGGTTAGAGCAAGGAACTCTCATATCTTTAAACGAAGAATTGTTGTATACTAGCTGACCTGTGTGAATATTTCGCACAGTATCATTGTCGGTCACCGAATGGTAATATAAAAATGTGGAAATAAGTAACTCCAAGTATATTTATTCATGAAAGGTATTTTATTTTGAAGAATAGCAATAAATATCACTTTTATTGTAAGAAGTCGTTATCACTAAATATTATTTGTTTAATTGTAAATCATTTAAAAAGTAGATATTTAAAAAATAAATATTGGCTTTGTCAGATGTGATGTTTTCAAACTTCCTACAAAGCTTCTTTGCAAACATTATTAGCATCTATAAATAAGATCATCGTTTACTTTTTGACTGTATGTGCCTTTAACACTAACAGAAATATTACTGAATCTACGAACTCGTGAAGTAGCCATGTTAATACGAAAAAACACAATCCTGCACTTTGAAGCGTCTGGCCTTGTGCTTTATTAATGGTCACTGCGAAGGTTGCTTTTATTCGGAATTATTTTTTATCATTTTTAAAGGCACGGTTGTATCAGAAGGTGTGGTATTAATGCGGGGAATGAGCATAGTTTTATCGGAGTGAATGAATTTAACACTAATGATGTATTCGCCTCAGTAAATCTTTGACCATTAATTATTCCCTGATTAGCATTAAGATTTCTATTTAACAAATTAAATGCATTTTTATTTTAAAAGCAATTTATGAGGTGGCAAACTGGAACGTTCTCAAAAATGGCTCTAGCGATTTGAATAAAATTTCATTTAAAAAAAAAAAAAAAAAAAAAAAAAAAAAAAAAAAAAGCACACACGAGAAATTCTTGTATTTAGTATCTCGGAAATGGCTCAAACCTCATCTCGTAGGAGTTTTATGTACCAATGAGCCTACTGATGTTAGTTAAGCTTCTCTTTGAACTTTTAACTTTAATCAAACTTCACGCAAAATCTTGCATATTGTACAGAAATCGAAAGATGCGGAGCGAAGATCGGTAACCCAGGCACTTGATATTAAATAATCTTGTATTAGCAGTGATCATGAAATGAAATCTGTAACGGTGTCATAAGGGGGTGAATTTTGAGTGTAGGCTAGGTAACTGATATCACAAGTCAGTGTACTCAAATAAGGAGACGCCCACGGCTGTCTTCGATCAGCACCACTTAAAGACGACCTGCTCTGTAGACCTGAGGAGCTCAACTTAGTCACCCTGCTCTTACGACATCCAGATAACAACGCGCGTAAGCGATAAACTTCTTCCGGCAGGTCGGGGTTGCAAAGCACAGAAGTCTGGAAAAGGTCGATAAAAGCGAGAGTAATATTCTTCGCTCCGTCCTCTCCATAGCAGCGCTAAGTTCACACAGCCTATTGTTAAAATCAGGAGTGAATTTCTTTGTCTTATTTCGGTGCACAACCCATGAAATTATGTATTTTGTAATCCGTAATCTAAATAAGAGTTCTACAGCATAACCCAAAATTATCTTCAGTATCTCAAAACCTAGCCCGGTGTGCGTGCCTGTCATTCGTGATCACGCTGGTTCAAATCCCACTCCGCCAATCCAAACTTCCATGGCTTACAGAAATCACTCCTGACGAATACCGGGATAGTCATGACCGAATTCCGATCCTAGTCCCCAATCTTTTTGCGGCGATGTCAACGCGACTTAAAGAAAAAAATTGGGAAAAAAGATAAATACCTCGAAAAGAAATCCCTTTTCACAAAAATATAATATAAGTAACAATAGTTTATCAAAAAAGCTAACAATTTCATAGAATAAAAACATTGATTTATTAATCAATTAACATTTCCAGGTAATTTTTTAGACATGCATTAACATTACACTAGAAAATGGTTACCAACATTCCAATCGCATTGCTTCCTCCACATTAAACCATTCAGCAGCGTTAATTTCCGCTACGATTTCAGTTAGTTTTTTAATAATGCAGTATATTTATCTTCAGTAGAACTATCATCAGATTTACGAAACAAATATTTTCATTTCTACATATCGATATAAATATATGTTTGTTACGATATGAAAATCTCGTTTACCATGACATCATTTTTTATGTTTCACTCCATTAGTGAAATTAAAATTCTTTTGTTTTCGATGAGCTTCGTACTGATGTGTTAGAGAATAAAATTTTGCTGTAAGTATATTTTAATAACAGTCAAATTACAATAAACGACAACTACTCCTAATAACAACACTCGTTGAGTTAATGTCAAATCTGGTGTTGGCGCTTGAAATTTACTTAGTTTCAAGGCCGGTTTAAGGCACCGCAATAACCGCAGTCGCGGGGGGGCCCCAGGCTTGAGGGGCCCCGCAATGATCCCCCTTCAAAATTTGTACTTACTTAACGAACAATTTTCCTGCTAAAATAAATAATCTACAAATTTAGAATGTTAACAAGCTGCGTTCACAATATATGTTTCTGAGGTGTGGAGTTCCACGAGTAGTCCTTCATTAGATTCAGTTTTGAGGAAGTCGTATCTGATGTAATTACAATAGGCCTATGTATTTAAAGCCGTATATTGCTCTCAGCCTGTTTCAGCAATTTATGTAATTTAGTTCGAATAAACTCATTCATCTTTTGATATTTCATATAAAGGTTATTGAATTAAAATGTGTATGCCAGCTCACGTGTCTCCAGCCCCAAAAAACCTATATAATAGCAAAGGAAGGCAAGAAAAGAAATGTCGTATACAAAAAGTGTATTATAAATATAATAGCTATAAAATTGAATACAAACACGATTTCATTTGACACAATGTGCAGCAGGACTTAGCTAGAAATTGAAGTGACAGGTAGTTGGGAGATAAATATGAGCTGCATTGATAAAAAAAACCAAAGACTCGGCGAAGTTGGTCCCCGTCAGCTAATCTTTATATATAAAGATGAATGTATGTTTGTTTGTTTGTTTGTTCTTCAAACAAATCCACAGTTTTCATCCGATCTCGATGAAACTTTGCACACTTATCCTTTGAAACAAGGTGAAAAAATCCTGACTACATTTGGTTGAAAAATTATCTGTATAAATAACACATTTTGTCTCATAACTTCGAAATACGGTGATAGACAGACACGTTTAATATGGACGTCTCAGTACCGTGTTTCCCGTGTAGTGGACTGCCAGGTCAGTGGCTAATGCGCTTGCTTACGAACGTTGTAATCTCCGGTTCAAATCTCCGAGGAGTCTAAGATTTTTAAAAATTGTTTTTCATCGTAAGAGTCAGGACTGGGCCGTGGGTTATTCGGATTGAATTTTAAACTGTAGAATATCACAAAGGTAGGGGTGCAACCTGAGGCAATTCGTAGGTAGTCTTGCAATACAGTAGATGTACACTTTTTTACGTTATATTGATCCATCAGGGGTGATTCGTAGTCAGTGTTTGTGTAATCTGCAGTAGGAATACTATAAATGCGGAAGTAAGTCTCTGTCTTATGTTACGTTTGACAATTAAAATGCCTATACCCATATTGACGGAATTTGACTAGAAAATCTGTAGGGAGGGCACTAGACATTGTTTGTTCTTCATACAATCATCAGTTTTCATCCTATCTTGATGAAACTTTGCACACTTATCCTTTGAAACAAGGAGAAAAATACTGTTTAAATTTGGTTGAAAAAATTATCTGTATAAATAAACACAAGTTGCCTCATAACTTCGAAATACGGCGATAGACAGACACGTTGGATGTGGACGTCTCCGTACCGTTTTTACGTGAAGTTAGCTGGCAGCTAAGTGGCTAAAGCGCTTGCTTACGAACGTCTTGGTCTCCGGTTCAAATCTCCGTGGAGCCTAAGATTTTTTAAAAAATTTTTCATCGTAAGAATCAGGCCTGGGCCATGGGTTATTCGGATTGAATGTTAAACTGTAGATATTAGAAACTTACGGGTGCAATGCGAGGCAAATCGTAGGTAGTCTTGCAATGTTGTAGATGTACACTTTTTTACGTTATAATTATCCCTCAGATGTTGTTCGCAGTCAGTGTGTGAGTGTGAACCACAGTAATATTATTTATAAATACGGAAGTAAGTCTCTGTCTTTTTGTTACGTTTTGACGACTAAATGGCTATATCGTTGTGATGGAATTTTATAAGGAAATCGGTATGAAGGGCACAGGATATTTTTTCCAGTATGATTAACAGTTGTAGTCACGAAATTTTGAGACCTTATCGAATGGTGACAGAAATATGTTGGAAATTGATTCTCTTCAAGAGACAGGTTCGACGGTACGATGATATAGTGTTAGCTTTCCTGTCATATTATTACGACTCGATATTGTTTGGGACCAATCCTTCGTTACCAACAACATTCTATATTTAATTCTGGCAAAAAAATTCTTAATCCACGCGTACGAAGTTGCGGGTACGGGCTATACTCAATAAACTGCTGAGTGCTCACCCGTTTTTACACAGATTTAGAAAAACCTCAGTCCGTCCCTTTAATCATTGTTTAAGCTCTACACACAGATTATATATATATATGTATGCGTGTGTATGTGTGTGTATGTGTGTGTATGTGTGTGTGTGTGTGTGTATGTGTGTGCGTGTTTGTGTATGTGTGTATGTTTGTGCGTATGTGTATATAAAGTCATAAAAATTGTCCAAAGTGTAGGCAAAAGTACATCTAGAAAAGAAGTAAGGAGTCCCAAAATCAAGCATCGCAGGGGGCCCCAAAATTCCTTAAGCCGACCCTGCTTAGTTTACAAACAACTCCGGGGGTGAAATGTGTGTTTTGTACATTTCTGAATACAAAACTATTAAAAGATGTTATCTGCATAATCTTATTTAACGGCCTCTGCTTGTCGAATATGTGAAAAACAATCCACTTTTTAATTTCAAATCATCATATCAGATTAAGGATTAGTCTGCGTTCCTCCATTTGATAAGTAAACGGAATGTATAATGTTCTGGACTAAACTAAAATGAATATTAACTTCACGCCTGGCTAAATTACGAGGAGCTAGTTAAATACCTAAATGAGATCCATGGCCAAAAATTATCAGAGCAAAAACTAAGAGAGCTAAAGGATAAGTTTGCGTCCTGGGCAGTCGCTGTATCTCATATGGAGGGAAGACTGAAGGAGTTAATCAACGAAAATAATAGACTAAGACAAGAAATTAAGGAAAGCGGGGGTGTGCAACCCACATATAGCTATGCTATTGTCGCAGCTACTGGTGGAAGGCACACACCAAAAAGTATGATAACCCCAACAGCGACTTGTGCAGTGTTAATTTCTTCTAAAAAAGGGGAGACGCCTAAACAAGTGGCGGAGAAGGTCACTACGATACTAAGGCCGCAGAAAGATAAAATAAAAATAAACAGAGTCAGCACAACAAAGCAAGCTGTAATTGTTGAGACAAATACCACGCAGGATGCAAAGAAAATTCTAGACAACCAGACACTTAATACTGACATGAGATGCGAATTACCCAGGAAGCGGAAGCCGTTAGTCATTCTATATGATATACCAGTCTCCATCGATACAGAGAAATTGAGAGATATTGTTTATGAGCAAAATTTTGAAGACAAAGCAGCCAGAACTGATTTAGTAGAAGGTTTCAAACCAAGATTTAAAACAGGTCCGAGAAATAAGGCTACCGTCCATCATGTAGTGGAAGTTAGTGGAAAAGTTAGAAATATGTTGTTGGAACAGAAAAAAATATTCATTGAATTTTCAGCTGTGACGGCTAAGGATTACATTACAGTACCGAACTGTGTAAGGTGCTGTGATTGGGGTCATGTCAGCAAGCTGACTCAACATGCGGCCACTGCGGTGCGACTGGACACAAGAAAGACCAATGCGAAAAGAAAAACATTGCTCCTGTATGCATCCCATGTGCGAAGAGAGGTAAAACGTGCAAAAAGAAAGGGAAGGAGTGTCTAACTAGTGTTGTAAAAAAACGGTTTTTTTTCTGGCTTGAAAAAAAACATGAAAAAAAACTTTGAAAAAAAAAACATGTTTTTTTTCTGGAACACGTTTTTTTTCACAACTACTAAATCTCAAATTTGTAAGGCAGTTATCGTTAATGACTGTTTTAGAGTTTATTCTAAGTACTTATCTTAGTTTAAAATCTACTATATTTTTCTGGTTCAGTAGGAAAAAAAAATTACGAAAATATTGGCAAAATTGACTGAAATTTTCTTTATGAACGGGGATTTCCCGAAGAGACTAAGTTACGCGAGAAGGAATCCCCATTCCCCATTGTTTGGAATGATACTTGCTATTTGAAATAGTGCTGCCAGCCCTACAAAATTACCTACAGATCTTTTAAAAAAATTAGGAATTTAAAATTTATCCACGGTTTTTTGCCTTATTGGGCTTTCCTTATATTCGTATACTTGTTAACTCTCAGACTATAGTGGTACTGACTCATTAAATTGTCAGTAAGGGAGCGTGCATAAACCACGTAGCTCCATTTTGGCCTCCTGTGAACCCCCACGTGGCTTTTGCCTCCCCCCCCCATCCGCTCACGAAGCACGTAGCTTTCTTCCGTTTCGATTCCAGAAGACATTTTGTACTGTTTTCTCTTGTCAGACTATTGTAAATTACATACGGATATAATTAACTGAGGGAAATAAATACTCACATGCTGTTGTGAGTTCAGTTCCTCATTTTAACTGTGAAAAATGTTACGAAAGGAAAGTTACATGGCCTGGCTCGGAACCCCCCCCCCCTCTCCCCACGTAGCCCAGCGTAGGCTTCCAGCTAACCCCTCCTCCCTCTGGACCGAACCACGTAGTTTGTGCACGGTCCCTAATTATGAATCTTTTCCTTGAAACCGTTGGTGTAAACAAACTATTGAAAAGAAATAAAGCTCCTATTTTGTATGATAATAGATTTTAATTCAAACTTAAAAGACCGTAATACAGAACTATCGGCGCAGTCTTTATGCACAGTGTGTACTTTGCTTACAATTTAAAATTGCAATCTCAAAATCTTTTGCTTACAATACAAGAACAACCAGTAAAAAAGAAAATTTAACTATTTCTGAAGTTAGAGGAGACAGAAGAAGAGACAGAAAATTCCGACACCAACCGAACTAGTGTTGGTAGTGCTGATACTAGTGAATGTGGTACTGACATAGAGGATGAATAAAATTATGTTACCTATATAGATACACTTATGAATCATTATGTGAGACATTATATGATTCAGTAAGACTTAAAACACACTTGAAAATGGAAGTTCCTTAAGTAAAACTATAATTTATCAAATATATTGTTTTCTGAAAAAAAAAACAAAATTTAGAAAAAAAACACGGGTGCTAGGTTTTTTTTCATGTTTTTTTTCACAAAGCTGAAAAAAAACATTTTGTTTTTTTTCAGTTTGCAACACTATGTCTAACCTATCAGATGCTCCTTCAGCGTATGATCAGCCGAATAGATTATGGATAAGCCAGTTAAAACAGCAAAGGGATTGAAAAAACCCTTATGTATGATAAACATGGGATAGTAATAACAAACAAGAGAAAAAATAAAAATCCGTCACGGAAGCGCAGGGATGCAGAACGAGCGGCAAACTTTAGAAGTAGATGCTACAGTTCAGACTGAAGAATACGTAGAGACGAAACACATAGCGAAAGACACTGCAGTTCAGATCGAAGAATACGCAAAAATAAAAACCAGACTGAAGGATACAATCACACAAACTGTTACCACTCCTCCTTACCCAGGAAGAAGAGTGTGTGGACCAGTGTTCTGGGACGTAACATTCGAAATGGCCATAGAAAGCATGATTGGGCAAGAAGGACTCCTGGGGCTTGTTGCCTTCGCGGATGACCTTCTACTGCTGATACAAGGCGGAACAAGGGACGAAGTAGAGACTAGAAGCAGAATGGCATTAAGACATTTACAAAACTGGTGCTCCAAAGTGAAATTAACCCTTGCACCACACAAGACTCAATTCATGGTTCTCAGTGGCCGCCCCAAGCGAAATCCAATAATAAAAGTTAACGACGTCTCCATAAAAAGAGTTAGAACTTGTAAATACCTGGGAGTCACGCTAGACGAGCGACTAAATTTTACTGACCATATAACGGAGGTGTGCAGTCGTGCCAAAATAGTGATGAACAAACTGATCAGTATTGGGCAAAGAAGATTTCATCTTCCAACGTCCATAATAAGGAGGTATCACGACAGTATATTATCCTCGATTGTGGGATATGCTGCTAGCAGTTGGGCGCATAAGTTACGACAAGTTAAACCTCGCCAGGCACTAAGAAGCGTACAAAGAAGCATACTGATAAGATTAAGTGGTGCATATAGCACAACAGCGACCGACTCTCTGCTGGTTGCGTTGGGCGTTTGGCCACTTGACCTAGAAGTTAGAAAGAGAGGGGCACACTATTGGCTACGAACCGGTGACGCCGAAAAAGTAGAACAAATTTTAGGAAGACCGGTTACAGAAGCACGGGAGATAAAAACAGTCTTGATGGAAGAATGGCAACAACAGTGGTCGCGTAGTACGACTGGCAGGAGAACCTACAATATTTGGCCAACAATTCAAGAGAGATTAAACCTTCGTCACCTAGATCCGTCAACCGGACTTGTTCATTACATCACTGGACACGGGCCATATCCCAGCCTACTACATAAAAGAGGACTAAAAGACACAAGCTTGTGTGAGTGCGGGGAAGAGGGTACACCCGAACACATCGTCTGGGATTGCACACAAATGGCAGAAGCCAGAAACGAAGGATTTCATGAACTAAGAAACATGAAAACGGAAGACATACTAAAAAATGAGCAACTTTGGCGCAAACTAGACGAAGTGACGCAAAATATATCCAAACTGCAAAAGGAGAGATTCATGCAAAGTTTAGCGACAGCAAGAGGAAGGCCAAGTCAAGCCGACTATGACGTCACAGAGTAACACCCGAGAGCTGCCACAAGCGAATGCGTGTCTAAGCACTCAATCAGCGAATCATATATCGTGCTGAAAACGCAACCAGCTGGTCTGCGGAGAGGAGTGCTTAAACCATATTAAAGACTTTAAATGGACCGTTTCGCAGCAACACCACTGGAGATTCTACCTACAAACAAGAACTTGCTGAAGCAACACGTATAAAAGTATATAGTGTATGTATAAGTTCTTTACTAGTGCTCACATGAACTATAGTCCGATGCATAAAATGTGGTCTGAAATTGCAATAACACAAATAATAGATAATAGTTGCAGTCTCGAGCCGCTTCTGAAGTAAAACATTGTTATCTCTTAAAATATGTAAAAATGTTAATAGTTAGTTAAGAGTAAAAGTTGTAAATTATGTAGCCAATAATCCTTAAAATAGGAATTTGTTCAAATATTGAAAATAACAAATACCGGCAGTAGATGTTAAACTAATCTAGTTCACCTGTGAAACGAACAACCTACTAGCCGGATATTAAGACTCCTTACTTCTGCAATTACATATATATCATTGAAAATTAGTTCTCACAACCAGTGTTGGAGATGGCCAGTCTCCCGATGAGCGGCCTTCTCGGTCACTTTGGCTGCCAGAGAGACTGAGAACGTGCGCTATTCCGGGAGATTTGGAATTCGGATTACCGCACCGATACCAATGCTGGACAATGCTTTCTTAGATGGTAGAGTAGTAGATAGTAGTAATAGTTTAGTAATAGTAGTAGTGGTAGACGTACGAAGTGACAAAGTGAAATATTAAAAATTCTAACCATAAGTGGACAGGAAACTGCAGACACCATACAAAACTAGAACACTATAATAAATCAATTATGACAAAATGCAGCAAGTTTAGAAAGTTATAATATATGTTAACAGCGGAACAATCGTATGTATCGTGCCAACAAGAAAAGACTGTACAGATATTGCCAAAGCCATACATAACAAAAATTGAAATTATTCATTGTGAAATTATCTGTTGAAATATCAACTGTAAACTGTTGTGTTAAATTAAGGCCTATTTTAGTTTCTAGATACTAGGCTGTAAAAATGTGTGCTAAATAAAAAAAATTAATAAAAAAAATAAAATCTCTTCTTATTTTCATATTATTAATTGCAAATTAAGATACAATTATCTCGTACCCAGTGAGGAGCCAATTATATTATTTGGAAAAAGTAATGTGCTCGCTATGTGTACATAAGATGTCACAAAGATTTAATTAAAATTAAAGAGTTTCCTAGAAATGTTGTTCTGCTTTTAGTATAATGAAGGTGAACTTATCAGCCTGGATGTCTAGGTGTCGAATGCTCCAAGTTTGATGTCCACGTCTGAAAATTATGATAGCAAACATTTACACAGCTCCGTTAAATTGTTTATGACTGCAATGGTAACGTGGCCCACCCAGAATTATTTTTCATTTGGAAAATCAATTACAAATGGTCGAACCGAAAATATCTATCCAAAAAATTATGTCACGAAGTTTCATCAGAAAGCTGAAGGCTTTAAGTGTTTTTGTCTCACAAGAATATAGTAGAACATCTCAAGTATTGCGCTCTGATTTCATTTGCTCTAACAATTTGCTCTGCAGTTTAAAGTGTCGAAAATGTAAAAGCAATACTAGCACACTACGTTGAATGCCGGATTGAGCCGAAGTTTTTTTTTTTTTTTTTTAAAAAAAATAGTTAGACAAATTTGGCGATTGTCTTACTATCTTCTATTAGACGACCAACTCTATACAAGGAAAAATAAGGGCACGCTTTCTTGTTTTGCCCTACTTTAATATTTATGTAAAATATTTTCCTTTGTATTTGCAGACAACCCACTGAGACTGATGCATTTGTTTCTACTTTGAATTAAATTTTATTTTGCGCCATTTTATTGGGTTCGTCGTAATGATGTACAGAATTCAACTTCAGCGATCGTTTTTCCTGACATCTTTTGTGTGCGAATTCTGGTTTATATCAGCAGCCGGATATTGAAAAAGCTGTCTCGTGTATCAGTCGTAAAATCCACTTTCCTTCAGGGCACCATGTTGAAAAACAAAAGCAAATCCACGAAAAGATTGTTGGCGGTTCAGCGCAGTCCGCTACGCAGGACATTTTCTCGGACGAACTTCAAGTTTAATGGCAGTTTTGTAAATACCGGAACACACCGGTAATCGACCAACCAGAAAACTTACATATCTGGCGTAACTGCAAGAAGCAAATAAGAGATTTTTTCAAAGCATTCTTTTAAACTGTTTGAAATGTTTAATTAAAACACAGCTGCCAGTTGATTTTCTGGTAGTTACACTTCTGGGGGTTAATAATGCCTGTGGTCGATAGTGAGTAATAGCCAACAGAATACAAAAGGAGAATAAACTACGGACAGCAGGCGTTTACATCGAACGATCTAAAACGCGGTCCCATTTGCGGTATGAGGTAATAACATTAAATCACCTAAACGTGTTAATAATCTTTTACGGACTTTCTCTACTTTTGCGGGTCAGAGGCTTGTCGTTGTTTTGAAAGCATATTTATCAGTAAGAAACTTAAAGTATCTGCCCGGAACAACATCATACGGAAACTTACAAGTACCTCCTTGGGAGCACATACAAATGTGCTTCGTACATCTGCCCTGGCACTTAGTTTCTCTGCAACAGAATACTCAGCACCAGTTTGGCAAAACTCTGCATATGCTAAGCAGGTTGATATAGCATTGAATGATACTGGTCGCATTGTAACAGGTTGCCTAAAACCAACTCCTATTAGTAAAATATACCAAATCATGGGTATAGCACCACCTGACATTCGTAGGGAAACAGCTACAGAGAGGGAGAAGAGGAAACAAAAACAGACCACAGACACCCTTTGTTTGGACACGAACCTCAACCCACAAGGCTGAAGTCAAGGAAGAGCTTCGTACAATCAACTACAGCCATAACATCTTCTACTGGAGCACGCCGTCTAGAACTATGGCGAAATTCGTTGCCTGAAGAACAGTGGAGGAACATCAAAGAGGCACCGGCTGCGGGATGTAATCAGCCATATGCTATATGGAAGGCTCTAAACAGATTAAGAACTGAAGTGTCCCGATGTAAATATAATATTAAAAAATGGCGGTATACTAATGACAACGATCTATGTGAATGTGGTGAGCTTCAGAACCCACAACATCTTCTGATATGCAGGAATCTCCCTGAAACCTGCAATATCGACGACCTTTACAGGGCAAACGAGAAGGCCATCAAGATTGTGGAATTCTGGTCACATTCTATTTAATTGTGTTTATAGTTTAATATTAATTAATTAATGTTATTTGTTTTTTCAACTTGTTATGTCCTGGACACGAGAAATAAATAAATAAATAAAGTAGGAATACCTGATGCTAGAACTTAAGAAGAAGCAGATGTGCTGCCATCTGTCTGAGAAACGTGTGACTATGTTCTGTGTGTGGTTAGTGTATTTATTGATTGTGGACCGTCCGGCATTTGCCTTGATGTTCGCGCACTCAGGACGGGGCAGGACTCGAACCTGGTGCCGTTGTACCTCCCGATCTAGTGTGTTGGCGCCTTAACGAGCGCAGCCACGCTGCGTGTTTTAAATGGCTATAAACATAACATTTGTGTCTCCGTCCGGTCGTTCTCTTCTTTGTTTAATATTCCTTTTAGTATATTTCTGTTTTCAGCTTCAGTCTCTTGTTGACATAAAATCAATCTGTGAAAAAGGGAACTATTATAACATTTAACGCGCATACTATGTCCTTATTCTCACTTATGTCGCAGAAACCTGGGGAGTGAAGAAGCGGGATATCAGTAAGAATCAAGCGAGTGAAATGAGATTTCTAAGAACTGAAGAGATCAATCAATAGAGATCTACAGACATTGGTGTTTGCGGATGATGTTGCAGTATGGGATGAAACTGAAGAAGGAATGCAAAACAAATTTAAAATGTGGAATAATAAGTTTGAAGAATGTGGAATGAAATTGAATCTAAAAAATAAACCGTAGCACTAAAAATAATCCGAAATAATACAGACTGTTATACTATATAATATTCCAAGACCACCAAGTTGAAGTTATTGACCAATTCAGCTACCTGGGGAGAATAATTGCTAGCAACGGTAGAACTGAGTTAGAAATAATGAATAGAGTAACCAAAGGAGCCAACTTCTACAGTACCGTGTGGGGCTTACTATAGGACATGAAGGTTCCCAGAAGAACAAAAATTGTCTTGTGCAATTCATATCTGATTCCTATTCTCACATATGCTATGGAAACATGCACACTAACATCAAGGGATCCAAGCATGTGTAATGAAGTTTCTTAGAACGGCCCTCCAGAAAACTAGACCACATAAAGAATGATGAGATTAGATCAAACCTAGAGCTAAAGGAATCCATGGAAGAAAGACTTAGGTCATCAACACTTAAGTGGTTTGGGCATGTCAAGAGAATGACTAGTACAATACTACCAAAAACTTATTTGGAAAAAAGGATAGTGGGCAAAAGACTAGTGGGAAGGCCAAGAACAAGATAGACAGATGAACTGAAGGAGAACTTAGAGAGAAGAGGCTGGAACTGAGAATATATCACGGACGGAGAAACTTTTCTGGATAGGAGACTGTGGAAAACGATTGACTACAACAACTAAGGTTCGTAAACCACACCCGGGAAACTGGAGATGGTCACCAACGATAATGAAGAAGCAGAATAGCAGCTAAATACCAAGCGTAGTGGGTGTCGCTCTAGTCTGGTATTCTGGATGCCGATTCGAATCCCCTTCCGGGCATCCAGATTTGGGTTTTCCATCGTTTCGCCCAATCACTCAACCAATTAATGTATATTCTGTGCCCAATGAAGATAACGGTAACAAGGATATATTGTGCTGCACAGGAAGCCTTCCCAGCGAGAAGGTCTGTCACTCGGAATATATTGCCCTGAGTGTCCGCGACACTGTCCATTAATTTAAGAAAAACATCATTTCCGTAAAGTTGAATATCCGTAACAACTCCACTAAGCTCCCTCAGCTTGCTTTGGAAGTGTACCGGAGACAGTCGCTCCCCGGGAGGTAATGGAGCATGTCACCAGACTTCTAAGCTCCGAGGTCTTCAAAAGATATGTAGGGACCTGACCCCCCTACACGACCTACAAGATTACCTCGGCCTCTTAACCCTTAAACTCCTTTGTCAATTAAAAATCGAAATTTGAAAGATTAACATACTAACGTTCTGTGTTTCTAATAGATTGGAGAAATGGGTAAAATTCATTAGTATGAAATACACAGCTATAATAGGTATAGTACGGTCACGGCACGGAGAGAGGATGTGACATGTGCGTAGCATTTCAGCGGAAGCACTTCCGGGCTGCGCCGTCGTGCGTGGCTAATGTCAGCCGTTACGTCACAGAACATTCGTTCCGACGAGCACAGTTCACAGTCACGACAAGCCTCAGCAGAACCTTACCAAGACACTTACAGGCAGTAGTGTAGAGGTGTTAAGTCCACCTTTTAACCTCAAAGTTTCTGAAAACTAAGAAAGTAGTGATAGCAATCGTTTCTACGTCGGGTAATCGATATTCTATTAGTTTATTTAGTTCCTTTAAATAATTTTTGTGATAATTACTATTTCATTAGTAAACAACTTAAATTACCGGAAGATTAGTGATACGCAAGAAAAACAAATGAAATAGGCTGAAACGAACTGAATTCTGCCTGAAGTTGTGGTAGCTGGTGATTACTCGTCACCGAAAAGTCGAGAAAGACAACGTGCAGGCTGACCAACGATTGTGCGTTCTTTCTTCATATGGTTACTGAAAAAGACAACTGCCTTTTGCTGATTTCAGAACTGGGCGTCAATACTTTAATTACTAAATAAGGTTTATTCAGAAGTTAAGTAAGAACACTTTCTTCGTAATCAGCATCGCAGAGCACATAACATAATATGCTGAATTAAGTTTTTTGTAGGCCATAGCTAAATTCTGCAGTCAGTTTTAAAAGTTCACGATTTATTCTCTTGGTTGGTGAGCTAAGATCTCGGTTGTGGCCATCCAGATGTCAGCTATCCGAAATCGCAATAGATAATTGCAGGGATAAATGCTTCAAAATGCCATGGCCAATTTTCTTCCCGCTTCTTTCCCACAATCCTCTCTCAGCTGTAATAATGTGAACGTCAGCAAGCCGTATAGTCTTGATATACAAAAAAATAATATATGCTTATGTAAAAGCTTCTTAATTATGGTTGTGAAAGGAAAAAGCTATAAAAGCAATTTTCCTGTTTCATTGTTTTATTGTGGATTTACCGCCTCCAGAATTCTTCCCATGAAGAATTAGGAGTAAGTCCACAACACATCTATGAGTTGAATGAATCTAATAATTTTTCTGCACTGAAAAAGCCACGCAAACACTTGGTGAATATGTACGAAAAAACCACAAAGTCTTTTTTCTGACGTTTTTTATTTATTAGTTGCCTGGACAGACCTGATATCAAAGTAGTTAAAGATAACTGATTACTATTATTCCGGCTTGTTACTACGATGATGTGGTCATCAGAGCGGCGGTTATTAAAGCAGCTGGTAGTCAAGAATCGAACCTTGTACTTCCGTTTGGTCCAGATATGAACAATTGGCAGGAATCTTTAATGCCGTATATATCGTTTGTAACGTAAGTTTATCTACTCGACTTGGCATGGATAACTATCTCCACATGTTTATATGATAAGTTATTGACAACGATACATTACACAGTTAGTAGGTGCACTGGAGCTGTCTCAACTTGTACTCAGTGGAAGGGGGATTCAGTGAAGGGTAATCAATAATCGAGCATGACAAATGAGTAAAATATGACAGGACCAAAAACAACATACATCAGCACAACACAACCTGGTGATAGTCTTCTTCCATTAATCTGCTAATCTACATAATATCTGTAGAGCTTCAGAGAATGAGACAGCTGAAAGCTAGAATGAGGACGAATTCAATGCCGCACAGAGATTTTACTCAATCCTCCCAGTCTACCATCATGCAGGGGAGCTGACTGAGCCAAGCACTTGCCAGTTCAATGACGTCAGTACTGGGGGATGAACGCCACATCATTCCAATTCAACGTCTATTTATTCATTTTTTATTTTTTTATTTTATTTTCCATATTCAACATAGCCCAGCACCTAGTATCTAATCAGGGCCCTTATTTCCATTCTTTTACATGTACATACATTTGTATCTTATATATATATATAAAACATATTAACATATAAACAATGAACGCAAGAAAATTTTGATTCAGTTTGCAATATATATTACATCTACTGTTATTTAACAGAATGGGTACCACACCACTACTACATCTACCACTACTGCTACTGTCCCTAATATTACTACTAGTACTACTACTAATACCATTACTACTACTACTATTACCACCACCAAATGTCACAGCCACACTTCGGTCCACTAATGTTCATTTTTCTTGGTGTTGAATGCGCTCCAAAGGTAGAGTCCCCCGGAACCGGCAGCAAAGTCAGCCGCCCAGGCCATGAAGAGTTGACCTCCTGTCGCTCAGAAGACGGCCTCTCTGGAACACACTGAAGTTCCTCCGACGATTGATGTTGTTCATTGTGGTAGGATATCTTGCATCAATCCGGTGTTGTGAAAGCCAGACTTCCAGCATCATTGTTCCCTCTGCAGTTGTTTCTGGAATTAGCTTATCTGAATTTCAGCTTCAAGCCTATTTTCTAGTGGCTACATACGTGGCTAAGCGTTATGCACAATCTGGCACACAATGACCTTCGCGCCGATCAACATCTCTTATTCTGCTTGCAGAGACTACTGTGAGTAATGGTTTAAACAATTTTCTAAATAAATGCAACGGTGACCATTGTTGCTAAAAAGGGCACACGCGAACGTTCTACAGCTATGCATGAAATTCTGAACTAGAGTATACTGCTATGATATGTATTAACGCGCCGAATATTTCATTATATCCCGAAAGAAGGAGAATTAGACTGCTACCATCTACTAGAAAAATTGCTTTTCAAATGATAACTATGCGGGGTGTGGTGTGTAATTTCGTTTATTCCTATCATTGGCGACCTGTAAAGGAACTATTTTAATCCTCTGGTGAGGCAGCCGTGCACCCCTCGACCTTTCTACAAACGACAGCGCGTCACGTGAGGACGTCTCGTCACGTCACCGCCCAGCACGAGTCGAGGCGACGCCGAGTCCTGCCACCGACTTACAGGCCATATTGATCACCGTTTTGGAGAGGTATTCAGAACTTTTCTACCCGAATCCTGCTTTTGTCCAATATAACAACGGCCACATTCACATGGTGTATAATATACACCAGAGGTTCGTAAACCTAGGTCATCCTTAATGATGCCTAACAAGTTTTAATTTTAGTGGGTGGTCTGAAAATTGTCTTGACACCGTGTTGAATCAACAGCCTACCTATTTTGAAGCTTAGGGTACCCACAAACGACAAACAGGACAAGGCCCTAAAAAAAGAAGAAATATCGACAGAGAGATCATATTGGTATCTAGTGCCTTGCCATTCTGCCGATTGTGGTGCCCTATGCTCCAAAATAGGTCGATTCAACACGGAGTGAAGGCAATTTTCAAACCACCCACTCAAGTAAAAAAAACTTGTTAGGCAGTATTAAAGATGACCTAGGTTTAAGTACCCATGGTGTATATTATATACCATGTGAATGTGGCCGCGGTTATATCGAACAAAGGCAACGGTGTATTGTGCAGCGATGTGTTGATAACGCAAGAAATGTTTGTCTTGGGCAAGAACAGAAGTCTGCTGTGGCGGAACACAGTGGACAAAAGATCATATATTTGATTTTGAAAAAAAAAAACTACAATATCAGCCCGGGTCAAAGATTTTTGGGCCAGCGTTATTACAGAAGCTGTAAAAATCAGTAGGCCTACTAATGATTCATTAGTTAATCAACTCAGTGCGGCTGTTTCGCCTCGGTAATGAGCAGAAGAGTGTATGACGTCATCGCGCTGTGTTGGCTTTTGACTTCCATTTGTGCGGCAGCATTTAAACAGACTTAATCATTGACATTTGGTTGAAAATGAGGCCTGAGATAGACGCCTTCGAAACGTCCCACAAGTGCGACATCTTAACGCAGGCTGGAAGCCCGAGAAGAGTTTATTTATATACAACTCCAAGTAAAACTACGATCTTAGAACTTATTTACGGTTTTTCTTTAAAAAATATATAAATTAATAAGATTCATATGTGGTGACGAGAGCATTATACAACCATAATAACGTACTCCCAGAGAGCTTTCCGCTCATAGATGCCAATACCATTACAACGACATGTGTACATCGTTTCACCGCAGGTAACAGTGTCGTGTTATTCAATTTGGAAGATGAGTTTTTCTTTCTTTTCGAGATTTAAAAGGGAAAAGCGATTCTTTTAGACGGGTATGCTAAAGCGCACCAGTCAAACTGCAATGTTCACTTTCATCTTCCTTTGAAGCACGAATTGGCTCCGGGCCATGTACACCATTTAACGCGCTTTGCTAGCTTGAGGTGTGTTTTTTTTCCATTCTGTAAATGAGTTCTGTATGCACTGTATCAATCATCTGCTCTAGCTTGGAAACGGTAACTGTTTACTAGTTTAAATGTCCCTTTCTGGTTTGCCGACACTGACTCCTCACAGTTCCGTTTGCGAAGAACGCCAACAATGTCCACCATTCATACCCTCATTATTCTACAGAACTACAGATTTAAGTTAGGCCACGTCACGTTAAAACTGGTGATTCTATCACAGATTATTAACCAAAAAGAAACTTGTTAGTTTTTATCTCAAGTAAAATCAAATTCGACAGCATCGAGACACAAATCGATTAACTTCGCATTCAGGCCCGCCGCTAGCTGTTTGAGCGCCCGCGTGCAATACCGATTATGCCGCCCCCTGTCTAACTGCAGCTAGAGGTGGATCTAGGAAATTTCCGAACCGGGTCAAAAAACTGTGAGACTGCCACCCCTTCGAACAATATTTGCCACCCCCATTGTTGCCATCTCTAGAGACGGCAAAAAAAAAGGTCGCCCTGCTACATAATAAGCGGCAAATTTCAGTTGCGGCGACAATGGAGTGGCAACTATCGCGGGGCGGCGACTGTCGATCGCTCGTTTTGCCGCCCCCCTCGATTTGCCGCCCGCGTGCGGTGCACGCATTGCACGCCCGCTTACGGCGGCCCTGTTCACATTACTTCGCAATGCTATGTCCATCGTTTCCAATTTTCAAATGGAGCCTGGTGAGTGGGGAGCTGGGAGACAGGACAGGTATTACAAAAAAATCTGAAATTTATCTAGAAATAATATTTATAAATTTAGAAACATCACCCAATATCTTTTTCTTGAAACAATAATGATTTATATTTTTAAATAAATAAATTAAATCTGATTTTTAGCCTATTCGTCACCGTCAAACGAAACACCAATCACAGCGCGTGACTTCATACGTAAGGAAACAAGCGATAGGGCGCTGACTTAACTGTTTCTACCTTTATTTGTCACAGGACTCTTATAACAATTAGTAATAAGGGGCCATCCACAAATTACGTCACACGAATTTCATGATTTTTGGACCCCTCCCTCCCCCCTTGACACAGGTTGACACATTTGTGGGACCCCCTCCCTCCACTAGTGTGACGTCACATGTTTTGCAATTTTAAATTTATAAATTAAAACAGCATTTCCAAAATGATTTATGTATTTCTAGTATAAAAAAATCATATCAACAATAAATCAAACATTTAAGAAAATATTAAAAAAAACATAAAAAATCGAATTAATTATACAAAATTGAGTCATCAGGTGTCCATGGATTTTGGACCCATTCCTTGATATTGTTTATTATTGCCATAATAGTCACTTCATTCTTGATTTCGATAGTGTTGGGAACAATCGATGTGTCAACATCATCTTGATCTTCCGCCACGAGCTAAAAGTGATACAAATTATGCATGTGATGTCACAATGTTTATGACACGGCCCCCCCCTCCTCCTTGTTACACGATGTCACACTTTGTTGATCCCCCCCCCCCCTCAAGGTGGGATGTAATTTATGGATGGCCCCTAAGGGACGTGGTAACGATTTTCCAAGTAGACGTTGTTACAGGTTCTTTAAACAAGTTTTCAAGAATCCAGAAGTTACTAAAGCAGACAGTCCAAATCTCCCGAGAGTGAATATAATAATGGTTTGGAATTTCTTTGCCACTAATTGGGATTGTAGTGCTGCTGAGTTTCGAAGTGTGAAAACATTTTTGTAAGTGCAGGGTGTTTGACAAGAAACGCTATCCACCTACCGTCTTGCCGACGGCATCTCACTGCGAAAGGCCAGCCCGCGCCCAACAACAGAGTGAATGATCGGCGAGACTGAACAACAGCCCTCCACCAACAGTCAATTCACGCAATATAATGCGAACTTTTCCATTGTTTAGATCGATTTCTTTGCGGTATGGCTGGTTTGTGACTTCAGTCTCTTATTAATCAGTATTGTGTGTGAATGTTTTTTTGCGGTTTAATTATTTTGTGACTTCAATCTCTTACTAATCTGTACCATGTGTGAGCGCGAGTTAAATTATGGTACGTTATAGTATGGAACGAAAAATATTTCTGTATGATACGTATGTGAAGAAAAATTCTTTTAAAAGGTGTCGCAGTAAATTACGTCGCAAATATGCTGGCGCTTTACTGGCAGCTAAAATAACGATTCCGCGTATAGTTAAAAAATTAAGAAAAACGTGTAATCAGCCGTGGCTTGTGGCGCCAGATCACCCGATTTAAACCTTTGTGACTTCTATCTTTGGGGAAAGCTTAAGGGAAAGGTGTATGAAGGAAATCCTCACACGTTCGAAGAACTTGAAAACAAAATCTGTCAAGTAATAATGTCCATGGAGAGATGTGAAATCCAACGAGTGTCTCGAAACATGTTTAAAAGATGTTAAATGCGCATTACGCAAGACGGCCGTTAAGGGAAGTTAATGAATTATGTAATATTTATATGCTTCCACATACTTATACATGTATATGATTTCAAACTAGTTCCGCGGTTGACGGCCGAACTATATGGGAAGCTGGCCGCTCCCTCGCTGCGAGCAATTTCTTCGTCGTAGTGCTATATAGCAGCGGATAGCGTTTCCCGGCGAACATCCTGTATTACAACTATTTGCCTAATTAATTGAATTTTGAAATAAAATAAAATGTAACCTCTACCGAGTACAAATTCAATCTTTGTTATGAGTGTCGTGTGATTTTTTTTATGTATTAGGATATAGACTTAAAAGTTTCGATTTCTCGTATTTTTAGATCGCCGAGATCCTATGGTGATGATGCCATAGGATATGCACAACTTCGTCGTGATTCGAGGTACTATCAAGTGCAAGGTGTAAGCGGAACGCAAAATTCGTTCGAAATCTTATTCATTAAAATTCCGTCTCGTATTGACGTCTTGTTAGTTGCAACCACTGAGTCGTATTTCTGCATTTCGTTGTACATCAATTAAGTAATTTGTCTACAGAAGATGTAGAAGTATTCGTACTACGCACCAACGATAAGTCTTTCGTTTCATTACGACTATAACTTCACGAAACGCTTAAAATCAGTTAATAGTGTTGGAACAACAAATAGCAGATAAAGTTGTAATAACGTAAGAGCAGATAAAGTTGCTTTACACACGTATGACGTCACGCGCGACGAGATCACGTCACATACTGTTTGCGCGGGAATTTAAACAGTTTAACATTTACACATGGGTTTATGTACTTATAGAGCTTTATTTAAGTAAAGTACTATTTTTCTCGATTAAATATATCCACAAGGGACAATTTAAAACACTTTCTGAAAATTTGTCCGGTCCCCTATTCCGTTCTAGCTGAATAAAAATTAGATTTTCCATAGTTTGCCTAAATCACGTTCGACGAACACGGGGATGGTTCAAAGTGCTATGGCCAAATTCCTTCCTGTTCTTTGCTTCCATTCCTATGTCCCTCTAGTTACATAGATTTCGAAGCAGCTTCAACACTAAGTAAAGGAAAAAAGAAGCTTCCATTTATAGGATGCTTTCTTTTGCATCTTTACAGTATTTTATCCGTATGACAATGTGTTTGACAAACATTTTTCCGGTTTATACATTAATCATACTGTCATAAGCATTGTACTAAACTTTAAATTTCGCTGCAACGTATGGATGATTAGAGTTTTATGTAAACGTTTACAGCTTGAGAACGTTTATGGAAATATATTTCTGTCTGATCATCAGTTAACAACTTAACTAAAATTTGACAGCCTTGTGATTAATTCGCATTAATATTCCTGAATTATAGCGGTAATTTTTACTATCTTCTGTGAAATGGAAACTGTTGTTAGATACTGTTAAAAAATAACATCTAATTCGTCTTTTATGCAGCACAATAAACAACCCGATATTCTATTTAAGCGAGTCACGTAATTTTGTTTCACTTTGAGTGTTCTGTTTAAAATAATAATTATCTCCGGAACCTTTGAATGTGTATTTTTAGCGAAAACGAGCACTATGAAACTACTTCATGCTGTTCATCAGCGAAAACTGTATAAAATTTAAGTTATTTTGGTGAAACAATTGAGAAAGAAAGGTTCTACAAGTGAACTATGTATACCGGTGCCCATGCATAACGATTTTTAAAGAATAATAATAATAATAATAATAATTAGTCTTTAGTTGATGTAAACGAGGTACAAGTAGATTTTACGTCAGATTCTCTCTATTATGGCAATTTAAGTATTTTCCTTTAACATAAATTCTTTATTTTTGAAGTATAAAATTGTAAATGTAAAATTGTAACTGCGTAAACAAATTAATTTCTCAGCGATACAATAAATACCGGTACTTAACTAAAACTTAGTTAAAATTGGTACATGTTTATTTACAGCACTGGGGAGGAGATGGCAAAGGTAATTGCACCCGATTGGTGATAAGCGACTTCAGTAAACAACTCTTTTACTTTGTACTTTACGCAGTGATATAACGTTTATTGCACTCACTACTGTGAGAGTGCACTCGCGTGAGTATGATATTCGACATACACATCCTAACTGGAAGAAGATCACTCGAAGTTATATCGGGTGTCAGTATTGTTTGTTTCACTATACTGCGGGATTCTGGTGTTCATCAACAGATCTCTCTGCTTATTTTGCCGCTTATCGCAGCCCATCTTGGATTCCTATAATATTGAGAATCAATTAAGTTTGCTGTTCCTCGTAGAAAATAAATTCAGCTGAAGGAGAACTAAACTAAAGATAGACTCGATGATTTGTCAGTTTATTACATTAATAAAGAATTACTTTCTACAATTATATGGTTCGTTCGTTTTATTTCCTCCACAGTTTTAACCATTTTGTTGTACCTTTAACAAATCAATCAACTTAGAGAAATCTTTCCTTCCAGTCGAATAAAAGCTTCTACCATTTTTGTTAGACCAAAATGTTCCATCATTCAGACGTTATTTAGTGTGAATCCCATTGCTCCTATGTAAAGTATAAGAGCTTGGTAACTTATTTACTTTCTCTAACACCATAGCATAGGCATGCGTTGTCTGTTTTTGGTCGCATGATGATACGGTATAGATTCGTACAGGTTCGTGTGCCAGGACCCCAACATACACCAGTCGTAGCTCGTAACGAGTTAATTCCAGATTCGAATGCTCTTGTAAACTGAATAATGTGGTCAGACCATGTCAATTTATTTCTGCCTATAGACCAAAACATATGACACCTTCTTTACTTTAAATTAGTGCTATTGAAATTTCACAGAGTTGTTGTTTTTATACGGGGTGTACAGACTGCTGATTTGCTAACCGCAAATGCGATCTGAAGAGAACCTGAGGATGTAACAAGTCGGAAAATAGAAATGATGGATGAAAAATGTATCAGTTCCGGCAAATCGCAGAACCGAAATAAGATAACGGGAAGAAATTAACAAATAACATAAATAGGTAATGAACAAGGAAAAAGTAACAATTATAATTCGTTCACAAATACTAAAAATTTTAAAGAGTATAATAAATATACCAGTTGTCCCAAAGAAGCGTTATTTACTATGTCTAATGTACCAACTCCGAACTTCAGATCAAATTGTCATATCGGATTTTAGCGAGGGCGCTAACTTAACTTAACTTAGTCCACAACCCGAAGGTTGGTTGGATCCTCCCGAAGGAGGCATTCTAAGCCATTGTGTCAGAGGTAGGACGGCCAGTTCCTTTCCTCTGGGACCTACAGTTTAACGTGGAATCCGAACCACGGAGCGTCCTGGCATAGCTCATATGATTAAACACAACTCTCAAAATTTCTGCGCCTGCCGGGATTCGTGCCCGCGGCAGGAGCAGCGAACGATTAGAAAGCAAGCGCTTAGGCACTGAGCTACCAGAACGCTCGCGAGGGCGCTAATGACCTAGAACTCGGCGCGCCCTAAACAACAACAACTGAACTTAAGAATATATATATTTTTTTAAGATGTTAAGATTAGCACTAACAGGGAAAGTTTTGGCGACTTCTCTGGATTACTATTACTATTACTCTGCGATTCACTAAAAGTGTGTGGCACCTATCTGAAAGGGTAATAGTTTGGAAGGGATATACGGGATATGGTAGGAGGCACCCATGGGCTATTGTGAGGAACCATCCCAGCATTCGCGTGGAATGATCTGGGAAAACCACGGAAAATCCAGATCAGGATGGCTGGAGATCTTTATCGAAAGCTACTCCTGTCTGATTTTAAGTTTACTCGTCCGATAAATCCTTTCTATTCCATTCCCTAATCGCTCGCGGAAGAAATGAATACAGAAAAGAATCGGTTCAGGCCCTGATTTCTCTTATATTATTTTCACGGTCATTCCGAGATATGAATGTTGCTGGTAACAATATTTCTTTTGCTGTCATTCTGAAACATGTCAGTAGTGAATTTTTCAATTAGCTTCCGTCGAGAGCAACGCCTTCGGTGTTCCAGGTCTTCCCAACCTAACTCCTTCAGCATCGCACTTACGCTTTTCCTCCAACTATATATACCTGTCACGAATCGGGCAGCCCTTCTCTGGACCCTCTCTAATGCCTCCATTAACCCCTTTTGATGGGGACCCCATACAGAACAACAATATTCCAAGTGAGGACGCACTAGTGACTTATATGCAATCGATTTAACTTCAGGAGTGCATTGTTTTAAATTACGACCAAGAAATCGGAGCATACGATTTGCTTTCCAAATTACATTATCGATATGTTCATTCCACGAAAAATTATTACGAATTGTTACCCCTAGCGGAATCCACAGTTCTAAGGACAGTGCCATTAATTGTATATTCAGAGCTAAATGTTGTCACCTTTTTACTTATACTCATGACTTGGCACTTTTGAGCGTTTAACTCCAACTGCAAGTCTTTACACCACGCAATTATTTTCATAATCTTGTAACAAAGCGCAGTCTTCCTGGGTTTTGATTTCACGATAAATAATAGGCAAATAATCTTTTCATCCCCCTTATTATGTCACACAAAGCATTAATGTATATGAGAAACAACAGAGGCCCTATCACGCTTCCCTGGGGAACCCCGGACCTCACCTCGGTAAATGATGAACTCTCACCTTCGAGAACTACACATTGCGTTCTGTCCTTCAGAAAGTCTGCAACCCAGTCGCATATTTGTCTAGATATGCCGAAGCCACGAAGTTTCCTAAGTAACCTAGTGTGAAGCACAGTGTCGAAAGCTTTTTTAAAATCTAATAGAACTATATCAACCCGGGATTGCCCATCTATAAAGGCCGCCACACACGTGCGGGAAACCCACGGGATTTGGACGCAATGGTCACGGCCTTGCGGGATCCCGCCACGTGTGTGGGCACTTTCTTGAGGCCGTGGCCGCACCCCAGTGCGGCCAAATCCCCGCCGAAAAACAATTCTTATTTCCTGGAAGGCCGGGAGGGAGGGTGAGAATCTCAGCGTGTGTCCTGCGGTCAGTCGGCCTTCGAGGATTTCTTGTGGCTGCCTGTATGTGTTGCGATTTTGTTTCTAATGTTCCGTTTCGTGATGTTCCGTGTTTATAAATATATATGATAGTGAGCCCTGTCAATAGGAATTGAAGTACCAGGAATACAACGACACAAACAAACGAGAAGCTACCTACGCCAAGCTGGCATAAATATTGAAGGAGAATGAACGAAATGCAAAAAAATAAAAAGAATCAATACTAAAAAAAATCAGCAACATTAAACCATTATCAAATGAATCTTTGCGAAGTGATGTGCTGAAGAACAAAAACCGGCTGCAAGAAGATCACTTTGACGTTGTTAGCAAAACCGTTGCCATAAAATTACGTGGCCTTCCGACCAATCAAATGCTGATAGCAGAAAAAATAATCAATGACACCCTGTTTCAAGTCGAAATGGGCTGTTTAGGAATGTACAGTGAGCAACGGTTACTAATATTATTTTAATTTAGTTTTTATGTCATTTAAACTTAATTTTATGTTGTTGATGTATTTACGAATGGGAATAAATCAATTACAGTAAAAGTCTGGTTATCCGAGTTCCGATTATTTTTTAAATATGATAGGAAGCTTTTATGAAGATATGGGAGTACAACTACAGAAAAAGGCTGTTTCAAGTTTTACTAGGCAACTTAGAGAGAGGTAGCACTGTGACGGATTCAATAAAGAAAATAGTAACAGCAGCCAACGCGTGCACATCATCGGATGCTGCCATCGTGAAGCCAACTCTGAGACTCAGAAACTCTTGAGGATTTTAACCCCCCGTGTGTGTGCAGCGCCACTTCGATGAAATCCCTGCGGTCCGGCCCGCGGACTGTTTCCCTGCGGCCCGGCCTCCACGTGTGTGGCTACCTTAATACGGCACAAGTCGTGAATTAAAAGTGCAAGTTGTTTCGCAGCATCGTCCTTTTCTGAATCCATGTTGATTTGGGTTTAAAAGCTCATCTTCATCAAAAAACCGCATGACATTTGAATAGATGATGTGTTCTAAAATCCTACAAAATACTGATGTTAACGAGATCGGTCTATAATGTGAGGATCATTAACATTCCCATTTTTAAACACTGGACTTACGAAGGCGGTCTTCCATTCGGCTGGTATTTTTCCTTGATCCAAGGAGGCGGTATATAATTTCATCAAATACGGTGCAATTTCCTTTGCGTACCTGGAGTAGAATCTTGTAGGAATTCCGTCTGGTCCGGGAGCCTTATTGTTTTTTAGATTCATAAGCAATTTAGTTATTCCCTCGACATCAAGAACGAGATCATTCATAATTTTGTTGGTACGATTGGTAAATGTCGGAATCTCCTCTGAGTTTTCTGTCGTGAAAGCTTTTTTAAATATATTATTCAAGATTTCTGCTTTCTCTACGCTAGTTTCGGATAATTCCCCATTTTCCTTAATCAGTGAAGGCATAACCTTACGAAACTTTTTTGGATCAGTAATCAGATCTTCGGACAAAGTCCTGGCTTGGAATTCTTTAAACGCATCACGCATTGCCTTACGCACTTCCGCTCGTAACTGGACTATTTTAGCACTATTAGACGAGTCCCCCGATTTCTTTACCATGGCATGTAAACGCCTTTGCTTTCTGAGTAATTGATTCACTTCCCTATTAACGCTTTTATCCATAGTTAATTACTTCATCTCTGATTACGCTTCAGCATGCAGCATTTATATCCATCCTTAAAGCGGGTTAACAGTGAAAATTACATTTAAATTCTCGATAGAAAGTGGCTTATGGGAAATTTTCTTCTTTGAATCAATTTTATGATTTCAAGCTAGATTAATTTCTAATTGTCCTGGCCTCACATTCGGGAGGACGTGGGTTCGAATCCCCGTCCGGGCATCCGGATTTGGATTTTCCATGATTTCCCCAAATCACTCCCGGCGAATGCCAGGATGCTTCCTTCAAAAAGGCCATGGCCGAATTCCTTCCCGTTCCTTGTCCCCACTCCCATCCCGCCTCTAATGACCTTAGCCGTTGACTAGGCGTAAAGCCATAGTAAAAAAAATTCTAATTGTGTGTAAAACTTTTTTTTTTTTTGATAAATTTACTGGTTATTAGATCACCGCGAGAATTTTTACCCGTGGTTATATGCAGATGGTCGTCTTCTACAAACCTAGATGGAGAGAAACATGACAGCATTACATTTTATACGGTTGTTAAAAAAAAAATGTTATAATTTTCCGGTGGTGCAGCCATGATCTTATTATTTCGTTGATATTTTTATTTTGGGATTGTTTGGATTATTTTAATTTACAGCTCTTCATCAGTAAATCTGTCAAAATGTTAGACAAAAAAGCTTCCATTAACATACATCTAAACACAACACAGGAAATATGATGGTATGTAGAACTAAGACGATAATTGGCGTCGAGTTTTCGTAAAATGTCGAGTCTAACAGTTCAGTTTTAAAAATAAGAGAGATTTTAGTCTCAATTTTATTACTTCTTACTGATGTTGTCCAATAATTCTCATGACATGTTTCAGATACATTGCTAATTTCGTATCGCCATCTTAAATCTGAACTATAATTTTACTTCTGCCAGAATGAGAAACCGTAATTTTAAAAACAGCATAATACAAGTAGCAACTGGAGTCAACCGTTCTTAATAATGCAGTTTTTTTTATGGAAAGCACAGAAATGATAGATATGGATAATATTATTGTATTCTATACCTAATGGAGAAGAAAATCCGAGTGTTCTGTATCTCCTATGAATTTCAGATCAGTTCATATTTAACACCCTCTCAGATTTTAATGAACGTCGGTAGAAAAAATTTATGCTCGCAATTAAAATGTTTACGATTGCCATAAAAATCTAGGATGATCGGTGAATTTTATTGCCGACAAAATGTGATGCCTTGTGACGTTGCGGCACTGTGATGGTGTCCAGCGCCTGATATGGCCATAGATCGCTCGAATCCCATTTTTTTTTTTAGTGGCATTTGGCAACGGAGCCGCTCTATGTAATTATTGTAGCTTTCAGTGTGTAAGTCGTCATCCAGTATATATATTGTATTTTTCCAATGTATGGACGCCACAGGACGGACAGGACATTCACACAGACACACAACACTTGAACATCCATGCCCGCGGCCTGATTCGAACCGGCGGCCTACCACGCCGAGCTAGCACTCTAGCCCCTACGCTACCGAGGCCGCCTCGAATCCCAGCAGTGTGCAGGAAATTTTCATCGTCGTGGCTTTGCCGGAAATAAGGACATGTGGTGAGGGACAATAACCTAATCTCCAGATTGATTAAATCTTAAACCTCTCCGTAGTGCCTATTGAGTGAGGAAACACGACAATATTGTTGGTGGGACGTTAATTGTGTGGTCCCCCTCTGTGACTTTTGAGAGTGGGACAAAAGGGCCGGGAGCAAGTTCCACTCTCTCCCTTAGTTCATATTTCAAACAACTCAGTACACAAACATATCACAATTATTCACACATCAATAACCTTCCGTCACTTGGAAGGGGAAACCACCACACTTAAATTTTCCGAGACACTGTCTTGGATGAGTAACTCCAGTGTGGACCCGGCGAGCAGCATTCAGAATGTGAGTAGCTGACACTAGCTCAGGACGGAGCAGCCATTTGTGTGGAAACATAGGCAGGAAGTGTGTTCCACTTTTTAGTATTTACATTATATGCCTTGTTTACAGTAATTAAATTGTAATACCACTGCGACGTAAAATTTATCAACGATTCATTAAATTATCTTAGAATCAGCCTTCTCCAAACAGTCACTCTCATGTAATTTGTATTCAGAAATTAAACCCTATTTCTGCGTTTCTGCTCTTTCCAAGTGCTTAATTACTTTTTCACAATATTTGTTTTCAATATAATCCTCTCGGATGTCCAGCGGATGGTGTTCTATAAACACGGCGTTTCGACAGCTAGCTCTGCTGTCTTCATCAGGTGTCAGGTCTCTTCTAGCTGTCGCCGCCTAGACTGACTAGTCTCCTCGGTGTCAGGCGTGTGACAGGACACCTGGAATGTTTCTGATAACGCGGAGAGACGAAGCAGTTTATACACCCACTTCCAGGAATTACATTGTTTCTTCTTAGCAATTTGAACAAAGTAAATCACATTTTTCCGAAAAATTGTCCCCAAATTGTGTAGATATGGGTTCAGTTGGAATTACAGACATACGAACTTGTGACTCTACAATGAAACCAGGATTCTACTTGAAATCAACCGTACAGTATTTATTGTGAAATTATCTTTGCTCTTTAATTAAATACTTCCTGGTGGTAGTAGCCGAATTGAAGGATCTACCTGAAAGAATCTTTCACGAGTGGCTGAAGTTTTACATGAAGAATTTTCTCGAGAGCTATTGGTTATTGAAATAGCTATTCTCCTCGCGCTGACCAGTAGCAAGAGTAATGAAACAGTTTAAAAAATAGATTGTTATCCTCTCGGTAGTTGACATCGAAAATACCGCCAAAACAGTTATCGGTAATGGTTTAGTTACTAATACCAACAGAGGTTAAATAAGAAGAAACGCAATCTGTGCACAAAATTAATTAAACCCTTAAACAATAACCGGAACGTAAAAATAATGTTTATAGAGTCAAAATAGTACTGTTTCGTAGTACTCTGTAGCGTTTAGTTTTGATGGTATTATTTATGATCTGACTTTATAAAAGCCTGTAAAGGTGAGAACATTATTGCTTCACATGGATGGCCTGCCAAAATTATGGCGTATTCTACTGAAGAGTCACAGGATTTTTGGCATTTCGCCAGATGCTATCACCATATTTTCTATGTCCGTATCTGTCAAAATTTAACCATAAGCACACATAGTGTAGAGTAAATCTGAGAGGGGATAGATCCTCTGATATTTCAATATCAGTAACATAGTATGGCGTCTGATGAGTCAATATTATTTGGTAAAAAATATTCCTATGTGTTCTGTTTCCACTGGAGTGTAAGTCGTTGCCGAATAAAAGAAGTCTTTGTGAAAAAGCTAATGAAACGGATGTTGTAACAAAATATCGTTAGGTCTGCTTTACGTCTCTCAACAGCGAGGTCTTTAGAGACGCGAAAGGATGGGGGGCAAGGATGGGGGCAAGGAATTCGGCCATGGCCTTTTTGAAGGAAGCATCCCGGCATTTGCCTGGAGTGATTTCGGAAACCATGGTAAACCCAAATCTGGATGCCCGGACGGGGATTCGAACCGCCATCCTCCCGAATGCGAGGCGAGAACGCTAACCGTTACACCGCCACGCTCGGTCCACAACCTGTATAAGCTTCGTAGCGAACCTGCTATTAAAAGTAACATATGCGTACCGATATAGCAAAGTTGTTGTATAATGTTATGATTAATTTATCATAAATCATGTGACAACATGACGTTCGTTCCAGGAGTAAGGTGCACTGGCTCTGAAATCTATCCCGACCTGACGTGATGTGGGTTTGCGGTTAATTATGAGGTGGCTGGAGGGTCAGGTGGAGGCGAGTGCCCGGGACAATGGCCGGGGGTCAACCGCTGCTCGATGCCCGCGCGCGTGCGCAGGGGCAGCACCACAACACAAGCACATGTGCATACGGTCTATGGTTTAGGAAAAGATTTTGTCACCGTTCCCGTCAAGGATTTTCCTTTAGCCCCGTTCCGGTCTCTGTTGAGGCTTATGAGCAAAAATATTTCGTGTGTAAGACAATAACAGCATCTCGATATGTAGCTTTTTACGATACCGATTTTTTTTTAAAAATAATAATTAGAAAATATCAGGTTTAATAATAATTTGTATAAAAACCTCGCATTCGTCAGAACGATGGTTCGAATCTCCGTCAGGCCATCCAGTTTTCTATACAAGACTGGAATCCAGATTTCTTTTTCGAGGCCAATGCCGGACCGATTGGAGTGGGTAAGTGGTATCCCGAACAGAATATCTATATTTGAGCTTTCCATAGTTTCTCCTAATCACTCCAAGGGAATGCCGGGATTGTTCCATGCCCGCAGTCATTTCCCGTCTCTAATAACCTCAACATTAACGAGGCGTAAAGCTATAAGCAATAATAATGTTGTAAACAACTTTTCTCCACTTCTGTTTCACTTGAAGATGGTAATAAGCATTCATATGTTCGCCCACCTGTATCTAATACATTTGTACACTGAAGGGCCAAAGAAACTGGTACACCTGCCTAATATCGTGTAGGACCCCCGCGAGCACGCAGAGGTGCCGCAACGCGACGTGGCATGGACTCGACTAATGTCTGAAGTAGTGCTGGAGGGAACTGACACCATGCATCCTGCAGGGCTGTCCATAAATCCGTAAGAGTACGAGGGGGTGGAGAACTCTTCTGAACGGCACGTTGCAAGGCATCCTAGATATGCTCAATAATGTTCATTTCTGGGGAATTGGGTTGTCAGCGGAGGTGTTTAAACTCAGAAGAGTGTTCCTGGAGCCACTCTGCAGCAATTCTGGACGTGTGGGGTGCCGCATTGTCCAAGTCCGTCGGAATGCACAAGGGACATGAACGGATGGAGGTGATCAGCCAGGATGCGTACCTACGTGTCACCTGTCAGAGTCGCATCTAGACGTATCAGGGGTCACTCCAACCGCACACGCCTCACACCATTACAGAGCCTTCACCAGTTTGAACAATCCCCTGCTGACATGCAGGGTACATGAATTAATTAGGTTGTCTACATACACGTACACGTCTATTCGCTTGATACAATCAGACCAGGCAACATGTTTCCAATCATCAACAGTCCAAAGTCGGTGTTGACGGGCCCAAGCGAGGCGTAAAGCTTTTTGCCGTGCACTCAGTAAGGGTACACGAGTGAGCCATCGAGGATGTTTCGTTGAATGGTTCGCATGCTGAGACTTGTTGATGACCCAGCATTGAAATCCGCAGCAATTTGCGGAAGGGTTACACTTTTTCACGTTGAATGATTCTCTTTAGTCGTCCTTGGTCCCGTTCTTGCATGATCTTTTCCCGAAAACAGCGATGTGGGAGATTTGATGTTTTACCAGTTTCCCAATTTCACCGTGCACTCGTGAAATGGTCGTACGGGAAAATCCCTGCCTCATCGCTACCTCAGAGATGCTGTGTCCCGTCTCTCGTGCACCGACTATAACACCACATCCAAACTCACTTAAATCGTGATAACCTGCCATTGTAGCAGCAGTAACCGATATAACGCATGCGCCAGATACCAGTCGCTTTATATAGGCATTGCCGACCGCAGCGCCGTACTCTGAGTGTTTACATTTCTCTGTGTTTGCATGTGCATGGCTATACCAGTTTCTTTGGCTCTTCAGTGTATATCAGTTACGTCTCCGATTCTGTTAGCTGACTTTAACCAGCAGTCTTCAAAGCATTCGCCGGTAGCAAAATGAATTAATATAACAACAGCAATCTGCCTGAAAGACCGCTGTTTAGGCATATTAACATAGTTGTTTGCACAAGTTGCACGTGATGTTGTTCGTCAGTAATTTTCATGTTCACTTTAATGTGTTATGAACACACGTAATTACACTTAAGCGAAATGCAGTTGAATTATGCACTCGGGTGTTACCGGATTTAAGGTATTAAATCTCCTCCAACACACATTTAGATGATCGATTCACTCCAAATTTTCTGTTTCATTTACTCTAACAGGTAATATAATTAGCTCAGAATTAAAATGCGTGTTGGTGACAGTATTTAGAGAGGCTTTATCGTTTCGGCTGGTGTTGTATTCTCGCTGCACTTACGCACAGCCCCTAATCACTACCCCTCTGATGATTTCATGAGTTTTTTTTTTTTCAACTAATACAATTTCCTGTTACCTAACTGTAATTTAGCATAAAACTATATCGTGAATTCACCTCAGCTGCATCAGTGCAAAGTACAGTTGAAATATATCAGTGACAATTAGAATTATTTGCTAAAATCACTAACAATGCTACAGTGAGAGCTATAAACCAATAAACCCACGTATTAGTACTGTATTTGTTTAATATGAAATTCAAGGCAAGTTGTGTATTTATTGTCAGATTTAAAATTTCCATTTGGTGCACGCATCCCATAATATAAGTTCAGTTTGCTTTATAACCATCCAGCTTACGTCTGCTATAGTCTCTGCTGTACACTTAATGTAATTCCCGTGTTTCATATGTTCGTATTCAAATAAACTTAGCTTAGAGCGCACAATATAAAAGCGCATATAAAAGAATTACAAACATGGAGAGAAGTAAATCTTGAATTTCAGGTAAATTAGGTAGTTACCATATCCGCCGAAAACATCTCGCACTCCAATACTGCCAAATTTCATGAAAGAATAGAAACGTCTTCAAACAACTAAACCTTAAAACATAAAAATAGATATTTTCACAGGTTCTGCAAGTTGTCGCAGGAAAATATTCCGGCGGTGCATAATCCCATAAGATATAGAAAAGTATTAACTGAATGCTTGTAAAGTCTCTGAGGAAATTTTTTTGGTACAGCAAATAGTTTTGCATTTTCTCCTCGGGAATAAAAATGCATCTTAAAACAACATGAGTATTTTTTCTAACATACAAAATATACAGTTGAGTCGTAACGGCAGTTCCTCTTTTCAACTCTGACACATATCCTAGAGGCTGAACTGGACGAATCAATGCTCGAGAGCGCCGCCACTTTGCGTTTACTCCGATATGAATCAAGCAGTCGCTCGTGATGCTGGGAGGCATTGGTTTACAAACAGCCAGTACAAAGGGCAGCCGTTCGATCAGTGGCATTGATTAGCGAGTTAATTGATGCCTATTCACGCTTTATTTTAAGCTAACGCGACACTCAGCATTCACCAACATTGCATACAGGAAACTTAACGACCTGCTACGACGTACACTAATTCCGTGAAAATCCTGTAGTGCACTCGTAGTTGCTTCACTGGTGATAGTGCTTGGAAGTTGGAACGCGGATTAGCCTAGCGTCTCTACTCCCTCTCAACAAAAGGGCAAACATAAACAACATACTCAGCAATAATTACTATTCAAACTCACCGATTGTTGTTTAACAACATCCCATTTATTATGTTTCAAATAAATCGCTGAAGATTTATTTTCATGAGAATTCATTAAAGTCGGAAATCAGAATAAGAAACTTAAACAAGCTGATATAAGACTGGATATTTACCTCTGTAATGACGCAATGTAATTTTTCGAGAGCTACCTATAATGTCTCCAGGTGTACCAAAGCTCCGCCGGTTAAACTCTACTGCATCACTGTAATCGACAGAAACCAAGACAGCAGAGCCACTCCATACGGCATATTACATTTCAACTAAATTGTCTTGTTTGTAATTTAAAATTTAATTTGCCGTGAATATAGAAAAACGTAAGTCAGTTCGTTACTATGCAACACCTGTTGTGAGAAAACAAACAATTCCGTTGAGGATAACATGTGTCTTAGCCACTGGCAGACATCGCTCAGCATCCTTTGTAGCTAACGCGTTTCGTTTATTAGGAGTGGAGTGGAGTGTGGTTTGATGGCGTTGGCAGCGAAACATTGCGCCAGAACACTAGCAGGACGCGATAGGTATACGTACAGCCACACTACTTGCCCGTCCATGTGAACGGATGCTTTCTCCTTGAAAAAGCTCGTTTCTCCGCCTATACCGGTCCAGAGATATTACATACTGGTGCGAGGTTTCTGACTGACCATAGGATCGAGAGTAGGCAGTAAACTCACTTAGGATTGGAGTAATTCATCCTAAGGTCGCAGGATTATTGGCCTGGTGGATAGATAAATATCTGTGCAGTCTATCGTCAGTTTGTCTGTTAGACAAGGAACATAGGTTCCGCACCGAGATTTCCTTCGTTTACGTTCACCTGACATTGAGCGCTGCAATGATTACAACAGTTCCCACGTAATTGGCAGCTGATTTCACATTTTGGCTTCTCTGCACATCCGAATTCGCTTCCTCGTTTAGTAACGTAAGCTCTAGAACAATTGGACAGATTATTACAGTAGGAATCAAGTAGTTCTTATTGCTCCCTCCATATATATTAATGTATAAATACAATAATAATCTAATACGCAACTTTGATTTATTAGGTTTATTTAATTTTCTACAGTGAAATTCGTTAGGTTCTTTCAAGCTAGTACGCAAGCGCATAACAATGTTTTCACCCACACGCGTGTACAAGGGCGCCGGTTCTGTAGTTGCAAACACTGAATTAGCGCATATCCCCGGTTTCCTTCAGAAATGCTGAGCCGTCACGTCAGCATAGCTTTCCTGGGCACCAAATCGCTTACAACCGTTCCCATTTCTGCCTGGAGCTCCCTATATCCCGTACCAGCTCTGATAGACTCTGGGGGGGGGGGGGGCTAGTAAATATCCACGCTCTCAGCACGACTAATGGCTTCCGGAAAATGTCCGCATTTCTTGCATATTATGGTATATAAATCCTTCTAATACAGATTTCATGTCTGTAGAGGATTAAATCGAGATTTCCAGAACAATAATCTTATTTGGTAAAATTGTATCCATTTCCTGTTAAAACCCGCCGCTGACTCCAAAAATTCACTACCCGACAGTTAGGTGTCAGGTTACTTCAAGATAGAAGATGGTCAATAACAGAATATTTCGACACTCTCTTAGTAAATAAACCCTATTTACTTCCATAATAATTCCAAGCCTCAGTTTAGAGATCTAATTTGATCTTCACGATTTGAAATCAGATGAACCTGCTTAGAACTGTTTTCCACCTAGTTGATTCTTGGCTGTCCGGGTGGCGCCGCGTCGTGTTCATTGTAGCCGACGTTTCGACCCTCATTCTGGGGTCTTCTTTTTCTTCTTCCAGAACTGCCTGGAAGAAGACCCCAGAATGAGGGTCGAAACGTCGGCTACAATGAACACTATGCGGCGCCACCTGGACAGCCAAGAATCAACTGACTCTGGCCGCGGAAGCCTACGATTACATGTTTTCCACCTAATTTCCACTACTAATAAGTTTCTCAATTCTGTATTTTACTGCCCCGTGCAAAAAGGATGCATGTGATGCATTCTGAAATAAAACGCAAAATACTGTATGCTACACTATATACTAATAACTTTTCTACCATATTATGTTCATTAAGCAAAGGGCCATTAGAAAGTGTATTGCTTTTGCATTTTGATTAAGTTCATTTTTAATTTTTAACCAGAACGTCACTGGACTTAGCTCTCTTTTTACCGATACGAGTGTGGTAGCATACTCAACAAACAAAAACCAACTTTATTCAGGCTTTACTTTAATATAGTTGACTTTCAGAATTAAATAATTTAACAATGATAATTGGCAATAAAATTAAATCCATTATTTTCAAACATGTTAACATCTTTCACTGGTCTACTCAATCTCTTTGACTTCGACATTATAACCAATAGACAGTAAATTAATATGCTAAATAAGCACTGAAGTGATGGAAAGTGGATGCTCCAAAGTAAATCTTGTGTTTTTTTTTTTCATTTTTAGCCCTCTAATCTCGAAAGAGACAGTATTTCTCTTGAAATATAGATGCCACCATCGATTGAAGTCCATTATGTTGACTGCTTTTACTGGAGAGCGAACGACCATTCACAAAAGAAGTGACTTAAGACCTTGATAGATGTCCACCATGCACACAACGACGAAATGTGGTACCTTCTAGAAGCTTAAGGGTTGACTGCAGAAGATCCTTTCCTGAACCAGCCAATGTAAACACCTTAAAAAACCTAAAATTCGCTTTTAACTCAAAATCCCCCAAACATGGACTTACTTGCATGAAGCGATACATTTCTAATAATACCGATTGTTTTTGTAAGAAATTTTTTAATCATTTGTCCAAGTGTTTATTATTTGTCAGTACAGCTCATTTAAAAATTTTACTCATCACAAACTAAAAGATAATCAAATTTTTGCAGATGCTGCAATTTTCTACTCAATTTTATATTTTCAGTGAACTTTGATTATTAGAATTTGTCTCTAAATTTCTCAACTTTTAACGGTCCAAGATATGATATTTTTAGTTTGTAGTATCATCACTGGTGAATGTTGAATAGATTCTGGCGTCTAGGCACGTATCTTGATATCCTCGATTCCTGGCGAGCGCTGAGGTCCCATTGATCCGTCCTGAGGCTGCGCTGACACGATACATGTGTCGCTCGCCATGTTGTCTTGTAGCTACAGCGGTGGTTAGCCGTCAGCTGCAGCTGCAGACAGACTGACTTACGGTCGTGCATCTTACCTCAACCATCCGGAATCCGAGGGTATGCACACGACACACTGTTCACTCTCATTTCTTTACATCATGTGCATTAAGAGAAAACTAATAAACCGTCTGCGCATATGTTCTTCACACATTATTTTCTCTGAATTTGTTCTCACTGAATTATTATGGCTGCAGTTATAACTTGTGTAAATTACGATACTTCCCCAACGTGTTTAGGTAGCAACGAACAGTAAAACTATTTAAGCCTTTGTGATAGAACTCAGTATCATGGTATGTAGCCGTTAGAAACAGAAATAACAAATATGACTTGGAATAAGAAAACAATTATTCCCATCGAACTGTACCGGTTTTATTATATTTAAGCATAGACACATGGAGTCAAAGCAACAACAGCTTGCTAAAGAAATATCGCCTAAAAACGTCGTCCATAATTTTAGCATATTTTAGTTTCTTTTTAACTGTAGCCAATGATAATAATTTCCAGCTGCCCTTCCATCTTTCACTGTCGGGAAGTTACTACTATTATTCAAAGACTAGTGTAAGCCCGTGATCTTTTTTTTTTTTTTTTTTTTTTTTTTTTTTTTTTTTTCATTTTGTCTGTAACGGCCAAAGAACTTAATACAGATTGAGCTACTTCAAAGAAATGTCAGTAACATATTTCGTCTGATGTCCGCTTTTAACAACCTAGTAACAACATTAGCGAAAGTATTAATTAAATTGAAATTTGACCTAGGCCGGAATGAAAATTAGTATTCGTGGTTACAACGGAGACCGTTAGTAACTAAAGTTTTTTATGTTGCTTTCATTAGCAACATGTTACTGAAAAGCAGTACGACGTTTTTTCAGTCGTAAAGTTTATCGATTTTTTTTACTGTGAAATACTACAAAAAACAAACTAAGTGAATGTATTATGGCAATTAATTTGTAGCAGTTGCTTAGATATTAAATTACGGACATAACCTGGAATATCTGTTAGAGGTATATCTGCTGGCTGAAAATTTACGAGCTGACACGTGACACAATTCTCTAGCCAATAGCTATAGAGGTGAGTGAGTGAGTCAGTGAGCGTATAGTTGATGGTACTTCCTAAAAGTTAGATATGGTCGCAGATTTGATAACACACAAGTTTGGTGTCATTTATTCTTTAAAAGAGAAAAAAAAAACGAATGGTTTTGCAGATTTGCATTTGACATCTTCAAACCTGGAAACAGCTGAAATATCGGTTCTCTCTAGTGGTGCCGTATCTCCTCTCGTGGCAAGTCTGGACGAAACAATTCGAACCTGGCATTCGTAAGCATGAAGCATCGTAATACAACAATGCATATGTACAAAATATTAGATACACGTCAGGTGGGCTACTCGTTAGCTTCGGAACTGTGTGTAGCTCTGCATTGTCTTAGGGATTCTTCACAGTAGACATAAGGGCGACAATAGTTCAACTAACTGTAGTTGGCCATTATACTTGTTTCATTTGTCTTGAAGACAGAATTCGCTTTAAGTCATGCACTTGTAATCTATAGCCAAAAGTTGCAATTTTAATGATTCAGTGCTACTAATCGCTGCCGTGGATATTTACGCCCCGAAACTGAAACATGCTGATAACAACGCGAAATTGGAGTCTGTTTAGTGGGGTGGGGGAGAAATTAAAGACTACTTCTTTTGAATGTCAACAATCAACTGAGAGAATTCTGCACACAAATTTCTAAATATGTTGGAACGTTGTTACGGGGACATAAAATGATTTGCTCTATAGTCACAAAGTTTTGTCTGTGCTGTGTAATTAATGAAAACACAGAAAATCTATCTGACGTGGTTAGGCATGTTAAAACACAAAAAGGAATGAAAAAAGTTGAGGAACGAAAACAGGTTTAAGGCGAGATGTACTCCATCCAATCTTGTCTTCATTTTAGCAATTAATCAGGTGTAACCAGTACGGTTAGTGGCAAAATAAACGCCAAGAAACTCCAGCTGCCACGATATTATCACCATCATAGTGTGGACAATAGTTCAGAATCGTCAAATCATTTCAGCGCAAAATATTGCATTTCTACTATAACCGTCATTGTAATGATCTCTAGCCCAGGACTCGGTGCAGCATTGCTCTAATTGTTGCACTGTGAATAGTAGGCATGGTCAGTAGGCTTACGTCCTTGCTGTAAGGATTGTCTGGGAATACTTAGCGCTGACTGGAAATCGCATTAATAAAAATCAAACTGAGGCAGATACTTAACCTCAGATTTTGGCTTAACTCCTACCAGGATGATCGTAATTATTCATATATAGTATATTCATTTCAAACACGTTGGTTCAACACTAAACAGTTGGGTAAGGAAGCACAATGCTATTGATATTCACAACCTACTTTTGGCAAGTAGAAACGTAGTTGCGTCGCATCTACTGTACGATGGTCTATAGATAATATTTATATTATAACATAAGGGCAGATTTCATATAGAACACCGTAACTATGATTTTGAATGTTAATTTTCTACACATAAAAACAATTGGGGTTACTTCATAGATACGAATGAACATCGTGACATTCAATTAATGACAGAAATGGTTTGTAGGAACAAGTTTACATAAGTTCTTAACGTTGAGGGTTAGCCAATTAAAATCCTAACATGGGGGTCAGTGAGCACAGCTTATTAGAAAAACCGATCTGTATTTTGTACGCTATCCATCTAACAGGTTGAATAAACAACAAAATACAAACTGCATAATACATGAGACATACTGCCCAGTCTTGACTAGGGACGCAAGCTAGTATCAATATCGATATTTATATCGATGTCAGGCAGATATCGATAATATGGGCCACATCATATTGATAATATCGATATTTTCCGATATTTGTATATATTAATTTAGAAATAAGTATGTAAATCAAAATCAAGTAGTAAATTCGAGGTTGTTTATTGAAAAATAATTAGGTCTGCAAATATTAAGCGTCAACAGATCCTTAAAACGTAGTTTTCTTAACCTTTTCCGATGAAGTCCATTCCTAGTTTGAGTGACAGAGATTTCTGCCTTTGGAAAAAGGCGTTCAGAAGGTACCGACGAGGCTACTTTGAGTAAATGATTAATTGCTATTTTGTACATATCTTAATCCAACTAGTATACAAATCATGATTGATTTCAATTTAATTTTCCAGCAAAAAATGTTCCGTAATCTCCAAATAGTCGATGTTATTCTATATGTAACAATAAAAAATGTTAATAAATAAATTACGCCAAAGCAATTGACTTTTTTGTATTTATTGGTCTCCCGTACGCGTTTCACTTCTTTTGCAGAAGCATCTTCAGCGGGTTTTTTATTGCATTTCTTTTAGCTCCATTCTCAACATCAGTGCTTTTGCATTTTTGGTGAGAAGTGTCTTCATTATTTCGGTGTTTAAAACACATAGTGCAGTGCAATAAAGTGTAGTGTTGTTAATCCGAAATAATGAAGACACTTCTCACCAAAATTGCAAAAGCACTGATGCTGAGAATGGAGCTAAAAGAAATGTAATAAAAAAACTGCTGAAGATGCTTCTGCAAAAGAAGTGAAACGCGTACGGGAGACCAATAAATACAAAAAAGTCAATTGCTTTGGCGTAATTTATTTATTAATATTATCAGCAATTGAGGAAAATGATCCACAACATCCAGATAAAAAAAAAATGCATCACACTTTTCAACTCCTCCTTTACAACTTTCGAAATTTTTTCATATTTTTCATCAATTTTTGTTTTGATAGTTCCACGAAAAGGGACTTTGTATAATGGTGCTCCATTAAAACTTTAAACCTTTGCCTTCAACTACATTAAAATATCTATTATCAAGACTGATAAAATAAGCAATTGTATCGGTTAGGTGGTCATTTTTTCTACCCGCTTTAGAATATTGTAATACGTCCCATAGAGAAACAAGAACTAACGAACGCAAACGTAACGCATAATAAAACGGTGAACGTAGATGAATGGGGAACGAATAACGCGCACGAAACGGAGTAGAACCACAGAGTAGCAAACGACGTTATCGAGCTAAATCAGAGTTTAGCATAGGCAAGTTTGGTCCCTTTCACCCATACATTTATTTGTAGGATTTTTTAGCTCGAAGGGGTTTGTAGTTTTCTATATTTCACTGTATCATATCGATATTATCGTATCGACCATTTAAAAATATCTATATAAATATTGATATTTTTGTGCCGATATTATCGGTTGACCGATATATCGTTGCAACCCTAGTCACGACAATCTTATTGGCCAAAACCTCAATGCGTCTGTACTCGCTACATCTGTTGCACACTCTGGAAAAAGCCAAAATGGCGGATGGGGTTTTCTCTATCCTTTATGAGGTATGTGATATGCAGGAGTATCTGTCATTACACGTCAGGCTAATCATGGACGGACAATGCCGTGACGATATTATGCCACCGCCAAGTCATTGGCTCTGTTACACACTGGTGGTCGTAGTGTGAATTAAGCACAGAATATTCTGGACAATGGTTTTTGACGAGAGTAGATTCCTGTCAGTCAAAATCACTATACTTGAGCTTATGCCAGCGTGTACTGTAGTATGACATTCTCGTGTCATGAATATAGAGTTCGCGACTTACTGTATTCAGATTATTTTATTGTCCTACCATATTCAGATTATTAATAATAATGGTCCATTCAACGCCAATTGTATTAGGTTTATTCAAATCATGATACGCCCGGGCGGCCAAATTATTATATAATTTTAGTTAGTGCAAGATTGCTATTAAAAAAGGAGCAAATTGAATATGAAATGGTGAAAATACTGGTGGTCAGTGAAAAATTTTGAACATTCGCATAGCTGGACAAAGCTTTTCGCCTGCGATACTATGTGTGCCCGGGGAGGGAGACGTGTCCCATTAGGCGAGGCAGGGGCGTTGTACCCTCAGCCAAGACGCTAGAGGGTGAAAGGTCATCTCTCCTCAGCTGCGCGCTAAGCCAAAAGGCAAATAAATAGCGTGATTTTGGTGTACGCTATTCCACAAATGGTATATAACTACGGGGTCGACAAATATTAAGCCAGAGCTTCTTTTTCATGTAATGCGGGCGCTATACTGAAAGAGGAGAGGCCTGCTTCTTCGTGGTGGCGGGAAGGACGCCACAACGGACACTTCCTGGCCGGACATGGCACGACGCACATCGACTTCTTGGCTTCCAGTGGCGTGAGGCAATCATTGCAGTGGTACCTGGAGCGATCCGTGAGATCGTTATCCCGCGGTGACACGTTGTGTATCGGTAACGTGTTCTGACACCAGGTCAAAGTTTCATTGGTTTTAACGTGGCTTTAAATACCCGTAAACGCTACCTGGTAATAGAATCTCGGCTTTAATGGTGGGAATGCCCCTGAGCTAGCTGGTATTTCATTTCACCGAACATTGAACTCTAAAAAGCTTCTTGTTTGTTGTAACATGACTCAGATAATTTTCTTTTTGTTTTAATTGGCACCCCTGGAAATTTTATGATATGTATAACATCTAGTTGTTGCCCTTTAACGCCACGATGTTCCATATTCAGTTTGTAAACTTTTGAGATACTTAGAATCCAGTTATTGTTTGCAATGATCCGGCAAATTGTAAGGTCTGGGTATTGCTTGCTTGCAATTGCATTGTCTTGTGTTAGGAATAAATTTAAATGTACCCAGCATAGGACCTAATAAAACATAATATTTTATTCACCTGTAATTTCACAGCAGTCGAGGTTCTTGCTATGCCAGATTATCGAAACTGATATTAATCTCGATATTCCAATAAAAGTAGTCGCCCCGCAAGCATCCACTACAGTACACACATGCACTCGTAATCAGAACGGCTACGAGCAGATACTGTATACGACCTCGGTCAAAGTCTACCTCTTTCAATACAAATGAGAAAAATTATACCCACTTTCTCATTAAATAAATTGATTGCCTTGAAGTCTCCAAAGGAAGAAATCAAGATGGTTTATACTGTAACAGGCCATTAAGCATTTCACTGGAAAGGAAGATGCTGATAAATCGATTGCTCACAAAGCTTACCACCACTAATGATGAATATATCAGTAATGGACGCCTAAAAGGCCACTGTCTGAAGGCTTAGTAGTAAAATAGCAAAGTTTAGTTGTAGGAAGAACATTTCCGACGCGCAAGCGCGTATCTGAAGTTTGAGAACCGTTTATCATGAATTTATGAACTTTATCAACGCAATGATTGCCTAGCAGTGTCCCTTTCCTGCGGCAAGTAAATTTCCAGCTGTCTTCAGAGAATTCAAGTATCGTCAAAAACAATAATAATGAATAAGAGTATTTTATTTTTAATTTTCTTACATCAGCGAATGATTGAAAGCTGTTGAAAGTAAACAACCCTCTACTACTTTCGATCAATATTCCTGCACATATTGGTAAAACTACAGGTATAAAAACAATTTATAAAACTCAAAACGTTTCAGATATCATACTCAGCTGAGACGTAATACGCACCTGCATACAGAGTAAATATTGTATGACCTAATTGCACTCTAGTCCGTAACACTAATCCTAGATAGTAGAAGAGAATAAAAAAATGAAGGCTAATCGTTTATAGTAATTACAATGAGTGGATAATCTGACTGACATTAAACGCAGTGGTTTTCAAAGAATGAACATTTAACAGCAGCAAATGAAGATCTGCGTTTGTATTTCTAAGGTACAGTGGGACGAACATAGTTGGTTATACCAGCCGGAACGGGAATGACGTGCGCCTGGTCACTTTCATAGTTTCTGACGGAGAGCATTGTTCGGCAGTATCTGCCCAGTACAAAGGCGCCAGTGGACCGACAGCTGACCATTTCTACCCAGCTCATGACCTGCATGGGTGATCCTGAGGCAGCAGGTCCTCCCATCGTAGCTCGGGAAGTTTATGCCCAGCAACCGGAAATATCACACAAGTTATCTATTGTGTGTAGCAAGCGAATTGGTAAAAATGCTTCGCCACAGATATTACTGATAAACCGAACTTTCATGTATGATGGCATGGAAGCAAGACTTCATTTCTTCTGAGCCTTCCAAGTTGCAGGAAGCAACACTTCTTCGCTCCAGAAGTGAAGGAAGTAAGACTCTACAGCGCGTCCAGAGCAACTTCTGAGTGGGAATAAGAGATACTTAATATCAACTTCATTCTCTGAACTGGAAGGGGGTGATTTTTTCACATCGATCCTAGAAGGGAGATAGGTTAAGAGACTCCGAGACGAGTCGTGCAGTGTGCGTGTCGACGAGCAGTGGTTATGAGCGTGCTTACCAGTGATTAGTCCTGCAACGTCGTATCTCGCGTCGAGTGACCGGTAAAATATTGAATATTATTCCAAATCAATTGAGTGTGTGTCCTGCAATACAAATTTGCCCATTAACGATTCTGACATGATCATATGTTCCAAAAGCTATCTGGACAATTAATTACAATTCACTCAGTCAAATTTCTGTAATCGTAAATGTACTTCGTTCTTTTGGTTTGAATATCGCATGATAGTAAGGTATTTATTCGTTTAGTAATACTGGATATTACTTCCGGTATGAAATGGATGTGTATCAGCTCCGTAACTACTTGCAGAAGTAAAGATGAGTACCCCTGTGTATTGTTTCCATTTCATCGATGTAACAAATGAGACGCTGTTTTATGGGAAATCAAACTACAAGTACGGAGAAGATACATACAGGCGGAAATGTAAACTCTCATTGCATGCGACCAAAGCTAATTGGTACTGAACTAGTAATGAGATACGTTAATAATTGCAGTGGCATCATTAGTACTAGCGACATAGTGGCTCAGTGGTTAAGGCGTCTATGTGAGCTTTGATTAGCTGCCGACAGTTACCAGACAGCCTCTGAAGAATTACGAAAATAATAGTATATCAACACCGTTTGGGATAACAGTCTTGGAGAAAGGCCCAATCTTTTCTCTAAGACATGCCAGCTGCAGCTCAATTTTGTTTTAATTAAACGTACTTAATAACTTATAACCGCCCAAAAATTATAGGTATTGTTACGAAATCTTCACAGGTTTTCCGCCGGATAATATTATCAAAGACAAGCTTTCGGCGGCTTGCTCTGCCACCATCAACAGAGCAAGCCGAATGCTGGTCTTTTGATAATATTATCCGGCGGAAAACCTGTGTAGATTTCGTATTATAAATACGCTGGGAAAGCCTTGTTTCTCATATAGGTATCGTTATTAATTGTATAAAACATAATCACTGTTCCGAAAGAAACATTACTTGATTTATTTGCCACAGTTACTTGAAATCAACATTTACATACTCGTCCTGCATTTTAACAAACTCCTAACATACTTCACATCATATTATGGCTTCCTTACTGTGTAACTCAGACACGCGCCTTATGCTATTTACAGACCGGGCGCCAACCATGCACTATCTGCTCAGCTGTTGTTAGCGAAGGCTAAATATTCTTACAATACTATTTAACGATGATAAACTTACGCTACCCAAAGATTATACATGGCTTGTGGAACCCGGCAATGATATATTTATCAATTTCAAGAATTAATACAATCATTCACAACACTTAAAATTATTCAGAGCATAATAAAATTATAGTAAGAAATAGTGGGTCCCCTGTTCGAATCAGTGTCCCGACCTTCACCTGTGGCTCAGCTTGCTGTGTAATGTGAAATAGGCCAGATAGCTCCTACCGTTCGGATTCCAGTCCCATTTTCCCGGTAGAATTACCGGGTTATGCTTGGTAAGGAGGAAAAGAACTGACCATGCTATCTCTAATACCTCCTTCGAGAGGGTCAATCCAACCTCGGGGTTGGATTTTAAGTGAACGCAGCGCGTCGCTGGTTGCAGGCCGGGATGAGGCGCAGCTGAGGGCCGCCATGTTCCCGGCCGTGGCGGCGGCCAACGCGTCTAGCGGCGCGGACGCGCCCGCCGCCGACGCCAACGCCACCTCCGCCTTCGCCAACAGCGCCACCGACGACGGCGCAGGCATCGACCCCAACGACTTCAGCGCAGGTCAGTGCCCGCAATCAAAACTCATCTCTTCTCTCTCGATAGTATTAGACATGGCTTTTTTACACTTTCTTTTTTTAAAATTCGTTTTCGTACTACGTTACACAGTAAACGTCACTGAATGTATGCTGTACTATGTATTAGTTGGCCCAATATACAAATACGTCCTGCGGAAAGCATTGCAATTATAGTATTTCTTTCGACCATGCGAACATCTTTAATTTACGAGTGCAACGAAATACTTCTTCCGCCAACCTATTTACGGTCGCAATGACAGAAGGGATAAGATTCGAGAAATAAGATGCCGTACTGATACATTTATGTATTCTTTCTTTCTGTTCGGGATTGGCAATCACTGAATTAGGATTGGTGCTTAGCACCCTCTGCCACCCACAAATATTTGTGAATTGCCAGAGTATAGATGTAGATGTAGAAACATTGTATGTACAGCATATACACTCGAAAGAAACTGTGAAATTCTACCGATGGATCGCATCAGAGCGAGCTGTGCAAAAATCAGTGTATTGCCGGCTGCGCTCGAAGATAGTCGGTGTTGGATATACCCAACCTACACGCCCCATCTTACGAGTCCATGTCACTGGGATTTCATTCTGAAACTGAAGCAGATGTTTCGAGGAAAAAAGTTTACGAAAAGGTGCTTCACATTAACAAGCCAACTGTATTCATCGCGTTCACTAACGATGGGAAGGAGCTGTGGATAACGTAGTTCGGTACTTTGAAGGCTGTATGTACTGTTATTTGCTGATACTATACATTACTGTGTTAATTTTGAGCGTCGTGCTACAATAAAACAATGATTTCCGTTTACGTATGTTTTGTTTTGTCTTGCTATTCACTAATTGCTGAACCACAGCACTGATAAGCTCAATTCTCTGGCTTTCAAATGTATGTACATGATTTACATTGTTGCCACAAGCTTGGACGATATAATATAATCTCATAATTTATGGAAATATCATCTCAGATTTTATCTTGGATAATCAACAAAGATAAACATTACACTTAAGTAGATTACATCACGCCTTAGGAAGAACTAGAATAGAAGAAAATAGAAACTCGAGTCCGGTTTCCTAATGCCTAGGACCGACGTTTCCCGTAATTCTTGCACGTATTACAAGTCGAACTTAGTGTTTCACGTTCATCTATTAATGTTAATAATGATACGCAAAATAACAAAAAATTCCGTAGATTACCAAACTTCAGTTAAATTTTGTCGCCTTTGGAATTAATTAAGGCATCTTTAAACAACTTACCGTAAAACTGCATTTTCAAACCTTTTTTCTTTAATGATACTCTGAATCTCCACTTCACCAATCATACAGCTTATGAAACATCCATAAATTAAATATCTACGGATGGTAAATTTTCAGAGAAATCTTGTGCGTAAATTTTCATTCGAAAGCTGGGAAACGGAAATATTTTGAGTTTAACAACTTATATTGTTCTGTACTAAACTAAGCACTCCTTGTTATACACATATATCGATACACCATACGAGCATACAGTTGAAGAAGATTGTCTGAGTACACGCATTATTAATAAACGCACAGAGCTTTAAAATATTTAGTTTATTTAATTCATATAACTTTGACACAATTTGACTGTTAATTGACATTAATGATTCCTGTTTGTAGTCTCATACTTGATACTGCTGCAGTGTTGGTATCTCCGTTCGGTATAATATCGAAAATCGCTTAGCGACACACTCCTCAAATGGCAAAGCGGCCGGCCTTGCTAGCGTAGGGGCTAAAGTACTAGCCCCGCGTGCCGAAGGTCACCGATTCGATTCCGGCAGAGGTCATAAGTGTTAAGTATTGTCCGTGTACAGTACATGTGGTGTCTATAATTATTAGAAAAACAATACATACAAAGGAGAAAATGGATGAACTGAAATCAAAATTGAGCTGGCTGTATGGCCTAAGAGAAGTCAAATGACATGTGTAAAAAAAATTACAAAAAAATAGCAAAGCGTTGTTAACTTCCATGAATAAGCCGATAGTGGAAGAAGCACGTAACCGCCAGGGACAAGGAAAGGTAATTGCTCATTCGTGCGCGTCGAATTTGGGTACACGGCAGTGCACCCGCCAAGTCGAGTCAACGGCGGCACTGCCTACCCTTTTCTCGAAGTGATTCGGGCAATATTTGAACCTCAATTTCTTCGGTCGTATTTATGCTACATGTCCTAAATTTCTGTTATGAATAGATATCAGCGATCTTAGCAAACGTACTTAATTTTATTTTATTACTGTTCTTAGTTCTTAAGTTATTTTGATGCAAACTTCAGAGATTTTGTTACTCACTCACTCACTGACTGACTGACTGATGATCATCAAAATTCTAATGCACTTCCCGTAGCCGTAGAAAGCGGAAATTTCGTACACAAATAGAATTTTACCCACATATTATAAGAAAAGTCTGAAACTTGTAAATTTTCATATACCTACCCCCTTCCCTACCCCTAACGTGAAATCGCTTTCTACCCTAATTACTTTATAAAGCTCTAATTTTCACTGTAGAGTGAGCTTAATATGTTTAACTAAATTGTTTAATTATACTTCTTTTCTTTTCTTTCTTTTGAAGTTATTGAAATTCAAAATTTTATTTCGGCACAACACCTCGACATCAAAATTCCACTGTACTTACAGTAATCCTAGAAACAAGTAATTTGGTATACATATATGGTTTCATCCCAAAATCATAAGAAAAATACCGAGCGTGGTGGTGTAACGGATAGCGTTCTGGCCTCGCATTCGGGAGGACGGCGGTTCGAATCCCCGTCCGGGCATCCAGATTTGGGTTTTCCATGGTTTCCCCAAATCACTCCATGTGAATGCTGGGATGCTTCCTTCAAAAGGCCATGGCCGAATTCCTTCCCATTCCTTGCCCCCATCCTTTCCCGTCTCTAAAGACCACGTTGTTAAAAAGGGACGTTAAAAAAAAAAAAAAAAAAAAAAAAAAAAAAAAAAAAAAAAAAAAAAAAAAAAAACATAAGAAAAATCTGACATTGGAGTTTTTCCCCGTATTTATCTATATATAAAAAGATGAATGTTTGTTTGTTTATTCTTCATACAAATCCACAGTTTTTATCCGATCTCGAAGAAACTTTGCTCACTTATCCATTGAAACATGGAGAAAAATACTATTTACATTTGGTTGAACAATTTTCCGTCATATTGTCACATAATTTTGAAAAATTACCGAAACGAATATAGACCGACGTATAGGATGTGGAAGACTCTGTAGTTCCATACACAACTGTGGGCTGGTGGCCCATTGGTTAACGCGATTGCTTACTAATGTGTGTACCGTCGGATCAAATCCCAAGGTAGCCAAAGATTTTTAAAAATTGTTTTTGATCGTAAGAGTCATGCCTGGACCGTCGGTTATTCGGATTGAATGATAAACTGTAGATATCACAAACTATGGTGTGCAATGCGAGGAAAATCGTAAGTAGTCTTGCAATGCTGTAGGAGTAACTTTTTTTTACGTTATATTGACCCCTCAGGGGTGACTCGCAGTCAGTGTGCGTGTGCTCTGCAGTAATAATACTATAAATGCGGAAGTAAGTCTCTATCTTTTTGTTATGTTTTGACGACTAAATGCCTATACCGGTATTGACGGAAGTTGACAAGAAAATCTGTAGGCAGAGCACAGGACATTTTTTTGGTATGATTGACAGTTGTAGCTACGAAATTTTGATATCTTATCGAATGGTGACAGAGAGACGGATGTGTGTGTTAGTCTGTAATGTTAGGTCGGTTGTTCAAGGTGTGTTTCTCGCGCATTATGTTAGTGAATAATTTGTTAATAAATTTCGTTTATAGAAAAAAACGTATTATTTAGTATAGATGTAGATTTTCTCTATCCTCTTACTTTGAGTCTGTTTAAATGTTTCTGGCACCAGTTTATTTTGCCTTCTTTTTGACATGCATTTCGGGCGTAAACTGGCCTTAGTTGTAGCTCTAGCAGAGCACGAGCAGCTAAAGTTATTAGAACCCAAGAATTGGATGTTAATGCTGAAAAAAAGTAGAAAAGACCTATCTGAAATAAACCTGCCCTTAGTTAACACCCCTCCCCTCCACCCCCCCCCCCCCCCCGCAATCCCAACACCTTGTTTTTATGTTTTTTAAATATGTTGGGAATTTATTCTCCTCAAGAGACAGTTTCGACGGTAGAATGATATAGTGATGGCTTTCCTGTCATATTATGCCGACTCGTTGTTGTTTGGGACAAATCCTTCGTTACCAGAAACTTTCTATATTCAATTCTAGCAAAGAAATTCTTAATCCACGCGTACGAAGTCGCAGGTATCAGCTAGTTTAATTATAATCCCAAACATGAAAAATTCTGGAACATATTTGCGGCTTAATTACTTTGCTCCGGATGAACCTATAAACCTGACATTTCTGTACTATATAGAGGCAAACAAGTTTAAAAAATAAAGCTTTAAATTTTACTATGTTCCTATGGTTAGTTTGGAAGTTACTTGTTATTGATTTGAGGTGGTAGATAAACCAGCGGCAATGCTCATTGCTAGGCTAGGACGTACATTAATTGTTTCCAGAGATTGGGGCATTAGTGGAAGTAATATTGCTGATTTTCCTTGTATTTATTCAATGGAAACCCAAACGTGAAACGTTCCGATACAAATTTGCAGGTTAATTGCTTTGTTCTGGAAGAATCAGAATGCTCAAACCGTCGAACGTGTCACATGAAGAGAATCAATTTCCAACATATTTAAAAACAGAAAAACAAAAGAAAGTGGGGGGAGGGGGGGGAGGTTGTGCGGGGATGTGTGTTTGTGTGTGTGGGAGGGGGGGGGGCTGTTTTAACTAAGGGCAGCTTTATTTCAGCTTGGTCTTTACTTCTTTCTTTAGAATGAGAATCCAATTCTTGGGTTCTAATAACTTTAGCTGCTCGTGTTCTGCTAGAGCTAATAGGCTAGATCTACGCCAGCAGGGCATGTAAAAAAAAAGACAAAATAAACTGGTGCCAGAAACTTTTAAGCAGACACAAAATAATAGTACAGTGCAGAGCAAATCGAACTCTATACTAAATAATACGATTTGTCTCTAAACGAAATTTAATAATAAATCATACACTAACAAATCGCGCGAGAAGCACAGCTTGAGCAACCCATTACAAACTAACACACGTCACCATTCGATAAGTTCTAAAAATTTCTTGAATACAACTGTTATTCATACCGAAAAAATATTTCAGGTTTCCTTCCTACAGATAGGTAGTATTTCATTGTCAAATTCCATCATTATTGGTATAGCCATTTAGTCGTCAAAAAAGTAACAAAAAGATAGAGACCTACTTCCGCATTTATAATTTGAGTCCACGGCAGTGCACCCGACTAGTCGAGTCAACAGCGGCACTGCCAACCCATTTCTCGAAGCGATTCGAGCCATTTTTGCACCTCAATTTCTTCGGTCGTATTTATGCTACATGTCTCAAATTTCTGTTATGCATAGATATCAGCAATCGTAGCGAACGTACTAAATTTTATTTCAATACTGGTCTTAGTTCGGTTGTTGTTAGGATGCAAACTACAGCGATTTTGACACTCATTTACTCACTGACTGACTGATGATCATCAAAACTCTAAAGTTCTTCCCGTAGCCGTGGAAAGCTGAAATTTTCTACACAGATAAAATTTTACTCACATACCCATAAACTCGTAATTTTCCATAAATTTCCCTTACCTACCATTAACGTGAAATCGCTTCCTACCCTAAAACTTTATAGACTTCAGATTTCAATTGTAGAGTGAGCTTACTAAGTTCAACTAACGTGTTAAATTTTACTTCTTTGCTTGCCTTATTCTGGAAGTTACTGAAATTCAAAATTTTATTTCGACCACGACACCCCGATATCAAAATTCCACTGTACCTCCAGTCATACCAGAATCAAGTAATTTGGTACACATATATGATTTCATCCCAATATCATCGAAAATTCTAATATTGGAGTTTTCTCCCGTATTTATTTTACTCCAATCCCAAACATGAAAAATTCTGACACATATTTGCGGCTTAATTGCTTTGCTCCCGATGAAGCTACATGGCTGAGAATTTTTTAATAAAAAGAGATAAGCAAGTTTAAGTGATATCTTAAATTTTACTTTGGTCTTATGCTTAGTTTGGAAGTTACTAGTAATTTATTTATGGTGGTAGTTAAGCCAGCGGCAATCTGCATTGCTCTGCTATCGGGCACATTGTTTTCAGTGATTGGGGCATTGTTGGTAAACGTATATTTATGTCTTAAAATCTGAAATTTTCTTATTAACCGATTTTCAAGTGGAATCATTACATTTGAGCGGTGATTCAGGATAAGCGATAAACTTACAAAAAGAAATGAGATCCCACAAAAACAATTCTTGTAAAAATAGACCAAGTCTCGTGTTCGTGCAGTGACAAAAAGTTATGAGATCTTCTTCTGAGCCAAGTCTACACTTTACAGCGTGTATTCACTTCACTTTATGAAACAGAATGTTTTTTTTCGGTACCATAGATCGTTTATCTAGGATAAAAAATCTGATGACTTGGCCATTATGCACGCCATGTTTTAGTTAACGTACACAAACCTATAAAAACGTAAAAGCCAAGATTTCCCTCGCTATTTTTCGAATTTGACAAGTATATATATTATTCCCTCAATTTAAGTTCAAATTATGACATGCATATGGCCAAGTCATCAGATTTTTTATCCTAGATAAACGATCTATTGTTCCGAAAAAAACCATTCTGTTTCATAAAGTGAAGTGAATACACACTGTAAAGTGTAGACTTGGCTCAGAAGAAGATCTCATAACTTTTTGTCACTGCACGAACACGAGACTTGGCCTATTTTTACAAGAATTGTTTTTGTGGAACTATAATTTCCTGACGTAAATAGTATTATTCGCTTCATGAAGAAAGTTGATAATTGGAGTAACCGCGAACAACAAAAATTTCAATATTTAAAATGCATGTAAAATTCATTTCATATGATAACACCTAACCGCAAAACAATTTTGCTGTGAAAATAATTATTCTAGAAATGTATAAATTTCTTATATTCTCACTAGCATTTGCCCTTTGCTTCGCGCGTGTTTGCTTTGGTATGTGTAAAAATTCTTCACCGATTTTATTCTGTCACCAAACATTAACGTGGAGAGGCATACATTGTAAATATCTTCTGAAAACATTCCTTTGTTTTATTTATTAGGATGTATCTGTGGTCATAACAAAAATATTATTTTGTAATGCTTAACATAGCTAAAACAATATTATTTTAATACACGACAACACAGGTGCCGCAAATTTATCTTTATATATATATTTCTTCCGTTCTCATAAACGGTTGGACTGATTTTTATCAAATTTTTTGTGTGGTGATTAAGTTGATTCGAGAATATTTTAGATTAAAAAACGTTCCAATAAAAGTCCCCCTCTCGATTTACACCACTTAATATAATTATACAAAATCCACAGATTTTACCCTGTGGCGGTTTAGCGAGGGGGGGAGGTAAGGGTGAAAACCTGTTACTTCTTTTTATATGATTAAAAGAAACCTTAGGCCGCTAATTTATTTGGTACTCAAATGGCGTACAGGCGAGGCTTATTTATCGTTAACATTGACACATTGAAATATGAAAAAAAGAACTATGCAAAGCCTCTTCTTACAATTGCCAACACATATTAACAAATAAACAAAAGCATCAAAATACAACCACCTTTAAATTAATCTTGAAACAAACTCCCAATGTCAATTGGCAAGCAAGAAAGCTACACACTTGATTTGTTTAAATGAAAGCTCCCTTCACAATGATAGGGGAACCAGAAATCAAACACAGTATTGGCATCAACTGTATTCAATCTCAAATGCCGGGCGCCAGGATAATTTATATTATCCACCAAGTGTGGCTTTAAGAAAGTCTGCCCCAGCTAGCTCAATATTTGGGGGTGCGAGAACTCCTAATCATTCAGTGGCCGTTACAGGGCTGTACTCAATGACCGAATAAAAGTACCACACTGCACTTGTAGGATGATTACCGTGACGGCGATGTATTTCCCGCGACGGCGGAAGTACTATAGCCCCTTGGCTATAGCGGACAAAGCACCACGTCCGTGCAAGCGTAATGGATGCGTGCACAGTGACCTCACTGTACAACACGCTTATTAACCCTCAGGTTCGAAGCCAAGAGCGATCTCCAGCTTCGGCAGATCCGCTCCTTCTCCTCTGAAGGCTCGGAACCAAGTCCCCTCTCCAGCGTCCGCCGGAAAAAGCCTCCTCTTACACTCGTGGTGTACATGAAAAAAAAATACACCATCGTTACAAAATGCAAAGGAACGTCTCTGTCGATTGGTTCTGCCATTTTTAAGCTCCTCCCTTCGGCTGTCACGATAGGCGAACCTTGTCTTCCTCGACTCGGGTGAACTCGGGATAGCCTCGGACATTTCCGTCACCTGTGACCTCCGAAATTCCCCGTTCGTAAAACTTGGGCTCGGGTAGTTTGTTCACCTTGGTTTACCGTTTTCCCCGGAGCTAAGGGATTATACGCCTGACCGACTGCGTGAGAAGGGTAGCTGGTGTCCATTGTCCCTGGCCGCCGCCAGGCTGCCGCGACCTTCTGGCGCGTCTGGCTCACGTGCCACACACACACACTGACAACTCTTTCCGATAATTTCTCTCTATTCTTTTTATATATATAAATATGCAAAAATATATATATAAAAATGTACGGAATGACCCATTTTTGGTCATTCTGCTACATTTGCCACCCAGTTAATTTTAAAATTATTGTCTAATACGATAATTTTAATACAATAACCATAATTTCAATGTACTTAATGATCTGATACAATCATTTATAGTTAAAAATATTTGAAGCTTTGGTTTTCACTCTATCCCTTTCGCTCGTGATTATAAAATCAAGTAATTACTCTGCAAGGAAATACAAGCGCTGCGAATAGGAATTGTTCCGGCCATTTTCTTACAAAGGATTTACATGTAGCCTGAAGCAGAGCCTTAGCGAGAACCAATCATTCTTAAATCTATACACAAATAGCTATATATAAAATAAGAAAAACACAGACTGAAACATACAGGGAAAAAAAACATGATAAACATAATATAAAAAAAATGCACATGAAGTTACTGTTGTTATCTCTCAAACAAGTTAAAATTGCAATTACTGCAAATGGCGAGTAAACCTCAATTTTAAGCTTCATGCCCGAACTTGTCAACTTTTCTGCGTGTGTTCATGACGCTTCTACCGCCAATGAATGCCAGATTAAAGAACGATATGAAACCAACTGAAATAAAAAAAATCAACATCCCTGACTGAAGCTAGTATCAAAGATAAATCACCTTAACATGAACAGTTAGCTGAATTGTTGAACTCATCCCGTGAACAAAATGTTTCCATTTAGCCTTTACAAATGCAATCAACTGTAACTTACTCCCCTTTGACCTTGCTCAACCGTTAACAAAATAACAGCAAAGTGTCGCGATAACTCGCCAGTGTTCCTGTAATCATTCAACTTAGGATTCCTTATTCCTGTGATGACCAGCACAATTTGAAAAACTCTTTCCGGCAAGAATTTCGTGTTCTATGGGCATTATTCACGGCAAGTACGCCACCCTTTAATAGACACACAAAAAAAAAAGGAAGCTAAAACATGTTGGCAAGATAACTTTAGATCTTTGACCAACTACAGACAAAGCGACACCGCGCTCGCTGCAAGCTTCTGCCCAGAAAAATACCATGTAACAACATAGCGGTATAAACGTTACATCGACCTGATTCATCACAAAACGTTGAAATCTTTTGGTTTATGTCACAGAATATTCTTGGAAAGCATATCACAACATGTGTGTCGCCGTTAGATGAATTCTGATCGCGAAGATAAAGAGGTTGGGAGCAACAACAGCGTTACATTTTACCTGCGACTGCATATCAATTTTACGGCACAGGAAATCATTTAAAATTTCAGGACTTTATCCAATCACGTCCACCTAACATCGTGAAAGTCAATTTGACTATAAAAATTTCACGTGGGCAAAATATAAAGTTCGGAAATGTTGATTCAGCACCTGGTTTCCGAATGCGGATTTCATTCTATCTGTAACCAGCAAAAACATATGTTCCATACAATGAGCAACCGGCGAATAAGCCTTTCAGTCTTTGCTCGTTAATGGGTAGGTCCCATTGAAGAGGCTGTTTCTACCTGAGGGGACCCTCTTACCAAACAAAGGCTCTCCTGTAGTAGCAGTTCTGGGAGTATCTGTGTCAGGTGTTGTTCCGAACACGACCAACCATAACGGTATCCGCGTTTAACAATTTCAAGTTTGCATCCACAACATCTGCGCGACACAGCTTCCTTTTGCTATTAATCTATTTATTTGTTATACAAAATTTAAATTTATATTTACATTTCAAAACTATTCAACTAAAATTCCCGGTTACAAACTGTACAAGCACCTGTACATTTTTTTGAACCGATAGTGATAATTATTGTTCGGCTGGGAGTTCGGGTCGAGCTTCTACTACCGTGACCGCATTCATTTCGGACCCGTCTTTACGAGATTGCCCGTTATTTTCTCTGGCCTTCATTTTTCCACGGAACACGTCCGTCTTGTTGGTAGGGTTTTCCGTCGTTTCCCTTCCAACGCTTGTTTCGATGATCCTTTCCTTGTTTTGAATAGTCACCGTGGGAATTTAGTTCCGACTCCTTTCGCCCCGAATCTTTCTCATCCCGCGTTTTAGCGTTCATTGCCCGCTGACCAATGGCATCCAAATTCTTCAAAGTATCCAGCAACTCCGGAATGGTGCGAATCAGCACAGGATTTATATGTGCCTGTACGTGAGGACTAAAATGCGTGACGACCGCGTCAATAAATTCGCCGTCTGACATGGATACGTCAAAATACCTCGACTGTATGACCAGTCTCTCGACGTAATTTTCCATCGAGTCGTTGACCTGCGGGTCATATCTGCTCTGATGAAGTTTTAGCCTTGCCTGATTCTGTATTTTTGTGGACCAGAATGTCCGTAAAAATAACTCTTTGAATTCATTGTATGACATACCCGGTTGGTAAGCTAGCAACAGCCATGGGCGGTCCGTTTCAAAGAAAGAATGTTCAATGATCAGCAATTTCGCTGTTTCCGGCACTCCCTTTATATCAAAATACCTGTCAAGCTCAGAAATATATGCTTTTGGATTGATATTTTTACGTGAGCCAAACCGTGGAATCTTTAACTCGACATTGCTGACAGCGTAATGTCGACACGTTGCATTTATCGATCCACCACTCGCGCAAGAATCATTTAAGTTGTTTATTTTCTTTTCAAATAAGGATAACTTAGATCCTGTATCCTGTACAAACTTTTCTTGTGAAATCTGAAGCTCTTTCTGACCGTCTTTAATCTGTTCGATTGAACCAGACAGAACTTCGATTTCAGTGTTCACTTTCGTGAACTTAGCCTCGGTTTGGTCCTTGACTGAATGTACAAATTCGGAAATTTGTCCGAGGTTCGCACTGCTTTCAGCTCGGGTTCTTTCAACTGACTGGTTAGTAGACTCTAAACGTTTACATAACTCATCATTTGAATTTTTCAGTGAGTCACAAGTTTCAGCTAATTTATCTGTGGTCTGGGACAAACTATTGACGCCCGACCTAATGCTAGCTTTAAAACTCTTCACTTCTTCCGAGATCTGCCCTTGAAAGCTGGACAATCGTTCTTCAACCATCCTGAGAGTAACCTCATGCTTCTTGTCAAGTGCATCGATTTTCTCTGACAACTCATCTTTTACGCCAGACAACTGTGACTGCATTTGTGCTAGAAATGCCATGATATCGCCCAGTTGTATGTTTTGTTGTGGAACTGGTGTAGTGTTTTCTGGATTGTGGGTGTTTTTAGCAATGGGTGGAACTGAGATCTTTTCTGAGATACTATCAGAGACATTTGGAAAATTTTCCATATCTGTCTCCCCGATGCTTGTCGTGGATTGAGAGCTATAACCCGCTTCAGAAGCTAAATCAACATTTGTATTCGTCTCCGTTTCTGCCATAGTTCGTTGATGCATTGTCTCTGAATTTAATTCATTCATCATCTCACTACTTCCCGAAATTACAGATAAGTTTTCTATTAAAACAATCCCGGATCTAAGCTTCATTAACGGAATCTATAATAGCAAACATGAAACTCTCGCAAACGAACGAAATAAATCACAGAAATACACAAATTCCCCGCTCAACACGAAATCAAATAGAAAATCTAACATCAATCCCGCGATTCAATACAAAAATTCAGCAAATTTTGCATCACAAACACGCAATAAAAAATAAAATTGCAACCACAGATTTTGCAAAACAGAACACAACCAAATATCAAGCAACGCCGTCATGAACACAACGCATCCAAGTGCACGTGGACAGAACACTCTGCACAAACACATCAATTTCAATTACACATGGAGTGTTTTGAAAAACAAGCTCCCATAATCATTGAAAAATTATGAATGGATTGTTCAAATAATCAAAGCAACATGAAAACATGAGCAAATTGAACGTTAATAAAAAAAAACACAAAAATATGCAAGCTACACAAAAATTTGAAAATAGCCAGAACAGTGTGTACTTTTAAAAACCCAGTCATTGAGATATTTTAATCGCTTGATTAATTAAATCGAAGCCGAATTGTGGCGGTTTAGCGAGGGGGGGAGGTAAGGGTGAAAACCTTTTACTTCTTTTTATATGATTAAAAGAAACCTTAGGCCGCTAATTTATTTGGTACTCAAATGGCGTACAGGCGAGGCTTATTTATCGTTAACATTGACACATTGAAATATGATAAAAAGAACTATGCAAAGCCTCTTCTTACAATTGCCAACATATTAACAAATAAACAAAAGCATCAAAATACAACCACCTTTAAATTAATCTTGAAACAAACTCCCAATGTCAATTGGCAAGCAAGAAAGCTACACACTTGATTTGTTTAAATGAAAGCTCCCTTCACAATGATAGGGGAACCATAAATCAAACACAGTATTGGCATCAACTGTATTCAATCTCAAATGCCGGGCGCCAGGATAATTTATATTATCCACCAAGTGTGGCTTTAAGAAAGTCTGCCCCAGCTAGCTCAATATTTGGGGGTGCGAGAACTCCTAATCATTCAGTGGCCGTTACAGGGCTGTACTCAATGACCGAATAAAAGTACCACACTGCACTTGTAGGATGATTACCGTGACGGCGATGTATTTCCCGCGACGGCGGAAGTACTATAGCCCCTTGGCTATAGCGGACAAAGCACCACGTCCGTGCAAGCGTAATGGATGCGTGCACAGTGACCTCACTGTACAACACGCTTATTAACCCTCAGGTTCGAAGCCAAGAGCGATCTCCAGCTTCGGCAGATCCGCTCCTTCTCCTCTGAAGGCTCGGAACCAAGTCCTCTCTCCAGCGTCCGCCGGAAAAAGCCTCCTCTTACACTCGTGGTGTACATGAAAAAAAATACACCATCGTTACAAAATGCAAAGGAACGTCTCTGTCGATTGGTTCTGCCATTTTTAAGCTCCTCCCTTCGGCTGTCACGATAGGCGAACCTTGTCTTCCTCGACTCGGGTGAACTCGGGATAGCCTCGGACATTTCCGTCACCTGTGACCTCCGAAATTCCCCGTTCGTAAAACTTGGGCTCGGGTAGTTTGTTCACCTTGGTTTACCGTTTCCCCGGAGCTAAGGGATTATACGCCTGACCGACTGCGTGAGAAGGGTAGCTGGTGTCCATTGTCCCTGGCCGCCGCCGGCTGCCGCGACCTTCTGGCGCGTCTGGCTCACGTGCCACACACACACTGACAACTCTTTCCGATAATTTCTCTCTATTCTTTTTATATATATAAATATGCAAAAATATATATATAAAAATGTACGGAATGACCCATTTTTGGTCATTCTGCTACAACCCGATTTCGACTGAAACAAACAGAAAAATACATTTGGTTTGCCATAGTGCATCCCCTCTCCCCTTTTACTCCCCTTTTAATTTGTTATAAAATGTAATTAAAAAGATATACGTTGTGCAAATTTGTAAGGTGAAGTATTGAAGTGAGTATTTTACATGATTTTTTTTTATGAATTTTAATGATGTATACAAGTGCGTTCAATAACAATCAACTTAACCTACGGCTTATATTTATGTGTTGTGTACTTATCACAGAACAATGCCACGTCTTCTTATTTAATGAGTTTTATAACGTTTGGATTTACAAGGTTTAAACGTATGTCGGGTCCGCTAGTATAGATATATTTACTATCGATAACAAAAGAATTGAATAATATTTAACATCTAAATTTTGGTTTTATTTTGTCGATATGTTTATTCGATCAATTATTTCTGCTTTAAGATAGAAATTTACGTGGACTAAAAACTGATCTTACGCGGTATCACACGTTAAGAATTATTTTTAATTTCTTTTGCTTTCAGTGACACCATATTACTAACGTCGTTATTCAGCCGCATGTAAGTAATACCAAAGTTTGAAATGTTTTCTATTTTGCTATTTGATAATAATATTATCCTGTGGGAAATAGTTCTGGGGAGAACACTAAAGTGCATTTGTTAATGTTGACAAACAAAAGCTCAAGGTTTTATTTACTTTATTATTTCCTTTTTGAGCGCACGTATATAGTTAATAGATCTTTTGCCTTGGCTAGTCACGTACAATATATGGTAGAGCATGGGTAAATAGGGCGTGTTACGGTCCATTGTCTCGTGAACTTTACCGTTTCTTGCGAGCCGAGCCGCCGGTGCGTCGTGATGTGTTGGAGGCAGCCCCGTCGTTGCTGTCCCCAAGGGTGGCTGCTTAGTCTCCAGCTGACGTCTCCAACAAAAAACGACCAGCCTGCCGGGGTGAGTGTCTGGCCCCGAATAACCTTCTTGAGTGGCTTCTCTCAATGTTTTCCGTCGTCCACGCAGAAGGGGCGGACGAACCAATCACGGCCCGATCCAGTGTCCTGTTGCACTTGGTCGACGGCTATAGAACAATGAAACACTTACATTGGCGTTTAATTGAGGCCATATATGATGTCTATTTGCGCGCCGCATTGAACATTCATTTAACTGCTAAGAAGATCGGGGTTGCACCACATTTCAAGATTCTATCGCGATACAGTGAATGTATCAGTGCGCTATGATTTTCTAAATAAATCATTAGTCAAGTTTGTGGTTAGCTTGAAATGCTGCCTGAACCAGAATGACAGCTGACACGTTTTGTTAGAACATAAGGCATAGTGGATTTAGTTTTATAATTTACGCGGTGTAGCATAAGGTTTTAGGATGCATATTTCATTTTTAATTTCACTGATTCCATGTTGCTGTCGTCAACTTAATAACACGTATAGTGATAAAAATTACAACTTAAAATAAAAATTACAGATCAGGCTTATGAGAGTTATTTAATTAGAAACAACTGTTTATTTTACTGGCGGTGGTTTGAACAGCAGCCAAAATTTGTACACACGTTCCTTAGGCGATATTATTCAAGAATATTCTCATATTATAGCCACAAAATATATATTAATCGAGTAAAGTACATCGAAATATGGGCAATTCCGCATAAGTCATTATGGAAAAAATGTGTATTGTTAGCTATTGATTTTTATGATAGATGTTTTTCAGACATCTTTCTTCGAGAAAAAAAAATGAATTTTGTATCCATAATGATATGTAAGGGAGAAGTATTGGCGTATTACCGTTGTTTATTGTACAGCGTTTCGAAATCATGGAAGACATATTGTACCAGAGACAAACTGTTTAGTTGTCTACCAGAGACTATATGTCTATCACATAAGTAACCTAACGCATTTCGCATGGTAACTGACCTGTTACGATGCTTAGCACGTTTGTTTCACGTATTCCGTATACTTTAAAGTATTGCGGTCAAGAAAACTGAATAATCAAAGTAAAAGAATAAAACGGAATCCTAACATTTGTAAGATTTTTGCCAAAGGAGTGCGTGTCTGAAGTAAGTAATGATCCGTGGCTCACAATTTTCCATGTAGGTTTTTAATTGCTTGCTCCTTCCCATGGTACAAAAAAGTCATTAGCTATTTTCACAGAATTTCTTTCGCACCATTAGCTCTAAAAATTTGAAAATCCCATCCAAATTGCTGCTGCAGTTTTTGCGTCGTACCCGTTCAAATAAAGATAGACACTCAGCTTGCTTACAGATTTATAATAGTATAGATTAGAACTTAAATATGATGATTGGGCTATCCATAGGAAAGTGATCTAAAGTGTGGCAAAATACCATCTCCCTCAGTAATTATTTCACTGATTAAGCGATCGTTTTCCGGGATTTTTCTGGGTAATAATCATTGGTTACAGTGTAAAGCCAAAGTAAACCTGTGTACATCGAGTATGTCAAAGAATATGCTAGTAAAATCTATCAATCTGATATTTAAATTCAACCTTAATACCAGGGACAAATTATCAAGTCTTAACAAAGTTTGAGAAAACCGTTGTAGTACTCATTATCCGCTTTGATGGTATAAACACTGGTAGCCTTAAGTTCATTCAAATGTACGCCCTTAGTTTGTAGAAAGCAAATAAATGGACAAATCTGACGGAATTTAGATAGTACTCCTCTTACTATGAAGATATAAACAGCAAAACTGAAATATTTCTAATTACCAGAAAACTTACGTTTGTACTTAAAAGCTACTACATCACCTACGGTGAACGCAAGATACTGGACGGACTCAATAATTCTGACTTATCATCCGATATAAAATTAGGTTCATATTATTGCAACTGAAGGTAAAACAAATAGCAGATTTCGCTTCATGGTGTGAGTTAAGCAGAAGTGCTGAACTTCCGGGAGAAGCAACGCTTTTCTTCACAGGACTTTGCAATTATTGTCACTCTCCGAAAGAACGTGTCACAGACACAAAATGTTAACGAAACTCCATAACTATATCTCCAGCTATTAGCTTCCACTACCCGCCAAAGACAACAGTAGGAAACCACATTTTCCGTTAGGTCTGTTGATTTAAAGCTATTTTTTCTAATATCATATACAGGGGTTGGACACCTGATATTTACATATTACTGATTAATTAATATCGTGTTGGGCCATCTTTTGCTTGTAGAACAGCTGAAATTCTTCGCGGAATAAATTAGTAGTGTGTCTGAATAGTTTCCAACGGAATATTGTACCAAAACATTCGCCAATTGCTTCAATGATGTTGGAGGTGGAAATCTGCTCCTTATTCTCTGCTACAAAACTCCCCACAACTGTTCAATTATATTGAAGTCTGGCGATTGCGCTGGCCAGGGAAGATGTTTTATGATATTCTGATGCCCCTCGAACAGACAGAACCTTTTTGGCTTTGTGTATGGGCGCATTATCATCTTGGAAGATGGCAGTGTTAAGCGCAGACAATCCAGATTGTAGGCTGTTCTGGTGTTCTCCATACACAAACCCGGCCGTTAGTAGGAAACAATGTGAACGATTATTCATCGGACCATACCACATTCTTCCAGTCATCATGTGTCCAGTATTTATGATCGTAGCACCACTTGTGTCGCAGCTTAGCGTTGGTAGCCGTTATAAGGGGTTTTGCAATTGCAGCCCTTCCATGAATGTTAGCTTTGTGGAGCTCCCGCCATAGTGTTTTTGTCGAAACAGTATTACTCAGGTGTATATTGAGTTCTGCTGTCACTTTTGCTACGGTAGTTTTGTGTTGTCTGGCCTCAATCCGTTTTAATGTTCGTCGGTCTCTGTCGGTTAACTTTGGTTTTCATCCACCATTCATCTTCGCCGGCATTGTTTTGTGTATGCTGTCATTACCGTGGATACTGTCGCTCGTGAGACGTTAAAGAGTTCAGTTGTTTTTGTCACAGACACTCCCGCTAACCGAGCTCCAACAATTTGCTCTCTTTCGAAGTCTGAGAGATCACGCATTTCACCTATCGCTTGTTAAAACCATCACAGAACAAAGCGTATAATACACTAACGCACAACCTACAAGACCTGCCACGTCAACTATGCCGTACATGCGCATCGCAGTATTCACACGGAAGTAGTGGTGCCAACTTGCAACAACCTGTATTCTATCGCATGGTGTTCATATTATTTTGTCCAACCTCTGTAGAATTCGACTATGATATAAGTCCAAATTTTTTAACAATTAATATAGTTATCGGCTTTTGAATATAAGAGCCTTAATAAGACGCCCTGAAATTAAGACCCAGAAAATAGCGACCACCTCCGTCCGAGACTGGTGACGCCTCAACTTGCCTCCACCTCTTACGTAGCGGTAGTGCAGGCTATCAGAACATAGCAACCCTTTCCGCATGCCACGGTCCTTGTATATTCCTCCCTGTACTATCATGGATCTACCACTGGAACCGAGGCTGAATAGTTGCACTGGAAATATACTTTTGCCGTCGCTTCTGCTAGCCCTGAAACAATAGGTTTTCCAACGGCTACAAATTCCATAGAGATGGTTTACCCTTTCAGACTGGTGAATCTGGTAGGAGTCCACACCGTTCTACTTATTCCAACAAGAACTCTCCGAAGTCCGACTGTCCCATAATTTTCTTCCATTCTTTCTCAATACAACTTTCTCATTGCACCCTACATAATGTTAGCTTTCGGCTGCGAAAGACGTTGGGTGGCTTCCATCAATCCATCAGCTGGTATTATCTTTTGCTCACTGTACGTATATCCCAGGCATGTAATCTGATACTTGAGGAAACACATACTTTTATCCAGGTTAGCCCCTCTTTCTTCACCTGCATTACCTCCATTAATTACTGCAAATTATTGAGCTCATCCAAATAACTTGCACACATCGTTATTCTGGTAGTTATTGACTTTTCCCCAGTTGTCTCCAGGATAACTCACTGAAATTCTCTTCTTTAACTTTGATTCTATTCTTCCCAAAATCAAATATACTTGCTCTATACGCTTGCCTCATGGCTAGCCCAGTTTCCTGTATACTTTCAAACTAATAAAACTTACAGCCGCTCCTGTATCCAATTGCAACTGTATCTTTCGTTTCTGCGTAGTAATCCCAATCTTATTCTCTGCTCCTTGATGAAGGATAGCAATAACTTCCATTTTCTCTTCTAATTCTCCTGGTGTGCCATTTCTGCATTCGCCTCGGCGCACTTTCTGAATGTGGCCTATTTTGCCGCACTTGAAACATCATGCCTATCATGCCTTCCTGCAAACACCGGTGTTTCGTTTCTTGGAGCTTTTAACAGTGTTTGAAAGATATCTATTTCAGCTATTCTGCTTTCTTCCTTGTGCAGACCTGGTGCTCTTTTATTTATCAGTACTCGAATTTTTTTCATTTGACACACATCTGTTGCTTCATTCAGATGACTGGAAGTTTGTGATCTCGTGGAAAGTGAATAGCTTTATCAACTATTACATTAATAGTTCGTTATTCTATTCAAATTCCGAACTTACTCTCTCATGCAGTATGTTTGTGAATACCGTGAATATGAGGAGTGAGTCATCGTAATAGTATACACAGTCCCTTCATGCACACTTAAAATTAGACGCTCATGCCAACCCTTTAATGCCTTACCAGGCTTCATTCGATTCGTAAAGAAGCAATACCAGGTTGCCATAACATGCGGAGCCTGTAGATGATACATCGCTAACCGTTTCTTAATAATCGAGAAGTTTTTATATCCTACTCCGGTTTTACTTCTTCACAAATCACAGGTTACTCGGAAAGAATACTTTCTTAATAATTCCATCAGTCACTCCCTAACCATAAACTGATATTCTGAGTGTTAATAGCAGCGCTATTGCTCCTTATAGCTTGCAAATTCACCCAACGGAGCTGCCTTGGATCCTATTGAACTTTCTTCGTTTCCAGTTGATCTTAACTCGTTGCTAATTTCTATGTTTAAACTATCATGTCTTTCGATGAAGGTAACCAAAACAAGTAACCTAAAATCTGCGACACAATATTAAATGTATTTAACACACCAATGCACAGTATCTATATCCGAATGCCAATATTCGCGTATTTCAGAATGCCTACGCGGCCCCAGACTGGTATCACTAAAACTGGTGCCTGCCGCTACTTCAGAGGTCTCCTGTTGCCGCGTAAATTGAAACGCGGCGAGCCCCTTGCTCTCGCCGTGTCCGCTGCGACTTACCTGTATTGCTTCTTCTTGAGACTGCCGTATGCCTCGATAGCTTACCATTATAAATTGCTCCCTGCCCGTTAACGAACAGGTCTGTCACCTATGACTTTCATACGACATTATCGTGTTAGCAGAGCAGTGTGAGGATCTTGAGAAGCTGCTGAATGGCATGAACAAAATACTGAAGGAAGATTTTGGACTAAAGAAGACAAAAGTGATGAAATGTGCCAGAAATGATAGCAATAACAGTAGATTAAATATAAAAATATAATCGAATGCGACAGAAGAAATGAAATTACAACTGATGGCCGAAGCATGGTGTTAGAAGCAAATAACGAAAAGACCCTTCTTGATAAAGATAAATATTTTAGTTTTAAATATTGATCTAGGACTAAGAAAGCACTTTTTAAACCTCTATGTGTGGAGCACAGCGCTCTGTGGTAGTGAAACATGGATTTAAGGAATACCAGAAAGAAGAAAAATTGATGCTTAATGGATGCTGAAAATTAAGTGGACAGGTAAAGTATGAAACGAAATCGTTTTGGAAATGATGGTTGAGGAAAGAAGTATTTGGAAGAGTCTTATAGAAAGAAAAGACAGAATGGTGGATCACATTTTAGGACATTCGGGATTAGGTAATTTGTTAGTGGAGGGAACAGTCGAAGTAAAGAACTGTAGATAAGGACAGAGATTAGAAAATATGAAACAGAAAATTGAGAACGTCAAGCGTATGTTGAGATGCAGAGGTTAGCACAAGATAGAAAGAGGTGGATAATTACATCAAACTGGTCGAGAGACTGATCACTACAAATAATAATAATTAGTTCTTTGCTGTTATCCAAACAATGTATTCAAAATTAGATAGTATAATAATGGAAATGCTTAGTGAGCTGATAACAGCTTAAAACGCATCAACACATTACAGTAATACCCATTCAAAGCTAAAATAACATATTTTATACTACTGTCCACAAGCCTTGTGAGAGTGGTATCACAGTGATTTAATTAGATACTATATATATATATCATCATCGATACCATTATAACTAATGAAATATTGCCAGAAAATAACATCAGTAATTGAAGAAGCAATCTTTGACTGAAAACAAAAATTTAATGGGGGAAATGAACATTATTTTTATTACAGTTCCGTCAGTATAAGAGAAATTTTTCATTATTTAGTAACTGGAGCTTTAATCAAAAATAAAAGTCAACTGAATTTATGGTTACAGAACCTTGACTGTTTTGTTGGCTAGACGTATCAGTAGTTTGACTTTTCGCCGTTTATTTTCTGAGCGGAAGAACATTCATATCGTTCAGACAGACATTTGATTGTAAAATTACCATTTCATGTTTTTGATAGTGTCAGTGTAGGTGTTGGCTACTGCCAAAAACTCTTCTACCGGCGGCGATGTAGCGATATCTGGAACCCCGGATAACGCAGGTCTTGATCGAGATCTCTTGGCCGCGTAGTCCCTTAGTGCAGAGTAACAGTAAACCGGAACATGAGGTCAGTTCTAGATACGAACTGGCAGGAGTTTTCTCCAACACTGCTCTCTCATTACAAGAAACCTCGTATCTGTTATATCTAAATCCTGTCATCTAGTCACAGCAATTATTTATTACTCACGACCGAGGATCTGTGACTTTTGTTTTGTTTTGAAGAACTTGTGGACTAGCCGCCACTCTGAACCCAACGTCCAGTCGGGATTGTTAGTAGCACCGAGAGTGGTGGGTGAACGGTTAACGTTCTGGCTTCGCATTCGGGAGGATGCGGGTTCGAATCCCCGTCCGGGCATCCAGATTTTGGTTTCCCATGGTTTCCCCAAATCACTTCAGGTGAATGCCGGGATACTTCCTTCAAAAAGGCCTTCCCTTTCCTTGTCCCCAGTCCCATCCCGCCTCTAATGAGCTCGACGTCGACGTGGCGTAAAGCAATATGTAAAAAAAAAAAAGATTATTAGTGGATGTGAAAGTCTTCTGTAGCCATTACTGCGAGTCCTGACTGTCGTGGTCGTTCGAAAGCCGTCTTTATCTCACTGTCTCACGCATACATAAACCTGTTCACCAAGCTTCCAAATTCCTCCAGCTACCCTGCACAGCAGATATCAATAAATAATCATCTGCGGCCAAATGAATTAATATTTTACCATCGAACTTACTCATGATACACACAAGTTACAGAAAATACTCTTTCAAATAAAGTAACATAACACCTAACAGTTTCTATCATCTAAGTTCTTACATTAACTTTCGTTCGATTTCAATAGTCATGAACTTCATATTGTGACAAAGACACGCGTTGGGCAGTCACCCGGGTAGACATGGGGAATAGGATGCTTCTTGGGAAAGGGATTAGTTCTGTCTTGGGGGTTGTGCCTATAAATGGTTCATACCTACAGAGTAGTGGGAAGGGAATGTTAGCTAAATCTGTAAGGGAGCCCACTTCGAGTTACGATGGGGTCAGGACTGTGCCTTTTTAGGTTAGGGGCTGCTGGTGAGGGGATAAAAATAAGTGATATAGGGAATATCGATTGTAGATGCTCGATGGGAAAAATCGCCGATGCTAAAAACATGCTAAAGAAATAGATAAAGCTGTTGAAATAATAACAAATGACGGCACAGCTGGAAAGACGAAATTTAATGCTGAAAATATAACAAAGCGTATTACTGGAGAACTTTAAAAGTATAATGAACTGAGTAATAGAATTTAAAAAATTAATAGGAACCAGAAATAACTGTAGGGATAGAGTCTTGATTAAAAGAAGTAGTATTAGAAAATTAGTGTTTTCCTGATTGTTTCAGAGTGTACCGCAAAGATAGAGGAGCAGTTGGTGGAGGAGTATTCATATTGGTTAGCAAACATTACTATACTTCTCTGTTGTTAATAGAGCATGACCATGAGTTAGTAGAAGTAAATTTTTTGGGCGATTAAAAAAAAAAAAAACCAGAATGTTGGCTGCTTACCGTAGTAGAAGAATGAATGATGAAGATGAGGCCCTTGGGGAAAAATTAAATTCTTATTCGCAGTTCAGAGGTGAGAGTTGGATATTATTGGTGGTAGGGATTTAAATATCAACTGGGTAGGATATAAGATTAATAACACAAGGGAACAGATATTTGCAAAAACCTTAGTAAGGGAGGGAGGCTTTACGCAAGTGGTAGAGAAGAACACAAGAGGGTACAAAATGTTGAAAATCTTTCTAACAAAACCTGATGAAAATCTTGTGAGGTGTCTAGTAACTGAAGTAATAAGTGATCACAATTGAGTCTGATGGATATTAAGGGATTTAGAAACCAGTGGCAAAAATTAAAGCAGGAAATGGGTACAGTTATAAAAAAAAAGACACAAATTTTAGAACTGAAAAGATATTTCAGGAAAATGTTCAGCAAATAGAAGGATGGCACAAGTACACTGGAGGCGAAGTGAAAGAGTTAAAGGAGATAGTAAAAATGATGAGGAAATGTTTATTCCAAAACAGAAACACAGAGAAGTACAGTACCTACATACTACCACAGGGAGATGAGGAGGTCAAAGAAATAGTGAGTAGAGAACATTACGTAGTTAAGAGACAGTAAGACAGTGGGGAATATTTAAAACATGTAAACAAGCAATCAATAACAGCATAGATGGAAGGTAAAGAAGGGTGTGTGAAAAATATTATTGGTGCAGGGCAACCACCAAATGATGCATCTAGAAATTTGTATGACTATGTTAGAAAGCTGAGAGGAAGGTGAGGTATTCAGACAATTGTAGACAATAATGAAGAAACGTTATTGGTGATTTGGAAATGGCAGAGATATTCAGAACAGCGTCTCCATGAAAGTGGACATGAGGACTTTAACAATGCGATAGTAGTACCAGCTCGTAAAAAGAAGTGACTATCAGCCATTTTCAGTTATTAGAAAAATCAGTATGAAAGCAAACTTGAAGAGAATTAAAATTTTGTTAACCTGCCACAAATGAACATGAAAAACAAATATTTGAATATTCAGTACTTACTGTTCGTCGTCAGTTTTGTACCACTTAAATACTTTTCGTCACTATATATTTCTAATCGTAGCACTTTTACATTACTAAACACCACTTTTTTCACTGATTAAAACAATTAACCACACTTTTTACACACAAAACACTGCACTGTTGGAAGATGTCGATCTTCTAATCACCCAGTTTTGAAGAAAAAAGGTATCCTGAGGCCGAAGAAAATCCGCTTCCTGTCGGAAAATTACTGCCGATTCCAGATGTCGAAGGAAAATCTCCGACGATTGTTGCGTTTGGCCACTCGTTGTACTCGGTTTCAAGTTGTCACCGAATAATTCAATCGTCGTAATTCTCAGAAGAATTGACTGGCGTGTTGCCAATCCACTGCAGGTTCTTTTAGAAAATTAGCTTCTCTCAGATGTGTAGTGATTTCTCGTTGCTGTAACCAGTCGCCATGTCAGGTTCTTGGTGGATTAATTAGTACAGTAATTAAGTAGTCCACAATGTATTTCATTTTAAACTTCCGTTTATTTTCACCAAACACGATGGCAACGATACTGTTTACAGGCATAGATACAATCCAGAGATTGCATGCAATACTACTAACGCAGTCCTTGGCAGTCTCAAAGTGAATCTGTATAAACTACTACTGTCATTCTGCTGATTTCTTTATATAGGCTCTATCGAAATTTCTAGAACTCTTCAAAAGCTTCCGCGAGAGATTTCTCGAACATTAAAAATTACTCAAACAATTGAAACATATTAAAAACAATCAGAATTAATACATAATCATTTAACACCATTACAAAATGGTCAGAAATGGAAATTAAAGATACTTAAACACAAAATTATTTACAGAAATCATTTTAAACTGTAGCAAGTTTTCCTTAGACTTGCATTAATAATTGGAATTACAAACATTTAAGCAATTCTCTTACACAATTCTGTTCGTAAACATATTAAATGGCCTTTAAATAATTTCTTTACATAAAACAAAATCTATTTACATTGATTTACAGTTAATTGAAAAACAAACGTACAAGATCATATTCAAGCAAACTTACGCTCACTGCAAATACTTCATAAAATACAATTCTATTTAAAGTTTAGGTATGAGGGCTGTTACACTGTGATAGGCAAAATGATAGACAGGTTGCTATACAACTACATTAGAAATTTCTGTTAGTAAAAAAACTGGTATGTAAATCGACAAAATGGTTTTAGCAAGGATATTCATGTGAATTTCAGATGAATTGTACAAGGGAGGCCTAGTTCATAGTACAACATTGGGTACCACTGTTATTCGTGATTCTAATGGATGACTGTGTTGATGGTTTACAGTTAGAATTTAGGCTGCTTGCAGATGACATAACGGTATATAATAGGATCGTAACGGTAGAAGACTGTGAACAGCTGCAGGGTGACCTGGACAGAATATATAATTGGTTAGGTCAACATAGAATGAAGATAAATGTGAAGAAAAGTTAGCTTAGTAGGTATACAGATAAAAAAAACTAAATGTTGTTTAGAATTACAGGGTGGGGATCGAATTGTTTAGTGAAGGCTTGAAGGGTAAATATTTTAGCATAACGTTTGATAACAAAGTCAACTGGGCATGATACGTTGGGCAGATGGTAGGCAACGGTCACAAAATCCTTCATATACTGGAGAAAGTGATAAAAGGATGTACCAGAGAAGTTAAGGAATTGGGTTAACAAACTTTGGTCAGAGCATTGCTTGAGTGTGGTGATGTAGTTTGGGGCCCAAATTTTGGGTATCAAATACAGGAGTAGGAGGGTGTGTAAGGGAGAGCAGCTAGATTTGTTTGTGGAGCCACTCAGTAACTGGTATTATAAAGGAGCTGGTTTGGTAGTCATTGAGAGGCGTGAGGAGAATGCTGGAAGTTTACAAGGTTTATGTTGGTGATGGTCGAAGAATTAGTAGTAGTGCATATATGGGTGAAAGATGACTATTGGCACTAGCCGTCACTCAATTATATGGATAAGGGAGGGGTGAAAAATTTTTTGCAGGTAAAGGTGTCAGGGATTGGAATAAGTTTCCAAGAGAAGTGATGAATAATTTACAAAGAAAGCTGAAGTTATTCAAAATTAAAATTCGTAAATCGCAAAAAATAGACGGAGTAGAATTTTAACACTGAATGTATACAAGATATTAATAACCATAAATACTAAGAAATTTATAATTGCAGTAGATGACTAGGCAAATTGCCACTGAAACATGCGCTCCATTGCAATTAATATCAATTCAATATCTAAAACGTTAAGTGGTAATCGCATCATTAACAGCGAGAACTATAAACTGCTGTTGATTTAGTTATGTTTCAATTTGATCTGACAATGAAATAAATCGGTTCCCTCCAGAACGGAGATATTTCCAACATTTGATGATTGCTAACAGATACAATTTTTAAATAATGTGCTATGGGCTGACATTGTGTAATAGCACCAAAAAATTAATTTTGTTTGCCTTGCTGTTCGTTGTGCAGGCATGTTGAGTTGTACGGTGTGTTGCAGGCTACACCGACATGCAGACCCTGATGCTGGCTGGAGTGTGCACCCTAATCGTCCTCGCCTTCGGACTTGCCGCGGGGTTCGCTGTCAGGTGAGTTCAAAGTATTTCTATCAAGGTGTTTCCAATGGTGTATTCTAATCTCCGATATACGTCCAATATAGCATCATACTGCGACATCTACATTTATGCTCTAGAACAGTAAATTCAGCGACACGCGTATTTCTTAAATGCCACCTCTGGGAGCACCTGACACATTGCTAAGCTCAAATTTTTAATGATTTTCTGTATGCTCTAATTCAGTGTTTTTCAACCTTATTGATTACCCCTTTACAAGAAAAAAATTGTGGCTACCCTAATGTCTGTAAAAAACAACTTTGGCGCCCTCCAGGTCTGTAGTAAAAGTATGTCAGTGATTTCTTTGTATTGAGTCAGTACCTACTGATCGAGAAATGAAATGCTGTTCAAGGTAGTCGCGGGTATTCTGCGGCTAGTGATATATTCTTTACGTGGTGGCGGCGCGGGAGGCGAGAAGGTGGGGTCAGCGGCCACATAGGAATAGTTTGTATTCGTTCACTGCAATCAGTTGTCAGAGTACACCAGCTGCGAGCGAGGATAAAATGGAGTTCTCAAAAGATATGCCTCCAAGTCTTCTACAAGTGGCTGTGGCGAAAGCAAATGAAAACCGAAAAAAAAATCAGACTTTATGACGACAATACCTGAAATATGATAGAATGAATTGAAATAAGCTCCAATTGGAAAATGATTTTGCTATTTGCTTCCCGAAAATACAACCACGATTCGACATTTTATTAAAAAAAATAAAAGGGCACAGCCATCTCGTTGAAAATTTTGCATTTGGGAGTCGTGACCCACAGGTTGAAAAGCCAACCTTTTTCAACGCAGACCCCTTGAGACTAGCCACGGACCCCTTAATAATAATGATTGGAAACTGGCTATTCCACATCTGTCGTTTGATAGCTCAACTCGCATCTCACACATTGCGGCCAGACTTCACGTCTTCTGATGACTCCATTTATGTTTTCGAAATTATTAATTTTATTTTCTTCGCATCCTCTTAGGATAGGTCCGCACACATCCGCGGGTCCGCGGACCACAGGTTGGGAAAAGCTGCTCTATTCCAAGAACATTTTAGGCAGTTTTGAATTATTTTCTGATAGATAGTCATTGAACGCAATGTAAATTAATTCCATGTTTGTGATACAAGTGTTTAAACTATGTATGTTGGTACAGGCTATTTGCACGGTTGTTTCAATTTTAGGAAATTTCAAATCGCGTATATAATTTGTACCTAGTGTACGAACGTTATCAGTTACTTTCCAGGAGTTCCTGTCATACGGCATACGGCAAACTAGTATAGTCATAGCTCTTAACCATTCCTATTATACGGGAATGTAGTTTTCCTGTTTTCATTTGCCCTCGTTTTAAATTCTTGTCTCATAAAACAGTTAGCTATGGCACACGCATGAGGAAACGTTTTATAAATGCTGGTGATCTTGCCGCTGCAAACTTTATCAATAAATACTTATTCAGTGTGGAAGACCATCATTCAGAATTAGTCTCAAAGCCCGTCAAAAATGACGGTTTAAACGGAGTGTTCTGGCAAGGCATGTCTTCTTAGTTGATTAACTACAAAATATGCGTGTATTTTCCTTTGTTTTTTGAGTAATCTTTTGACTTCGCATGTTTACCACAGTGGATCATTCTCACCCTTTATTGTCCGCATCGGTATATGTATTTCCATACCTTCCCTGACTATATGGACGAGAAATCGATGCCACGGCCCACATCTCTTCAACAGTGTCCTTTGTTGACTTGAAGTTATGGTAATTATTCCTCAGGTAGGTTCTAAAACACTCCTTTGAGGAATTACTGAATCTGTATAAAATCCGCCATTTTTTCCTTTTTCGCTTGGTCATTAATTTGATAGTCGCAATTATCGCTTTGTGATTGCTTATTCCTGTGGTCGTTGAAATGTCGGTGAATAATTCTGGCCTGTTGGTAACCAGCAAATCTAAAATGTTTTCGCTACCGTTATGACACCGCGTGACTGTCTGAAAGATTACTCATGCCCTATCCTTAGTACATAATATATTATTTAAATCAGTTGTAAGCCAATTGTCAGATTTTTAAAAAAATGTGAGCTGTCTACTAAAGCAATCTCAGCACCTCGCAGGCCATCAGTATCAGTTATAAAAATTCGTATTTAAATAGGTATCAGTGTGCATTTATCCTTCATTAAAAGTATGATTGAAGTGATGAAGAAAAGAAAAGCATCCGTGTGATAAGAAGAATTTGCCACGGACACATTAGTAATATACATGCCTTACCACGTTACTAACGAATTATGAACTTGAATAAGCTCTATAAGCATTTAATAATGTAGCGAAGAATCTGGCAATAATTATGACACCGCGTAGGTTCATTAACTAGCTGCTCGAGATGATTATCTAACAACAAATTGAGAATTACTTCAGAAGCTGCCTTATCCCTGCAACCTGTGATGTGAACGTAATTACGCCAGTCAATATAAGGTAGATTGAAGTCGCCTCCAAGAATCATAGCATGATCCTTAAAACGGCTAGATATACTATTTACATTATTTCTTAACTCCTCGGCGATTGCTATGTCGGAATTGGGTGGATGGTAGAAGGCGCCTATGATGAGTTTTGACCCAGCAACGTTGAGTTTAATCCATATGATTTCACAGATCGTATCGACGTCTATTTCATTACATGGGAGAAATTAACTCACAGCTATAAATACCCCATCTCCATGAGACGAAAAACGTTCATGCTAACTTTAAAAGTTTCGGCGGAACGTATTTCCGGTTTCAGCCAACTTTCTGTACCGATAACGATATCCGCTTCTGTACTACAAATAACGCTTTCAAGTTCTGGTTGTTTGCTACAAACGCTTCTACAGTAAATTACGAAAACTTTTAAACGTCGAGATTCCTTTACGTCGCTCCTACATTCCAGTGTTGCATCTGATTGGGTTGCCCGGAACTGTATTTCGTGTTTCGGGTCTTCCTCCCTCAGCTTAAAAAACCATACTCCGACGGACGAAATACTATCAGGAGTGTCACATGCGGAGAGTTTTGGAATTTAACTCAGGACTTCAGTGCAAAATCTGGTGATTAGTCGTTATGTACCACCACCTCAACTACCCTGCCGGTCAAGCCTTGCTGAAAATTTCTTGATCCAGCTAACCCCGTATCAGCGCTGGACACCATCACAGTGCCGCAATGAACTGAGCCAACTATCTTTTACTGGTATAGTTATCTTATACAATCCTTGAGTATTTCCTGCACGATGTGACAGTTGCTGTAGATCTGCGGCGTGTCGTATCCGGAGCTTCAAGTTGCAAGCAAGGACAGTCACTCGCACAGTCTAAGAGGCCAGGAAATCAAGTTTATGTCACTACCTAATGGATTAGATATACTGTCAATTCCACCGTCGTCACTCAGTGAGTTTACAGTTCCTCATTCCACAATATTGTCGTACAAATTACTGTCTACTCACGCTCGAACTCGCACCATTATTTCCTATGACTGGTTCTCTCTACCCGGGCGAGCTGTGACTGCTGGAGCGTGCCCAGGCTCGGTGGTCAAACGAAGGTTCAGTGGACGAACGAAGATTCGGTGGACAAACGAAATCTCGGAGGGCAAACGGAGGTTCGGCTGTGCAAGAATAGCGCTTTATGTCTTCCTCACCCATGCTGCGCAACAACGATGGTACATCATAGAAAACTGGACAAAACTGTACGGCTGGAGCATTCTCGAATCTCTGTATATGTACTGTATATCAATTGAATCGCCGTAGTTATTAAGTGCAATCTGTTTGTGTTTGGTAAACATATGTGACGGAGGTATTACGAAATATGATATCAGAAGCAGTGTAACGAAAACCATAATACAATTATCTACAATTACTGACATACTTAAGGTATATTCCCAATTCACATTTAATGGAGGTTTAAAATATATGCGACGTCCTGTAAGAATTTGTACCTATTAATACACTTAAATGATATAAATGATACCACTCTAATAAGTGATTATTAATAACCAAAAGATCATTCATAAGTTCAGGAGAAAGGTTGTTGCACTTTTTATGAAATGCCGGAACATTGCCATAGAATTGTTGAAATGTGGTGCAATCTGCCGATTTTTCCTTTAAGTCTTAGAATTTTCCGAAAGTAAACACATTCGATTTTATAAAATGATACAACAGCACGTAGAAAATAATAAATAAACTGTGTTAACGAGTTTATGACTGCGATGCAGTTCGTGGCTATTCGGATTGTTCCAGTTGAGTACCAGCGTCGTTTCGTCTCCACACGAATAACAGACTGATCGTCGCAAATAACAGACCAAGCCAACTGTCAGGCTCTTCGGGAGGACGCCGGTTCGAATCCCCGTTCGGGCAACCAGATTTGGGTTTCCCCAAATCACTCAAGCGAATACCGAGATGCTTCCTTCAAAATGCCGTGGCCGAATCCCTTCCCGTTCCTTGCCCCCAGTCCTTTCCACCCTCTAATGACCTCAACATCGACGAGGCGTAAAGCAATAAGCATAAAAAAATTAAGTCTAGACTCGGTCCTGTGCACTGTACTTACGGCATTTGCACGCTTCTAGTTCACAAGATAAGAGCAACCGCAGAACAAGAATCTGGCAGTCAGGCGCTCCTATACTGTCTCGAAAATAAATGAATAGTAGGATTTCTCTCTCTCTTAGTCATTCAGTGACATCTAACGATCGCACATCGTATTCTCATTTGAACTAAATCACCCGCCGAACGACCAGAGGCGGTTCGGACGCCATCCGTCCTGAGTCAATACTTCAAAGAGAATTTGGTGTTGCCCAAAATCTGTGTGGACAGTTATTTGCAGTCGTGAGTGCCTCCCTCGTTCACACTGCCAGGTTGGCACTCAGTCGTAGTTTAAGCACACTGTGCGTTGAAATTGTAGTTTCGTTTGTTTTCTGACCATTTATAACCATGAATTACATTTATAACATCTAGAAGGAGAAAGTTCTTCTAATCTAGATGTTACATCGGGTGTACCTCAAGGAAGTGTAATAGGACAACTTCTTTTCTTAATTTTTATAAACGATCTCGGAGACAAAGTGAAAAGCCTTTTTAGATTGTTAGCTGATGATGCGGTTATTTATAGGGAAGTAAGAAATTTGGCCGATTGCTTAGAAATTCAGCGTGATCTGGATTGTTATTTTGGCATGGTGCGCTGAGTGGCAACTTACTCTAAATTGTAAAAAGTGCAAGACAATGAGCATAACTAACAAAAAGAATCCGTTTGTTCTTAAATACGAGTTAAACAATGCAGTTATTGATATGGTCGATTCTATGAAATATTTGGGAGTAACAGTACAAAGGAATATGAAATGGGACATACACATTAATTCGTTAGTAGGTAGAGCAAATTCAAGGCTGCGATTAATAGGTCGAATCTTGAAAAATTGTAATGAACAAACAAAGGACATAGCGTACAAATCTCTTGTGCGCCCACATTTGGATTATTGTTGTGCCATTTGGGACCCGTTTCGTAAGGAGTTGATCGAAAGTATAGAGAAAGTACAGAGAAGAGCCGCTCGATTCGTGACCGCTTGCTACATTCCTTCTGAAAGCGTCACAGAACTGATTAGTATACTAGGCTGTCTATGGTAGATAGACGACACACGTTTCGTTTAAACTTATTGGTAAACATGCGTACTCCCGCTTTCACTTTCGTGTGTAGTGAAATACTTCTTCCCCCAACCTATTTGAGTCGGAAGGACAGGAAAGATAAAATTAGAGAAATAAGGTGCCGCACTGATTCTTATATGAATTCTTTTTTCCCTAGTACCATTAGGGACTGGAAGGCACAACAAAGAGATTAGCTTTTTGATGAGCACCCTCTGCCACCCAAAATTTTGTGAACTGCAGAGTATATATGTAGATGTAGATTAATTGTGACAGCGGAAAGGTGTTCCTTTTATGAAAAGTAGGAAAGGCGTCCCACATTGTGGAAAAAGGATGATAAATCATTCTTCGAAAATTTGTATCATTCTTCCAAATTTTCTCCCGAATCGATTCTAATAAACATATACTACATTATTGTAAAGTTTAGAAACTAGCCGCACTCTTCTCCTTCGATCACACTATTTAAAAATAATTGCCCACAAGTGAGAAATCTATTCAGATAAAGTCTTGTTGCCCACCACCGTATTTATTTTATTTAACTGAAGTAGCTGTCACTGTAAATGAGCACTAGCCACCGTTAAATCGTCACCGCACTCCGTATCCACGTTCTAACTTTACAAGTGCCAACTCGTTAGAACAAACGAATGGACGGATACCTGTCTCGTTCGATTCCTCGGTGAACTGCGTTCGTGCAGATAAAGTGTACAGTACATACTAGGCATCTGTTCTGCCTCGCCACGCCTCGGTCCCGTTCGGGCTTTGTTCTTTCTGATGTGTACCCGCCTTTACACACATAGGGAAAACAATGACCGAGATAAATTATAGCCGAAAAAGGTCTCCTCAATACTGCCACAATGGCGACCGCAAGCGGAAGTTTGAGAATAATAAACTATATCAGATTACAAGCGACCACTTAAGTGATTTCCTCCACACTCTTTAACGTTGGTTGTCTTCGTGTCTTTACCGCGACTGCTAATTGAAGCATGCCTCTGATCCAGCTCTTGGAGCTGTACCGTAATCCTCCATATCATCACCGTCTGTGCAACAGCAGCTTGGAGCATGTATTGTCAGATTATCTCCTCGCTATCCATGTTCCTGGCATTGTCCCAGGAATACTGATCAGTGGAACGCGTGGTTCATAATGCCTCCGCCGCTAAGGCAGATCGTTGGCAAATTAAAAATAACACTGGTTTACGTGAAACAGAAATCCTAATGCGACCTCAAAATAATTGAACGAGTTAGTGCTGCACCTTTCATGCTTTTTCCCGGTTATGGTGCTTTGTGAAGAAGCAAATATCCATTATCAACGAAATATCAAACACAACACTTCGATTCCACCTGACTGTTTGGAAGAAATGTATTTACAACTACATCCTTACTCCGGAATTCAGCAGAGGGTGTTTTGGAATAAATGTAATTCGATAGAATAAATAATTCACAGAGGCATGAGCGTGGCATATTGTGTCACTCATCTCTCTTGTATTTGAGATACAGATACGCTGATAATCAGAGTAGGTCTATTCCACCGCAGTCGTATAGAAACTGTAGAGCTGTAAAAGTAACGATGTATTCGTTACTGTGTAACGGGTTCGTCGCCTGACTGTAAGTACCGAATCGTTACTCACAAATTCATTTCGTTACTCGCATTTGTCGTATAGATAAGAACACGTTCCAGCTCCCGCAGGTAGCAATTTTTACAACGAAAAGATCAATTTTGTAGTTTTTATTTTATTTAACATTAAAATTTACAGTTCATAATTTGTAAATGGAAAATTTGTATGGATAATTTGAGATAGTTACTGTTTTTTATTGACCGTTCATTAGTGAGGTATATTGATTTCAAACATTTATGAAATTTATTAATTTTAAGGTTAGATTCCTTCTATTTTATTTTATAGTGTAATTTACAATACAAAACAGTTGTCTAATAGTTTGTGATATACATCCCTGCACTTGTTGTGTTCTAATAATATTTAATTAAATTGCAATGGAGCGCAGGCTCCAGTGGCAATTTCCCTACACACTCATCTTCCCCCCTTTCCAGCATCCACCTACATTTGCCCTATACAAATTTTAAATTTAAATTCTTTCATTGCAACATTTTTGGTAAATTATTCATAATTTCTCTTGGTAACTTATTCCAATCCCTGACACCCTTACCTAAAAAAGAGAATATTTCTACACCCAATGCCTGAAATCGTATGCCAGCTTGTGGTTGTGGTTATCTTTTCCCTTCCAAGCATTTCTTTCAATTCTTACACCAATATCTTTCCATGCCTCATCATCCATATACGCCTTGTACACTCCCATGACTCTCTTCACCCTTCTCCTGTCTTCCAATGAATCCCATTCCAGCTCTTTTATCATATCTGTTACTGATAGCGTTCTGCGATAATTTCCAGAAACAAATCTAGCATCCCTTTCTTGCAGTTCCAGAATTCCATAAACAAACAACAAGGTATGACATTTACCTTTTGCCTGGTGTTAGTTATTGTATTATTATCGCAGGATCCATGTGATCAATGCGCTACTGGCTTTTATGTTGAATGTTTGTTGTAACCGCGACGCAAAAATATACGAATATAATCGCATTTTTGTCCTGTACCTTTGTTATTGATTTAAATGTTTTGAATACTGATATTTTTAAAATGAAACAATGAAAACGGGAGTCAGTAGGACTCTGCCTGCAGGCCCAATTTGATGGTATGTCCACATTTATTTTAATAAATCTATCACAAAAAGATGAAGAATTTACAAAAATAAATTAAAATAGTAAACGAAGACGGTGAAACCTCCTTTTTAAAAACGAAATACTTTGATGAGATTATAATATTTGTTAAATATATGTCCCATTATCATATCAGGCTTCTATGCACAGTTTTTGAGTAGGCTACTTTAAAAAATAACCGTCATTAGTTACTGTCAGGTGAAATGAAAGGTCTTTATTTGTATGCAAACCGGTGTTTGTTTTGAAATTAGATTATTCTTTCGTATATAATATTCATTACAGTAAATCAAGTGTAAATTCACAGGTTTTCCGTTAGATCCATGTGCTAATTGCTTGACTTTAAGTTTCGTTCAAACGAACAACTTACCTAAACTTATTTTATTAATAAAGAATTCACTTAAATTTTATCAAGTACGAACGAAATCGTCCCCCATGCGACCCAGCTCGATGCGAATGCGATGCTTCAAGCTCTAGTTTGTATTGTATCAAAAGTAACGAAACGATACGAAAGTAACGAGTAACGAAACAATACGATAGTAACGAAGTTATCCCGTACGCGACGGTACTCGATGCGATGCATCATGTTAGTATTCGACTGTATCAAAAGTAACGACTAACGATTCGAAAGTAACTGGTACTGATTGGTTTAGTAACTAATACATACGCGTGCAGAATTTCTCGTTACTTTTAGAGTTCTAATGGAAAGAGGAACCTACTTCGGTGTCTGCCAGACAATCTCCAGACGAATGTGTGTAGCAATTCTGTGACGCTTTTGTAAGGGCTAAAACAAACGGTCACAAAACAAACGACTCTACTCTGACTTTCTCCATACTGTCAATCAATCCTTTGTGATACCGAACACAAACATCACAACAGAACTCTGTATGAGGACGTATGAGAGTATATGCGTTACAATTTTTCAAAATTCGAGCTATCAATTGCAGTTTAGAAATTTCTTTGCCTACGACTGAACTTACACAGTCTAGTCACGTTAGCGCGAGCTCCTAGAAATAGCAAGAATAACCACCTCTTGCAGCACGGGCTGGTCCAAACAGGGAGGAAGAATGTCAATGATTTTCTGGAAGAAGGTAGTAGAGCTGTGCCGAGTCCAGTTACGTGGGTAGCTGTCCCAGGTTACGGAGTAGAGGAACTACGGAGCGAACAAGTCTATCAACGTGGTCCACAAATTCTCCATTTGGTTTAAGTCCCGGGAGGCTTAGAGCGAGCGGAGTACGGTAAACGTACTAGTGCCTTCCGAAGCACGCACGGATACTGTGATTGTGTTACACGTTACATTATGCTGCTGAAAGATACCATCTTGCTGAGCATCGGCATGTAGGGGCGGACATGATCCGCAAGGTAAGACGCATAATGCCGTTGATTCGTCGTACATTCTACAATTATAAGTGCACTCAGGGAATGCCACGAAATCATTCCCCAGACCATAACTCTGCCTTCTCGCCTTATCATATTTGGACCCTTCCAGGGTTTTTTTTCCGACCTTACACGGCGTATACACCAACGCCCATTTGTCCGATGGAGCATAAAACATTATTCATCAGGAAAAGCCACCCGTCACCGCTCAGTCGACGTACAGCTGCGTTATTGACGTGTAAATTCCAGCCTTCGTCGCAGATGATCAGCTGTCAGCTGTCAGCTACGTGCATTAAGCAACTGTCTGCTGCAGAGCACCAAACGCAACAATGTTTGCTGAATTGTTTGACGTTACACTTTTGGTATTCCTTTCGTTCATTTGAGCGGATGATTGGTCGACCGATGCATGTCTATTCGCCCAAACGCAACTCTGTTGTCTATTGCCCGTGGTTCATCACACTTGCCACGTCGCTGATTTCTGGAAGTGTTGTATTTCATGTGTAGTACAGTGCATTTTTAACACGGCGGCACGCTAACAGTTCATAAGATTCGGAAGCCAAAGATCATGATGAATACGTCAGCATTACTCCAATGATTCATGTTTTTTTTCTTCCTTCCAACAGCCTTTATATACCTTGCTCTGCTATGTGTAGTGCTATCATGTGCCTTCACGATTGGTTATTTCGCGCCGGCGTAAAAAATAGGTGGCGGTCACATTAATTTGACTGCACTGTGTGTACGCTGATCCCACTACATGATGCTTTCTATTGTTAAGCCATAAACCTTATCAATGACTGAACAACTTATTTTGTACACCTGGAGAACTTGAACTTTGCTAGTTTAAGTTGTCATCTATTGCACCATGCTGAAATAACAGCGAGATCGTCCCTGTGTTTCTAAATATTCAGAGGGACTCTGTTTCACTAAAGACAACTGTATGATTTCCATACAATATCTAACTGCTATTCTCACTTGTCCTAAAGATCGTTTATAAATAAGAATGGACCTATTATATTTTCTTGTGGGACGCCCGATGTAACAGTCTAATTAATAGAGGATACGTCCTTTAAGACCGCTTAATGCGACCAGACTATTCAGAAATAACGAATCCATTAATACAACTATTACTATTTTCCGCTCGTTCTAATATTCACTAATGGCAGCTTCGATCCTATATAAATAACTGTCTTAAAGTTATGAGAAAATAACGCCAGCCGTGTTTCACACGGTCGTTCTTCCGTAATTCGTGTTTGGTATAAGCACATAACATGCTTCGGACATGATGTTGTAGACACATATCCGAGATACTATGTCGGTAGTTCGTGGAATCTATTCAATCTCCTTTTTTTAAAAAAAAAAAAAAATTAAGAATCACCTGCGTTATTTTCCATTTTGAAGGTGCATTCTTTCTTCTTTTCTAAAAGTTTACGACGTAAGTCAGAGAGAAATGTTATAATTTCAGTCGCACACTCTGAGCACACTCTCATTAGGGATATCACTAAGCCCTGTTGCTGTTCCTTCTTTTAGTAGGACCAGCTTTATTAGAATATCTACAGTATTTATTTGTAAACAAAATCATCCCTAGCTCAGTAAGAAGTTGAAAAATTAATATGGCAATTCAATGTTTAATACATCAGCCTTCTCGCTGATTCCATTGATCTTCGTTATGTATTAGTGTTAGCATTCTGTGATCAAAATTGCTTTAGGCTTTATGTGAAGCTCTGAGCAAACCGCAACTAAAGTCGTTAAAGGCCTGAAATTTCACATTTTTCACAAATTTTCTTAACTCAACTAACTTTTCTAGATCACTACTATCTCCAGGTCTCCTGGAGCATGCGTGTATACTCCTTATCATCTAGGACCATCCTTTCATTCACGCGTGTACCATATTCGACCATTTCCTTCTGTGACTGGCCATTTTGGTATATGTATAGTAACTACCTTTCATTATTATGTCACATATCGTCAACGTTGCTTTAAAGGCCAGGTACTTATCTCAAAGGATGATTAAACGACCGTTTCTTTTTAATCTCAGTTATTTTATTTAATGATCAAATTTTCGTTTGGCAATCGCCTATTCCGGTAGTGGTTGAATTAAAATCTGTGAGTAATTGTGGCTTACTTTCAGCTACAAGATCTAGAACGTTTTCAGTTTCATCATGACATTACGTTGGTTAAGTAACCAGCTGTTCAAGATAATTATCTGAGAAAAATTTGAAGAATGATTTCGCAAAGCATTTTATCTTCCGGCACCAGTATTAAGTGTGTGAGTAGATAACCCGCGCGAAAGTATATCAAATAAAATGCGAAAAATAGCAAAGTTGGTGGCTGAAAGAAGAACTGGCTGATTTTTAACAATATCTTTCTGATTTCGATTGACGTATGCTATCTTGACGTAAACAACCGAAGATATCCCTTCCCGGAAGGCGAACTGTCATGGATCTCACGTGAACACAACTAAGCCGAACAAAACACACACAGTATATCGATATATCTGTGACATGTGGTGTTGCTGTTCCAACGGTGATGCGATCTTAGCCTGTGCCAAAATGTCGCAATTAAAATGTTTACATAAAAATTGTATAGCATAACACAAATGTTTCCTTAACAGAAAAAATATACCAAAAGGTACTTATTGTACAAAAAAGGCACTGTTTGTTGCTATCTCTGTGATACAAGGTGCTGCTATCTAGCACTAACGCGATCAGTCGTTGTCGACGCAAGCGAAAGAGTTTCTTGATATACCTGTGATATGGGCTGTTGCTATCTAGCGGTAACGTGATCAGTCCTTTCTCTGTGATATGTGGTGCTGCTATCTACAGCTAACGTGATAAATCTTTGGCGAGGCCAGCGAAGACATTGGTTTGTTCTGAAGAGTCTTATACGCGTGTCCTTGATAGTTAATGTTGCGGCCACAGTTTACAGAGTACCAAAAGCAACGAGCACAACTAGTGCCTACATGTGCCATGATCTGCAAATTTTTACAATCTGACCGCTCGAGAGCATCTGAGCTTGCCAGTTCCACATTTCATATCAGGCATTCAGGAGTGGTCGTTGGATTTCTTCCCGGACCGGCCCACATTTTCTCTTGGGGCTATATCACTCGCTCCCAACCGTAAGAATCCCTCTCTGCGATTGTTGAAACATAGTGAGCTCGGGGACCGCCGACTCACCGTTGATTACTGCAAAACTGAGTCATTCTATGGCCATTCGTTAAACCGGTTGGAAAGCGACACAAGCTTACTGACTTTGCATTTAATAAGGTTTTTCTACTGTACTCGAATGCAGCTTTGCATTCCGGAAACTATACGCCAGCTATGATTTGGCAACTGTCACGGAACATCCAGAATCTCTTAATGAGGAGTGTGTGCGATAGCTGATAGAGGTAAACTTATAAGGCCTGTCAATTATCCACATCTGCAGCAACCAAATGTTAGCTGTGTGACTTTCGTAAAAAAAAAGCTGGAACCCTGACAGAGCAGTACGCCTATTTCAACCTGCGACTCCACACAGAAACAACAGTCCTTATATAACCTCTCATTTTGAAAATAAATCTCAAACAATGAAAACGGCTGAAACAGTGGAATCCCCACGAGCTGTATGGGACACTAGCCTAGAACTTGTGACATATGTTCCACATGTAACCAACCAGCCCACCCCGATCCATAATATTTTCTAATTACAGTTGTTTATTTTAAAGTTAATTATAAATTTTCTGTTCTCTTACATTAAAACAAATAATAATAATGAAGCCTTGTTTCGGAATCCACTGTTGTGTCAAAGAAAGGTTCGCCAGCTAGCTAGATGCCACGCAGAGCAATACACTCGTAATATAGCTACATTACATTCAGGGCAGTCCGCTGGAGGTTGTTGAACAGGATAGCCCTGGCATAGGGATGTAGGGTGCCGAGGCACCAGCCTCAAGTTTAAATGTTTGATTAGAATGAAATAAGTATAGATGAGCTGAAAAATATTAACATTAAAGAGGAAATTTGTGAAGACTTTGTATTTTTTATTTGCTTTGCAACGAGATCTGCAATAAATGAAGCTAAGCGCATGTTGTGTTACTGTTTTTACAATAATAATACCTGTCATTGAAGTATATAAGAAAAATAACAGTATTGATAAAACAGAAAAGAAGTAATTAAAGTGAGTTTTGTTTTTAGCAAGTTGGAGGAGAAGACAACCTGCTCAGACGCTCGAAGCAGGAGAGGGCCAACTGTTAGAAGCGTGGTAGAGATGTTGTATTTGGCTTACCACTGCCAGGATGGTGATAGCTTGTAAATTATCCTCAGGGGACACAGCTTAGATTAAGATAAAGTGCCTAAAACGGAATTCTAAGAAATATGCCTTTGTCTTTAGGATCCCAAACCAGCGTCAGGTTGCTGATGTCAGCCCACTTCTCGTCTCTCTGGTTATACCCCCATTGCGAATGATGAGTGTTGAAATCTCCTAGGATATTGCTACCGTTCGTGAGGACTAAGTCCATAGTGTCTAGCCAATATGCAGTGGGTGGCTGGCCGTGGTCCATTTGGAGTAGACTAAGCCGAATTAGATCTGGCGCGAGAAGAACTGCTTCAACACTCCACACCTGGGGCTGAGCAGATTCGCCGTACTGCGACTGCGGTGAGATTCCACAAACTGTGTTGCACATTTCGCAGGATTGCTCACTCCGTGCCTTCCCTGGAAGCCTCGAAAATTTTAATTCGGCAACACCGAAAGCGGTGGCCTGGATGGAACATCTCGATGTCAAATTATGAAGATTATAGCTGGCGATCAAGAGCGGCCTGTTCACCTGCCAGCTGAGGGTTTTGCCCGCTGAACTATATATATATGAAATAGTTACTGTATAATTGTTGTTGCGAGTTCAGTTTTATAAATGTTATGTAGCATTAAGTGATAATTAAAATAAATAATAACCGCCAAGGTTAATCTTAAGCACCTGCTACTTGCTCTAATCAACCCCAAAAACAAAGATTAAATAAAAGGTGATTAGTGCAGAGGAGATAAATGTAGTGTAAGTGTGACTATTGAATCGCGATCGCTACTTCTCGCACTGCATACACAGAGAGAATATTTAGAAACAAAATGAATGCGAACTACTGCACAATCCATAATTGCTATGCAAAAAGCAACTAATGATCTTTGCGGTTACTGGAAGCCAACTGTCAAATATAAGCCTACACACAAAAAATACTCTGAGGTTTAATGCATTAATAATAAATATTAAGCAACGGTTGACTAGTTATTAAAAAAAAAAGTCAGAATTTTGTCCTAAATGTCGTCGCTATAAGTGAAATAGCCAGAAAAAAAAGCTTAAGGAAATTGAATGGGACTTTACTTTGCAAACCTTGAGAGATCTTTATAAACAAGCCGTGGTACCGAAAGAAAATTACTCATTCGTTCCTACTGGTGTTCTTCCTTTGGTATGCGTCATTACTAATTCAAAGAAATGTGTTGTAGCAGGCAGGGTCCAATGATGTGCTTAGCCACATCTAAAGCAATATCTATCTGTTTGTCATAAGCTGGATTATTTTTCCAAACACTGACCGAATATTCCGCTGAAGAGATATAGAGTGATGGCTGTAGCTGACTTGGTTATTCTCACTAGATGGTACAAGTTACATTCTGGATGATATTATTCCAAGCAAATGCTTTACGCTTCCTTGTTGGATGAACATATTTCCTCCTTATACTTTTTGATTAACAAGTGCAATCGTACGTTATGCATTGGATGAAGAATTGTAAGAACCTTAGAATTTTAGCAAATTCTAGCCTCTCACCTTTAGGTATTAAGGGGAAAGCTCACTCTTTAGTAACAGGTAGTTTCATTTCGTGTATAGGTTATGAGAGTGAAGCTTTATATAGCATGCAGATACTGTAACCAAACAGACTAAATAAACCCTTTTAGGAACAGTAAAAGTATTCAAAAGTAAATAAAAGCCCTAAAGTAAACCTTTTATAACAGAAAGAAGACATTAGTTTGGGAGGAAATAGGTTAAATCACTCAAAGTCAATTTCAAATAATAAATTGTGCTATAGGTTAACTTCACAGTTTCTAAACCAATTTAAATGCAGTAAAGACTGTCAGTAGTTGCTAAATGCCGGATATAAACTTTGTATAATAATAAATAAACTTTAAATCAACTGAAAATTAAATAATCATTAATAATTCAACTTTGAAATTATGAGCTTCTACTTGGGAGCATTTTGTCATTTCTAAACCGAATTACGAGCAAGAAAGTAACTCAGTATTTAATAAATCAACTAAGTTAACTTCCTATAATAATATTAAAACCTTTTACTAACCTGAAACATGATAATCCATTATAATCCAGTTCAACTCACAAGAGATTTCTAATATTTGGCATTTCACTGTTTTTACACACTTTCGAACCGAATAAAGTAGTTTTAATGAAGTAATAACCCAATTAAAATATAATTTCACTAAAATTTCGTAGTTTCTGAACGTATAAATAACTTAAATCAATTTTTAACACTCCATCAGATGCACTTCACTTTTAACATTTTTTATCACAAAATCCTAGATAGTTTCAAAATAAAAAGTAGATTTCCGGAAAGAACCAAAAATCTAATATCACATATAATAATTTCAGGTAATTCCAAGTAATAGAACGGTTTCTATAAAGACTTAAAATTTATTTCACTACGAAAACCATGTGCCATGTTTAGGAATTATTTACAGTTGCTCAAAATCAGATACAGAGATAAAACAACTTTCAGAACACGTCATTTAATTCAGAGAATATTTGAGTAATTTTACATTTCGGATAAAAGTAATAGAAGTAAAGTTATTAAATTAAAACCGAAATAGCATTTTTAGTAAATCTTATACACCCTGTAATTAAACTATCTGTGCATCAATTTTAATAAAAGTTACACCAATAAACTCAGGAATTTTGGGAGAACACGCTGATAATAATATTATTTGTGTAAATTGTGGTTTAGTTGAAATGACGAAATAAAGAAGCTTCTAGAACAATAGTAATTCCCCAGGGTAGAAAAATAGTTCACTCCTACGCTCAGATCTTTAAAACCAGATATTCAAAATTACTCACTATATATCCATTATTTCTCGATTAAAAAAGTCTAAACACTGTCATACCTAAAGTTTCTCGTAATTGTTTGGTTACCGAGATATTTCCGACCTAAATTTTCTAAGTGTTAGCGGAAAGCTGCGTTTTGGCTCTGACGTCAGCGAGGTTATATATCACAGGACGTGGAGGTGACGACGTCTTTCCTAGTTCCGGAGCTGTGCTATCATGACGTTATAAGTGTGTGTGGGCACCGGTGAGGTTGGTAGCTGTGAATCTAGATTGGCACTACTGAGTCGGCCATGTTGGGACTTTGGGGCGTGCCACTTATTTCATAACATGAACGTGTAATTTTCATCAGGGGTTTCGGTCGGTCTTAACTTCTCTCCACAATCTGCAAACTCTGGAAACGAATGTTCGATTAGCCAAATCAACTTTTGAATGCTGTTTTGAACTTTTGATTTTATCTGAATAAATTTGAAGAACTTAAGAAAAGGGAACTGTTCTTATTTCGTAGTTAACTGCTACCCCTTTCAATATTTGTGGGTCAACAAATATTGTGGCGACCTGAAGCATTCTAGTTGAACCATCCAGGCAACATGGTCAAACCAAATTAAAATATTTCGTAAGTTTTTATCGAACAGTGAGATGCTATCAAGAGTATAAGTTAAGGCACTTAGGCGATACTCAACCCCGGTATCGGCGTGGGTCCTTACAGAATGTTACAGGCTACTGCTATAGTGGCTCTGGCATCATGTTGAAATGGATATCTAATTGCGTGGGTTATCTAGGAATAAAGATAAATGTCAAAAAAGAGTTATCTTACTGGGTTCACAGATAAATAACTAAAGGTTTTTATGATTATCGGGTGGGACAGAATTGCTTGTTGGAGGCATGAAATGTAAATGCAGGGGGCTTATAAAGAAATTCATATTTGAAACCGCTATAATTTCTAAATTTTAAAAGGGATGGGTGCGAGGAAGGTATCAATGCGTAGCGCGGCCAATTTTAATAACCATGAGTAGCTATCCGGTGTCCGCGCCTATTACGAGAACCTTCAGTCTTACGCGTCTGTTCTATACCTTTTCCGATTTAGATCTACGGCAGATCAGTGAGTGTTAGAGCACTAATTTAATCAAGAAATGGGTCGAGAGATTTTAAAGAACTGGATCAACACAAAAAACGCTGCCTCAAGGTCGCAAAAGAGTCATATGCACCGGCGAAACCGTTCAGCAAATTCGAGAATCCAGGAATGTCGACTCGTAAGCGTTCCTCTGCTCACTGAGTGTCTAGATCCACGTCGCAGCGAATTTTGCACCTCGATAAGAAATCCCATCTGTATAAAATTCAATTAGTACAACAAATGAATGCAATAGACTTTGAATCGAGATTAAATTTTTGAAAAAGAATGTTCAACGCCTTCATTGACTTCAATATTTATTTGCTCTTGTGAAGCTCATTTTCATGTAAACGGTTTCGTGAATATTCAAAACTGCCAGTACTGCGCTGCAGAGAATCCTCGTCTAAAACACCAGAAACCGCCTCATTCACCAAAGGTTACGGTGTGGACTGGAATCGCAAGATGGGGTATCATCGGGCCGTTTTTCTTTAAAAATAATTGCGGCCGATCAGTAACCGTAAATTCAGAGCGGTATATGGCTACATTGACGGATTTTCTGGCGCAAAAATTACAACAATCGCGAGGTTACAACAGGAACACTTGGTTTACAGCAGAATGGAACCACGTGTCACTCTTCAAATGAGAGCATGAACGTGGTAAGGGATATGTTACCTCAGAAACTGATTTCACGGAGGGGCGACATATCCTGGCCACTCAGGTGCCCCTATTTAGGCACAGCGGATATTTTAATGGAACGGCACCTTAAAAGCAAGCTATACTCCAATAATCCGACGACATTGCGGCAGTGGAAGCTGAATATTCTGGAACAGTGGCGGATTTTTTTAAATTGTTGTTTATTTATATATATGTATATATAGCTTCACCGATCTTTTAAAGGGCAGCATGATTATAAAGCCTACCCATACCCTACTCAAGCCCCCTCCCCCAAACCAAAAGCCTGGATCCGCCACTGTTCAGGAAGAAATGGAATCCATTTCAAAAGAAACTTTTACGAAAGTTTTCCAAAAATTTCGTGCTCGATTGGAAGATTGTCGTAACCGCCAAGGACGTCATCTTGAAGATTTGATTTAAAAAAAAATACATTTAATTAACTTTACATTGTAAAAAAAATTAAATTCCTTTCAATATAATAGCTTTTTTCTTCCTATTTTAAAAAATGAATTTCTTTCTGGGCCACCCTATATTTTGTATACCATTTGATAAGACAACTCAACTGGACCGGTCACATTGGAAAGTTGGTGGGCAAAGGACACAAAATCTTTCATTTACTGGAGAGGGTGACCAGAAGATATACCAGAGAAGTGAGGAAATTGGGATACAAAACTTTGGTCCCGTCATTGCTTGAATACGGTGGTACAATTTGGGACCCACATTTTGAGTATCTACGTGACAAGATGGCATGCAAAAGGAGAATATCTAGATTTGTAACTGATATGATAAAGGAGCAGGATTGGAGGATTGGGCGTCACTGGAAGACAAGTGGGGGGCTAAGTGAGTGTACTAGGCGTATGTTGGCAATAGGGCTCATAAGGATATTTGTCGAAAAGTTAGGAGTAGTTTATGGAAAGCATAAAATGACCGTGGGCACAAATTGTCACTCGATTTCGTGTGCAAGGGAGTGGGAAAATTTAAAATTAATATTCGTAAATGACAAAAGAAGATGGGTATAGAAATTCAACACTCAAAAATATTAGATAATAATTCAAAATAATAAGAAATTTACATCAGACCATGCGCTCCATCGCAATTCAATTCAGTTAAGTATGCTCGACATCTTCAATACTGTAACCCAATTATGAAGGGATTTTTCGAAATAAGTGAACCTAAATATCAGAATAGACTCAATTTGAGTAAACATTTTTTCAGCTACTTGTTGTGTGTAACTATGAGGTATCTTGGTTATACAGAAACATGCTAAAGATAATTAAAAATCTTTTCACAAAGTCCATTTCCTGTGAACCAGCAGGCAACCAAACACGCAATTTCATGTGGAACTGCCCATTATTTTCTTGCAATCATATAGTCTTATCGAGGAAATCTGGAAACAACAACAAACAGATCTCACAAAATAATAAACAATAAAAAACACACACACCATAGATGAGGATCCGTTCATATCACTTATTCACAAATTTTTAAATATTTCTTCACTTTCTCCATGCTGCGATACATATTAAAGGATACGAATGTACATACGTTTTAATTGCTGCAATTATTGGTTTTAAGCAAACTACAACGAATACTGTAGAAAGAGAGAGATTTAAATATAGAACTAAGTATTTTAAGTTTTCCATTTACATTTGGTCACAGTTCTTCTAGTGTCTCGAGAGAACGTGGAACGCTTAATCATGCCTATAAGAGATCTTATTTCTCTTATCCTAGGTACGTTACTAAGGTAAATTCGTGTAGACATCATTAATATATCTGACGAAATAAGATTGGCCAACTATAACGTAAATTGCACCGTGATTCTCCTTCGTCGCGCTGTGAATTGCTTCCATGATGGATATGTGAGTGGAAAACAAATATTTATTTCTTCTTCTTTAAAAACTTTGTATCAGGTTTGACATTTGCATCCACTCTGCTTCTTACTGGATTTTATTTCTACGGACTACGCCAGGCCTTTCTGTAACCAGAAACGGGCTGAGAGAATCTTTCATGTAAATTACGCAATGGCGTTGGACTGATTTCCGGACATGACATACAACAAATCTTCCAAGTACTCCGTATCTCTTGTTCCACGGAAATCACCTTATTTCTGGCCCTGATGCCTGGCGTAATAGAAAGATCCCTCCTCCATCACTCTTGACAGCGACAGAAGAGGCTCCTTCCTCACTTCTCCACACATTTTGACGGAGACTTATGTATCTGATCGTATAACCTCTGCTATCTCGGAATGTTACCATTGACACTACACCTTACGAACTTCTAAAGATGAGGAGACTTACAGCCCTCCGTTACGTAAGTAGGAAATTCGATTGATGCAGTTGTTTGTAAATGTGCATGAGATGGGAACGCACAGTTTGATATTTTTGTATGTCTGTTAGTTAATTCCAAGAATATACTAATTTTTCTTTGGATAAATAAATTTGTTTTTAATCCTTCTGAAAAGTAAAACTGTTAATAAGAGAAAGGTTGAAAAATTACGCGTAAATGATTTCCGAAGTAGACCAAAACCACTAATAAGTGCATTTTCTTAAGCTAGAAATTTGCCAGAGAAAATTTATCGGTAGAAAATTTAACTGCAAGTGAAGAACAGAATTGTACTACTACCATCAACCAGCGGTCTACTTTGCATGCAACTTGATTAATGGCATTTACACTGAAGTGCGAGAAGTGATGAGACATCTCCTAATATCGTATGAGGCCCACCTTTTTCCATCGAAGTGCAGCAACCCGACTGACATTGATACAACAAGTTGTTGGAAATCTCCTGAAGAAATATTCAGCTATGCGTCCTCTACAGCCGTCCATCATTTCGAAAGTATTTCCGGCCCAGGGCGTTATTTGCGAATTGGCCTTTCAATCTTGTCAAAAAACCAATAGTGAACGATTTTGGCTCGCGCATTATCGTCCTGGAAAAGTCCGTCGTTGTCTGAGAACATGAAGATCATGCATAACTCCAAATTGTCTGCATGAAGATGAACGTTACCATTTACAGTGAATGGGCAGATCAGTTTGACCAGAGATCCCAATCCATACCACATCACCACAGTCCATACGAGGATGGAGTCACCACCAGCTTGCATAGTCTCTTCCTGACAACTGGATTCCACGGTTTCGTGGGATCTGCGCCACTCTCGAACCTTACACATAAACCATAAACAACTGGAATCGTGAGTCATCTGATCGCGCAAACATTTTGCAGTCATCTAGGGGACAACCAATATATTCACCAGCAGAGGCGCTGCAGCTGATGGCGTTTTGTTAGGAGAATCGCTTGCGTCGGTCTTCTGCTGTCATATCCCAGCAGCACCAAATTTCGATGTACCGTCTGCACGGACACGTTTCTCATACGTCGTACATTGAGTGTTGCTGTTCTTTGACGCAGTGCTGCCTGTCTGTTAACGCTGACATCGGTCGTCTCAGTCACTAAGTAGTCGTGGTCGGCCAATGCCCTGCGATGGCGGAATGGAACACCGGAAATTACATATTCTGAGCACGCTCTTGACACTGTGAATCGAGGAATGTTGAATCTAAGAAAAATTTACGAAATGGAAGACTCCTGTGTCTAGCGCCCACTACTATTCCACGTTCAACGTCTGTTAATACATGTCTTATGGCCAAAATCACTTCAGACAACGATATTTGCTCGACTATTGCATACCCCAGTTTTTTATTTAACGCTTAAAACTATTTCGACACCGAATTCTTTTAGAGTGATGCCATCTATCTACGCGCAAACAGTGTAATAGGATATCAATATTTCAGTGGAACTTTATTTATGAGGACATTAATTCAGTGATAGTAAAACGGTGTAGGTAAAAATGATTTAAGAAATACGAAACCTTGGTTAGCAACTTATTATAGACAGAATAGTTTCTGTATGCTTTCATCTTGCGTGAAGGAAATCTACAAATGGTCCACAATATTTGAGTTTTTTTTTTTGTTTTGTTGAAATTATGAAAGCACTTACGTAAAAATGGGTTGTTAAAATTTGTAAAACCAGCTTATATCACCACATAGTTTACAGGAATGTCGAGTCATTGGGGTTATCATCATCAAGGTTTGCATTTTATTCTAGACGGGACGTAAAACTTTCTATTGGACGCCATTCAAGATACACCGCAGCATTTCAGGGCGGGGGGATATTCAAGTCGGCGCTCGGCATCAGGGAAGGTGTGGGAGATGCTTCCTGGTTCGGCGCCGGAGAGTCGTTGCGGCAGACCGTTTATCGACTGACCGCATCCGAGACGCGTTCAATGAGCAACGTCGTGCGGTCGGCAGGGAAGGCAGTGCCACCGTGCTGTGAGGCAGCCATCGACATTAATGAGGGGACGGTGATAGTGCCGGATGGTCTATAACATCACAGCGATCACAGCGTATCTCACGGCGTTCAGTCAGTAGAATGCTTCAAAATGCAATCACGAAGAAGACTCTCATGATGTCAGAATTCGAATAACCATTTTTAAGATTATGCTCGATGAGAAACATGTCTTTTGTGTCTGAATAATTTCACAGATAGTGTCAGTCCACAAGAAAGGAAAAAATTGCAACAAACACATATCTTAGTTTCATTATGTTGGAATGTGTCATTTTCTTTACAGCAACCATTAAAAATTATTTTATTATTCTTTAATAAAATCTTTTCCAAAATGTAATTAGGTTTTTTAGTACCTTATGATGTGTAAACTGCTCATAAACAATGGAAACTTAGCTCGATTTTTTTAAAGGTATTCAACCCTTAAATCGCAATAGCCTGAATACTGAAGTAATTAACAAGCATCGTACTGGGCACACATTTTTATCTTAAATCTTTAGACGAACATTTCTTGTATATATATTTGCTATCTCGGAAAAGGCTCTAAACAATTTGAATAAAATTTCATATATAGATTGCATTTTGCTTTTAAAGTTTATATATATATATATATAATAGGTGTCTTCCAAGACACACCCAAATAAAAAAAAAAAAAATCTTATATTTGGTATCTCGGAGATGTTTTTGGTACTAATAAGCCCACTGATGTTAGTTAGGTTTGTCTTTGGTTAGACCAAGAAACTGTTTACTTCATAATGCCCATGAAGCTTTCAAGAAAAACTTTAACCTTTTTCAAACGTATGTAACTATTTCCACAAAATCTTACTTATTCAACAGAAATCGATAGACGCCGAGCAAAGCTTGATCACTAGGGTACTTCTATTTTACGTTATATCGGGGAATTTCTAGTTCTCTCAGATAGAAAGCAGAAGTTCATCAAAATGTAGCATCGGTTAAAATTTTTTATTTCACATATAAATTTTTGAATAAATTTCTTGCATTATTAGGCTATTAAACCGTCACTTTTATTATAATTGCCGAGTTTCTGTTAATTTCATCTATCACAAATATAATTATCCTTTATTTCTCCAAATATCTCAAGGGCTTTATTTCTAACAGATCTGCAATCCAAGCAACAATTCGTAAGGTTTAAGGGATACCAAATCATTCGTTCTTATTCACAGCCGATTCTCAAGGACCTCGCTGAATACTGATACTGATTGCTTAACAGACTACTACCGTAGGGACGCTAGGTGATTTTTTTTTTAAATCTTTCACCAAAGAATGATTGTTAAAACAATTTCTGAATGGATTTTGAATTCAATGCAATAACAAGACTGATGACATACATTTTATCTAACTGTTTTTACTTCGACATTACACTCGTATAAGGCTCTAGACTCATCCAAAGATGCTAAAGCACATTAAAAAATCTCCAGAGAATATTTCTGCTCGACTACTCACAAATAATTACCAAAATTTCGCCACGCAAGATAAACATCCAGAACACAATAAAGGGTTTAGCCAGACGTTTTTAGAGCGTTAACAATCCAACTTACAATTCAAATTATACAAAAACAATAACAATTTATAAAAAAAAAAGCACTCACAATCCTTATGAAACACTTTTTCAAAACGTAGGAAACAAAACGTTAGCTTGGAAATGCAGTATCATAAGAAGTGGAAGTAAATATGGGAGTGACACAGGGTAGCGTATTGGGACCGTTGCTATTCATTATTCTAATTAATAATTGTGTTGATGGTTTACTATCAGAAATTAGACTGTTTACAGATGAAATAATGCTATACAAAAGAATCAAAACGGAATAGGACTGTAAACAGCTGCAGGGTGATGTTTACAGTATATCTATTTGGATTAGTAAACATGGGATGAAGATTAATGCAGCTTATTAAATACACAGATAAAAAACTAAAGGTTAATTATGATTATAAGGTGGGGAAAGATTTGCTTGTAGGAGACTTGAAACGTAAATATGGTGGTATTACATTTGATAACAAACTTAACTGGGCAGGACACATTGGACAGGTAGTAGGAAAAGTTTTCAAAATTCTGCACTTATCAGAGAGAGTGTTGGGGAGATGATCAAGAAAGTAAAGAAATTGGGTTAAAAACTTTGGTCAGATCATTGCTTGAATATGGTAGTGTAATACGGGACCCACATTTTGAGTATCAAATACAGGAGTTGGGGAGGGTGCAAAAAAGGAATGCTAGAACGCAATCAGTAACAGATATGATAAAAGAGCTGGAATGGGATTCATTGGAAGACAGGAGGAGGGTGAAGAGTGTCATGGAAGTATACAAGGCGTACATTGGTGATAAGGCATGGAAAGATATTAGTGTAAGAATGAAAAGTAATGCATTGAAGGGAAAAGGTGAACATGACCACAATCTGGCACTCGTTTTCAAGCACAAAGGTGTAGGAAGATTCTCTTTTTTAGGGGAGGGGGATTGGAATAAGTTACCAAGAGAAATGACGAATGAGTTATCAAAAACGTTGAAAGAATTTAAAGTTGACATTTGTAGAGGGTATATGCAGGTGGGTGCAGGAAAGGGAGAGGATGGGTGTGTATGGAAATTGCCACCGAAGCGTGCCCTCCATTGTAATTAAAATTAAATTTAATTAGAGTGGAACATGAAGCTAGTATATGCATTTAAATCTAATGTGCAACATAAACCACTCAAAATGCGTGAAAATCATCCTACTTCTGGTCATGTTACACATCATTTACACAGTCTCCTTTCAAAAAAGCAATATTCATTCAGCAGGAAAATTATATAAATCCATAATTAATCAGCTTTCATGTTTCTGTACTTAATCCAAGATGAGCGCTGTTACACGGTGCTGATAGTGTTTTTTGGTTCATCCATTTCCGAGGCTTTTCGATGCTAATTGAGAGGGTAAACAGCCCTTTGCAAAACCTCAAACCTAGAAGACCAAGAAGTCTTTTGTCAGGGATACCACTCACCAGCTGAAAACTTCCCTGTTTTGAGTTACAAATATCGCACCCTTAACCCACTTCCGTCTGCTACACTCCAACAGGTGCGCACTCGTTCAAAGGATTTATTGCTGGAGCTGATAAAAGGACTGAGAAGCATTCTTCATTGTTTCACTATCCTGACTTATCCAACTTGCGACAAGAATCTTAAAGCCACATAAACATTGGGAAATGTAAATACTGCTTTAGTAACATGCAACTTAAAATCCTTAACTTTACAAAATACTGTATCTGGTTGTACTAAGGTTCAGCAGCAATGAGGAATAAAAATACTTCTGCGCGTCTATTGAAAGAAAATTCGAGAATTTATGACGTGGGGTTAAAGATGATTAGCGAAACTACAGAAAATTCCTGATACATCCAAGCGTTAAATGCTTTGGTGTTCAGAGTACACAGTGGAAATTAGCAACCGAGGATCCTGAACATATTCAAATACGGGAAGCCCTTTTTAGATGGATGCCTGCAGTTATCATGAGGGTCTTTTAAATCTGACTAATAAGTTGAAATGAAACGTAAAAAATATATACGTAAGAAATAGGAAGTGAAGTTATTAGAAAGAATGCGATCACAACGACTCGTCGCTGCATCTATCTAAATATTGCTTCCGCCAATACACATCGTTCAGAACGACGGGGTTGCAAGGACGGCGAAGTTAAATGTCTGTCTCATGTAGGATTCATTTTTTAGCAATTACAATAAGGAAATTGAGTGGAAGAATTATAATAGCTCCTACACCATCGATGTGCATTATATGTTGTTTCAGGTTAAAATTTGATGCACTAGCTTCTTAGTCGATATTGTTTAATAAATATTGTCCATAAAACCCACGAGAGAAATATCACAGGAATAAACACTTACGAAACACGGGTACTTTGTACAAGTTACTAGGTAGAAAAACATGTTCTTATCTGTTCTTGTTAGATACTCGTGATAGAGATATACGTAGATGCAATTCTTACTTGATTCCAATTGCAATCTATATGTATAAAGATGAATGTTTGTTCTTCATACAAATCCACAGTTTTCATCTGATCTCTATGAAACTTTGCACACTTACCCTTTGAAACAAGGAGAAAAATACTGTGTACATTTGGTTGAAAAATTATTTGTATAAATAATACATGTTGTCTTATAATTTCGAAAAATTACCGAACGGCGATAGACAGACGCGTTGAATGTCTAGGTCTCTGTATTGACTTTCGATACAGCGGTCGGGTAGCTCAGTGGTTAAAACGCTTGCTTACTGCTGTTTGGATCTTGGTCACCGGTTCAAATCTCCATAGAGGCGAAGATTTTTAAAAATTGTTTTTGATCTTAAGAGTCACGCCTGGACCGTCGGTTATTCGGATTGAATGTTAAAGTGTACATACCACAAATTTAGGGGTGAAATGCGAGGCAAATATTAGGTAGTCTTGCAGAGCTGTTGGTGTACATTTTTTTATGTTATATTGATCCCTCAGGGGTGATTTACAGTCAGTGTGTGTGTGATCTGCAATAATATTACTATAAATGCGGAAGTAAGTCTCTGTCTTTTTTTTACGTTTTGACGACTAAATGCCTCTACCGATATTGATGGAATTTGACAAGAAAATCTGGAGGAAGCGCACAGGACATTTTTTTTTTTTCCGGTATGATTAACTGTTGTAGTCACGAAATTTTGAGAAGTTATCGAATGGTGACATAGAGACGGGTGTGTGTGTTAGTCTGTAATGTTACGTCGGTTGCTCAAGATGTGCTTCTTGCGCGTTATGTTAGAGTATAAATTCTTAATAAATTTTGTTTAGAGAAAAAACATATTATTTAGTGTAAATGTAGATATTCTCTGTCCTATTACTTTGTGTCTGCTTAAATGTTTCTGGCAACAGTTTATTTTGCCTTCTTTTTTGACATGCCTTGGGGCGTAAACTGGCCTAAGTTGTAGCTCTAGCAGAGCACGAGCGGCTTAAGTTATTAGAACCCAAGAATCGGATGCTCAAGCTGAAGTAAGAAGAAAAGTCCAAGCTGAAATAAACCTGCCCTTAGTTAACACCATCCCCCCTCCCCACATCCCCTCACCTTCGTTTGTTTTCCTGTTTTTAAATATATTGGAAATTGATTCTCTTCAAGAGACAGGTTCGACGGTAGAATGATATAGTGATGGCTTTCCTGTCATATTATGCCAACTCGGTGTTGTTTGGGACCAATCCTTCGTTACCAACAACTTTCTATATTCAATTCTGGTAAAGAAATTCTTAATCCTCGCGTACTAAGTCGCGGGTATCATCTAGTTCAATATAAAACTGAATTTATCTGAGAAAATGTGAATTTTTCTAATCAACACTCCATTTTGTTTAGTCAGAATCGCAATCTTACGCTATGACATCGATGATGCTGGGTGAAGAGAAACTGCCACTTTCGCATTCGTGCAAACAGTTATCCGTTCGATAGGACCGTCCATCCGTACGCATAACCTACGCCACACCTGGACTAGTGACTAAACTTGTAAGCCACCATTACCACCCTAAAGACGTGTCTGTCTCATCACCGAGTTGCCACATCTGATTCTTCTATTGCATATTTTCGATTTTTCATTGTAACCGACCCTGATGGGTGAGCGGTAACGTTGGGGACTGCCATTCTGGATAACCAGATTTGTTTCCCACCCAGTCCTTCCGAATTTTCATCTTCCAGCGTTTCTTGAACTCGCGCTCGGCGAATGACAGCTTGACTTATCCATAAAGGCTAATTTCCTTTGTATTTCAGTGATCCTATTGTTGCTGCCCTCAAACCCAACTTCCTATTAATTTCAATTGTATGAATTAAGTACACTGATGCTGGAGAGAGATAAACACTGATTTACTTTAAATTTGCTTATATTTCGTACGAATATTATTGTTTTGATGTAATGAAATTGTGTAAATGGTATAATTAAAAGCAGAAAGAGATTTAAATGATAAAGACTGTAATCATGAATATCGTGTGACTAATAACGTTTTGAATATGGAATTGGACATGTTTAAATTTGTCAGTGTTATATTCAAATATTTCTTCAATGGTTATATGTAATTTTGTGTATTTTTTAATTTATTTTTTTATTGTGTTCCATTGTTTGGAGCGATTGTTAGCGGTCCAGAAGCATCGGGCGTTGTTTTTAATGTTTTCTCGATAATTCTGTACTTTCGTTATGTTATGCCGAGATCGCGAGCTGCTTTTCGCTTAAGTTTGCATGAAACTATATTAATAGGACGCTGTATCTGTGGTATTAGTAAAGTGCTTTAGAATCATTGGAAGAAGTTGATGTCTCATCCACGTAACGTTTATGACGTTGATAACGATTTCGGTGGAATAAAAAAGGTAAACCGTGTATCGCTGGTCTTGTTTGATAAACTACCTTTCACTTAAAGGTTATAGGAATTATCACATTATGATGAAAGTGTAATCACCTGGCGACCTGACTAAAAAAAACTTTTAAATCTGAGTACTTATTAGTTAACTTAAGGCGACTTACGAGTTGTTTATTAGTAGGCCTACTATCCCGTCTTTATTGCCTTTCTTATCGACGGGCATGAATCTCCGTATCACTGTCGCACCGTCTAGCGCCACATAAGTAGAAATGCAATAAGTAATCCCACCTCCACTTACCACTAGACCAGTCGCTTCTCACGTCCAACGCTTGTCGTCCGTTGGCAGTGTGCGTTTCGTCGTCGCTAAGCGCAGTGAACCCTAGAACTGCTAAGCCATCCTATACTAGTCACTTATCATTCTCGTCATTTTCATATCTTCAGGGGTTATTAATGCTGTTTCAAATTCTACTAAACCTAATGAAAACAAATGTAAATCACATAAAACAATGTATTTCGGAAATCTCTGATCGTGTATAGGGACCACAATATTTTCGATTTACTACCATTATGAAGTTGAAACAGAGCAATTGCACTCAGCTTTAATTTTCTGTTTTAAATTTTAAGAATCAGAATTTATAGTATTTCTGTCTAACATGTATAGCACTTACTACCAATGGACACAATTTACCATTAACTCTAACAACTCATAAAATGTTAAGATCTAACTGTAACCATATTATAAACAAACTTGCGACAAAAGACAAAGTTCTGTTTCATAACTGAAACATACTCATATATATATATATATATATATATATATATATATATATATATATATATATATATATATATATATTGCAAGAAGGCTTAACGTGGTTAACTTGGTCAAAGTTTGCCTCAATTAATATATATATATATATATATATTATTAATCATTATTGCCCTTGAAGACTGTTTAAACTCAAATTATTCATGATTTCTCAGTTTTTGTTTGTATTTGTCTTCTTCCTCTTCTATTCCCAAAACTTCTTCATCCGTTCATTGTGTACCTGTTTCCTTTGTTCAGTCCATTTTGTTCCTGATTTCTTCAGTATTTTCAATTCTGTGTTCACAATTTTGTTCCTGAATTGTACCCTTTCCCGTGTCAATTCCTTGCTGATCCCTGCATGATTCAAGTCCTCTTCTATTTCCTGCAACCAATTGGTTTTCCTGAGTGAACTATTTACCACATCAAAGATCCTCTTTATGAGTCTAGTGCTGTTAATTCGCTGTAAATGTCCATAGAATTGTAATCTACCTCTTCTGATCATGTCTGTCGATCTATCTGTTTGTTCGTTATATATATATATATGGCGAATATTTTCACAAATTTTCTCCCAACAAATTATTTCAAAGCAACTTGGAAGTCTGTACCGTAGCGTCGAAGAAGTTCTCTTAAATATGTACTTTTGCATTTCTATACTTACAAATTTCTGTTTCGACGGTAAAAGGAAGCCACTGAATTCACAGCATGATCATTTCTAATCATATTTACATTTTATCGAATGATTTAACTGCAGCTAACTTAAGAAGGCAGAAATATATCTAGAAACACCCGTTGTTCACATTTTCGTTAGAGTGACCGGTTTTTTCAGTGTGCTAAAATGTTTTGTGTACCTAAAATTTTAATTCAAAAACATTAATACGTTGTATTGTGTCATAAACCATATTTATTCGTGTTTTTGACGCCTTGAAATTGTTCGTCATGTTTACACCTATATCACAATGTTGTAAAGTCTTTATAACTATTTATTTTAAAGTTGTTTTCATTAAGTATTAACTGTTTATAATAGAAATCCTATAGTTTGGGCTATTGTCTGGCGTTGTGGAAACGAAAAGTGACGCCTCTAGATGATTACATACGAGTAAAATGTTGTTCTGCCAGTGGACACTGGTAGGAGGAAGCAACACTATTTTTCTCATCTAGTACGCATTTGTATCTTCGGTAAAGATTCTGATGCCTATTTAGAAAGTTTTTTCTCCAACGAAGGGGGAGTATCTTGCAATTAGGAGTAGTTGCACCATTTTTAAAGATTATAATATAATATTCTGATCGAGAGATGATTTTTTTTATTGGTAGCCTATAAGTAATGTATTACTGTACATGTAAACATGAAAAATGTAAAATACTGATTAAAACAACTTAAACTACATGTTTGGAGGCAACAATATGTGGTAGCTTAATTCGTTATGACCTACGTTCACCTGATATAAATTTCAGATTTTATCTTTAGTTATTAGAATCTTGAAAGACCCTAATACAGAGAATGTAGTGAAAAAAAGTATATGAAAAATTGTGCATTTGCAAAGGTCGTCGTTATTTTAAGATACTTTAAAGTGAACTGTGCTTGTGTCTATGTTACATTTATGTTAAAGGCAATGCCCCAGTACTACAGATCAAATTTAAACGAGATACCGTGTTTAACTTTACAATAGTGTCGGATTAGTGGACAAACGTATATATTTCGTTCCATACCTTTTCTGTAATTTTCGCAAATATCGTATATAAATAGTAGGGTATAATAGTTTCATTGCACTATGATCAATAACAACTTTGATTGCCTTTGTTAATTAATGGCATTACTGTTTTTTTTAAAATAATTACTCTCATAATAATGAGTAGAAACCGCTGTGAAATATTTACAAAATTCATTAGGCATGTATGATGGGTATTTTTTTATCTTAAACTTTCTCTCCCTTTTCGACGCCAACGAGATGTAAAAGGATAATAAAAAAAAATTGATTGTAGTTATATGTATGATAAACATTTTTGTGTGTGATAAAATGTTCACGAAGGTAATGAACAGGCATGCCCTAGGCCGATACGTGAGGTGATCACACCTGTGGTTCGTGTGGACTGCAGTGTTGGGCTGTGGTTTGCAGGGTGGCGTGGCGGAAGCTGCGGGAGCGCGCGGGAGACGGCTACTCGGGCGTGCTGCAGCGCGAGGACACCTCAGACCCGCTGGGCGGCGGCAGCAAGGCGCACAGCGGCAACCTGCTCGTCGCCGCGGACGAGGTACGCCCCCGCACCTCACACACAGCTATCACCAACACACAGCAACGTTATTAGTGATTAAGCTAGTTTGGCTGATTGCGTACTGAGGTCTCGCCGACGGAAAATCGAGTTCTAGCTCCGCCTGCGTACCGCAAATACTACTTGAAATTTTGTAGCTGGTTTCCAGTGAAAATTTATACGAGCGCTATGCTGTTTGCCATGTTATATGGGTCAAACCGATAGACATTGTTTCGAGCTTATTTATAGGTAAAGTAACGAAATGAAAAACAATTACGGGAGTGGCTTGTTGAGAGGTGTCATGGAAGATCACTTACTTATCTGACCATGTTTAACAGCCACACATTCAATGATATCTCTCAAACACACTATAGTGACTTTCTTCTTTTTTCTATTTTGGTAGTGTCCGCTTGATGTTTCTTCAATACTTCTCTGCAAGCATGTCCTCTTACACACAGAGACATTGATTTTGACCCAGGGCAACAAACTTATATGTGTAAGATCGAAGGGTTTCATGACGTTATATATTAATAAAAATCTCTCGAGTTAAGAAATTTAATTCGAGAACCTTTTATCAGCATATACGTGGATTTAACTTACATAATGTGATTTTTATGGCACATGCCACCTTTATGCTATAGAATCCAGAAGTTATGTTTTCCTTTAACAAGGTATTGTTTGAAATGTAGTCTTCATGGGTTTTCCGCGGAAAACCCGTGAAGACTACATTTCATCGATACGCCGTGAAAGCCTTCAATCTCACACAAGGTATTGTTTGACACAGAATAATTACCACGGCGGGCTTCGTAAGCGATACAGCGCATGACAATATTACCCCGATAAAGCCCATCACTTCTCCACGTCTAACGTCTAGAAATGCCAGCGATGTCCACTCTGCACGCTCTTCAGTAGAAGGGCCTGTAAGAACTCTCCTCTAGAGGTAAAACAGCCATTTGTGGCACTCATCAGTCGCCATTCCTAGATGAGACAAGGTCATTGGGCTTTACCCCCCCCCCCCGCCCCTCTCCCTGTCTCATCAAATTGCTTTCAAAGACCTGAATGGAGACTATTTTCATATTTTGCTAGTTAATCGTCCCTTAGTTTCTAAATCTGAAATTTCATACTTTGCTGAATGTAATTTTTGGCTCCGTATGTAACACATGCAAAAGTGGTTTCTGTGCGACGATACTTTTTTTTAGAAATTTCTGGAAATTCTTTACCCCCCAATCTTTTTAGTCCAAATTTAACCACTGACTTCGCAACCATTTCATGTGTCATAATCGCTAAAGTTATCATTACTCACATATTTCCTGTTCGTGTTGTAAGGTTTGCAAAATCCTTACTTTTGCTATTACTGAGTTACTTGTTGCAATGCCAGGCAGAACCCTACTTTCACATTTCTTCCATTTCGTAACAGTTTTGATGAAGTTTTTTGTACGTTGACAGGCGATCAGTTTCACTCCCATTCACCATTTATATACTTTTATAAAATATTAATGGAGAGAACCTAAAATCTGATAATGAACCCATTTGGCCTTATACTTATTTACCGATATCTCAGTACTAGAGCACTGAAATAAAAATAGTAATGGTGTCCGTAAACAAAGCAAGACACAGCCAATTATTCATCCATACAGCCATCTTCATTGATTCATTGAAGTACAAAGTTCTTTTGGCTCCGACCCCTAGAGATTTCATGCTTTCAAGTTTTTCCTTTGTGTTTGCACTTCAGGGGATAAATATTGGCCTGTTTGGAGGCCTTCATAAAGCCTCTTTCGGCTGGTAACGCTTCTGTTGTTAGGTTGGAAAATTTGGGATCGCGAGTAAAAATCTTACAAGTGGTTCGATATACCTATGATCTCTCTTAACATGGCTAAGTGTAATTAACTTTTTCAAAGCTGTCTGTGAAAGGCATTTTTTCTCATCAGAAACCCAGCAGCCTTCGGGAGAAAATGTCAACAGAATTATTGGGCCAGTCTATTTGGTTTCATACCATAGCCGGCAATTTAAGCTTCGGTTTTCAGACGAACACCGGCAATGATCGATTTCTCTTCATATTCCTTGTCAAAAATCCTATACCTACACTCACAACCCACCGTTGTCAAACGTTTAACCCCAAATAATGAACGAAAAAATTTTTCAGTAACAAAATCATAAATCACTTCGAAATTTTGAGTGATGGTTTGCGCAGATGCTGTTGAGCTATTTACAGAAGCTTCAATTTACGTGTCATATTGCTGTTACACTTTATGGGCGAGGAAAAAAAACTGTACTCTCAAATGGAACAGCGCATCCAAACACAATCAAAATTTCAAAAGTGGAATTTATAAACCATTACGAAAGCAACAAAACAGAAAAAAACACACAACACATAATTAAAATCACCGTTACTGTACGGAACGTTGGAATGTGTGTTAATGTTGAAGTTATTCTAGAATCAATACCAGGCACTACTGTTTGGAAGCGAATATTTCATCAACAGTAACAGCTGTTGTTTTAATCAAAACTGCTTGAAATACGTTTATCGTTCAACTTACGAAATTGGCTCTCATAACATAACCATTCAGTTAGAGAACAAATGTTTAGTCCAAGTTTTCGAAGCTTTAATAGCTTAACTGTAGCTCGAATAAACTTTATTAAATAATCTGTTGCACTAGCGATTCTTGCTGTGAACAAGTTAACAACTCAAACACGAAACTCATCCAAAGAAGCAATACGGAACTTCGCAGACAACCCCTGCGACCTACCGGCACAACAGCACACTTCGACTTTGCTCTAATTAAACGCTACGTGTAAAGCTGGAGAAATTTCGGATTACCTTCTTTTTTCCGCTTCCAAAAACAACATCTAAATCTTTTACATTTAATTACGAGAACAATATTATTATTGCAATATGTATCCCGGTATTTTAAAATTACAAGAAAGAAATTTTCTTGTGTAAATTTACACATTTCCACAAATCACATTGAAGATTTCCCTGTGACGTAATATAAGCAACGAAATAAAATTAATTCTGTACTGGACTAAGGTGAAATTGTATCTCAGCGTTTGTTTTGTAATTCGCCACTATAAATAACACGTATTATAAACACTAAGTGCACATTTTTTTAACATAAAAACAGTTCATGTTTGCGAGATAATCACTTATGGAACTTAATGTATTCTCTCTTAATGATACGATACCAAAAAGAATAAAAAATGGACTTAAAAAAGTTGTTTTTAACTAATGAAGTCCGAATTAAGATACTATTACCATTTTCGTATAAGTGTAAACACTTCGGCCATATTGTCACCAACTCTCCTAATAAAACAGTAATAAATATGTTGCTTAAATGGGAAACAAATCAGAAGAAGTGTAAATTAAAACGTTTTGCCTGTCCTGAAAAACATGATTAGAAAAAAGTAATAATTATAATACGTCAATAGTTAACTTAGTTGGAATCCGAAGATTGGTTTGATTCTAGAAAAAAAGTGACAGAGGTAGGATTTTCTTCCTCTTGGACCTACAGTTTAATGTTAAATCCCAACCACACATTATTCTATCTGCTACATTATTGATGTTGAACATAATTGTATTAATTGTCATAGTGGGCATATTTAAAAATAAACGATTTTATTTGTAACAAAACATGCCTTGATTTCTTATGCTTCCATGATCGTCTTTGTTTATAATAACTGCATTTTCTGGAAATGCCGGCTTATTTGTTTGCATTTCTAAGCTCGTTGCTATGTAGGCTATCATAGCATCTCTGACGAAGGCTGCACGGTGTTAGCCGAGAGCTTAGAAATGCAAATAAATAATGCGGCATTCCCGGAAAATCCAGTAATTACTAAAACATGGCTTACACAGAGCCTAAAAGCTACGAAACTTTAACTGACTATAAGTTAAATTGTAAATTTAAATCAGATCACAAACAAGTTACTGCACCGTTTCTTTGCACACAGTGTTACCAAAAGTAATGAAAATTTACCGCAGAAGTTAAAAATTATTTTTATAGTATGAAGTATGTAAAAGTACTGGGCTTAAGTAAAAGAGCTAACATGGATGGAAAATGTATTTTTTATTGTTATTAACATTTTGACCACTTGTCAGCTTGGAATCTAACATTAAGATCCAAGCCCTTCTTTTCCTCTCTTCTCATAACTTCTTCTGTATCTGTTATTGACCTACCTCTGTTCAGCTGTTATAACTCTTCTGGGTTGTAAGTTTGCTTGAAGCGCCGGAACTTAATCAGTCTCCTGAATTATTTTTTCCTGTTAACAATGTCCTATGTGACCTTGAGTCTTTGCATAACCTCTACTGTTTCTTTCAGTCATGTTGTTTTGTTTTTTTTTAATTTGGAATTTGAAGTCAAATATTTTCTTGGTTAGCCTGTAACATGTATAAGTAACCATAAGATTCTCTTGGTATATACGTTTTTTTTCCAAAAGTTATCTTTGTTTTTCTTGGAAATTTGTTTTACTTCTATCATTACTAAAAACAAAAAAACAAAAACTCAACCATTTAGCTGTAGATATCAAGTATAAAATAATTGTAACATATGCTAAGCAACTAAGATCTTGAAAGGATAAACTAATGGCGCCAAATTCTAAAATCCCCTACGTTTGAAAAGAAACCTGTATATGTTTCATCCATGGAGGAAGGAATAATATGGAGACGACGCAAGAGACCTTTGCCACGCATGGAAGTGAAGCAGGCCGGCGGAGGAGTGGGGGGGCATGGCCGGAGTGGTGGGGACTTGACCGCTTCCCAACAAACACGGGGAGTATGGTTAAACACCTCAAGGGGACTCTAGGATAAACGTGACGCCGCAATCTGGTGATGGATTATTATGTAACTCGATGAGACAAATAAAAAATGAAGAATAAAATTTTTTGATATCCTGCTTAGTTTTCGAGATATTCTGTCTCAAATGTGAAATGGTTTTGGTTGAAATTCAGAAGAAAAAATTATTCAAAGTCAAATTTTATGATGAATTTTTATTTAAAAAGACGAGACAAATAAAAAATAAAGAGTAAAATTTTTCGATATTTCACCTAGTTCTCGAGATATACTGTCTCAAAAGTGAGGTGTCTTGAGTTGAAATGCAGAAGAAAAATTTCGCAAAAGTCAAATTTAATGATGGATTCTTATGTAACACGACGAAAAAACTCGATAATAAGGAATAAATGTTTTCGATATCTTGCTTAGTTTGGGGGATATACAACAACCAAATTGAGGGGTTTAGGTTTGGATGCAGGCTGGACCAAAAATTAATTCTGTCAAAGCCACAATGATTACATGGTTGACATGCAGAATGGATATTTCAGTTTATTACTACCACTTGTGGTTAGTCTGAAATGTGTCCTAGACCAGAAAAAAGTAAGAGGACCCACTCTAGGGATGAGCAACCCAGACATTTTGTAGGCTGGTACCAGAAATAAAATGTTTCCGCATAATTTATAGTTAGTATAAAGTGTATCAACAAAAAGTAAAGAGTGATACTTTACTATAATGTATGGTTGGCATCATGCGGTGTTCTTTTAAGTAACTTCAAGCAAGTGTGCTCCAATCATAAATGCGATGATGAGTCACTGTCTGAACAAGCCTATACTTTTTTCAACAAAATAACTTATCACGCTAGAAGAACTCTACTTCAACTTCTGTTTAAAAGGGCAGAGACTTTATTATTACCTTTAAAAATAAAAGAGTCATTTCACAATTGTTGCTATTACAGGAATGTACAAGGAACTTTATGAGACAGAATTTGATTCATTATTTTCCTTTACTTCACATTATTAATAATGAATTAACATGTGGTTAAAGGTAGGAACCGTGCACAAACTACACGGCCTGGTCCGGGGGGGGGGGTGCTGGAAGGCTACGTTGAGCTATGTAGGGAGAGGGGGGGGGGGATTCCAAGCCAGGCCACGTAGCTATCCTTTCATAAAATTTGTCACAGTTAAAATGAGGAATGGAATTCACAACAGCATGTGAATATTTATTGGTTTAATTCTAGATGGCGATACCGCTATAGCACCTTTCTGCCGCACGCAGCTATCAAAGAATTATCCGTACCACTTTTATGACATTTTTCTTCTGGTCCAGGCTGTATTTCAACCTAACCTCAACTGCTAGGAATAATTAAAAAAAAGCTAGATCCCTGTACTGGTAGTAGGCCTAAAGTAGTTGTAGCAGTATCATGATCTAGAATTAAAACCTATTTATTTCCCTCAGCTAATTATCTCCTTATGTAATTTATAATAGTCTGACAAGAGAAAACAGTGCAAAATGTCTTCTGGAATCAAAAGGGGAAAAAAAACCTACTTGCTAGGTGAGGGGGGGGGGGAAGGGGGGTGGAGGCAAAAGCCAAGTTGGTCTACATGGGGAGGGATAGTGGTTCACAGGAGGCCAAATTGGAGCTATGTGGTTTATGCACGCTCTCTTATGTATGTATCTCAATTGATGCTATCTATAAACATTAGAAATTAAGGAAAAAAAGTCTGTTAAAAATTATTTTAATAGAATTTTATTTGCCAAAACATCTACAGCCACAAAAAAAGACTAAGGGTATTATTATTTTATTTAATTTCAATGGAGCACACGCTCCATAATATCCAAGTGTAATTAGGAAACAGTGATACAAGATTGATTGAAACAGAAAGTTTATATATGTAATTTGAAAGTGTCACCATATGGCAAGATAATACTTGACAGCAGTAGGAGCACTGGATTCTTAGGTTTTCTGATTCATGTTTGAAGTATTTCTTTAATTCCTTAGTTATTGATCAAAAAATCTTAAAATATATATTAGCATATAAATTTAGTCAGGATCACTTTGAAATATTTTTACAATGTATCAGATCTTTGGGGGGTGGAGGGGGGGGGGAGGAATTCAAACAATCCCACTGCCCATACACTTTAAAGCAGCTTATAAAAAAAAAAACTACTCTTGAAATGTGAAGTGAAATATGCAAACACTGGTAATTGTATACTCCTGGAAAAATTGTTAATCATGCTCCAGAAACATATTATAAATTTTACATCAAGACATCATCGAATTATTGAAGAGGAAAAAGAATTACAGTTTCCTCCCAAGTCCGACCACGAATGTGACGAAAGAAATCGTAATAGTAAATTCACTGAATCACGAAGTAAAACACGCCCCTTTAAATCTCATTTTAAAACACTCGTTAAAAAATAATGCTAGTCTATTATGTGCAAATAGCAAGGTTTGCTGATTTTCTACACTACACCAAGAAAAATTTGAGAACCAAGTCATCCCATTGAGAGCTATGACTAAATATTTATAGACGTGCTGCAAAGTTTGGGCTGTCCTACCGCTCACTTCAACAACGATAATTACAATTCAACTTACTTATGAAATGATATTCCAGGTTCATTCCTGTCTGGCCTATTTGTGCAACCGTACGCAACAACAAGCTGGCATTTTTAAACACTTATACACAATACTAAATGAAATAATCACTGCCTCTACCACAATGTGAACACCTTAATTGTTGGGAAGCGCCATATGGTCGCTGCCGGTGCTGCCACCATGCGGGAGAGTTTAGTGCTTGCTTCACCGATTTAAGCTCACTTCTCCTCCATATAATTCCTTCCTCCATGGTTTCATCTTGCTACCACCGCGGCAGTAAGTCCTATGCCTATTGTCGCAGAGAATTTGTTCGTTGAATGGTAAAGTCTATTGATACTCCATAAAAGCTATGAAGTCTGCAGAACCTTAACAATCACGCACAAATATACCCGGGAATATCACTGATGTGGTTTCCACTCAAGATTACCTTGTTAAAGTTTACTGAATTTTATACTCTCTTGTCGCTTTGTAATAAAATCCGGCTACAAACCCTAGAAGATTTGTTGTCATTTATTCGCCGGGAAAGCCTGCATTCGCGTACGAGAATATAGTTCACTTGAGGTTTATTTAACTAATAACAGGAAAGATTCCGAGCACAGTTTCTACATCAATAAGGTTGATCGTTACCGAACTTCTTAATTCCTAAAACAGTTTCAGGTTTCCCTTCAATCGTTCTTTACATTTGTACAGCTCTCACTAATCAAAACGCTAAATTTATCCTCGGCACTTCAAGTACACATTCTACGATCCTGACCATGTACGAGAGGTCGGTTGCTCAAATTCTACTTTCACTGTTCATGATCCAATCCCATGCGCACTCGTAATTCTAGACTTTCCCATCTTGAAGATTACACTACTATTGGCTACAGATATTAATCGGCACGACCAACGGCCGCACGTATACCTAGTAAACCTACAAACAGAAAACTTGATTTCGTCAATTACCCTCTATTTATATTTTTGCTGATAAGTATGCCGAGAATGACGACATAACACTTCCCCGTTACTTCCGATGCTTTAATTTTTTGTACCCTTCAGGATTTAAAATTTCCACATCTCTCTTATTTTTTATATTAAATACCCCTGATTATTCTGAAACTTTTTCGTTATTATGAAAATCCCTGAAAATGTTTTTATTTCTCCGTAAT
>CM061920.1:111538401-111738338 GCA_031002005.1 Vandiemenella viatica | reverse complement strand
CAACAGAGCTCGTCCCTAAATACTGATAATAACTAACACTTCGACAAAGAGGCAAATCACTATTTTTCACTCTGAAGGTAATAACTTATCAACCCAGGCTCAGTTGTGCCATATACATGGAATTTGTTGGACTTGCCAAGTATCCATTGGTGTTATACAATTACTCTGCCATCAAAGCAACGAAATGTCGCACTTAGTAAAAAAGAAGAGTTTGTTCTCTGCTTCATTTGACTTCCGGCTGTCACATAAAGTTAAAACGCCGATGAAAAATGAGAAAAGGGCCTCTTGCGTCACGTGACTACCACTCTGATGAGAGAAATCCAGCAGCGACGCTTCCTGGTACGGAAAGACTGTTGGCGTAGGTGTGTGGAAAGCAGAAAGAGCCCTGTGTGATGCAGCGTTGCATGCCGGGACGGTATCACACGACACGGCGAGTACTTGGAAAGCCGGGAGAAATTAGGCCTTCCTAGATTTATATCTGGGCGGTACTCGGTCAACGTCGTACTAGTATCATAAACCGGTATCTTGACAATCGGGTCCACGAAACAAGGAAGCGATACAATCCGGTGTAACTTGCTCAGGCATTACTGTTAGTATGTAGATGCTCTGACTTATGGTGGGCTTGATATATGATTGCGCATTGCAATTTAATCATAGATCACATGAAAATTTTCTGAACTGAAAAAGATTGAAAACTGACTGAATGATTCATGGTCTGAATACCATTTATTGCATCTGCGCATATTAAATAAAGAAATGTATTTTGCTCTGCCTGATTTTTTGATGCAATGGTTAGAATGGTAGACCCAAGAGAATTGTCAAATTTTTACGTTCTCAGTTTTTTTTTTTTTTTAGTTTTGCTTGAGGCGATTATTTAGCTAAAAATGCTGTCTATACTTCGGAAAATAGTTGTTACGCCACCGATATCGAAAATTATTGTGGACAACAACTATATCAAACGATAGATAACGCACATTATTAGAACTGAAACTATACCGAATTTTAGAAGACTGCATTTGTTTTATTTGAAGTTCTAAATCCTCATTTATTACTTATTTTGAGTCTCCCAGTTTAATTTTTGTGATTTCGTATCGTTTCGTTGTAAACCAACGAAGAAAACAAAGTAAGGAATGTGTCCTTTGGGCCATTCCCTTTCAGTCAAGTTATTGTATTGCTACAGTTGCATAACGTTATCACTTATCAGTCTTTGTGCTCACAGATTTATTTCATACAAGTATTTTCCCGCTGCTTCATCAACGCGGATCTTGGTGTGTATACTGACGTGTTTTGTTTTCTTCTAGCAACGAAGCATTAACGTTTGTCGTGCAGTATGTTTGTAATCTTTACCGTAAATCAAATTCAACAATTTCGTATCGCTTAATCGATATCGCGGTTTGATTTACGTTTTTTAACGTACTATATTTCAGAAAACTTATGAAATAAATAACCAAAGTTACTTTGCAGTGTTAATCTGTGATTTTATTTTACTTTTTTTTTGTTATATCTTTACGCTATGTCTGCGTAGAGGGCAATTGAGGTGGGTCTGCGTTGTAGTGTGATCTTTGATTGTTATCTAGTAACGAAGTATTCATTCGAGATGCAATGTGATCTGCCGCATTTATCTGTTCTCGGGGCGAGCGAATTATCATTTCTTGCTCCGTCTCCAAGTAACGTAGAGTGATAAGATATAGCGCAGATTTTAAACTATAGACTGTGAAACCCCCATTCAAACTGGCTCTGTAGTTTTCGCGTTATGCCTGAACAAAAGGGCAGACAGTGCAGCCTATTTACAGATTTACTATAGTATAGATTTGCTGAAGTCCTAGAATATTCAAAACTATAGAATATTGTTGCTGGTTGATTTTAATTACTCTCAGTATTTTTTTCTTGTTTTTCTGCGTTACAAAGAAGATGATTTGGCTCTGCTTTTGTTTCTTCACAATCAAATTTTGAGTGATTAAAGACCATCACACCACTATTTCATTCGATCAAGTTGAATTAGAGGGCGTTATATCCGTAGCAATTGCCTTTCCGTATCTCAAAACTTTCGTAATGGCCCTCGTATTCGTATAAACGTACCCATTTAACATTACGCCCCGAAATACCCTATTAGTTGGAGAAGCTCATGGTCTAACGTAACAGAAACTTCAATGAGTAAAGAATCAAGAGATACTATTGATTCTGGTGTGCAGGAAGAAGAAAAAAATAATTAACTTTCAAAAGAGTGAAAAGTTAAGAACAACTTTACCTCATTGGAGTATAGGTTGATTGCTTGGGAAAAAATCTAGCTTATCTGGTCGCCATGTCATCATACTTGTTTTTACGCGATTAAAATAAATAAAATTTTAGAAACAAGCTCAGCGCTCATTGGTCAAACCGATCACACTGTAAGCCCAACACTTCGTGGTAACGAACACAGTTAAAAAAAGTTCCAATTTATCCGATTATCCATTCCTGAGTAATTCAAGTAGCCACAAACATTTCAAATTCTAAAAAAATATGTCGATGTTGCATTTTTTCTTTTAATATGAGAAGCAGTTTTAAGTCTAAAGAACTCGAGTTTTAAAAAAATATAATATATTAAAAAAATGTGATAATCTTTTTGGAAGGCTCTCTCAAAACCCGGAAGACGTCAACTTTCGCGTTTACGTGAACTGTGATCGTCAGTCACTTTGCTTTCTGTGTTGGAAATATTTGGAAATAGTTGAAATTACGTAACGTGGAAAGATGAAATGTTTCTGTAATGCTGGAATTAGTCGAAAAATGTATTTTACAACAAAATGGAATATTTTATGGATTGTTCTGGTGGGGTTATGGTTTTGTTTTGTTCAACAATTATTTGTAAATAGAGCAACACTTAAGCTGCACACGTTTTATAAATGGATAAATGAAACTGGCACCATATAAGAAATTATAAATTAAAAAAGAAGAAGTGTTTGTCAGTCGCTACAGGAAACACGGCTGAAACAATTTTCAGTCAATATGATACTTGTATTGTTAGCCATGTGAGCGTAACTGGTACCTGATTGTTTCTTTCTGGTGTCTGTATTGTATAAGGGGCTAATGTACTAAAAACTGGAGTATACGTAGTTAGAGAATTTTTATTTCTGATAGAGGAATCCTCCAAACTCATTTTATTTAAAAACAGAAAATCATTTCCGTTCTCTGTTCCTAAAATAGTTAATTGTTGACGCATCAGAGATCGAGCACTTTTAAAGATTTTTTTTTTAACTGCTTAACGTCTCCTAACAGCGAGGTCTTTATAGACGGGAAAGGATGGAGGGGGGGGCAAGGAATGGGAAGGAATTCGGCTATAGCCTTTCGAAGGAAGCATCCCGGCATTTGCCTGGAGTGATTTGGGAGACCATGGTTTAAAGATTTGAGAACTTATTACATTGAGTTGTGGATTTCACCTCTGAGAGCTTTAAACATAACACAACCTCGGTGTCTCATCAGACATCTTTCAAGCTACAATTACAGAATATATTGGCAATCCCGGAATTACTTTTGCTATTGAAAACATATAATATAGAGCGTTGGTTCAGACAGTGTTTTGTTCTTGTAAATTCAATTTTGAAGTAGATAAGATCCTAGCTGATGCTTGCTTTGAGCTCACTCAAAACCGGCTTATTACAATTCCTCGCACGCATAAACTTTCTCTCTGCAGATTTTAGAAAGCACGACGCCTCGTTGTGTCACATTGTATCGCCAATAAATTTGGCTTTTACCACATTTAAAGGAATTATGGAAGCTATCGCTTAGTCACAGAGAGGTTAACTGAAGGGTAGTAAGGATACACTGATTAGAAAATTTTTAAAAGTGAAATTAGCACGACGCTTTTCGAAGAAATATATCATAGCATTAATAATTTAATAGTACGTTTGTTTGCAACCCGTTAATTTCTGCTTTTAAAAATTACGTTTTTAAGGTTACTGTTAGTTAAAAAGTCTTACAGGAGCAGGCATAAAAATACGAAAACGCCATAAAATCCTTCAGTAGTAACAATAGAATCCTGCTTAATGAGACTGCTGTAACATAAATTTTAGGGAAGTTGTTAACCACATTTAATATTTTTCACCATAAGAGGTGATATTTTCTGATTTACTGAAGCTGCGTTTAATAGTACAAACTTTAGTCGTAAGTAATCGTATATTTTCATTATTTTTCTGAATCTTCTTATGAATTTGGAAAGTGAACTAATGCTGTAGGTCTAGACGTAATTTCTATTCTTCTCAATTTAATTCTATAACAAGTTTATTTATAGTGAGTCACTTTTACTAGTAAACACGGTACCTACTTGAGCATTACTCTCTTGATGAGCTAATCTCGACAGTCTTCAACTAATCCACGCAATATCTAAGTAAAATTTATTCGACTTTTCTGATTTACCTACACTACTCAACTAATTCGTGTATCTAAAATTCTTTTGCTAAAATTCCTCGCCAATATTCTTGCCACTCTTCCTTCTTTTACAGTCGAACCCAGTAAAATGAATAGGCAACTGTTGAATCCGCGTAATAATTTACGCATGCGAATCCATTATAATGCAAATTTAAGGGATCATATTGGCTAAGGGTTACTTTTGTGTTTCACTGAATCTTCTGCTCTCGGTGACGTGCTTTGGTTCTTAGAGATTCTACACTAGCTGCCGCTTCTAGTGTCAAAGAGAACAGTGTCTCTGGTACTAGCTCCCGTGCACTCTAATTAGGAGTCTGTTGACAGGTTGTGTGATTCATAACGGAAGCCATTCAGTCTTAAAACACAGCAGAAGAGGCTGACAGTTGGTTGACAGAGAATAAGAGGTTCGCATTCCAACCTGTGAAACCATTTGTTCATTTATTATTATTTCTAACTTACATTACTATAACCTTCCACTTATGATAGAAAGGAGTTATGTAGGTACAGAGAGATGCTATTTATCCTGTACTATTCATTGAGCAGTTACAACAAGCATTATGATTGCCAAACAAGTGCATAGGAGAGTGGTGAAGGAATGTAAATAAGTGAAAGCATGAGTTGAACGTAAAACAGCCGGATTACATCCACCCCAATCGTCTAGACTGAAAGGTCTGGGGTTCAATGGTTAAGGCGTCTGACTGGAGACCAACAGGTCACGGTTCGAATCCCTTTCTCGGCTGAGATTTTGCCGGCCGTTAATCTGACTCTTACCCATGAAAGAGCTTGTTGTGTAATGTGAAGTTCAAAAAACCGCTTCTGTTTGGATTCTACTTTAAACTGTAGGTCCCCTGTATCGGTAGGATAATCAGGTTAGGTTAAGGTGGCTAAGACAGCTACGGAATGCGCAACAATAGAAACTCTCACCAAGTCATTACGACCACACGAGCTTCTATCTCTAGACTTTTCTAAGCGATTAAGCCTCAACACTTTAATTTTAAAGCTATATTCGTTGTTAATAAACTGGGGATAAATTTAAAACGCATAAACCGAACAAACCGTCGTTAAGTAGAGAGAAACGAATAAAATTCTTTCCAGCTTCCATGTTTAATTTGTTTCAGAAACGTGTAACAAATGCAGGTCAGAAACCTGGTAAATTTAAACAAGATCTAGAAGAGTTCCTGATTCATACCATCTTTCAGGCACGCAAATATTTCTATTTACGGCTCATGAAATGAAACAATGCTTAATTAATTCAAAATGTCTGACATGAGAAGCGTAAAATTAATTACAGCCACTGATATCTTGATTTTACTGGTTAGGTGTCGCCTTGCATAATGACACTCGATACGAATACCGGACACTGCAAGTTGTTAAACTTTAATTACCACTGATGTTAAACTCTGTCGTATCTTCGGGTCCTGTGGGCAAGGCAGATCACGCAGTCGAAAGCTCGCCTTTCCACATCATCATCCGTAGCTCACTCAATACCATTATTTCCGTTTTTAAGTAATTCGCGTAGTATTCAAAGTATTCGAAACTGTTCGCAAATGGATCATGGAAGCATTTTTTACCACCATAAAACTATAAAAAAAGTGAACTCATGTCCTCCTTGTCTATAAACATAAATATTAACCGGAAGCATATATTCGATAGCGAAGATTGGCTAAAATTAATATTTCTGTATCTCTAATGGCTGTCGCTTATGCATGTGGTACTGCATCTGCCAAGTTTTAATAATGTTGCAGACGCAAACTTAAATATTTCTGTTCCCATATATCTAGCCATAATGACGTGACTTTAGTATGAATGGATACTATTTCGGGTACAGAAACTTCGGAACAGATTAAGGAGAATTATATTGTTGCACAAGCAAAATGAAAGTACTTTTACATACTGTTAGTGAGATATAAGTACAGGTTTTAGAGATATTATTAATCTTATACATAGCAGTTATATACAAAAAGCCGACATTAAACGTATATATGCCCATAAACGATATTACTAAGGGGTAATTGTAGGCAAGGTAATGTGTAGCACGAGTATGCAATATACAAAACAAAGACGATGTATAAAAAACTGCTAAAGGAATAAACGATGACGTATTCAGTTATTGCCTAAAACATTGTACTTCGTTTATCGTAATTGAATAATTTCACATATAATAGAGGTTTGTCAGCTAGCTACCTTAGGGAACGTGCTCAAACCACGTAGCTCCATTTTGGCCTCCTGTGAACCCCCCCCTTCCCCCCCCCCCCACGTAACTCTACGTGGCTTTTGCCTCTACCCCCCCCCCTCCCCACATTTAGCACGAAGCTTTTTTCCCTTTTGATTCCAGAAGACATTTTGTACTTTTTTCTCTTGTCAGACTATTGTAAATTACATACGGATATAATTAAATGACGGAAATAAATATTCACATGCTGTTGTGAGTTCTGTTCCTCATTTTAACTGTGAAAAATGTTATGAAAGGAAAGCTACGTGGCCTGGCTCGGAACCCCCCCTCCCCCCACGTAGCCCAGTGTAGCCTTCCAGCCAAACCCTCCCCCCCCCCTGGACCGTGCCACGTAGTTTTGCGCACGATCCCTTACCAATAATATGTTAAACTGATGTGAGGCGCACAGATAGTTTTCGAAAGCCCTCTTCAAGAATTGATTGACGGAGCATGGAGATGAGTGGTAACACTGTGACTTCACATTCGGGAGGATGCGTGTTGGAATCCCTCCAGATTTCTAAGGTTACCCTATATCAGTCCATGCACTGTGATGGTTTCTTTAAAAGCTGAATTCCCAATTCCTTCCCCTTCCTTGCCCTCCAGTCCTGTTCCGCCTCTAATAACCTCGATGTTGACGAGTAGTAAAGCAATAAAGGGAAAAAAAATACAAGGATCGGCAACCGTGAGCCTAGATCTCCCGCGATGCTACTATCATGATAGGGACTTGATAGATGGGTTCCCATTTCCTTGTTTACGTACATACCATGCACGGCATGTGTCTATTCAAAACATCATCATTTTAAGGAACAGAGTTTGTAAAAAAAAAATTAAGCACTTTAGTGGAGACGGTTAGTGCTCATTGTACCCGCCTAATGGACGTTTGAGTGAATTTACATTAAAAATATTGTTGCATGTAGTTTTTTTTTCATTAATACATCGAGTTATCAGGTAAATAGACAAACAATTAATGCTGTAATACAATTATAGTATTGAAAAATATGAGAGCTGAATTGCTCAAAAGAATTTTATTTCCTCCTTTCTGTGCCGGTTCACTTTGACGTTAGCGAACCTGAAGTCAAAGAATCATCACATGGCTTTCTCACGCATTTTCATACTATGCTAAACTTGCCTATCGTTTATGTTGATACATATGATGCTAGAGCTAACCTAAAACCAAAGTTTGGTCTGTTGATCGCGATAAAAATTACAGTATTATATAGTTTCATTAGTCAATTTAACATTAGATATAAAGTACACACTTGTTTCTCACCGGCACTGGATACTTGTTTATTTTTTTTTTTTTTGCTGTCGTCAGTCTTTAGACTGGTTTGATGCAATCCTCCATCCCTTCCTATCCTGTGCTAACCTCTTCATTTCTACATACCCCTTACAATCCACGTCCTCAATTATCTGCTTCATATATTCTAATCTCTGTCTACCTCTGCAGTTCTTACCTTCGACTGTTCCCTCCACTAACAAATTAACCAATCCAGCATGTCTCAAGATATGACCTACCAGCCTGTCTCTTCTTCCTGTAAGCTTCTTCCATAAACTTCTTTCTCACCCATCATTTCTAAAACTCGTTCATTTCTTACTTTGTCTGTCCACCTAATTTTCAGCATTCTTCTGTAGCACCACATTTCAAATGCTTCAAGTTTCTTTCTTTCCGGTATTCCTAAAGTCCATGTTTCGCTACCGTAAAGTGCTGTGCTCCACACATAGAGTTTTAAGAAGTTCTTTCTAACTTCCTAGATCAATATTTGAAACTAAAAGGTTTCTCTTTTTCATGAAGGCTCTTTTTGCTAGTGCTATTCTGCTTTTAACGTCATTCCTGCTTCGGCCATCGGTTGTAATTTTGCTTCCCAAGTAACAGAACTCACTCACTTCTCCTATTGCATCAGATCCTATTTTTATATTTAATCTGCTAGTATTGGTGTCATTTCTGCTACATTTCATCACTTTTGTTTACTTTGATTTATATTCAGTCCAAAATCTTCTTCAGTATTTTGTTCATGCCATTCAATAACTTCTCAATATCCTCAGCCCTCTCTGCTAATATGACAATGTCGTCAGCAAATCGTAGCATACTGATTTTTTCTCCCTGAAAACTTATGCCACATGGAAATTTTTCTTTGACTTTCTTCATTGCTTCTTCTACACACAAGTTGAATATTAACGGGGATAGACTACAACCTTGTCTCACACCCATTTTAACTGATGCATGTCTCTCGTGATTCTCTACTTTTATCACAGCCACTTGATTCTTATATAGTTTATAGAGGATTCTTCTATCTCGATACTTTAGACCTGACTTCTTTAAAATTTTGAACATCTTGTCCCACCTAACATTATCAAAAGCTTTTTCTAAATCAACAAATGCCATAAAAGTATCTTTGTTTTTCTTGATCCGCCCTTCAAGTATTAATCTTAAAGACAGAATTGCTTCCCTTGTACCGCGATTTTTCCTAAACCCAAACTGATCTTCACCTACTATCTCTTCTACTACCCTTTCCATCCTTCTGTATATTATTCTGGTCAGTAATTTTGAAGCATGTGATGTTAGACTAATGGTGCGATAATTCTCACATTTGTCAGCTTGTGCTTTCTTTGGAAGTGTGAAGATGATATTTTTATTAAAATCAGTTGGAATTTCTCCTGTTTCATAACTTTTTGATATCAGCTTGAATAATCTTTCGATTCCTTCCTCTCCTAGAGATTTAAGAAGTTCTGCAGCGATCTCATCAATTTCAACTGCCTTATTTGCTTTCAAGTCATTCAGAGCTTTATTAAATTCTGTCCTCAAAACAGGATCGCCTAAGTCATCATGTCGACATCGCCTTCCTTTTCCAATACACTATTGTTCAAGTCGTCCCCAACATACAGTTTCTCAATGTATTCCTTCCACCTGTTAGCTCTATCTTCTGACCTTAAAAGAGGTTTCCCATCAGCAGCTTTAATGTTCATACCTCTTTTCTTCATTTCTCCAAAATTCTGTTTGATCTTTCTATATGCAACATCTACTTTTCCTGCAACCATTTCCTTTTCTACTTCTTCACACTTTTCTTGTAGCCATTTTTCTTTTGCTATTTTGCATTTCCTATTTATTTGATTTCTAAATTGCCTGTACTGCTCTTTTCCTGATTCATCCTGAGCATTTTTGTACCTTCTCCTCTGATCCATCAGCTGCAAAATTTCTTCTGTGATCCAAGGTTTTCGGGCAGCTTGTTCCCTAAAGCCTAAGGTTTCTTTGCCAGCTTTCATTATTTCGGTCTTTAATGCATTCCTTTCGTCCTCGGTTGAGCTCCTTTCACAGTTAATTCTTAGACCTAAGTCTACCATTTCTGCAAATTTTTCTCTGGTGCTAGATTGTTTCGGTTTATTCACTTCCAGTCTGTTCTGCTTATGCTGCTTCCTTATTCGCTTGAATTTCAGCCTGCACTTCATTACTATCAAATTATGGTCCGAGTCTATGTCTGCTCCTGGGTACGCTTTACAGTCTAGAACTTGATTCCTGAATCTCTGTTTGACCATGATATAATCTAGCTGATATCTGCCTGTATCCCCAGGACGTTTCCAGGTGTATATTCTTCTTGCATGGTTCTTAAACAGTGTGTTCGCCACTACTAGCTTATATCTTTCACAAAATTCTAGCAACCTGCTTCCTCGCTCATTTCTTTCTCCTAGACCAAAACTTCCTACAGTATTCCCCTCTTTTCCTTCTCCCACTATTGCATTCCAATCACCCATGATTATTAGATTTTCCTCCCCTTTCACATATTGGATTAATTCTTCAATTTCAGCGTATATTTTTTCTATCTCTTCGTCATCTTCCTGTGACGTTGGCATATATACTTGTACTAATGTGGTTGGGACGGGCTTAGTTTCTAACCTCATCAAAATAATCCTGTCACTAAATTGTTCGTAATAACTAACCAGTTTCCCTACTTTCTTGTTCATTACAAATCCTACACCAGTGACTCCATTGACAGCTTGTGTGCTAATTATCCTGTGTTCCCCAGACCAGAAATCCAGTGCGTCCTTCCATTTAATCTCACTAATCCCAACAATATCTAACTTAAGTTGTTCCATCTCCCTTTTTAAGTTTTCTAACCTACCTGCCCTATTCAGACTTCTAACATTCCACGCTCCGACTCGTAGAATGTTTCTATCCATTCTGATGACTCCTCCCTGAGCAGTCCCCACCCGGAGATCCGATTGTGGGACTATTTTACCTCCGGAATATTTTACCCAGGAAGAAGCCATCATGATATATGTAATTTTAGAGGATTACATGTCCTCGGGATACCCTTTGGGTCTTTAATGCAGTGGCTTTCCCGTTGCCTTCTGCATCCCCATGCCGTTGATCATTTCTGATTCATCCGCCTTTAGGGGCCGTTTCCAACCCCAAGGGCAAGAGGGTGCCCTGAACCGCTCCCCGCTCTTCCGCCCTCTTTTCAGAGGCCGTTGGCAAGCAGTGGGTGACTCCTTATACCGGGAATCTTTCAGTCGCCAGAGCCTCGTCCGTGCAAACAGGGTGCACCACGTGAAGGAGAGGTTGACATTTGGTTGGAAAAGACTAGTATAGTCTCTCCCAGACCCTTACACCCCACAAAAACAATTACAGTTTATAATAAAAGCACTCACAATCCTTATGAAACACTTTTTTAAAACGTAGGAAACAAAAAGTTAGCTTGGAAATGCAGTATCATAAGAAGTGGAAGTAAATATGGGAGTGACACAGGGTAGCGTATTGGGACCGTTGCTATTCTTTATTCTAATTAATAATTGTGTTGATGGTTTACTATCAGAAATTAGACTGTTTACAGATGAAATAATGCTATACAAAAGAATCAAAACGGAATAGGACTGTAAACAGCTGCAGGGTGATCTATACAGTGTATCTATTTGGATTGGTAAACATGGGATGAAGATTAATGCAGCTTATTAAATACACAGATAAAAAACTAAAGGTTAATTATGATTATAAGGTGGGGAAAGATTTGCTGGTAGGAGACTTGAAACGTAAATATGGTGGCATTACATTTGATAACAAACTTAACTGGGCAGGACACATTGGACAGGTAGTAGGAAAAGGTTTCAAAATTCTGCACTTATCAGAGAGAGTGGTGGGGAGATGATCAAGAGAAGTAAAGAAATTGGGTTAGAAAACTTTGGTCAGACCATTGCTTGAATATGGTAGTGTAGTATGGGACCCACATTTTGAGTATCAAATACAGGAGTTGGAGAGGGTGCAAAAAAGGGATGCTAGAACGCAATCAGTAACATATATCATAAAAGAGTTGGAATGGGATTCATTGGAAAACAGGAGGAGGGTGAAGAGTGTCATGGAAGTATACAAGGCGTACATTGGTGATAAGTCATGGAAAGATATTAGTGTAAGAATGAAAAGTAATGCATGGAAGGGAAAAGGTGACCATGACCACAAGCTGGCACTCGTTTTCAAGCAGAAAGGTGTAGGAAGATTCTCTTTTTTAGGGGAGGGGAATTGGAATAAGTTACCAAAAACGTTGAAAGAATTTAAAGTTGACATTTGTAGAGGGCATATGCAGGTGGGTGCAGGAAAGGGAGAGAATGGGTGTGTATGGAAATTGCAATCGGAGCGTGCCCTCCATTGTAATTAAAATTAAATTTAATTAGAGTGGAACATGAAGCTAGTATATGCATTTAAATCTAATTTGCAACATAAACCACTCAAAATGCGTGAAAATCATCCTGAAGCCACTGTGGCTGTTAATAACATTTATAATTACTAGCTTTAATTTAATATTTCAAATGTCATACTACTTCTGATGATGTTACACATCATTTACACAGTCTCCTTTCAAAAAAGCAATATTCATTCAGCAGGAAAATTATATAAATCCATAATTAATCAACTTTCATGTTTCTGTACTTAATCCAAGATGGGCGCTGTTACACGGTGCTGATCGTGTTTTTTGGTTCCTCCTTTTCCGAGGCTTTTCGATGCTAATTGAGAGGGTAAACAGCCCTTTGCAAAACCTAAAAGCTGGAAGACCAAGAATTCTTTTGTCAGGGATACCACACACCAGCTGAAAACTTCCCTTTTTTGAGTTACAAATGTCGCACCCTTAACCCACTTCCGTCTGCTACACTCCAACAGGTGCGCACTCGTTCAAAGGATTTATTGCTGGAGCTGATAAAAGGACAGAGAAGCATTCCTCATTGTTTCACTATCCTGACTTATCCAACTTGTGACAAGAATCTTAAAGCCACATAAACTTTGGGAAATGTAAATACTGCTTTAGTAACATGCAACTTAAAATCCTTAATTTTCCAAAATATCTGGTTGTACTAAGGTTCAGCAGCAATGAGGAATAACAATACTTCTGCGCGTTTATTGAAAGAAAATTCGAGAATTTCTGACGTGGGGTTAAAGATCATTAGCGAAACTATAGAATATTCCTGATACATCCAAGCATTAAATGCTTTGGTGTTCAGAGTACACAATGGAAATTAGCAATTGAGGATCCTGAACATATTCAAACACGGGAAGCCCTTTTTAGATGGATGCCTACAGATATCATAAGGGTATTTTAAATCTGACTAATAAGTTGAAATGAAACGTAAAAAATATATACGTAAGAAATAGGAAGTGAAGTTAAGAGAAAGAATGCGATCACAATGACTCGTCGCTGCATCTAGCTAAATATTGCTTCCGCCAATACACATCGTTCAGAACGACGGGGTTGCAAGGACGGCTAAGTTAAATGTCTGTCTCATGTAGGATTCATTTTTTAGCAATTACAATAAGGAAATTGAGTGGAAGAATTATAATAGCTCCTACACCATCGAAGTGCATTATATGTTGTTTCGGGTTAAAATTTGATGTACAAGCTCCTTATTCGATATTCTTTATTAAATATTGTCCATGAAACCCACGAGAGAAATATCACAGGAATAAACACTTACGAAACACAGGTACTTTGTACAAGTTACTAGGTAGAAAAACATGTTCTTATCTGTTCTTGTTTCATACTCGTGATATAGATACACATAGATGCAATTCTTACTAGATTCCAATTGCAATCTATATATGTAATGATGAATGTTTGTTTGTTTGTTCTTCACACAAATCCACAGTTTTCATCTGATCTCGATGAAACTTTGCACACTTATCCTTTGAAACAAGGAGAAAAATACTGTGTACATTTGGTTGAAAAATTATTTGTATAAATAATACATGATGTCTTATAATTTCGAAAAATTACCGAACGGCGATAGACAGACGCGTTGAATGTTTAGGTCTCTGTATTGCCTTTCGATACAGCGGTCGGGTAGCTCAGTGGTTAAAACGCTTGCTTACTGCTGTTTGGATCTTGGTCACCGGTTCAAATCTCCTTAGAGGCGAAGATTTTTAAAAATTGTTTTTGATCTTAAGAATCACACCTGGACCGTCGGTTATTCGGATTGAAAGTTAAACTGTACATACCACAAAGTTAGGGGTGCAATGCGAGGCAAATATTAGGTAGTCTTGCATTGCTGTTGCTGTACACTTTTTTACGTTATATTGATCCCTCAGGGGTGATTTGCAGTCAGTGTGTGTGTGATCTGCAATAATATTACTATAAATGTGGAAGTAAGTCTCTGTCTTTTTTTTTTACGTTTTGACGACTAAATGCCTCTACGGATATTGACGGAATTGACAAGAAAATCTGTAGGGAGGGCACAGGACATTTTTTCCCGGTATGATTAACTGTTGTAGTCACGAAATTTTGAGAAGTTATCGAATGGTGACATAGAGACGGGTGTGTGTGTTAGTCTGTAATGTTACGTCGGTTGCTCAAGGTGTGCTTCTTGCGCATTATGTTAGTGCATAATTTCTTAATAAATTTAGATTAGATAAAAAACGTATTATTTAGTGTAGATGTAGATATTCTCTGTCCTATTACTTTGTATCTGCTTAAATGTTTCTGGTACCAATTTATTTTGCCTTCTTTTTTGACATGCCTTCCGGGCGTAAACTGGCCTAAGTTTTAGCTCTAGCAGAGCACGAGAGGCTTAAGTTATTAGTACCCAGAATCGGATGCTCATGCTGAAGAAAGAAGAAAAGTCCAATCTGAAATAAACCTGCCCTTAGTTAACACCTCCCCCTCTCCCCACATCCCCTCACCTTCGTTTGTTTTCCTGTTTTTAAATATATTGGAAATTGATTCTCTTCAAGAGACAGGTTCGACGGTAGAATGATATAGTGATGGCCCTCCTGTCATATTATGCAAACTCGGTGTTGTTTGGGACCAATCCTTCGTTACCAACAACTTTCTATATTCAATTCTGGCAAAGCAATTCTTAATCCTCGCGTACGAAGTCGCGGGTATCAGCTAGTTCAATATAAAACTGAATTTATCTGAGAAAATTTTAATTTTTCTAATCAACACTCCATTTTGTTTAGTCAGAATCGCAATCTTACGCTATGACATCGATGATGCTGGGTGAAGAGAAACTGCCACTTTCGCATTCGTGCAAACAGTTATCCGTTCGATAGGACCGTCCATCCGTACGCATAACCTACACCACACCTGGACTAGTGACTAAACTTGGAAGCCACCATTACCACCCTAAAGACGTGTCTGTCTCATCACCGAGTTGCCACATCTCATTCTTCTATTGCATGTTTCACTGTAACCGACCCTGATGGGTGAGCGGTAACGTTGGGGACTGCCATTCTGGATAACCAGATTTGTTTCCCACCCAGTCCTTCCGAATTTTCATCTTCCAGCGTTTCTTGAACTCGCGCTCGGCGAATGACAGCTTGACTTATCCATAAAGGCTAATTTCCTTTGTATTTCAGTGATCCTATTGTTGCTGCCCTCAAACCCAACTTCCTATTAATTTCAATTGTATGAATTAAGTACACTGATGCTGGAGAGAGATAAGCACTGATTTACTTTAAATTTGCTTATATTTCGTACGAATATTATTGTTTTGATGTAATGAAATTGTGTAAATGGTATAATTAAAAGCAGAAAGAGATTTAAATGATAAAGACTGTAATAATGAATATCGTGTGACTAATAACGTTTTGAATATGGAATTGGTCATGTTTAAATTTGTCAGTGTTATATTCAAATATTTCTTCAATGGTTATATGTAATTATGTGTATTTTTTTATTGTTTTTATTGTGTTCCATTGTTTGCAGCGATTGTTAGCGGTCCAGAAGCATCGGGCGTTGTTTTTAATGTTTTCTCGATAATTCTTTACTTTCGTTATGTTATGCCGAGATCGCGAGCTGCTTTTCGCTTAAGTTTGCATGAAACTATATTAATAAGACGCTGTATCTGTGGTATTAGTAAAGTGCTTTAGAATCACTGGAAGAAGTTGATGTCTTATCCACGTAACGTTTATGACGTTTATAACGATTTCGGTGGAATAAAAAAGGTAAACCGTGTATCGCTGGTCTTGTTTGATAAACTACCTTTCACTTAAAGGTTATAGGAATTATCACACTATGATGAAAGTGTAATCACCTGGCGACCTGACTAAAAAAAAACCTGTAAATCTGATTACTTATTAGTTAACTTAAGGCGACTTACGAGTTGTTTATTAGTAGGCCTACTATCCCGTCTTTATTGCCTTTCTTATCGACGGGCATGAATCTCCAGTATCACTGTCGCACCGTCTAGCGCCACATAAGTAGAAATGCAATAAGTAATCCCACCTCCACTTAGCACTAGACCAGTCGCTTCTCACGTCGAACGCTTGTCGTCCGTTGGCAGTGTGCGTTTCGTCGTCGCTAAGCGCAGTGAACCCTAGAACTGCTAAGCCATCCTATACTAGTCACTTATCATTCTCGTCATTTTCATATCTTCAGGGGTTATTAATGCTGTTTCAAATTCTACTAAACCTAATGAAAACAAATGTAAATCACATAAAACAATGTATTTCGGAAATCTCTGATCGTGTATAGGGACCACAATATTTTCGATTTACTACCATTATGAAATTGAAACAGAGCAATTGCACTCAGCTTTAATTTTCTGTTTTAAATTTTAAGCTTCAGAATTTATAGTATTTCTGTCTAACATGTATAGCACTTACTACCAATGGACACAATTTACCATTAACTCTAACAACTCATAAAATGTTAAGATCTAACTGTAACCACATTATAAACAAACTTGCGACAAAAGACAAAGTTCTGTTTCATAACTGAAACATACTCATATATATATATATATTGCAAGAAGGCTTAACGTGGTTAACTTGGTCAAAGTTTGCCTCAATTAATATATATATTATTAATCATTATTGCCCTTGAAGACAGTGTTTAAACTCAAATTATTCATGATTACTCAGTTTTTGTTTGTATTTGTCTTCTTCCTCTTCTATTCCCAAAACTTCTTCATCCGTTCATTGTGTACCTGTTTCCTTTTTTCAGTCCATTTTGTTCCTGTTTTCTTCAGTATTTTCAATTCTGTGTTCATAATTTTGTTCCTGAATTGTACCCTTTCCCGTGTCAATTCCTTGCTGATCCCTGAATGATTCAAGTCCTCTTCTATTTCCTGCAACCAATTGCTTTTCCTGAGTGAACTATTTACCACATCAAAGATCCTCTTTATGAGTCTAGTGCTGTTAATTCGCTGTAAATGTCCATAGAATTGTAATCTACGTCTTCTGATCATGTCTGTCGATCTATCTGTTTGTTCGTTATATATATATGGCGAATATTTTCACAAATTTTCTCCCAACAAATTATTTCAAAGCAACTTGGAAGTCTGTACCGTAGCGTCGAAGAAGTTCTCTTAAATATGTACTTTTGCATTTCTATACTTACAAATTTCTGTTTCGACGGTAAAAGGAAGCCACTGAATTCACAGCATGATCATTTCTAATCATATTTACATTTTATCGAATGATTTAACTGCAGCTAACTTAAGAAGGCAGAAATATATCTAGAAACACCTGTTGTTCACATTTTCGTTAGAGTGACCGGTTTTTTCAGTGTGCTAAAATGTTTTGTGTACCTAAAATTTTAATTCAAAAACATTAATACGTTGTGTTGTGTCATAAACCATATTTATTCATGTTTTTGACGCCTTGAAATTGTTCGTCATGTTTACACCTATATCACAATGTTGTAAAGTCTTTATAACTATTTATTTTAAAGTTGTTTTCATTAAGTATTAACTGTTTATAATAGAAATCCTATAGTTTGGGCTATTGTCTGGCGTTGTGGAAACGAAAAGTGACGCCTCTAGATGATTACATACGAGTAAAATGTTGTTCTGCCAGTGGACACTGGTAGGAGGAAGCAACACTTTTTTTCTCATATAGTACGCATTTGTATCTTCGGTAAAGATTCTGATGCCTATTTAGAAAGTTTTTTCTCCAACGAAGGGGGAGTATCTTGCAATTAGGAGTAGTTGCACCATTTTTAAAGATTATAATATAATATTCTGATCGAAAGATGATTTTTTTATTGGTAGCCTATAAGTAATGTATTACTGTACATGTAAACATGAAAAATGTAAAATACTGATTAAAACAACTTAAACTACATGTTTGGAGGCAACAATATGTGATAGCTTTGTGTATAGAGAATAGCCAGCTTAATTCATCATGACCTACGTTCACCTGATAGATTTTATCTTTAGTTATTAGAATCTTGAAAGACCCTAATACAGAGAATGTAGTGGAAAAAAGTATATGAAAAATTGTGCATTTTCAAAGGTCGTCGTTATTTTAAGATACTTTAAAGTGAACAGTCCTTGTGTCTATGTTACATTTATGTTAAAGGCAATGCCCCAGTACTACAGATCAAGTTTAAACGAGATACCGTGTTTAACTTTACAATAGTGTCGAATTAGTGGACAAACTTAAATATTTCGTTCCATACCTTTTCTGTAATTTTCGCAAATACCGTATATAAATAGTAGGGTATAATAGCTTCATTGCACATGATCAATAACAACTTTGATTGCCTTTGTTTATTAATGGCATTACTGTTTTTTTTAATAATTACCTCATAATAATGAGTAGAAACCGCTGTGAAATATTTACAAAATTCATTAGGCATGTATGATGGGTATTTTTTTATCTCAAACTTTCTCTCCCTTTTCGACGCCAACGAGATGTAAAAGGATAAGGAAAAAAATTGATTGTAGTTATATGTATGATAAACATTTTTGTGTGTGATAAAATGTTCACGAAGGTAATGAACAGGCATGCCCTAGGCCGATACGTGAGGCCATAGCATTAGCCAGGTGATCACACCTGTGGTTCGTGTGGACTGCAGTGTTGGGCTGTGGTTTGCAGGGTGGCGTGGCGGAAGCTGCGGGAGCGCGCGGGAGACGGCTACTCGGGCGTGCTGCAGCGCGAGGACACCTCAGACCCGCTGGGCGGCGGCAGCAAGGCGCACAGCGGCAACCTGCTCGTCGCCGCGGACGAGGTACGCCCCCGCAACACACAGCTATCACCAACACACAGCAACGTTATTAGTGATTAAGCTAGTTTGGCTGATTGTGTACTGAGGTCTCGCCGACGGAAAATCGAGTTCTAGCTCCGCCTGCGTACCGCAAATACTACTTGAAATTTTGTAGCTGGTTTCCAGCGAAAATTTATACGAGCGCTATGCTGTTTGCCATGTTATATGGGTCAAACCGATAGACATTGTTTCGAGCTTATTTATAGGTAAAGTAACGAAATGAAAAACAATTACGGGAGTGGCTTGTTGAGAGGTGTCATGGAAGATCACTTACTAATCTGACCATGTTTAACAACCACACATTCAATGATATCTCTCAAACACACTATAGTGACTTTCTTCTTTTTTCTATTTTGGTAGTGTCCGCTTCATGTTTCTTGAATACTTCTCTGCAAGCATGTCCTCTTACACACAGAGACATTGATTTTGACCCAGGGCAACAAACTTATATGTGTAAGATCGAAGGGTTTCATGACGTTATATATTAATAAAAATCTCTCGAGTTAAGAAATTTAATTCGAGAACCTTTTATCAGCGTATACGTGGATTTAACTTACATAATGTGATTTTTATGGCACATGCCACCTTTATGCTATAGAATCCAGAAGTTATGTTTTCCTTTAACAAGGTATTGTTTGAAATGTAGTCTTCATGGGTTTTCCGCGGAAAACCCGTGAAGACTACATTTCATCGATACGCCGTGAAAGCCTTCAATCTCACACAAGGTATTGTTTGACACAGAATAATTACCACGGCGGGCTTCGTAAGCGATACAGCGTATGATAATATTACCCCGATAAGCCCGTCACTTCTCCACGGTTAACGTCTAGAAATGCCAGCGATGTCCACTCTGCACGCTCTTCAGTAGAAGGGCCTGTAAGAACTCTCCTCTAGAGGTAAAACAGCCATTTGTGGCAGTCATCAGTCGCCATTCCTAGATGAGACAACGTCATTGGGCTTTCCCCCACCCCCCCCCCCCACCCTGTCTCATCAAATTGCTTTCAAAGACCTGAATGGAGACTATTTTCATATTTTGCTAGTTAATCGTACCTTAGTTTCTAAATCTGAAATTTCATACTTTGCTGAATGTAATTTTTGGCTCCGTATGTAACACATGCAAAAGTGGTTTCTGTGCGACGATACTTTTTTTAGAAATTTCTGGAAATTCTTTACCCCCAATCTTTTTAGTCCAAATTTAACCAATGACTTCGCAACCATTTCATGTGTCATAATCGCTAAAGTTATCATTACTCACATATTTCCTGTTCGTGTTGTAAGGTTTGCAAAATCCTTACTTTTGCTATTACTGAGTTACTTGTTGCAATGCCAGGCAGAACCCTACTTTCACATATCTTCCATTTCGTAACAGTTTTGATGAAGTTTTTTGTACGTTGACAGGCGATCAGTTTCACTCCCATTCACCATTTATATACTTTTATAAAATATTAATGGAGAGAACCTAAAATCTGATAATGAACCCATTTGGCCTTATACTTATTTACCGATATCTCAGTACTAGAGCACTGAAATAAAAATAGTAATGGTGTCCGTAAACAAAGCAAGACACAGCCAATTATTCATCCATACAGCCATCTCCATTGATTCATTGAAGTACAAAGTTCTTTTGGCTCCGACCCCTAGAGATTTCATGCTTTCAAGTTTTTCCTTTGTGTTTGCACTTCAGGGGATAAATATTGGCCTGTTTGGAGGCCTTCATAAAGCCTCTTTCGGCTGGTAACGCTTCTGTTGTTAGGTTGGACAATTTGGGATCGCGAGTAAAAATCTTACAAGTGGTTCGATATATCTATGATCCCTCTTATCATGGCTAAGAGTAATTAACTTTTCCAAAGCTATGTGTGAAAGGCATTTTTTCTCATTAGAAACCCAGCAGCCTTCGGGAGAAAATGTCAATAGAATTATTGGGCCAGTCTATTTGGTTTCATACCATAGCCGGCAATTTAAGCTTTGGTTTTCAGACGAACATCGGCAATGATCGATTTCTCTTCATATTCCTTGTCAAAAATTCTATACCTACACTCACAACCCACCGTTGTCAAACGTTTAACCCCAAATAATGAACGAAAACATTTTTCAGTAACAAAATCATAAATCACTTCGAAATTTTGAGTGATGGTTTGCGCAGATGCTGTTGAGCTATTTACAGAAGCTTCAATTTACGTGTCATATTGCTGTTACACTTTTTGGGCGAGAAAAAAAAACTGTACTCTCAAATGGAACAGCGCATCCAAACACAATCAAAATTTCAAAAGTGGAATTTATAAACTATTACGAATGCAACAAAACAGGAAAAAAACACACAACACATAATTAAAATCACCGTTACTGTACGGAACGTTGGAATGTGTGTTAATGTTGAAGTTATTCTAGAATCAATACCAGGCACTACTGTTTGGAAGCGAATATTTCATCAACAGTAACAGCTGTTGTTTTAATCAAAACTGCTTGAAATACGTTTATCGTTCAACTTACGAAATTAGCTCTTCATAACATAACCATTCAGTTAGAGAACAAATGTTTAGTCCAAGTTTTCGAAGCTTTAATAGCTTAACTGTAGCTCGAATAAACTTTATTACGTAATCTGTTGCACTAGCGATTCTTGCTGTGAACAAGTTAACAACTCAAACATGAAACTCATCCAAAGAAGCAATACGGACCTTCGCAGACGACCCCTGCGACCTACCGGCACAACAGCACACTTCGACTTTGCTCTAATTAAACGCTACGTGTAAAGCTGGAGAAATTTCGGATTACCTTCTTTTTTCCGCTTCCAAAAACAACATCTAAATCTTTTACATTTCATTACGAGAACACTATTATTATTACTGGTTGAAATATGTATCCCGGTATTTTAAAATTACAAGAAAGAAATTTTCTTGTGTAAATTTACGTATTTCCACAAATCACATTGAAGATTTCCATGTGACGTAATATAAGCAACGAAATAAAATTAATTCTGTACTGGACTAAGGTGAAATTGTATCCAGCGTTTGTTTTGTAATTCGCCACTATAAATAACACGTATTATAAACACTAAGTGCACATTTTTCGAACATAAAAACAGTTCATGTTTGCGAGATAATCACTTATGGAACTTAATGTATTCTCTCTTAATGATACGATACCAAAAAGAATAAAAATGGACTTAAAAAAGTTGTTTTTAACTAATGAAGTCCGAATTAAGATACTATTACCGTTTTCGGCCATATTGTCACCAACTCTCCTAATAAAACAGTAATAAATATGTTGCTTAAATGGGAAACAAAACAGAAGAAGTGTAAATTAAAACGTTTTGCCTGTCCTGAAAAACATGATTATAAAAAAGTAATAATTATACTACGTCAATAGTTAACTTAGTTGGAATCCGAAGATTGGTTTGATTCTAGAAAAAAAAGTGACAGAGGTAGGATTTTCTTCCTCTTGGACCTACAGTTTAATGTTAAATCCCAACCACACATTATTCTATCTGCTACATTATTGATGTTGAACATAATTGTATTAATTGTCATAGTGGGCATATTTAAAAATAAACGATTTTATTTGTAACAAAACATGCCTTGATTTCTTATGCTTCCATGATCGTCTTTGTTTATAATAACTGCATTTTCCGGAAATGCCGGTTTATTTGTTTGCATTTCTAAGCTCGTTGCTATGTAGGCTATCATAGCATCTCTGACGAAGGCTGCACGGTGTTAGCCGAGAGCTTAGAAATGCAAATAAATAATGCGGCATTCCCGGAAAATCCAGTAATTACTAAAACATGGCTTACACAGAGCCTAAAAGCTACGAAACTTTAACTGACTATAAGTTAAATTGTAAATTTAAATCAGATCACAAACAAGTTACTGCACCGTTTCTTTGCACACAGTGTTACCAAAAGTAATGAAAATTTACCGCAGAAGTTAAAAATTATTTTTATAGTATGAAGTATGTAAAAGTACTGGGCTTAAGTAAAAGACCTAACATGGATGGAAAATGTATTTTTTATTGTTATTAACATTTTGACCACTTGTCAGCTTGGAATCTAACATTAAGATCCAAGCCCTTCTTTTCCTCTCTTCTCATAACTTCTTCATCTGTTATTGACCTACCTCTGTTCAGCTGTTATAACTCTTCTGGGTTGTAAGTTTGCTTGAAGCACCGGAACTTAATCAGTCTCCTGAATTATTTTTTCCTGTTAAAAATGTCCTATGTGACCTAGAGTCTTTGCATAACCTCTACTGTTTCTTTCAGTCATGTTGGTTTTTTTTTTTTTTTTTTTTTTTTTTTTTTTTTTTTTTTTTTAATTTGGAATTTGAAGTCAAATATTTTCTTGGTTAGCCTGTAACATGTATAAGTATCCATAAGATTCTCTTGGTATATACGTTTTTTTCCAAAAGTTATCTTTGTCTTTCTTGGAAATTTGTTTTACTTCTATCGTTACTAAAAACAAAAACTCAACCATTTAGCTGTAGATATCAAGTATAAAATAATTGTAACATATGCTAAGCAACTAAGATCTTGAAAGGATAAACTAATGGCGCCAAATTCTAAAAGCCCCTACGTTTGAAAAGAAACCTGTATATGTTTCATCTTGCTACCACCGCGGCAGTAAGTACTATGCCTATTGTCGCAGAGAATTTGTTCGTTGAATGGTAAAATCTATTGATACTCCATAAAAACTATGAAGTCTGCAGAACCTTAACAATCACGCACAAATATACCCGGGAATATCACTGATGTGGTTTCCACTCAAGATTACCTTGTTAAAGTTTACTGAATTTTATACTCTCTTGTCACTTTCTAATAAAATCCGGCTACAAACCCTAGAAGATTTGTTGTCATTTATTCGCCGGGAAAGCCTGCATTCGCATACGAGAATATAGTTCACTTGAGGTTTATTTAACTAATAACAGGAAAGATTCCGAGCACAGTTTCTACATCATTAAGGTTGACCGTTACTGAACTTCTTAATTCCTAAAACAGTTTCAGGTTTCCCTTCAATCGTTCTTTACATTTGTACAGCTCTCACTAATCAAAACGCTAAATTTATCCTCGGCACTTCAAGTACACAGTCTACGATCCTAACCATGTACGAGAGGTCGGTTACTCAAATTCTACTTTCACTGTTCATGATCCAATCCCATGGTCACTCGTAATTCTAAACATTCCCATCTTGAAGATTACACTGCTATCGGCTACAGATATTAATCAGCACGACCAACGGCCGCACATATACTTAGCAAACGCTACAAACAGAAAGCTTTATTTCGTCAATTACCACTCCTATTTATATTTTTGCTGATAATTATGCCGAGAATGACGACATAACACTTCCACATTACTTCCGATGCTTTAATTTTTTGTACCCTTCAAGATTTAAAAATTTCCACATTTCTCTTATTTTTTATATTAAATACCCCTGATTATTCTGAAACTTTTTCGTTATTATGAAAATCCCTGAAAATGTTTTTATTTCTCCGTAATAATTATTATTCAAAGTTTACACTCCTCCAAGTGGTCTAATTACGTTAAATAAACTCTAAAATTTTTATTCGGTTAGACAAATTATGTTAAAAATCCAGTCCACTTGTCATTCCCAAAGTATTGCAAGCTATCACTCTTCTGGAAACCTCTTAACTGTGAAAATATTATCTATTTATGCTTTCCCTCCAAAACACATATAATTATTTTTTGAAACCAGTTATTTCATACTTCTTCTGTAAGATGAAGCTGTCATCTGTCACCTTCTTTTAAGCTCTACTAACTTCTTTAAAACGTTCGTTCCCGATTAATCATTTTGAACTGCTGTTTTAATTATTAGTGACGACAATGACTTTCCCCTTTGTTGGGCAAGCTTAACGAAACTTTATTCTTGCTAATTATGTTTCATTTTCATGAAATAATTAAATTCATTTATGATCTAACCCTACGAATGTATCCATCTTCTCTTTAAAACTTTTTTATCTCTAAATACGATATAATTTTCCTTTGGTTTATGTTTGTTAGCCGAACGTGAAACTGTTGGATAAATCCCTAAATAAACTCTTTTTTTACTTAAAACATATCCCGCAACACTTCACTCAATAAAGGATCCTCAAAGATCCAAAAAGATCCTGTGAAACTGTTGGATAAATCCCTACATAAACTCTTTTTTGACTTAAAACACATCTCGCAACACTTCACTCTATAAAAGATCCAAAAAGATCCTGTCAGCAATCATTTCTATAGAACATCAGCAGATTTGTGTCATTCCCCGGACCAGAAGAGCCTGCCATCGCTAGCCTTCAATGCGACATGCACTTTATTCCATTCTACATCATTTACAGGTGCAGAGATCCATCACGAGTTCGGAATGTGGCCTGAGTAATCTGCGTACATTCGTATGTTTTGGTTAGTGCTGCTGGGGTTCTCTCTGATTCTAACGCTGATATTTTCTAAGTGTGCTGCGTACCTGGAGTGCGTAACGAAACCGGTTCTCGCAGATAAGTCGAAAGCCGATTCCGACTCATTGGGGCGCGTGCGTCGTTCACCAGGGAAAAGGACTCCCGCAAACGAGTCGATCGAAATGAGATCTCCCCTTTTCTCCACAGATCCGGTTTCCCTAAATCAGATTGAAACAATTTAACATACGAGCCCATTTGGCAGGTAGAAGGAAATCTCAAGTACAGTCTGTGATAATGTTTGTTACTTGGACAGTCAAGAGCATAATTCTTTGTCTATCGTCATATACTTATTGTATTTTTTATTAGTTTCCCTAAAATGCCAATAAAATACTTCAGTGTTGCATTAACATTTCGATGATTAGTAAGCCTACTTCATTCAATTTGGACATTTTTTGATTGTTTGGTGTGTGAGAATACTTGTGAAAGTTTCTGAAAAGTTTTTTTGTGGTATACTTACCTAAAACTGAAGTAACAGCGTCAAAAGAAAGTATAAAGAGGAACAATTTATGTACAACAAAATTTGGCAAATTCAGTACTCAAGTCAAATCATCGTATGGCATTGTCGGCCGGCAGATCCCAGAGAGTTGCTCGGCAGCCAAGGTAGAGAACTTTCAGTCACCTCGCACTTGCCTGTCGTTGTGGCTAACTAACTTAACCCGGTAATCCTAGCGGGTATGAGGGATTTACACGTTTGCGTTCTGGCGAGCTTAACATTACATATTAAGCTGTGGCAGTTAGGGCATTTAAAAATCCCAGTCATGACTGGGATTCGAACCATGGACCTTTCGATCTGCAGTCAGACGCTTTAACCACTGAGCAACCACACCGCTCTACGGATTCATTACTGATGTAATGTCGCTCAAGTTTTTAAGGAATCAGTCCATTATTTCATTTGTTCTGTAACACCTTATTTAATGATGAGCGGATGAAGAACGAAACCTGGTGAAGTCTTGCTTTGAATCTCTTTTTCTTCTGCACACACGCACAATTGTTTTCATTGGGGGCTTCTGTCCTTCTGACTGCTTGATTCAATCTCAATGCTTATTCCACAGACATCATAAATCAGTTATGCTTTTGTTCCCTACGTTTAACATTCCGAAGCCGAGCCTCCCGATGCTTGTGTTAGCATGCAAAGCTGACACGGTAAATATCAATGGGTCGAATCCAGTCTAATAAGTAAACACTTAACACACTTACAAATTTAATTCAAATACTCGGCACTGGTTGAATTTCAACAAAGCCAACAAAGTATTAAAAAAAATTGCTATGGGCACTTAATATCATTAAGGCCGAGTTATGTACTACCAGTGTATGAATAATGTAAGCTTTGTGCTGGTGTGCGTTGTATTAGATTTGCTTTGTTTAATTTTTAATCTATAACCTCTGATGAGCCAAGGATTGTATGAAGTTATCTTAGAAAATCACTGAAAAAGTGTAATCATGATCGCCGGAAAGTTGCACTGACACTACTTTTCGAAGCGCATTATACGCGGGCGCCTTGATAGTTATGGACCTGTAACAGGAAGTAAATCATTCACAATCTTCCTGAATAAAAAGCCAGATCGCAACTAGGATCAGAAAACCGCGGGCTTGAATACGCGGGGATGGAGCTCCGTAATTCCATCTCCATCTTGCAACACAAAGTGTTGAAGTGTGGGGTCAGAACCACGCCCCCTGTGGAGATGCCATCCTTCATTTGACAGCGGGCTGAGTGAACCTTGGTCGCCTTTCCGAACTTTCAACTTCTATTAAAATAAATCGGTTTCCTCTTCGGTGGAGAACCTGTAGCCTGCACCATAGTCAGAGCTTCTATCTACACGTTTTTTTTTATCTGCTTAACGTCTCTTAACAGCGAGGTCTTTAGAGACGGGAAAGAATGGGGGGGGGGGGCAAGGAATGGGAAGGAATTCAGCCATGGCCTTTTGATGGAAGCATCCCGGCATTTGCCTGGAGTGATTTGGGAAACCATGGAAAAACCCAAATCTGGATGCCCGGACGGGGAATCGATCCTCCGTCCTCCCGAATGTGAGGACAGAACGCTAACCGTTACACCACCACGCTCGGTATATCTACACGGTCCCGAGTCTTCCCGAATACAAAGCCCGAATACTACCCTCACTCTCCAGCACTTGGTTCGCCCATTTTGTATCACTGTGAGCTGTAGTTCTTGTGTAAAAGTAGGAAATCTTTTGCAAAGTAATATATGAAAAAGATTCCTCTACGGGTATGTAAATGTTATGGAAGTTGGAGACTGCCGACAGGTATGCAGCCCGCGCAGCCGTCAAGCGGACTGAGCCGAAAAAACAACAGCGCCGGCGGGAACGCTGGAAAACGTTTCTTTGTTCCTCCGGCTGCGTCGATAACCGCACTGCACCGAGAGCGTGCCCCCGCACACCCAGTGCCTCATGCGCCGCGTCTCCAGGAAACGCAACGCCTTACGTAAAACAGCGGAAACACAAAATCTGATTCAGATGCACGTTTCTTGTATCTGAAATTGCACTGTGTCATTTCGTTCAGATCGTTCTGACAATACAATAATTACTATTCATCTCGAAATCTCATCCTAAACTAAAACCAACACATATGTAGTTGGCAGCACAGTGAATGAGGTTAATGAAGGAAAAGCGATTTTTCTGAAGATAAAGAGGTTTTTTTAAAATTATTTTTGAAGAATTTCAGTCAGCTTACAAGCCTACATAATGGTAATAATCATTGCGACGGTAATGCAGGCCTACTGATGACTGAACTGATTCACAGTTAAGCTGCATGTATCACATGACTGTCATAGGTTTCTTGTATCCTTTTAATTGAGACTGTCTGAATACAAACGGACAAAATTGCCTACAAATGTGTTTCGAAAGAACGAGTTCAGTGGTGACTTGTAGTATTGACTGGACTTGTTTGTATAGCTATCTTTTCTAAGTTTGTTCCCTCTACACGATTTAGAAAAGAAACCAACGGGAGCAACTGTCTAGACATTGTAATTTTGTGGATATTTTTTACGGCTTTACGTCTCGTCTACCTCGAGGTAACTATGGGATTCAGGTGTGAGGACAACGCGCCGTCGAATCTCCGTCCAACCCTCTATATTTCGGTTTTCCATGGATCCCGAAATCGCTCCGGATCAATAGCGTAATGGTTCCTAAAAATACCTCGGCCGAATTCCTTCCCATTGCTTCGCTCTAAAGACCTCGACACCGACAGGCCGCTAAGCCCCAAACAAAAAAGAGGCCTTATTTCGATTAACGCGAAGTTATTACACAAAAATCAATAAAGAAAACACCAAAACAAAGCAATGTCAACAAAGGAGATGCCATTATGCAACAAGCAGCTGTGTGGCCTGAGATTGTAGCTTCTAGAATCAAGTTCTCGCGTGTTTTACCCATAAAATTATAAATTACGTAATTTCTTTATGTGACGGTTACATTAAAGAAGAACCTATATAGCGTATAAAGACTGAATAACATAAATTTGAGGAAGGGACAGGCAGTTGTCGTATTATTTTTACGAAGTTCGAAGTATGCAACATTTACTTGGTATTTCATCTTTGGTAGTTTCTCGCAAACCGTTCAGAATTTCATTTATTGTTCTGGCATCACGTAACGTTGAAACATGACTTATGAAAAACAATTCATGCTTAATCCTAAGCTTTAAAACGATGAAAACCTCATCGAAATCTGCTTTTTAATTTTTTTAGTTGTTCTCGAACATATATACACAGATTTTGTTTTACAGATATCGATAAAATATAAGAAATTAAAACTACTTGAAAAATTATCAGTAACGGTTCATTAAGGGCGTACCGAGAAGCAATTTTTCCTTTGAACAGATTTTTGGTAAACAATTACCTGAGGACATCACTTTCGAGAAAAGTTTACATTAAAGCAAAAATAAATGTACCTTAAACATAATAAAACACTAAGTTACCGTATGCTGTAGCAGTGCAGTACCAGTCGGCGACCATTTCTAAACCCATCTTTGCCACTAACGAAAGCATTTGGAGTAACGGATACAAAATCGCTAGAAAGTTTTCGTAATACCATATAAATATATTCCATAGGCAATAGCACGTATTTCTTGCTTAGTAACTTACATAAAGCTACCCATATCTTGAGCTGTTTTACTTCATTAGTATGTATTTCGTGGCTTAAATACGCATAATTTCTAAAATATTGATGCCTAAGGAACGTATGGACCAAATTTCAGACCAAATGAACAATTAATTCTTGGCACGTCCTTTTTGTACCACTGTCAAATTATCATTTATTACATGTAACAAACATTATTGTATTTTAGTATTCTCCTAACTCACGAAGAAATATATAATTATATCACTAAAGCATAAACTTTGGCTAGGGCTACATCTGTAGTCACAACGGAAAACATCTTTTTCTTCATAGAAAACTAAAAAAATCTCATTGCTTGGTAACATATATGAAGCTATCCATATCTCGAGCTAGTTTACTTCAGTAGGAGGTAGGTATTTCGTGGCTTTAATAAGCCTATTTTCTGCAACAATAAATGCTAATACTAATCAAAACAGAAAAATTCTTATCAGTTTTAATATCGATTTTAGGCCCAAAGACGTTTACAGTAAATTAAAAATTTCAATTTAGTTACGCTCACTGAAGGGTTAATATTTACAGTGATTTGACAAACATATTCCATTTATTTTAATTTTTTACATTTCAAAAAACGGAATAATAAATAACTAAAGTAAAAAAATAATAAACACAATTCAAAAATTAGTATAGTTATGTTAGGGCAGAAGCTCTTCAGGCACGAAGATATTTGCAGTAAATGAAATATTACTTAAGCTTATTACGTTCGATTCATGCATTCCGTTTATTTTAATGTGCCATGTTTCAGAAAAGTGAAGAAATAAATAAGAAAACAAAATTCACAGAGTAGTATAGTAATGTGATCTTATGTTAGTATTTCTTGAAAGGAGTTCTGATATCAAATATAGAGTGATCCGTGGCGCATATTTCTCCCATCCTGGAATGATTACAATTTCTTATTCCGTTCCTCGATACATACAGTATAAGCCATATGAGTTATTTTATCAGATTCTAAGCTAGTCCACAAGCTCTAAAAAATTTAAAACACCTCCCAGATTGCTGAGGTAATTTTTTCGTGAAGTGATTTCAAATTCTCAGACACACGCAGCTCATTTACAGTTTTATAATAGTGTAGAAAAGTTGCAAGTGAATTAGCCACATACAATCATTTTTGTCAGTGTAAGGCTTATTACCGACATCTCAAAAATTTGTCACAGTAAGTCACATACTTATACATGCAACAGGATTTCTGATTAAAAGTTAAGAAGTCGGCTTCAAAACAACACTAAACCACAAAAAAGTTAAAACTGGTTCCTGTCACTTCGTTTGTTCACACCTGTTTGTTAATATTGCAACACTAAGAACGAGACATGTGATTACAATGAAATTAATTCCACAAATTTGTAACATGAAAATGCACAAGTTATTAGAATCATGGAGCTGTATATGAACTTTGACCGTGAGAATTCAGTAGTTTGTAAACCTCCACGTGCTGCAATCAGAGCCTTTAGAGGTCGTGGCATGTCAAAGAGAACCTGCAAATGTTGCCGGGGAACACAGTGTCACGCGATTTGTAGGTGCGTCCACAAAACATAGTCTGTGGTTGCAGAAGGACCAGAACGAACAAGTTCCTTCCGACCATATCCCAGACATGCTTGAAAGGTGACATGTCAGGCGAACGTGCAGGCCACGATAGCAATCGAACCAGTGGTTCTTCGCTCAAGGCTTACACTTTCCTCGACACACGGTCCTGTGTAGTGCTGCCTACCCTGATGTAACGGTTGCTGTTCAATATTCAGTAAGCGAGACCGCATGCTAAAACGAATAGCTCCCAAAATTAACATAATTTGCATTTGTCTGCAATACCGCCCAACATTGCAGTCGTCCAGATTGTGTTCACCATTGTAACGTCTAACACATATGCGGCCATCTTTGCAAAATAAATTGAACCGGGACTCTTCCGAAAACACTTTGTCATTCAGCGCATCAGTGAAGGCCTTAAAGTACCATTACAGTATAAGACGTTGGTGGATTTCTGGTCAATGGGAGCCGACGCGAATGACATGCGTGCCACCAGTCCAGCCCTCACCAGACGGCATCGAATCGTCTACGCAGACATCTCCACATCCGCTGAACAAGCTCCAACGCTGAGCCAACTCTGTGTTCGACGCTGTTCCTGAAGATTAAGGTCATGCGGACTAGATGGCGGTCATCCCGCACCGTGGCCACCTTTGTTTGATCGTCCATTAAGCCCTCTCGCCGCTATGTTACAACCCTCCTCTATCCACTGATTCCCCTCCCGTATCATTGTCGCAGCAGTATCCCCTATACGCAGAGCCGGATATGGGGCATGGGAGGGGGAAGGCGGTAAAATCGTGTTTGAAGGACAGGCGATTTATATCACAGCAGCCATTTTTTTTAAAGCTCTACTACTGCCTCGGATGCCGAAATGGAGTAGTGACAATCAGGGCGCGCTTTGACGTCGACAATGCATACCGTGCTTCTTTACACGTTTACACTTGTTTTGAATGGCTCTCCACCGATAGAGCGTGCCGTAACACTTACGTGTCCAGTCGCTCAAAAGAGGGCGCTGCTGGGCCTACCTGCACCCCATCGCTCTACAAATCAGCTATTATGGTTCCATTATTCTACACGTCCTCCGATTTTGGAGTGATTCAGACCATTCCTTCTTCGGACACGATCTCATTCTGTCCCAGGCAGCATGTCCTGTTAAGTGTTGCTTACACAATTGAAGAATAATCAAACAGGGTCACCTGACGCTCACCTCCAGTGCTTTCTATTGAAGAAAGTGGCATATTATGCGCTACGTTTAACGTCAAATGATTTGTTATTTAGGTTAGATGTTTTTAACTTTTTATATCTAACCCTGCTTTTCACTATTTAACCAAAGGGTGGAAAGAATTTTGCCCCATCAAATGGTCTCGAACTAACTAACCTCTAGAGTCCTCAATCTTTATGCGGAACTCTCTGTTGTTGATGTAGTTTGTGTATGTGGCGAAAGAAGCTGACTTACACTTGTCGCTGTTATTATGGCATACATTTATCCTTTAACCCTTGTGCACCATTGACTTTCCTGTGGTCGTGATTTTTTTTCTACACCAGAAGGATAAAATAAATAGATACAAAGTTAAATGTGGTAGACTTTTATGTTGTCGTTATATTCCCAAGAATCAGTGTTGAGTGAAGCTGCAAGTGGTTTTTACTCGATTCTCGTTTCAAGTCTGGCAATAGGCGGGACCTTCAACATTTTCTCAAGGTATCAGGAACTTTTTTTTTTTTAACTGCTTAACGTCTCTTAACATCGAGGATCTTTAGATACGGGAAAGGAATGGGATGTCAAGGAATGGGAAGGGATTCGGCCATGGCCTTTGGAAGGAAGCATCCCAGGAATTTGCCTGGAGTGATTTGGGAAACCATGGAAAACCCAAATGTGGATGCCCGGACGGGGATTCGAACCGCCGTCCTCCCAAATGCGAGGCCAGAACGCTAACCGTTACACCACCAAGCTCGGTGTATCAGGAACATGTATGTTTGTGTTTAAATGTCTTAAGGGCTACAGTACTAACACTCAGTTAAAAATTTGTCGAGAAAATAATTTTAGAGAAGAAAATGGGCGACTGTCGGTTTTTGTGGAGTATGGTGAGGATGTACAGCTTTGTCTCATATCATTATCTCTTAACTTTATAAGGTGAAACATTGTAAAAAAAACTTTTTTGCAGGTATCTTTATCATTTGTCCCTTTGGGCTACATCCACTCTAGCAGCAACAGCTGTTGTAGTGTGTCAAGATTCTATCTCAATTTGAGTATACATTTGAAGCGACAATTAAAAGACTAAAAAATTTACTAGTGTGATCTCAACTAAAATAGCTTAAACCCACATCGACTGTTCACTAAAGACTCTCCAGATATTTTTGTTATACATCTAACACTGAAACAAATATAACAAGTTTGTTGTGTTAATTCACTTTGATATTAATCTTTCTGACGACAGTGCATGACTACAACGGTCTCGATCGAGCAATCAACGCCCAATAACTGTTACTCTCACTGCAATTGACCAGACTCTCTGATTTTTTACCAACACGCCGACATGTACAACTGGTTGGCTTTATTTCAAATGACGAAATAACCAGATAAGAATCTCTTACTACCATCGCTGATGGACAAAGAACACTGTTCTAAGAGACTTGTCACCCGTTAGGATTCCGATAAATCTCTGGCACTTAGTTTGGTAATGACAAAATTGCTTCAAAAAATATGATCACTGAAGAGGCTTTAGTGTTGTGGCACCTGTGATTTTATTCTATTAAAGAGGCTACCTTCATGTATTATATCCAGGAGATAAAAAATATTTAAAAATATGGAATAGAATACGGTACCACAACCGTTAACTCTTGCAGATTTGTTAAGCAACAGATTTTCTTTTAATTTTTTTTCTAACGCCAATTTGTTTTCACGGCAATAAGGCAGTTTCAAATACTAATTCAGCTAATCAGTGTATGGTAGATAGTACAAGACAAACACAATTCTGAATTAAAACAGACACTGCCGTCGGTCTGCCTCAAGCTGGTGAAACTAGTGCTTTGGCCTCCACACCATAGCGCTGTGTTATGTTTACGTCAGGGACGGGAAGCAGAGGTCTCGTGTGTGGCGACTGTGAGTTCCGCTGTGGGGCTGGTGACACGTGGCAACAGCGCTCCGACGCCGCCGCCGCCTGGAGCCCCGCGCCGCACCGCGCAGCGCCGCGCAGGCATCGATCGGGGGCGGCGTCGGTCCAGCCCCCGGCACTGGACCGGGCTCGCCACATACGCAGCTGTAAACAAGCCCGAGTTCATTCACTGCTCCTGTCACGTGCTACACGGGCTCTTACTACTAATCACTCTCAAGCAGACTGCGGCAATGCACCACGTCTAATACATTACTGCAAGGCATTCTTTCGTCAGGATGAAGCTGCTAGTAAGCCATCCCTGCATTCACCCGGAATGTTTCTACGGAAACAATAACCCTCTATATAGATAGAGCCCATAATTTTCATCGTCACTAATACTTCCTCTTTTTTTTACTTTCTTATTGTTACTGACATATAGGTCACGTCACTCGTCGCTCTAAAATGCCCATTCCAATCTTGAAACATGCTGACCTTGGCAACTTAAGGGTAAAATGACTGCTTCGCGTTGAAGGGGAGCCACTTTGAGTCCGCTCTCGGTTTTAATTAAGTGTTATATTCGTATAGTAGTGTTCTTACAGCAGAGAAAATAGAAATGATCATTCATGTACACGTTGAAAGGATCACTAACGCAGTTTAGCACTATTAGAACGAGAAGCCCAGTGTTAAAAAAGCTCGTCAGGAACAGTTTTTAATTTATAACGAAGTATTCGTGCGATCTTGGTTATATTTCTACTCAGACCTCTGTTCTTTTACTTGCGTAATATATATACGCGAAACCACGGAAGTAAATGACAGGAGTTGAATCACATGTAATGCATATTTTGAAGGTGGCCGTGTGTTTGCCTATTAAACTGCCTAACAGTGTGAACAGATCTCACGGTAGCTGACTTTTCACAACGCTTTGCTGGCCAGTTACAGTTAGAGTAGAGAAAGTCGATGTCGGAGCACAGGGATCTGTAGGGAGACTGTGGCCCGTCTGTATGGTGAGAGTATTCACAGGAGATATTTATCCATCACTAAGACCTGGATTAAACGCTTCTCAGACAGACCGTCTGAGATCTATTGTAGAAGCGTTTAATGCAGGCAACACTGTACCAAAAGCTCTTCTTTAAAAAGGAACCCATATCATATTTCTTGTTTTTTATATTTTTTTTATTAGGATTTCGTATCTCACATCTCGTTTTGTTTTCGTAGCGCTCTAACTGCATTTTCTTCGAACAAGTAGTAAGTAGACAATAGTTAACCGAGCGAAATTTTAAATATACGCGTAAAATCTTTCTATAAGGTGGACCTAAAGTTTTTTTTAGACACTATGAAAGTAAGTTAGAATTTCCTTTGAACTGTTTAATCGTGATTTGCTGCACTGCACCTACCTACTGTAGATCACACGGCTGCTCAGAGGTTCACATTCTATGAAAGGCATGATAAAAACAACATTATCAGTAACATAGCACTTGGGGGCGGGGAGATAGAGAGGGAGATAAAAAATAAGAGATCTTGTAGTTATCGGTAGAGCGAGTGACTGTGGTCGGGGCGATTGGGACTATATCACCGATCAAGGTCGTCTCACAACGTCAGGAATGGCTCCGTGGGCCACTGAGCGTGATATCCAATTAAAAGAAGGAACTCCAGGGGGAGGTAAACAACGATCAGGGCATCTATTTTTTTTGTTTTTTTGTTTGTTTTACTTGTTTCTTTACGCCTCGTCGACGTCGAAGTCATTAGAGGCGGGATTGGATTGGGGACAAGGAACGGGAAGGAATTCGGCCATGTCCTTTTGAAGGAAACATCCCGGCATTCGCCTGGAATGATTTGGGGAAACCAGGGAAAACCCAAATCTGGATGCCCGGACGGGGATTCGAACCGGCGTCCTCCCGAATGCGTTAACCGATCACCCACCACGCTCGGTATCAGGACATCACGTTCTGCCTGTCACCCGAAGAAAACAATGCTCAGATCTATAGTCATTTTCTATTATTATTATTATGGCGTTTAATTCCCCTGGCTAAAAGCACGGTGGGGCCATTACAGAGCGTGTATTCTTTTTCAGAGTGTTTTTGTGTTATTTTTTATTACATTATTTATTTTTTACTCATTTTACATGCTTCAAAATTATGTTTGGTTGTAGGGCGAATATGGCTGTGGGAATCAACGATCCCCATAATTACTCAATTTTTTCTTTCCTTCTGAAATTCCTAAATTTAGTATCCTGTCCAATTTGTAGCGATGCTTGAGATGATCGCTATCAACTGCAGCTGGTTGTGGTTCTAAACGGCTCTCTGCAGCGTAGTAGTCTTGGAAGTGTTTGTGAACCTTTTCGGCGGCCGCTCTTGGAGGACGTCAGTTGGGATCACTTGAGATGGCAATGAAGGTCGTGTTTCACTCCCGCTTCCTTCTTGGAATCCAGTTTGTGAGAACATATCATTCCCTGGCGTATATGTTTCTCGCTATCTGTTTTTTTGTTTGTGTCTGTCTTTACAGCCTTGCTGGATTCTTCAGCTATTGCAGACTGTACTGACGGACACGCTGGGTGTTCGGGGCTGCACGTGTGTGGAGTTTTTTTTATGGAGTGGACAGCCCTCATAACAAGCCGCGTAGGCATCTTCTCAGTTGCTGCACTGTGTTTTTTCGTGCAACCCCACATTTAACGAAGCTTTGATTTCGGTTGCGGTTACGTGCCTCGTGTATATAATTTTGGCATCTGTAGAATTGGAGGTGTGAGGTTGTAGTATTCGTCTTAATGAATGGGTATTTCTTGGTCTCTTCTTGATGTCGACGGTGGGGCCTGTGTCATGCATTGCTTGTAATGGACGGCTTCAGCATGGATCATCCTCGTGGCGTTCTTCATATCAGTTGGACACGTCGAGATGAAATTCATCCCCATCTGGATGGACCAACAGAGTACGGAAATCCCTGTGCAGAGAAGCAACCGCACAGACAAAGCATCCAGGTTGCCGGTATACTGCACGAAAAGTCTCTCTTCGATACTTGTATCAGTGCGTCTATAGTTCTCCGGCTTGGCGAAACTTCTTCGTTAGTGTCGAGTGATTCTGGCGTAGGGAATCGAAAAAGCCTTTAATGCATCTCTTCCAGGTATTTTTCCTTTCTGAAGTCTTCCAATAAAACGCATGGGTTCATTCTCTTCCGACTCCATCTATAATATCTTCGCGTATGGGATAGACTGGGTTAGACTAAGCAGGGTCTCTGAGGGTCAGGTAGAATTCGTCGGTAATATCGCAGGGTAACATCCAGCGGAGGGTAAATTTTCTCGCATACTTCTAACCTGAGGTCCATCTCCTGACAATCATTACGTCGGCTGGTACCACTCCTCCAATACCTAGGCGGGTAGTGATCACGGTATATTTTTTCCAGTCTCCTCTAACCCCCCCTTTTTTTTTTTTTTTTACTTATGGCATTACGCCTCGTCGATGGCTAAGGTCATTGGAGGCGGGATGGGACTGGGGAACAGAAACGGGAAGGAATTCGGCTATGGCCTTTTTGAAGGAAATATTCCGGCATTCGCCTGGAGTGATTTGGGGAAACCATTGAAAACCCAAATTTGGATGCCCGGACAGGGATTCGAAACCGCGTCCTCCCGAATGTGAGACCATAACGTTAACCGTTCACCCACCACCCTCGGTCTCCTCTAATCAACTCATTTACCACATTCGTCTCTGCCGAAAAGTTCCTGTAGCCGCCACTACCAGGAAACGAAAGCGAAGTATTGGCCGAGATGGATTCTGTCACCATGAACCCCACCCTGAGAATCTCCTAGGTCTGGAATTTGGAGCGAAAAAAAATACGGAACTCAAACATGTTTAACGACGTTTCTCAAAGAAGAAATCCTTTTTTTATGTATTCCTGACTTTTATTTTTACATCACATCCACATAAATAGATGTATGCTACGGTAACACAAAAATTTGGCAAGACAAAAATTCGTGACTGTCTACGGTGAAAGACAAAGAGACAGCATTTCTATCACGTTATTCAATTGTTATATTGAAAATATGATCTGCTCTTGGAACTGTTTAGTTATCCGGGAATGAAACTTAAGAAAATCTTTTATACCAATAAATTTCATTGCCGGTGGCCAATTAGTTTTACAAGAACTTGAAGATAACAATACATAAGCTTGATTCGGTTCCAAAAGACAATAATAACATTAGTATTTTTCCAAAGGTTAGAAGCAGACGTTCATTTCATAAATTGAGGTGGTGATTTGCGAATGATGCAGATAAAGTTTTATCCACAAGGCCAATAAATTTAGACAAGTCTATGAATTTAAGAAATAAAATTCTTTAACATATGTGTACGAGTATTTTGCGGGGTTGAGACGGCTGAGTAACGTTTCCGACAAGTGTGAAAGCTTTTAAAAGGCTCAGTCGTTGTCACAGTAAAGATAAGTGTGTAGTACATTGTGTTACCACTGTTGCAGACATTCATGAAAGATATCAGAGCCGACATTTTAATAATAAACTAATCCACCATCGGAAAGGCAAATGTAATGCAGGATGCCAACGAACAGGGTGCCATACGTACCGGCTAATGGCCAGAGTCTTGGTTATAACTGTTTCATTGAGCAAGTCATAAAATAACTTTTTGGATATTCATTGTCTTCTTGTAAAACGCTTCAGGGCATGTAAACAAATAAAAATTTGGATTATACGTTTTTTATAAATTTGGTGTGCATGAAACAGTTTCCAATATTTCCATTAAAAAATACTGAAATGGTTGAAGTATCTTCACATACCACTCCGTAAGAAAAGTTCATGAAACGAAGGTAGCTGTGTATTCCACTTTTTCTAATGTAAGTCTTACTAACAATTAAATGAAGAAACTATCTCGCGGATTTTCATTTTATTTCTAGAGAGCGACAGTAACTAAACATTCATGTTTTGCATTTTATCGATGGTAAGCCCGAGAATTTTCGGACAGTTTAGTATTATCATAATACCAAATATGATCTGTTTTACGGAAACATTATGTTCTCTCTCGTAATAATGATGAAGAGCTGAAACTTATAAATAATCATTTGTCGGTATTATTATGGAGGCTTAAGCCACGTTCCCACGAGACGAGACGAGACGGGACGGGACGGGACGCCATGGGAACAGGGCCGCCTCTGCTAGGGGGTACGAGACGCAGCTACCCATTCTGAGTCGGTAAACATCACAGGCGTGTGTAGCGGTGCGCTGTTGCCATCGGTTTGCAGCAGCGGTGCGCACCCCTTCTGTTGCTGTAAAGTGCTCTGTGCCAAACGACACTAGGCAACGTGGTGCGGAGGTGGCGGCGAGGTAAGCTAGGACTAACCTGCGGCCCGCGCTCGTCCCTACACTTCGGGTAATGAGGTCCCGTCCCTTCTCGCCTCCGTTACAAGAGATCGTGGGAATGAGGCTTTAGAATCATGGCGGTTACTTTCTGATCTTAGTGAAAGAGGACGTGGGATATAATACTGAAACCCTTCGGTTTTCAGACATCTCTCTGGGTAAATGCCGGGACAGTTACTTCCCTTCAAAACAGACAGCTCCCGTACCTAATCTGGTGTTTCATTTCTTCATTCATGATTATATGTCATCCATGGAAGAAGTAAGCGCAGTAATCTGCGAAAGTATTCTGCTCTCCACAAAATTATGCAACCCCGTGGTGCCATGCCATGTGGTACATGTAATGCGAGCAATGTGATACAACGACAAAACACAAATATTGTGTTTGGAATATGAATGTTGCGCTTGTTGTTTCTGCACAAACACGGCGGATAACCAAATGCTGTTGTTAGAGCACTTGTAAATGTAGTGAAATTAACTGCGCTGCATTTAAACTAGGGATAATGAAAAAATAAAACTGTGTCGTTCAAGAATTACTCTACATTTCAGCAGACCGGGTTAAGTAATTTGACAGAAAACTTTATAAATATTTGCAATATGATTGTTCCTTAAAGTCGGTCTAAAATTTCTCAGCACCTGCAACACTGACCTTTGCGAGTCATTCGCAACGCCTGAGACACAGTCTCTCTCTTTTTTAAAAACTTACTCAGAGATCGTATTAAAGAAAGAATAAAAAGTAGGAAAAAGCAAGTAAAGTAGCGTCAAACCCAAAATGGTCTTCCTCTGAATCACGGTAGTCGGTTTTTCCTGTCTAATTGCTCTCGTCGCTCACCATCGAATTTGCATGATACTTTGTACCATTCTCTAATATTCGTTCGCGAAGCTATGCCAAGAAAGAACCAAGTTGCAGTTTATAAAACATAATTTTTATCACTTCACATCTCCATGGTTCGAATTTCGTTCTTATACTCCTCAGGATTATCGGGATGGGGCAAGCATATATAGCAAACTAGGTAGAAACTATATCGTGAATACCACACCATGGTCATTACGTATTACACAATAATAAATAAAACAGGTGATTGTAATAGACAGTGTTTGTAAAATATATAAAAAAACACTTTGTGCTTTGCGTGGAAGTGTCAGTTCGCAGCTGTGTTAGAGACCTCATTTTTGGCCATCGTGAATGCAACCCTTATACCGTTCTTTCCATGTTCTCCCAAAAAGTTGTTATCGTTGTCAGCCTGCGCCTGAAAACTACACTAGGTGCAATAGAATAACACTAGCTTAAAAGTTTACGCGGCTGGCAAACGAATGGCAATGGCAATTATACCCCTTCAGGACACGCCGTACTTAATAAATCGACGACGTTAATAATTAGATGTGATGCAGATACAACGGATGTAGAAGCACAATATCAGGAATGAACAAATTAAAGGGGCTGTGGAGACGACAGATTTGGCAGATGGTCTGGAAACGTGATGAACAGAGAGATAAACTTTAAACAGAGGAGAGTCATTGAAATGAACATTAAAGGAAGTAGAAATGAGGAATGACACAAGAAAAAATTAAAAGAGCTATTGAGTGTTGACCTGAAGTTGAGAAACTGAAAAAGAACTAAATCAAGAGATCTAAAACAAACAAATGAATGAAAAAAGTAAACCACAAATGACGGCTTGATTTTATGAGAACTCCATATTTTGGAGTCTCCAAATTCGATCTGACAGTTATCGACATGATTTGTGTGCGTGTATGTGTTGAGGTGTTTAAATTCGTGACAAATCTTAATGCACTTATTAAAAAAAATTACCATTTATTCTGCGATAAAATAAGTATTATCATGGAATTTAACTGAGATGTGAGCCTCTAGGGAATGATTGCCGTTGGTATATTTCAGAAGCTATAATTCTGTGTTTCTTATTTCTGACAACCAATGACTTTTGATCAAATTGCGATTCCTAACTATAGTTCGGCTGTTTTAGTATTTACGGCTATGCTTTATCTGTGTTTTATATCTTGAGTTTAAAACATTATGATAATTTTTTCGATCCTTACGGCTAATCGATTTAATATTACATAGCATAATTATAGACCGATGGAACTGACGGAAACAAACTATCTTTCGTGCCAGTTTATTTTGAAACTAATCAAGATGATCGGCATGCTACGAAAATTTTTGGCCAAAACGGTACCAAAGAATTTCACTTGCTGCATCTATCTCTTCAATTCCTGTCAGGGCGACTCCAACAGTATACAGAGATTCGAAAATTTACTCGGTAAAAGAAATGACTATTTCAGTGTCTACAAATAACTTTAAAGGCACAATACTATTTTGCGTTTGTTTCTTCTCTCTCTCTCTCTCTCTTTCTTTTTACACGACCATGGCTGCAAAGACAGAAAAACGTAATATCTGTTACTTTATGGGTATAACGTGGTTGCAGTTTGTACTACAATTCGGCTGCACACTCGTGAAGATAGCGTTGTATCTGTTTTCCCGGACAGCCTACGTTTCTGATTTGGTGCTTCCAGAATTTCAGGCCAGAAAAATCAGATGTCATGGCTGTCTGACTGAAAACTACAATGAACGCGCAGAAGTAACTCAAAACTCGAAAATGATTTGCCTGCCGCACGCATAACCGATTCCGACTGAGTTGGCGAATTCAAAGAGGATGCCCATTTTCTGCATAGAAGTTAACTTCCCGAAACTATTAACAGTCATTACCACAAAGCTTTCACTTCTCAAAAGCATAGGGTCTACGATTATTGAGCTGTGGACTGGACGTCAAATATGACTCCGAAATAATACACTGAAGACCATGGACTGAAAGTAAACAACCTAAAGACATATCTCAAAGCATCGCCGTCACTTCCCACACCGAGCCTCGTTAGTGAGCGGCCTGGCATTCGGGGGTCAAATCCCCTAGCTGCCTGCTATATTTCAGTTTCCCATAATTTTCCTAAATCTCTCCACCCGAATACCATGATGGTTCCTTCAAGAGACCATGGTTGAATTCCTTAATTCCTTAACGTTCTTTACCACATCCTCTCCCTCTCCCCACCAGTAATGGCCTCACCAAAAGAAAAAATTACCATCTATAACTGTTTACCAAAAGTAGTTAATTCTGCAAAGATTACTATGACAAGTCGAGAAATTCAGTTTCTGAAAATGGTAAAATAACCTCTGGGTTAGTATATATCTCTGAAAGCCAAAACAAGATGTCAAAAAATTGGTTACATTAATAGGTCCCGCTGCTTCTTAGAATGGTTCCTATTTCTAAGAACATTACTGCCAACGACGACATTGTTTTCTAGATGTTTTCCTGGATTGGTCCTATGGACTTACTGCCTGATTGCGGTAAGCAGCAGTGCCTACCACAGGCGCAGGGGCGACGGAAGCTTCCCCCACCTCCTTCTCCATAACCTGATTAGTCTCGTTAGTCGCGGCGCAAGATATGATATAAATATACAAATTTAATAAACGGTACCGGTAGAGGTGTGGTGGAGAGAGAGTGATTTTAACAGGGAATTCATTAGGGACCATGAATGTGAGGGTATATAAGCAGAACGGAAGATCATTACTTAGAGTTGTTAAGAGTTCTTTTTCTAGGTCGCAGGTTGTTAAAATTGAGAACCAAATGAAACTTTATTATAGAACCCCAGTTAGAGTTACCCCAGTGATGGAAGTGTATGTAGGTGTGGATGAATCTAATGTATTTATAGTAGTGTGTTTTCTGCTTCGTGAGTGAATGAAATATGAAGACAAAAAGAGGGTGAAACCTGATGCCAGCAAATTCGAAAGATATCGTAGGATCGACACGCTTAACGCCTTCATACGACGGACTATGCGTCACTGCATTCGCACGGTGGAGAGTTTTTTGATTTAACCAAATACTTTGCTGCACAATCTGAAGCTACGACTTTTGCATTACTACCTATCCTGAGCTGCCGGCCAAGTCCTCAAGACGAAAATCTCTACCCCCACTAGGAGACAAAACAAATAAACCAATGTCAGATGCCAGACACTATGTCTGTGCCTCAATCAGCTAAGCCAAATTGCAAGTTGTAGGCAATTAAGTAATTATCAAACCATAATCTCCAAATCAGGGTACCATTCAAGTTCGTTATGCTCGGTACTAAGCGTCCAGATTAAAACCCATGGCATGCTGATCCGTTGATAATGTTAGGTGGTTTTCCGAAACCATCTATTGTACTTGATTGCTAGTATGGTTTCCACCAGAGAAATTTCACATTTCACAAACAAATTTGTGCCTAACATACAATTATTAGCTGGATGGCGACATCTATGCTTTATATAAGACAAGCGACAGGTTACAAGATACGTCGACTTGTTATTGACGTTGTTCACCAGCGCACTTTTCTGACTTCTAAGTTATAAAATCTTTTTTTGCGTAGTAAGAAATAAAATAATGCACAACTACAAACTAAAAGGGTTCAGAAGTCATAAGGCTGTGGCAGATAGCAAACGAATGATTCCGAAAGGGTTCCGTCTTGTATTCTGAACGTACAGAACCCTAAAAATGTTTAATATAGAACGAAAATACAGTTCGTTAAGCACTGAGTAATTCTTCGTCATTATTCTTAGAGCTGAGTAGCCTCTTCCATACCACATAAACTGAGGAGTAATTTTTTTAAAAATAATACAAAAAAACACCGTTAGCTGGGTATGCGTCATACAATGTGGTAAAAGTATTATTGCATATTATGCATTCAAATGTTGGTCGCATAATTGCTGAAAAATCGAGGGGTGCGTAGGCCTGCTCTTCCTAGCACGTATCCAAGTTTTTCGCTTGGTTCCTTTCCGATACTGAGCGCTCTTCCGGCCATTCCATAGTGGCCTGGCCTCATCGCCTTATGCTGAGAGCAGCCAGCTACTCGTGTGTAACGTGTCAACAAGAACCGACGCTCTTGCTTAACGAGGTGCTGTCGCAAACAGACCGGCTAACGAACCCACACCCAGACTGCTTGGAAATTTAATGCTTTTTTACCAGTGTTCTGAATCTGCTGTTAGCGTTACACAAAGATCTACGACAGTCACACTATGCGAAATTTCGTCAATGTCGGCTGGTCCTGCTATAGTAGTTCTGTAATTAGTCCAGGCCTGCTATTCGGAATTGGGTGGACCTGGAACACCGAAGACGTTGCTCTCGGCAAAAGCTGATTGAAAACTTCAAGACTCACCAATTTCAGGATGACGGCAAATGCTTAATACTACCAGTTACATTCGCTACATTTATATTTAGGAATGATAGAGAAAGTAGAATAAGAAAAATCAGCACCAGAACCGATTCATTTCTATACTCTTTTTTTTCCACGAGTGATTAGCGAGAGGAATAGGAAGAAGTTATCGAGCGAGAGAACTTAGGATAGGAGTAGGTATCTGTAAACCCCTCCGGCCATCCTGATCTAGGTTTTCCATGGTTTTTCCAGATCGCTTAGGCGCCTCCTGCCATATCCCTTCCTGTGTACAAATGTTTACACATTAGGATTGGCACAATGCACCCTCCGCCACCCACTTTTAGTGAATCACGGAGTAATAATAATAATAATTACGTGTGTCCAAATCCTCATCTGGCCATTCAGACTTTTTGTTTTACACGACTTTTCGAAATTACTTCAGGTGAATGCCGTGATTGTTCTCTCAAAAGGCCATGGCCGAATGCCTTCCTGTTCCTTGCCGCAGTCCTGTACTGATATCGACGCGGACGAGAAGTAAAGCCACAAGCAAATAAAAAATTTATCTGTGCTGTCTCTTGTTGTTCCCTGACAAAATCTGTACGCGCTGAGACTGTCGGAAGCAGCGTGTCCCAGTATTGTAATACTATAAGCATGTTGCTGACGAATTTCTTTAAGTCTGTACCGTCCTCTTGCTTTCCTTCTCTGTCGAAGAGGGAGTTCTCGCCACCTCATTGTCTCTTAAAGTACGTTTTCTGTTCATTGCTGCGTTCTCGATGCACGTAAACACTAGAGTATGCGGAAAGTTAGTCAGAATTGCTGTGTAATATACATTTAGTCTTGACGAATTCATCAAATTCCTTCAGACTACAGGCATCCAATTTAGGGCAGTACTTACACCCTTAATGACAGTAGCAACATTTCTGTGCTCTGTTTCTGTTTACAACTGTCTGAAGTAGTCAAAGATACGCCACACTGCTCTTACGTTAAATTTAACAGTAAAAAGCAAGGTAATGGCACGTAGCATCGGTCGTTGAGAAATCTAATTCTAGACTGCGCTTCATAAAGTCGAGTTATGAAAAACTCAATCTGCTAGCGATAACAGTAGCTGATCTGAATACGGTAACTGTCTTAATGTGCTCTGAAATGTGGTTTAAAGTCGCATTTGGTGACAGTGGATATTTCTATCGTGTCACTAGTGGCGTCGCTGCTGCAACGCGCCATCGGTAGCAGAATAGTTAATGAGATTGCATCTACTGTGCCGAACACGCATGGCCAAGTGCTGTACTCGTGAGTGATTAGGGTTTAAAAATAATATGAAGATTATGTGATACAAACTGTTCCTCACATTTAAAAAAATTCTGCGAAAATCTCCACTTTCCCCCTCTAACTGGTCATCACTCAAATAGAATAACACAATATACACTGCTTGAAAAAAAAAGAAAAAAAGTGAATAATCCAGAAGAGGAGGTGAAAACGAAGTGAAACATCACGAGTGTGTTATTTCAGTGAGTATAAATTCAAGTAAATTTTACTAAGAACTTGGCAGCATGAATCCAATTATCAGTATGACGTTGCACCCCCTCTGACCAAGTTGCATGCAGTGATTAGATTGGGAGGCCGTTGTATCCTCTCCAACTGTTTCAACCGGTCCTTGATATCCTGGATACTGGCACTGGGACGGAGTTGAGTTACGAGCTAATTCCACACATATTCTTTCGGAGACAGATTTAGGAATCTCGCTGGCCACTGGAGTACCTCAATATCATGAAAATAGTTTACTGAGACTCATGCCGCATATGGATCAGCATTGTCGTGTTGAAGACCACGATACTGTCACATTAGAAGTAATATATGAGGACGCAGCATGTCCGTGACGTACCGTTGTGCCGTCAGAGCTCCCTCCATCACTACCAGCCGCGACCAGAAGTCATACCCAATGACTATCCACACTATGACACCAGGAGTAACAGCGCTGTACCTTCTGAAACACTGGAAGAACAGGAACACTTAACAGGTCCGCGCCATGCAAGCCAACGATAATCATCTTTGAACACAGTTATGTTCAGCGATGAATCGCGGCTCTGCACTACCCCGAATGACTATCATCGCAGAGTATTGCGGTGACATGGGGAGAGGTCCCATTCTTCCAATATGGAGAGGCACGGTGGTGGTACTACTAGCGTCATTGTGTGCGGAACCAGCGGGTATGACTTAAGGTCAGGGCTAGCAGTGAATGAGGGAACTCGAAAGGCACAACAATACGTCACGGACATCTTGCGTCCTTATTTGTTACCTCTCATGCGATAGTATCGTGTGGTCAATTTTTCAACAGGACAGTGTCGTTCCACATATGGTATGTGTCTCTAGGAAACATGTGCATGATGTTGAGATAATCCCGTGGCCAGCAAGATCCCCAAATCTTTCCAAAATAAAACATGTGTGAGACCATCTTGGACGTTTACTCCGTCCAATACCACCCATTATCCAGGATATCAAGAACCATTTACAACAGTTATTGATTAGCTTGCCTTAGGAGAAGATACAACGGCTTTATGAAACCCTTCCCAACCGAATCAATGTATGCATCCTAGTTAGAAGGGGTGCAACGTCATACTGATAAGTGGGTTCATAGTGCCAAGTTCATAGTAAATTTGACTCTTTTTTGTAATCATCAAAATAACATCACATACCCTCACAACCCGTGAAGTTTCTTTTCATTTCCCCCTCACATTCTGCGTGCTTTATTTTTTTTTTTTTTTTGCCAGGCATTTCACATTAGCACAAGATTAACACGACTTGCAGTCATTAAGCAAAACTCAGTACTGAGGTTTAACAACACGTAAAGTTTCAATTAGAAAGAAAAATTTCAGTCTGGAATAAGGAAAATAGTTAGGCATTGTCAAGTGTGATGATGAATGCATTGGAATGAATTACTTGCGCACACAACACGATTGAACTTTATGACGCGTACTTACAGGTTGTTCGAAACTTTGCATCGCAATGTGCACAAAAAGTGTGAAAATATAGAGGTTTCACCCCTCTCGGTTACACTTGTTAGTTGAAACCAAATAGACTGAATGTCACGATTTAAATTCTATTGATCTGAAGGTTGAGCGACAATGTATTAGGAGGTAACAAGACAGTAAATACGTAAGCAGATGAGGCAGTACGAGGGAAGTTTTCTGGTGGTAGCGTAAACACTTGCCGCTGTTAATGAAGAGTGAACGAGTGTGCGGGGTCGTGGTAATGGGCGCGCAGCGTCTGCTCATTACGGCCGTCGCTAATTGAGGACGACTGCTCGACGCCTGCCGCCGCCCTTTGTTCGCCTCTCAGCTCCGCTCCTGTTACCAACGCAAGGACTCTGCTGGTCTCGCCAAGATCAGAGGCCCCTTTCGTATGTAATCAGGATAAGAATGAAAAATTGATTTCATACAATTAACCGTTAATCTTACATTGGTAATACACACGCTGACAGAACAAGTTAAGCACCCAGAAGGATTGGTGATCATGAAATGAAACTTCCGAGTTGAATAGCCTTGTGACTTATCAGACGAAATGGATATCGGAGCTCGCAATAAGGCAAAACTACTGGTCCCACCTCAGTAGGGTGTCGCACCCCCTAAAGTCTCAATACATGGGTCGACTTTGTGTGGAAGGGAGGCCTCGAATTCATGCATGTTGGCTACAGATCGGAGATGAAGTCTTAGAGGACTCCAACCATGTTAGAGAATGCATGACCAGGAGACGGGACTGGACACTGGAGGACCTCCACATGACGCAGGAAATCCCGCGTCCATAAGGCACACTCTCTGTCTGGTGACCTTCTCTCTCACTGTCAGACGCCCAGCCAATGCCTCGTGTCACTATTGTTCCACGTGTGATGTAACCAATCATGTACTCTGGTGGCTGCTCTTGACGTTCCAGCTCCATGAGAATCGAATCATTTATTTACACAGTATGTACTACGTTAGTCCAAATCTGAAAACTCCTATTGAGTGTCTGACTTTCTAATCACCTTATGTACATAACAAAAAACAAAAATAATATCTGTAAAATATTAACGTGTAAATAATAAGTTACAAAGCAACTAGCAGGGGCAACATGACACTGGCAGAGATAAGTTTCTTTGAGAGTTGATATGTATGAGACTATTTTCAAGAATCTAATAGCAGAAACTAAAAAGGAATTTTTGACGTATGTAATATAGGTTTTCAATGGTCTGACAACTTAGTGGTTAAGGTGTCAGACTGGAGATCGGAAGGGCCCCAGTTCGAATCCCTGTCTCGACGGAATTTTTCATAGGTCTTTAATCCAACTTTCACCTCTGACACAGGTTACTGTGTAATGTGAAGTACGCCACAAAGCTTCCGTGGTTTGCATTCCACATTAAACTGTAGGTCCCCTATCTCCGGTAGGAACTGGCCACATTACCTCCAGTGCCAGGCTAAGTATACCTCCTTCGGGAGAGTCTAATCACCCTTCCAGTTGAACACCAAGTTTAGCGTTTCTGTAACATAGTCTAAGAAGCGTCACAATTGATGAGAATTTTGGTTCCTAATCAATTATTCCGGTCAGCTTGAAGTTGTGGTTATGGTGGGTTCGGTTCGTTCGACGAGTTAATTTATTGTAATCGAATGGAAACTGAGCCAGACAGTTGTAACACGGTTAGAAAGGTGTTTGTCACTTTAAAAGAAACAGCCGATGAATTAAAGTATTCTTACTTGACATTCAAGAGAAACACAGTGGTAGATATTTCGCTAGAAGCATTGGCAAGGTAATCTACATCCTCAGCCTACAGTACAGGTGAGAAATGTAGTAATGTTTTAATGTGCTGCGGGTTGCAGCACTGGTCCCTTTGAAGCCGCTGGTTCTTCCTACACCAGAACAGAGTCGGCGTGCGAATTAGAACTGACTGCTTACAATCTGTATTGCTTCACTCCAACCACGGATGGAGCGACTCTAAAAATTTTCACTCAACGAAGGAGAAACCTTTCGGCGCTTGACCGAAATACTTCGGGTGTCCGATATGGTTTAAATCTTGCTGTACCTCCTAAGCAGAAGAAATAGGCGGCACTTTTCAGACATAGCTGTGAACTAGAATGGACGGATATCTGCGGTTTTCTAGTTAGAGTTGCGTACCAAGCACTGGTGATTTTGGTTCTATATTATCTCCTCCGCACTGGCCCAAACATAAACCATCTTAAGATAAGTTTAACCCAAAGAGCATTTAATCACATAAAACTGAAATATTTCAGAGATAGTTAGAACGGAACAGCAGTCTTAAATGCAGAAGGAAAAACTTTCCCTGAAGTCGCTTTGTTATTCTTTGTTCAATGCAGGTTTGAATCTTTTTAACAGATTACTGTAAGTTACCATAATATTTTATGATCTGTAGCTCTCTTTCTAAAGATTATATTTGTGCTATTCTTAATGCATTCCCCAGCGTTACAAATATTAAAGAACCATTGCGAGAATTAAAGCTACCATTCAGCTTAAAGATGTTAAACAGCAATATTACATTTCGTGAAAGTCTGTTATCTGACTTCGATAAATTTATTTAGAGGTAGCTAAAGTAAACTTTTATATATGTGTATATGATAGCTGGAATATTAATCGCCAGAAGATCATAAAATTTCAGGTAAAACTATTTCATTTCGAGCCGCCAGGTATGTCACACTTTGTATATAGAGAACCAGTCCAAAAAATCAGTATTTGATTAATACATAAAAGCTAGTAAATATATTTCTACAATTATTGACTTCAAAGTTATAACTTTGATGATAATCAAATAACGATAGTCTTTACTCTCCTTAATTACAGGCATACTACATTACGCTGTGTATTTGCAGATCTGGCTTAATACATTACGTAATGAATAAAAAATTAAAGAAAAATATTACGCTCAAATATTGTAACTGTTTTACCTTAGTGAGTGGATTTTCCAACGTCTATTGCATTAAAGGAGGTAAGTATTTGGGGAACAAGGAACGGAAAATAATTCCACCACCACCTTTTGAAAGAATCACATCGGCATTCAGCTGGAGTGATTTCAGGAAAGCCGAAAGCTTGATGGCTGGACTTGAATTTAACTGGCATCCCCCAATGCCTGATTCGAGCGTTACCGCTTATTCTCTGGACTCGGTATTACGATTTTTAATTGACATACATAAATTTTATTTTGGATTAAGTTCAGAGCAGTTTAACAGCTATAAATTGTAACATACACCATCTGCGACTATATTGTTTGGCTTACTCTCATAGATTCTTTTTGAGGAACTAATATTATGGTACGAAGTGAAGTTTTGGCTCACACTTTGTTGTTCAAAATAAATAATCTTGCAAATGAGACATTCTGAGTTAAATTCCATCACCTATAGATCAGGACTTAACGAAAAGTTATTATTTCTTCAGTCATTATTTGGAATGTCGTCCTATGAATGTCAGCAACAAAAGGAACCGTATTTGAAAGACGTAACTCACCTACGTTTCGTATATTACTTCGTTGGCAAGGTCACGTGCGTGATAGTTCATATTTTTACAGTATGCAAATGCGCACAATAACTAATTTCAGCTCAGTCGAAGAGGGAGCTAAGCACACTAAATAAAACTGGACCACTTCACAACGTGAACGAATTAATTACTGCTAATTTCATGATATTAATAGTCACCATTTCTGTTCTTTTTTAATACAAATTGCTTCTTCCTTCTTGGCCATACTGTTAGCTCCTGTATTATAACTCTGCTAGTGTATATATGATCCAATTTCAATAATTAATATATTCAATAATTCACAGATAACACAGGATGGTCAAAACACTTTTCTCAGCTAAATTCTATGTATGAGCAATGTATCAGGAATCAATATGCATCCGTTAAATGTTGTATACAGCACAGCGAAAATTAAAATAATTGTGCGCACGTGTGTGTTCTGAGGAGGTGTGGTACGGGAGTATGTGCGGCTGTGCACGTTTAAAGTATTTGTTGATGTTAGCTTCTGGCATTATGAAAAATAGTTATTGAAATTAGTTCACGTATTAAAAAATGTTTGCTCCACATCGTGCGCAAGCTCTTAACCTACAAGATAACAGGTAGTGATGTCTCTTAAAAGAAGTAAAAGAAATTGAAATAATCTATAAGAATAAAACGGAAGTTCATTAGCTGTAACTGGTGAATAGTTTGAAGGTTAAATTCGTGTGATCACTGTAGTATGAAGGTTTACTTTTATTAATAAATAAAGATAAAGCCTTTTAGATGTTCGTTTTTTATTTTTGGCTTGACAAAATTTACAATATGTGAAAGAAACATAATTGAAAGAAGTAGACACGTCGTATTTGTGACCCGCGTTTGTCTTAGTACGTCTATTTGATGTAGTCCAAATTCCGTTAAAACCAGTCGACGTATCCAACAACGCTAATGTCTCTTGAGTAATTAGCTATACCTATTTCTCGCGCATAATTGCTTCCCGGATTTTTAATCCCATTCGCTCGAAAAGAAAGAATAAAATTGATACAGATGTGCAGTGGTGAGTTTTCTTTCATTAGAAACGGAGGGAGGCGCCCGTAATGAAGACTTACGCAGCCTGTTAATCAGCAGCGCGTTTCGGGCTGCAGAAATAAGGCGAGCCACATTGGAAACGAGCAACGGGGTGTTAATCCAGTGTGCGCATGGGTGTAGGAAAACGGGCAATGTAATTTGTTAGTAATGTTTTGTTTCGGTAGATAGGATTACTCTGTAACAAAAGCCGCTGATGTATTTTCAAAGTCACTGCATATGTATCGGTGTTGTAAAAAAAAATTACTAAAAAAAAATGGATTACGTTGCAATATCCCATTATTTTTGCATAAGCACACTTTACGTAAAAAATAAAAGCTTCAATGCGCGTGCCTCAGTGACACAAAGCGTTTTCGTTAATGTGCTTTAGTCTTTTTTGATAAGCCTGAAAAAATTATTGGTATATTGGCCTGTTACACGAAACGGACATTCATATTGGTTGCACCATCTGATGGTTTTAGAAACCAAGGAGGAATAGAACTGAGATTTTTGAACTTCGTAATTAGTCAAAACTGAATATAGCGTAAAAGGAAAATAATCTTCATTTATCTTCGGTAGGAAATTGGTGGTGATCTATTATAAAGACGCTTTTCGGTTACAATTTAGTTTGGAAGATAAAAAAAATGTTTAACAGCTCTAGAACATAAATTACGTAATTCCATCAGAAAATCTGATATTGCCTTAACATTTACACTGAAAATATTTTTATTGGGGAGGGGGGGGGGGGGTAGAGGATAGAGCACACCGTGTCAACATTAAGTAGCCGTAACGTAGGATGACGCACAACAGACAGCACCGTGGTGACACATACAATCTGTCTGCAAACAACATAACATTTTCCTCAATTGTTTTTTGTTATTCTGTTTGCGAAACTTGTAGAAACAAACTAAGAACCACCTATATTATTCCCATGCACATGATTTTTACTGAATTCTTATACAGCTTACGTTAAAACAGTTTTCCTCATTGCATAAACTGAGTGAGCACGGCACAAGTCGCAGTTGCAGGGGCTGGCGAGAGCTCCCCTGGAAGTTGCCTTTTCGACGCCTGTCAATCAGTCTCAGAGACAAACGCTTCGAGGAGCTGGGTTACAGTTGTTAAATGTTGTTTTTACTCTTTGAAAACTCTGTGTAGCTTTTTCAAACAATATTTATATTTCAGTTACAGAAAATATCAAATACAAAATTCTAGATAATTGCATTTTGCTGTCAAATATAGTTTACAAGGGAGATTTAAATATGGGAATTTTTTAAAAAAGTCTATGGAATTTTGTGTACTTACTTCGCTGATATTTAATTTCAGTAATATCTAATCCATTTTATATAAGGAGTGGAGGGTGGGAGATCGAATGTGCAAAAGTTTATCGTGGATTTACTTGTTTATTTTTATTAATAAGATCTTGGATTTACTATTCCTGATGATGATATTCCTCTACATTATATGCTGTTTATATTATCTCTGACATAGGAATATGTAAATTCAATGACTCTTTTAAATTTCAGCCTAAGCTGACGAGCGAAGTACATATCCGAGGTATGCTACTAGGTCCACATATTAGTTTCCACGGGTATCTCATTCCAGAGGATTAATAGATACTTACTTTGATTGCGATTATATGTCATCCCTACCAAAACGTTTGGTTTTCTCGAGTCTTGCCGATAGTTCAGATGTGGTTCCCAGTTAATCTCTTCACGACTGATCTGTACATAGTCAGTGTCATTCTAAAATTTATGAAGCCTCGTCTAATTATGTTTTAGAAAATAATTCCACTGGTGATCTTGCACAGTGGAAGATTATCTGAACGTGTGAAATTATGTATCGCTTGTTGGAGATTGTTACATACTTTCAATTACACCTACTTGTACTTTAATAAAGATTACAAAGGATTTTCTCTTAAGATGTTATTGACAAGGAAGAAAACCTTCTTCCTTCGACTCGTTATCAACTGCTTGATAAATACGCTTTCGACAATAATCTCGTGCTTAGTTGTGGAAAAATAATTTAAAAAATTTCTGTCTTGGGATGCTCACTAACCTGTACATTAAGAAATGTTTTCCGCCTACATATACGGGAAAAAACCACTACAGTTGTTAGTAATAATTTCCAACAGAACTAGTACGTCTATCTCCTTCTCGATTGGGAAGAAGAGTCGAGAGGCTAACAGAACCTTTGTGACGTCTTACATATTATAGAAATCATGAAAACATGTTCTTCTATTACCAATCTACCATGTTGGTAACATAAGCGAAACTGCTAGAAAAAAGTTTCATCAAACAGTGGTTCAAGTCTTTGGATAATTCAGAGAAATTCTGAGACAGGGTATCAGTGTCAAAAATTAACGTTTAGGTACGAATGCAGCTATAAAGTTCTATTCCTTGCGTACGGCATTAATATGGGTGCAATGTAGGTGCCTAACGAATTTTAGACAGAAACATTTGCCGTATCCTTAGAATTTACCGCAAAAGACGATGTTAAATATAATCTGTGTCTTATGGATTTTAGTTAAGTATGAAGTTCTGAAGTGCAGTGAAGGGAAAATCAGGTAATAATTCTAATTAATATTATAGTTTAGAAAGTAGACATTTCACTTTTGGTCTCTCTCACTATATTAACCACCTTCCAAGTTAAAAGGGAAGAAGGAATATAGTGTCAGAATGAACAGACTTTTTAATCACGGTGGGGACTTACTGTCTTAGCAGACTAGCTTCAGGTTGTAGATTAAGTTTTCTTTGCTCCTAACGGTCCCACACGCAGGGCAGGTCAAGTTTAATCAGGTAGCACTGATGAGATAGGTTGGGTTTCCCGACGGGCTGTCGTAAACCGAGTCTAGAAATTCTCGTGTAATCTAGCCCGCGGGCTCAGAAGAGACTCATTTGTAAATCTAAGGTGTTTCTCTGAAATCTCGATCACAGTTCATTCGTCAATCTCATTTGCTTATGAATGGCGCCTCATTCATTCGATTTCAGCAGCATCTCATTTAGATAGTAATGATTTTGATTCATCAAGTTATTTCAGTTTGATAAGAAACTCAGAATATAACGTTTTGCATTGATTTATGAAGAGTTGCAGGATTTCCCGGTCGCCAAGTAGTATATTATTTAATTTCTTGAACTTGTAAAAGACAGGTGTCTTCTCAAATAACAACACAGTCCATAAATCCTTTATCTTGACTTTCTTTTATTTATGATATTGTGTTTATTCTGATTTAATGATAACTTGTTTGGAGTGATGAAAGAAATTTGTTTAACATGATCACCTAGTTAGGGAGCGTCCATAAACCACGTAGCTCCATTTTGGCGTCCTGTGAACCACTAAAGTTCAGTAGTTCAGTGTAAGATGTGGCAATATGCCTATTGACTTTTGAATTACGTTCTTACTTGAGCACCATATTCCTGACGTAAAAAGGATGAATACAGTTTACCATTTTCGTGATTCATTGTAGCTCAACCAGAATTATAGCTCAGATTCCACGGTAAAGTATAGTATGGGGAACACACTATTTTGAATCACGTAGCTGTCATGGGCGCTATGTTGTTCCTGACGTAAAGCGGAAAGAAAGATTTCGACATGTTTCGTGATCTACTCATCCTGGACCATAACTGTAGTTGATATTCCACTTTACGGCGTGATACGAGGATTCCAGCATTTATTTATGATTTAAAATGATTTTATAAGACACATATTGCCAACATGATTACTCAGCGACACGCAAGTAGCTCGCTCCTTATCGCGGTCTGAAGCTGTACTGGTGCTGTTTACTTACAAGCTGGTGGTATGACCAGCTTCTTGGCAGATCCTTGCTGTGGCTGCCCTAGTCCATGCGCTGTATCTGACGACCTCGATCGGTATGTTAACTTCATGAGTCACACATCACTTCGTTCAGAGTCGGAGACGAAAACATGCGCCTACGTCGGAGACGATGAGGTCACTCTGCTAGATCGGCTGATATCATGCGTCGTGCTCTACTTTCTAGGTAGGCGCAAATGTCCCCAGAGTTACTTTTTACATCACTCATTTCACATCGTTACACAATCTTAATGCGAAAATAAAGTTACCAAATTTTGAAGTGCTCTGCGAATTTGTTTCCTAGGTAACAGTGAAATGTCCTTGACGCCGTGGCAAGTTAGGTAGGGAATAGTCCCTGCTTGTTGGTAGGATATAAAAGCAGGTCCGCGACAGGTCCACAGTGCAGTCGACACTGGGACAGAGCAGCGAGGAGCGTCCTTCAGTACCAAGTCAGAAGTTAATGTGTCGTACTGCTGGTTGTCCTGGAGGTTCTCGGTGTCTACAGGCAAGAGTCGTGTCGGCAAAGGCAATGCTAACAGCTACCTTCGGGTGTCCCGGCGGATAGTACGCTGGCAATGTTGAGAACATGAGGCGATTGTAGGTTGCTTTCTCACTGGTTCTGGCACCACCAACCGATATCTCTCGAGGAATACGGGCGGTGGTGCAATGGGCAGCAGCAGATCGGGATGGCGTTCGCTGTCTCTGTTATGTCCGGCGTTTAGTGTATGCGATGGTTCTGTATTCTGAGAGATTCTTGTATCAAGTGGATGGCACAGATCCGCACTGACTCAGGGCTCTGCCTGATGGTGTGGACGCGGCTGGGACGGCGGCCAGACTACAGGATTTGCACTTCACCGAGCAGCAAGATGAGGGTCAGAGCTGTTCTCCATGTGCGGCAAAGTCTAACGCCTGTCTGCACGCCGATAGCGCCTGAGTAATGTCAAAACTGAATTTATACTCCACACTGGAACTGAAAATATACGAATAACATATCTAAACCTATGTATGCTTTATTTACCAGCTACATTAATGATAAATTATTCAAATGCTTTGGTGGCGTGGTGCTCAATTAAAATAACGAAATGTAACCTAAGTAGTCAATTTTATTTATCCCAAAGGAGGTATGCCATGTCTGTCACTAACTATATTGTTCGTGAAGGTACTAAACTTCATAAACATTCAAACCGCAGAATACACTCACTGTCAGCTAAATACTATTTCAAATTCTCATAAAACACTCAATGCGGCCTACATAGTATTTTTTAGACTCAGATTATATTTATTGTTTTCTAGACAGGATATCAAAGACTTAAATTTCAATGACAGCCTTCTAGATAGTATTTCAAACACTCAAATTACAATCATTGTCGGCTGCATACTGGTACAAACTCTCATAATATACTCACTGCCGGCTAGAGCGTATTTCAATTACACGAAATTACCTCACTTTCTTCGAGATTGTAAATCAAAGACTCACAATACACTCAGTGCTTCCTAGATAACATATCAAACACTCTCTGCCACCAAGAGAGTACTTCAAAGACTCGAAATATCCTCACCGCCTCCTAGATAGTATATCAAAGACTCAGAATACACTCTCTGCTAGCTAGAGAGTATTTCGACATATAAAAACGAAGACGGACAGATTTTCAATCAAGATTACGAAAGACTGATGGTTTAATTCTCTTACAGAAGCTACTAAATAAATCCCAGTATGAAGGAGAATTTTGACGGATGATTATCTAAAAGCAGCGATAAATCTAATTGTATATTTTTTACTTCGTGGACACATTAGCTACTTACCTGGTACTGAAGGATGCTCCTCGCTGGCCTGTCCCAGTGTCGACTGAGCTTTGGACCTGTCGCAGACCTCCTTTTATATCCTACCAACAATAGCAGGGACTATTACCTAGGTAACGTGCCACGGCGTCAAGGACATTTCACTGTTACCTAGGAAACGAAGTCGGCGATTCAAAATTCATAGATGCTATCCGCGTACAAATACATTCATTGTATTTCGATCTAAATTTGACATACTGTAAATATTTACATGTGTATGATACAGTGACATCAGTAATAAAACCAAAATATATATATCTTGTAAGCCCGTCAAAAATGACGTGTTGAATGCAATATTTCATCAATTCGCTGACTACGTACAATTTTCATCAAATAATGTTCATTATCTTGAAAATGATGTATTGTATATATTTGTTAGCTTACTGTAACAACGGTATCGCTGTATAAGTGTATAAGAAAAATCTACATCGAACGAATTTTTATTAAGAAAAAGCAACTAATAATTAATATGTCGTTTTAAACGGAATACATACTTTTCTTTCAGTGCTCTGAAAGTTAATTTATTCGTGGATGCATAGCTAAATAGAGCTGTTACTAAATAACGCGCATAACCTCAAACATCTCCATTCGTTGTTTGTTGTGCCGAGGAGGCGAAAAGCGTGACGTCATAGTCCGCTGTCATGTTGTGACGTCATGGCGTGACAGATTCAACATGACCAATACATTTTGTAAGTATAGATAGATGCTGAAATCCTCCTACCATGCCGTATTGCGGAATATCAACTAGCATCAGTAGATCGCGAAACATGTCGAACTCTTTTCTCTCACATTATGTCAGCAACAACATAGCATCCATGGATAACTTCGTCATTAATAATACTGACTTCCCCCTACTATACCTTACTGAGGAATATCAGCTATAATTTTGACTCAGGCACAGTGTTAAACCGTTGGAAGAGGAGAAGAAATATCAAGAGAAATGAAAATGAGCAAACGATACAATTGTACTCTATCACATCTAGACCCGAACTCGAGAAAGAAGACAAGAAATGGTGGAATGAAGAAAGAAAGTCAACAGTACAGCTGACAGAACCTTGCGAAAGCAAGGCTTAGTAGTGCACGGTCAATACAGCTGGCACATGGAGTAACTTGCATGTTATGACTTCTCTATAACGGACGTCCGATATGACTGGTGGCTATCCTCGTCCACAGACCACGGTAACGTCACCGCCAAGAGGTTGGCCGTGGGCATCCGCAAGTGTGGCTAAAAATGCCTCTTGAAGAGAGTCCGTATCTCTCCTCTAACTAATATGGCGGTGGGGGGTGCGCTATGTTCCAATTCCGAGGCTTGGATAGTTACTAATTAGATGGATATTTCGGTCGGAGACTGTAAGAGTAGGATGGTCTCCGCTCGCAGATGCCCGATAACCTATCTTTGCAACTGGTAAGGGCACTGCATGGTGATCTCACAATTAGCTGTAACTACAATCATTGTATGAATCACGAAAGATGGGGAACTGTATTTAATCCATATTGCGTCTGCAATATGTTCCTAAGAAAAAAGTAATTCAAAAGTAAATTCTAAAATTGTCGCGTCTTACACCGTACCAGAAGAAAATTAATTGTCATTCTAATAAAGAATTCATTATAAATTTATAAAAATAGTAGCCACAGAAATTAATGTCTAATTTTAACAAATCAATATTTCTGAGCCTGCGCGTTTTAGTTTAATTTTTCAGTGAAGCGTGAACCTGGTCGAGCCGAAACTGAGGTTAAGTGGATATCAATTACAAGGAGTGGAATGGAAGGAATTGAGGGCCCAATGGACTGGTATGGATAAGAGTGGGGCCCAGGTGGCGTTGGAAGGGAGGGGGGTATCAATTACAATGTTAAGTGAACGAAAATAATTAGCCTTGACAGATTTTCCAAAGGTTCGCCGCACACTCTTGTAGTCCTCATACTCTTCTCCAAAGATCAGAAAATGTACTTATAAATCAAACGTTTTATAATGCTGAGCTTCTTAATTCTGGTCACAGAAAAACCCAGAAAAATTAATCAGTTAATGCTTGTAAATAAACCTAAAATCACACAATACAATATTAAACCTGATCAATATCTTCATTTCTATGTTGTGTCGGAGTAACTGCAGGTATATCAAAAATAATTAAATAAAAAGTTCATGGATGGTCCTAACCAGTTATAAAGATGGGGAACTATCATAAAGGGATGAAAACAAAAATTAAAATCAACCAGCTCTTTAGACACTGTGAAAATAATTCTCTCACTCGCTGGACGACACCCACTGAGGCTGTTTGGAGGTGGCGACTGGTTACCTCCACAGTGGTTTGAGTCTTGGTGAGTTTGAGTTCGTCAGGGTTGTATTGGAAGTAATAGTACTATTGATTCAGAAGGGAAAATGCTTAGTAATGTATGTTCCATTGCGCAGAAAGCTGAGAAAATTACTACCATTACTACATCGTATTATTTGGAACTGAAACTGATATTCAATTGCAGTTGAACTAATTGGGACCGAGGATGGTCCGGATGGTCCGGATTATCGATTTGTTCGGATTTTCCGTTTCCATAGTTTCGATTTGAACAGTATTTATTTTGCCTTTACAATTACATCAGGTACTTTATAATTTTACATACTTCTAGCAAATGAATTATCTTATTTTCTTCTGCTTCATTTTTATAGAAAGTGAATATGATGCCACATGAGGCGCATAACGTTGGTACATGATAGAAAAGTCAACGGAACTAACCAACACAGCAAATCAATAAGAAAGGTGCAAGACGAACAGGGAGAGTTTCAGATATCAAAAGAACGTCAAAACTAACGGAATGCTGAAAGAATTGCCGTCGCGTCGTGGTTACAACAAACATTCAGCATCGTAGCCAATGTGTGATAGGTCAAGAGGATGTCGCGACGATAATACAACGACAAACACAAGGTGTAACGTTGCATCTACATTCTCGTGACGCGTTTCGCATCATCGACACGAACTACCGTAAACACAGTGCTCGCGACACCGAGGCGACTGGCACCCTCGTGCTAGGGAGCGTGCATAAACCACGTAGCTCCATTTTGGCCTCCTGTGAACCCCCCCTCCCCACACGTAGCCATACGTGGCTTTTGCCTCTAATTCCCCCCCCCCCCTCACGTAGCACGTAGCTTTTTCCCCTTTTGATTCCAGAAGACATTTTGTACTGTTTTCTGTTGTCGGACTATTGCAAATTACATACGGAGATAATTAACATGCTGTTGTGAGTTCTGTTCTTCATTTTAACTCTGATAAATGTTATGAAAGGAAAGCTACGTGGCTTGGCTCGGAACCCCCTCTGCCCCCACGTAGCCCAGCGTAGCCTTCCAGCCAACCTCTCCCCCCACCCCTGGACCGAGCCACGTAGTTTGTGCACGGTCCCCTACCACGCGAGACGAGCCTAGTACGTTCTATCTCACGCTCACTCGTTCAATCCTGCGCGAGAGTATAAACGCAGCTTAAGAGTTAAACTCATTGTACCTAGTTCTTTCTTAGTGAAATTTCCGAACAAAACAAGTGCAAATAGAGACAAGTTGACGCTTCTGTAAAATGGGGCACAATCTGTATAAACAACATCTTGTTCGGATAACTGACGTTCGGATTATCGACGCTATATTGTACGAGAGCTAATAGCTTGTCGTTTAAACACCCACTCGGTGTTCGTCAAAATATTTAAATACATAAAGAGCAGATCCAATTGAAAAATATTTTGTCAGAGCGCACTGTTTTAAATGTTACGGTACAACACGTGGTATGGTATGTTCGACAGTGTATGTTATTAAAAAAATATATAACTTGAGGTTAATAACTAAAGTTCTTTTTTTTTTCTTTTTGATAACGATTCTCATCTTGTATTCGTAATTGTTATCCATGTACAACAACAACAACAAACATATACACTACAAACTTTCAGATACGTGAATGTAAAACAAAAGGAAAACAATTTGTATTTATATCGGTATCCACTCATTACAATTGACCCACCCGGAGAACACTACCAGACGAAACAGCCTTCACTGTTTTTAGACGAGCCGTGCCTCTTGAGGGATGAAGACCATGACCGAACGCCAGCGGACAGTATACTTCCATAAATGACTTCGACGAAATAGCCTTGACTGGAAATCTCCCTGATGGAAGCACAAACATATTATGTAGGATATATCACGGAACGTTGCGTGGAATTACGCAACCCGGTAAACTTTCGGAAACAACGAATTCCGGTTCGAAATGCAGGGCCAAAGCCGAACGCGACAAATCGTGCAGTCCATCTAAAAAGTTCGTCGGTTAACCTCATTTGAAACGCCTTCGCAGCATTTAACTTATTGGTTTCTTTCAAAGATGTTATATAAAAGAAAGTACAATTTTCATTTTTCGAATATAGCAGTAATTTTTTTGGCTCTGCGCCTCGTCGACGTCGAAGTCATTAGAGACGAGAAACGACAGGAGGCAAGGAACAGGAAGGAATTCGGCCGTTTGCTTTTGAACTAATAATTCCGGCATTCGTCTCGAGTGATTTCCGGAAACCATAAAAAAATCGAAATTTGGATGGTCGGACCAGGATTCGAACCAGAGAGTCCAGACCGTTGCCGCTCATCCACGCTCTATAGGAATCAAATACTATGTTCACACTGAGCGTGGTGGTGTAACGGATAGCGTTCTGGCCTCGCATTCGGGAGGACGGCGGTTCGAATCCCCGTCCGGGCATCCAGATTTGGGTTTTCCATGGTTTCCCAAATCACTCCAGGCAAATGCCGGGATGCTTCCTTAAAAAGGCCATGGCCGAATTCCTTCCCAGTCCTTGCCCCCATAATTTCCCGTCTCTAAAGACCTCACTGTTGAGAGACGTAAAGCAGTTAAAAAAAAAACTATGTTCACGGTGTGCCCCGCCAAGTTCACCATATAAAATGAAAACCTCTAGAAATCTTGTCTGTTTAATCTCGGCCTCTCAGAAGATATTTCGAACCTTCCTTAATTTCGGTTTTACACAAGAATGAATGTCATTCTAAAATCATTGAAACATACGAGAATGTTTTTACTGACACCATAATTAATTTAAAAATATTCCTGAAAAGAATGAGAAACACTAAAAAAAATATTCAGATGCGTGTCTCAAATTTTTAACACACTTTTAAGGTGGTTGCATAAATGTGCTTTAGTTAAATTTAGACGAACATTATCAGTTTTCATAAACAAATATTTATTTCAATACAATTTTATTGAATGGTCATATTTTCCCTTCCATGTATCTTTGATAATTCAGTAAAAGTATTTTTGCACTAGCAATGAGGGAACGTCCATAAACTACGTAGTCTGACGTGGCTTCCTCCTCTACCTCGCCCCCCCCCCCCTCGCGTTGCAGGTAACTTTTTTCAATATTAATTCCAGAAGACATTTCGAAATGTTTTGTTAGACTATTGTAAATTGCATTCGGAGATAACTAAATGACGAAATAAAAGCTCACATGCTGTTATGTGTTCTGTACATTATTTCAAATGACGAATAATATTAATGTAAATCTACGTAACTTGGCTCCGAATACCCCTCCCCCTCGTAGCGCAGCGTAGCTTGCCCCCCACCCCCACCCCCAAGACGAAGCAACTTAGTTTATGGACGCTCCCTATTAAACAATTACTTTAACAATAGTTATGTCACACAGTCAATTGAGAATAGCGGAAGTTCACACAACGTTTACCTGTCGAAATGATGTGTGTTCCATTGAGCACAAACAATGCCACAGAAAAGAGTAATAAGTGACATGTTGCAGTATCTCTGACGAAGGTTCGAAAAATTCAGATATTAACAAAGACGCCCTCGGAAGTCTGAAAAATTGTTTAAAAGATTGCTCACGAGAGCAAGAGTAATCATCCTATTTTTTGTGGTCCTTCTCTGAGAGGTCGGTTCGAATTCATCCTGAGATAATATAGGTTCACCCTAGCAAGCCAGGTTTTGGTGATTCTGTTGCGGCATAGCATGTCATACCAAATTTAACTAAACACACAGGTATTTAGAGTTGGCTCATGTCCACAAAACCCGTTGCAACAGTGTACTATCGTTAAAAAAGAATACGATTAAATTAAGTTCTTAGAATGGTTCAGCGAGGAAATTTCTAGGAACCATATTCTCCCGGAGCAACATTCCAAGTTGCGTATATTAATTATAGTAATCCCCCGAAACATATAGAATTATATCTCATCCTCTGTCGCGAGGCAACAGATCACGAAAGTGTTCTTGCGAAAGTCTTTTCATCGGGTTCAAGGCAAGATATCCTTCCTCCCCACTGCCGGGTCTTCACAGCTCTTCAGGGTATCCAAAATAACAGTGATGTATTGAACTCGTTTGAATCGGATCCATGGATATTGTGTCAAATGTATTCGACGTTGACTGTATTTTGCGTGGTAAGTGCTTATTTAAGCAGTGGATGTATTCTTATTCATTGTCATTGAACATTCAAATTATAATTGTTTTTATTTCCAAGAGCTTAGTGGCCAGGTGTTGAAAAAGCCTACACTTTTCCACTATAAGTCTTCAAAAACGATGAGAATCTTGTTCGTACTACCTGTTGCATGTTTCCATTACTGCCAGTTGCAGATTTTTTTCAGAACCTATGGATCTGCCTCCATATTAATTTCACAAGTTGTTGTTTGGTAGTCAAAGCCAATTTTCAATGTTGTTGGGCTCAGGACTGACTCCGCCGCCAGCTCACTATATGCACGCCTGTGACTTAGGTTGGATGTGTTGCTCCATTACAGGCCATGGCTGCATACGTCAGAAGCGCTTTTTGACAAGTACTCCAATAAATGTTGCCGGGAGGCAAACTTGCATCACCTGCCTTAGAGGCGCTAACCGCTTATGCCATTGTCGGCGAATTGTATTTTATTAAGAATATTTCCACAGTATGTTGCTAAGTACCAGTAGTTCACCGATTTATGTAAAGCATCATATGCGACGCAGTAGACACCGTACTGATTTTTCAGGTTCGCCTGCAGAAAACTGGACTTCAGCACACTACTGATAGTCAAAAATGCAACCACGTGCATCCGAGCCGCTAGTTAACATTTAGCCAGCGTGGATGTTGAAGGGACCATGTCGTGTGCCACACTATTAATCACAAGCGGTATGTAAGCACTAACAAAAATCTAAGAATGTGACTTCGGGATTTCAGACAAACATGCATTTTTTACCACTACAAACTCATCATTGGCAAAGTGTATCTTGTTTCTGTTCGAGAACATACAAACTGACTTTACTTATAACAAGATATCAGTTCTATACGACGTGTACACCAGGTTTCAGTTCGCTTGTTATGATCAATAGAACGTTTCACCTTTATTAAAGCGTGGCAAATTTTTCGCACGCACACCTTACTTTAATTCATTGTTCACTACAAAACTTGTCAATTATGACGGCACCAATAGATGATCTTGCAGAATGTAAGAGTAGATTGAATTTCCCTACCAAATATTGCATGATCGTACTATGGCGTGCATACTTCTTAATAGTGTTGTGCGGAAACCGATGTGATAAGCGTTTCATTTCTCATACCATAAACATTAATAGACAGCAGTTCATGACCAGAGCCGGCCTGTTTGTCTCTTAAGAAGTCTGTATATGTATAATACAATCTGTTAACATCACCGGCACTCAAAGTATCTGTGTATCGTCGCTAGCACGTGTTGGTAATTATCCAAATGTCAGACGGTTGACACAATATTATCATTTAATACCATGGAACAGTAATGGTATTTCATCACAGTAAGACGTGTTCTATTACACGCGAAATAATAAATCAAAAAGTAGCAATAACGTACACCAAAGGATTGGAGAAGACCTAAAATTATCAGGAAGAAGTCTATTAAAACACTAATGATTTTGAATATCCAAATTTAGGTGACATGAAGCTATCGTGAAAGTAGTGGAGGGACATCGACTTTGGAATATTTACCGTTATTCGACAACCCAGTTTCCCAGTGTCGGCCGCCAGGTGACCTCAATCTGTGCTTGACGTCACAGCCGACGACCGGACCGCGCACCGCCAGGTGACCTCAATTTGCACGGGTACACCGCGTGCTATTTCTGGCTGCACCGTTGCTCATTAAGTGGCACACGCAATCTTATTTTCAGCGCACCGATAGGGACGTCACAGACCACCGCTATTTCCAACCCGAGGGCCACCTATTTGCGCCGTCTATCAAGAATATCAATACGGAATGTGACTACTTGCTGGTGCTATTTCATACACCTGATGAAATCAATTGCCTGGTATCCCTAGCAGAAATACCCCGATCCCCAACGAAGCATTATAAAATAGGGAAATACATCTTCTGATCCAGTTGTATTACGTATTTTCAAAACGAAAATTAAATTGTTTGTTTCCATACCGGGAGAGTGTATAACCTGGTTGATTTATTGTAACTGAATAAAAAGTAAGACACAGTCGTTTCAAAAGCGTAATTTTTTTTGTTTAAAGATATGGAATATAAACCATGGCGTAGCTCATATTCACTCTGCAGTTCACATAGTCGACATTAACAAACGGTGCTTTGCACCAAAACTAACTATGTGCATTCCAGTCCCGAATAACACGATGAAATAAAGAATACATATAAGCATCAGCATGGTAATCACACAATTATATCGACTGTTAACTTATATGGACCTTTTTTTTTACTGTATGTATATATTTTAATTAACAGTCCTAACAGTAGCCAGCATCGAGTGTGTTGGGTGAGCTTTCTGGAGTACATGGGTTCAAATGCCCGGCCGGCCATCCTGATTTCGGTTTTCCATGGTTTCCTGAAATCATTCCAGGTGAATGCAGGGAAAGATACCTTCAAACGTCCATGGCCGAATTCCTCACCGTTCCTTGCCCTACATCCTTTCTCACCTCTAATGACAGTGGCATCGACCAGGCACAAAGCTCAAAAAAGCCCGATATGCTGGAAATACTAGAATTTTGGATGGCAGTTGAAATTTCTCATGTGAAACGACAGCAATATGCCAGTGATAATACACGGTAGACGGGGAAGTTAACGACAGCCGCGACAAACAACTAATTTAAAAATTCATTCACAGACAAAGGTATGTAAAAAAACAGCCACTTTTCGAGTTCTGGAACATGACACATACTTTATGAAGTTTCTAGACGAAAAAGAGCTCAAAAGCAGATTGGGTGTGGGTAAAGGCTATCTATCTCGGAAAACATGCATTTACCACCACTTTATAACACTATCAGTGATCTCAACAGGTATTTTTCCCGTAGATATTACTTCTTGGTCGTCAGGAAATACCTGTAGTACCGGGCCACAAATGAGAAGTGTAAAAATTTCAGACCAGTCGTTGGTTGGAGATAATAATATACAATTACATCACAAATTTTTGTGAGCAAAGAAAACTCATTTTAAACATGTAGTTGATGGTTTGATACCAGCACTTCAGTCACCATAAAGACATAACTCATTAATTATTTAATTACTATTAAATTAACTTCTAAAATAAGTTTCTAGCAGACTATCATCACTTTTGATCAATAACACTGAGCTGACATCCTCTGATTAGTCTGTAAAAGATATTCTAGAGACTGCCCTGTACGCCCAAAGAGTTAATTCATACAAAACATGAACTTACAAAAGAACAATATGACATAATATATTTATTTTTTAATGCTTGGTGGGTGAAATAAAACAAAAATGAATTAAATACAATATTTTTTATTCATACTTCTCACATACAAGTAGTACCTTCAATACCCAAATTTTAATTACTATATTATTAACTTCATCAGATACCAGTAAATTTTTATATGCAATAAGTTTTTGTCTTAGAAGTGCATAGTCCAATGATTAAATGGGTGTCCATTGAGATACACTAACATTATTAATATGCATATCAATCAGTGTTTGCACTGTAGCCATCTGATGGTCACGTATCACTTTGTTCGTTAAAATGTCCACAAACTCTGTATTGTATCTCAAAACTAGGTAGCCTCACTTCTTCTTGACGGTCAAGGCACCTGTCACTGCGGGCTGCGTGCTGATGAGGTTCTTCGGAGACGAATCGCCTAAGAAGACACCACTGGTAGGATCAGTATTTGGGTAAAAACATTTACACCCCGGTAACTGTTCGGCAGGAGACGGTGCGCTCACCGAGTCGAACTTCGGTCTGGATGCATGCAGTGTTGAATAAGTCGGATACCACTTCCAATTCTTGGATCAGCTCGTTCCATTCATCATACGTTAGTGTAACTTTGTTGTGCCCCACTTTTTCGAGCCCTACAACAGGTTCAAATTCGTGTTTAGACGATAAACCTATCAGCAAAGGCTTTGAATCACCAGCGTTCAAATGAAACACTGATGATAACAATATTTCTTGACGAGGCATGATTGCAGAATGATGCCAGGCTGATTGTGGAAGGGGGGGGGGGGTTATATGCCTGAACACCCGAGCGGGACTCCGTTAATTGACGTCACAAATTGTGGGGAAGGGGGGTTGCCAATGGCGGCCGCCAGGTGTCAACAGCGTACAGCAGTAATCTCAATCTGCATGTCTTGCGTGCTGGAAATACTAGAATTTTGGATGGTCGTTGAAATTTCTCATGTGTAACGACAGCAACACATGTCAATCCTCTTTGCCATTTAGGAACATGTGCCCCCGGTACACAATGTTTCACATCAGAATCATCTCATATCTTCAACACAACAATCCTTTCAGCCATTCAGTAACATGTAACCCAAGTACCACAAAGGCATGAGTAGATTCAAGAGCCTTTCTTAACACAGGCTGTAATGCCATACTTTGAATGGTTTTGCGCTGTTACCATTTTATATCAATGCAATTTCCCTTTAGACAGCAGCTGCTTGTCTGGGTAAGTTTCTTGCAGTATTATGTCGATTCTGCTCCACGTTTTTTTTCATCCAATCAAGACCCAGGAGAGTTTTCCATTGGGTTGCAACGGCCCCCGTCTGACGCCAACCTTTGGATTCAGGAGCAAGTATGACATTTGTTTGAAATTGCATGTTTCGTTCAACTAACCAGCGCACACGATATAGTTATAATACTCCTCTTAGCTTACATGGTAATCAAACAGATATCAAACCCAACATTTTCATAGGAATTCCCAAACACCGATAAGCATCAAAAATGACAACACAGATGCAGATACTAGCTCGATTACGCCGAAGATAACATACACACTTGGACTGTCGTAAATTCTTAGGTCATTTGTATATGAAAGTGGGTGTTTGCGTATTTTATCCACGCAGGTCTCATCACCTAAAGTCTAATGCCAGCTTATGGTCGTGGTCAACTTAGGCTCCATACACCACTCAAAATTCATCCACCAATATCTTTCCCAACCTCATTATCCGCCATATGCAGGCCCCCAACACTCTTCATATTTCCAGTAACATCCAGCCCAGCTCCTTTATTATGTCAGTTGTTGAATGTGTACCACCAACAGATCTAGCTGCTCTCCCTTGCACCCTGCATTTGATGTCCAAAATACGTGGACTACACCACTACATGCAAGTAATGTAGCTTTTACCCCAAATCCTTCGCTTCTCTGGTACATCCCCTCATCACAATTTATGGCCCGAAAGACGTATAGTGAACAACGTGAGAAAGACAGTTCGTATCCCAATACAAACGGCAGCAAACTGTAAACAGCACAGTAAAATAGAAGAGTGTCTACTACCTGCAGAAACAAATGGAAATTTCGACGTCGAATTGGCTTCTATGACCATATATTTTAGGCACGAATCCACAGAGGAAGAAGGCACATACACACTTGTCCACACATATAGCAAGTTCGACAGAACTACCACATGTCCGTGCCTATGGCGAATTCAGCACAACTACCGGCACCAATCATGGAAACGAAACAGCGGGGCAGTACTATCTTGCTCCCCTGACTGGCTGAGAAACATATCATTAGGCATACGAGTTAGAGGATGTGCAAAAATGGCACCATACACCTCAGTGTTTACCCCATATGTAGTGTTTATCACACCCAACTGATTACAGGCACATGTAGTGGTGTGGGAAAAACATGTCGGTGATATATGTGTTGATGGACCTCCCCACTGGCAGCTACAGCAGTGTCGATAAACAAAAATGTTTTCGTTCGGGAAGAGACAGTGTGGTCACCAAATGAAAGTCTCATTTTAAAGTTCTCACTGTTATCAAAGAATACAGAAAGTACATCGGCCTCTTGTTTTAGTGCGTTCCATTCTTCATGTATAAATTTACTGTTTCCAGTTTTTTCAAATCAACATTCAGATCAAATGGCAGACCAACAGTGAGTCGTATGGCATAATTGGTATTTATCTTGTACGATGATGAAAACAAAAGAACTTCTCAAGCTTTCAGCATATTATATTATATTATATTCATATAAGACGGCCAAGGCAGAGGACCACTTAGGTAGGACATAAGACTGATGACAGAAAAAAAGGTGGGTGGTGGTGGAGGAGAGAATTTTTTAGTATTTGAACATCCCAGCATCTTGTATAAGGACAAATAATTGTACTGGACGACTCCGGCGGGCGAGTGGAATGTCTTCACGTTGTCAAGCTTCAGTGCTTTTCCACTACTAACTGCATGTAGTTTTCCTTGAAATGTTTGGTGCACCATTTTCAATTCAGTAAATACCAGGCACATCATTTCTGAGAAAAATACCCGGTACTATAACTCTAGACCTTCGGACATACTGATCCATAAGTAGAACATATCATTGCCGTTTTCACTGGTTGCATTCAGAACACAGTTGGTTCAAACAGTAAGTCTATACAGCACATTAGAACGGCGATATGGAGTCCGGCATACGATGTGGCGTGTAACTAAAAGAAATTTCACCAAATAATGTTTTTATCAATTTGCTTAATCACATCTGACTCGTTTTAGATTTCCAGACATCCTGGATACGTTCTAAGCTTTGTAAAAGGGATCAACATTGTGGCTTCTACATCTATTTGTGAAAACATTTAGATTTGGATGGTAAGTCAGTGCCTTCCTTGATTCTGCTCGGAAATTCATACATTTGCGGGAGGGACGCAGTGTGAAACCTGAGAGTAACGCAGCCTTTGAACGCTGTAGCCACTCGTTAGGAGAGTTGCGATCGAAATCGCACAGTGTTGACAATGTGTCAAGCAGAGAAAGAGAGGGAGGGTGCTGTTCCAAGGAGTGTATTACAACACTGCCCTTCTGTTTCTCTGCTGGAGGTGACATACTGGTGCGATATGACGCATGTGGCGGCTGGTAGGGTCGCTTGCTGACTTTCCACTCTGCTAGCACGCCATGTTCCGTACCCAGCTTCTAAATGTGATGTTGTGTTCAGCTGAAGACGAGCTGCTCGCTGACGCCTGCTGAGGACCTGGATGACGTCACGTCACAGTCGCCACTGCTCGCCTGCAGCGCTTCTGGCGGCAGCTTGCGCAACCACGCCAACGGTAGCATTATCACCATGACCCTGAAAAACAATCACCTAATTGTCGAGACGCAAGACCGAGGGGTGGGTACTGCCTGCATTCTTTCCATTTTTCTCGGGGACTGGGCCAAATTGCTGTTTCATTTCCTCTGTTATCAATTGTCTTCTTTTGATACTGTCCTTTGGGGATTGAACTTGAGTGTGTTTCTATATGTGTCTCTTTTATTTTAAGTAACTTATATGTTTTTTTTAACTTTTAGCTTTTGTCGTGGAATGCACTTACGTTTTCTTTTCCATAAGTAGGCTACCTGCAGAACGTGATTGTCTTTTTTTTATATTATTTGTGATGTTTGTTAAGAGTTGCCAGATGCTTTTATTAATATATGTTTCCATCTGCATGTGGATATGTTCAATTGTTTCCTGGACCATCGTCAATATTCTTACTTCTTCTACAGTTTGTCTACATCTCATTTTTGTTGTTTCTCTTCCCGCTATAAAAATTTAATAACCGTTTTAATGATACCAAGCAAATAGCATAGGTTTGAAACAGACATAACATGTGTCAGTAACCAATTTCCAACAAGCAGCATTAAAAATAACGTAAGTTTGAAACTAAAGTTTTTATCATCTGGTAACTCAACTACAACCTCATTACAATCTGCTCCTGATGAAAACCATAGTTATTGCACGTCAAAGTTTGTTTCTTCTTTATAGCGATTTTTTAATGACATTTTTGTTTACTTTTATTTCAATTTCCTTTCCTAATGTTAAATAATGTACTCTTTGTTGTGGTATTTAACAAATATTATATTTTCATTTGTCACAACAAAAACTTCAGTTCTCTTACATTCTGGTATATATTGATGAGAGTACACATATAGTAAACACACACACAATCGCGCTTATGTTAGCAAATAGGACTCTTTATCATTTGTACCATATTATTTTGCTACACAAGATGTAAGAATAAAGGATGACGGTCGTCATATATACCCTACAGCGTGTCGGTTAACAACATGGGGACCTGAACAACTCGAAGACTGTGTCGCCATGACATCAATAATTTAGTGCAGAAATGACGTAAACCTGACAACTTGTGCTCGCTGTAATATTGGCAGCTGCTGTTTTGCTTTGGCGCGTGATGTGGCTATTAGTTTGCGATCTTTGCTTGAGTGGTGAACGACGCTTCTACAGCTATGAGAATGCTGTCACTGATTTGTGTTTGAATGCCACGATGTGTTTTTTTTTTTGTTTTTTTTTGCATTTTGCTGTATGTTTTCTGTGCATGATTAAGATACTATATTTACAATTTATGCATTGCAGGGAATAATCTGTTGTCGAAACAACTAAACTAGAGTCCATAATTTTATTTTCTGCTGGTGAAGAGAGTAATGAAGTGAATGATGTATTCCGTTTGCAGATACCGAACGTAATATGAATTAAAAAAATATATAAAAGATTTTAACCAACATCGCAGCAGAAGTTGACGAGGAGAAATATATACCAAATATATTGAGTCAAGCAAGGAGTAAAAGGTAATAGTAATAAATGCATACTATTTTACGCAGGTATAAGCGAAAAACCGTAAGAATTATTGGCTTCATTTAGGCTTTGATCATATCCGAGCCTTTACTTTTAAATCACTACGGAAAATGTTAAGTGATCAACATGTTGTTTCGTCCACCGAGTATTATTCTGATATGGTATTTCTCCAACAGGAAATAATAAAATGTGTAAACGCTTTTGATGTATAAAGAAATCAAAAATATTAAAAAATTAAAAGTTTCACAACTTTAGATCAGTTCTTATTATTTATTTTATCACATGATGGTACGGATATGCATGAAATACTATTTATCCTGCGATTATTTACACACATGCAAACACACACACAGCTGTGCTCTTGTTCTTTTTAATTTATTTTATTTTTACTTACTAGCTGGTACACACGACTTCGTTCGTGTTTGTAACGAATTTGGATTGACAGCTACTGACATCTAATCACCACAGTGTACGATGGGAGACTCGATGCTATTTCGCAAACGCCAGTCATCTGCGCTATGTAGTTCAGGAAAAAAACTAAAATAAACGGACACACATGTCTTTGGACGAAATACGAAAATATCCTTCATTGACCAATTTCAACCACCATATCTCCCACACTCCCACAGTTGCCGAAATTCTGCCAACGTTGTAATCGACGGATGACTCTGTGCTACTACCACACACAAACTCCAGTGATCTACACTAGATAGTTTTGGCTGAAAAGTGATACACTATGACACATACGTTTTTGATAGAAATATGAAAGTGTTGCAGGTTGACCACTTTCAACCACCATATCTCCCACACCCCCATAGCTACCGACATCTAACCACCATAGTACACGATAGGAGACACGATACCACTACCACACACAAACACCAATGGTCTATGTTATGTAGGTTGGCAGAGGCGAGCTCTTGTTCACTTGATTACAGTTACGAATCTAACTGTAAGATGATGATCGATTCTACTGGTTCAGCAGACGCATGATGGAGATCTGTTAAACAGACGCTTAAAGGTCGTGGAAAGTAATAAACGACTGCATGGTGGTATCGCAATGACAGCATAGCTAAGTAATCCAGTTATTTTCTTTTGAAATTTCAGGAAGAACTTCCCAGCGTCTGCTTATATTCCCTTACATGACATATATATTAGTACTGTGATGTGAAATGTGGTTAAACATGAGAACCAAGGACAAATAAGTCGTTTTCAACTTAAAGGGTGTAGTCTGATATTATACCAGGAAGAAAATGTATATTTATATTCTTTTATTGATTCGTCCGCATCAGCGTGATATTATGTTTTCCTAGATTTGTTCTGTCCGATTCTTAAAAAACTATTTGAGCGGATAGACTGCCTTTACACACTCACACACACACTAACCGTCATAAATCCTAAACTTTTCTTTGGTAATCTACTTACTTTCTTTTAATCTCTTTTCAATTATTGGAATTATGAATGCGTTCACATTTCACAAAAAAAATCTGAAATCTTCTAATTGAAATATTGTCTTTGTTTTCTTCATGAATAAAACACTAATAATACCAAATATTTCTAACTTTTCGTGCAATTGCTTGTTAAAACCAAATAACGAGTTTAAGTAATTTTTTATGTTATTAGTGGATTCAAACTGCCTCTTGGCTAACGGGTAATAAGTTATTAACCGACTTCAAAAAAAGGAGGAGGTTCTCAATTTGTCTGGTTTTTTTTTTTTTTTTTTTTTTTTTTTTTTTTTTGTATGTATGACCAGCGATATCTTTACCAATTTTGAACCGATTTAAATTAATTTTTTTTAGTGGATAGGGTATAACTCAAAAGTGGTCCCATATGAATTTCATTGACAAACCACCCCTTTTACCCCCCTCCGCTTTTTTTTTTTTTTTTTTTTTCATTTCATTCCTCCCAGCAGAAGGCTGGGAGGCGGGCTGCTGGAGAGTCATAGGGGACTCTTTTCAGCCAATCTACTACTACGGGGAGGGAAGGGGGATGGAAGGTCGGCCGTGGCCTTGTAGGGAACCATCCCAGCATTCGCCTAAGTGTCTGAGGGAAACCACGGAAAACCTCAGAAACCCCCCTCCGCCCCCTAGTTTAGTTTTTATACAAATCCACATTTTTTATTCGATCTCGATGAAACTTTGGACATATATAACCAAAAATAAAGAGAAAAATACTGTCAACTTTTGGTTTAATAAAACTGAACCCCTCTCCCTCTATCCACCCCCTTAATTTTTGCCAATTTTCTTTATTCAAAGCTACAGTCGACACCATTTAACTGATCTCAATTAAAGTTGGCGATTACATGTAGTTTTTCTTGGAGAAGGATTCTGACCAAAAAAATCAAAATAAAAAACCACCACCCTCCCATTTACATTCCTTAATTTTATAAAAACCTACATTTCTTATCTGATTTTTACTGAACCTTGCCGATGTATACTTTAAAACAAAGAGAAAAATCCTGTCAATATTTGGTCTTCCAAAGTTCACCCCCCCCCCCCCCCCCTCCTTCCATCCCTATAATTATTGTCAATGTTCTTCATAAAAAGCTACACTCGACACCGTTTGACCGATTATCATCAAAGTTGGCATATACATGTAATTTTTCATGGAGAATCTGACCAAAAAAAAAACTACCCCTCTCCCCTTTACACCCGTTAATTTTTATACAAACCCACATTTTTTATCCGATTTCGATGAAACTTTGGACATGTATAGTAAAAAATTAAGAGAAAAATACTGTCAACTTTTGGTTTGAAAAAACTGAAGCCCTCTCCCCCTATCCACCCCCTAAATTTTTACCAATGTTCTTTATACAAAGCTACAGTCGACACATTTAACTGGTCTCCATTAAAGTTGGCATATACATGTAATTTTTCATGGAGAAGGTTTCTGACCAAAAAAAAAATTAAATAAATAAATAAAGTACCTCATGTCTCCCTTTACACCCCTTAATTTTATAGAAATCTACATTTCTTGTCTGATTTTTACTGAACTTTGCCCATGTATACTTTAAAACAAAGAGAAAAATCCTGTCAGTGTTTGGTTTGCCAATGCTGAACCCCTTTCCTCCTTCAACCCAATTAACTTTTGTCAACGTTCTTTATAAAAAGCTACAGTCGCAATCGTTTGACCGATTACCATGAAAATTGGTGCTTATATGTATTTTTTTTCACGAAGAAGGTGTCTGACCAAAAGATCTAAAAACCACCCCCTCTCCCCATTAAACTGCTTAAGTTTTATACACAACCACAGTTTTAACGCAAATTTTTACTATAAAACAAAGAGAAAAATGATGCCAACTCTTGGTTTGCAAAAAATGAACCCCTCTCCCCTTTTCCACCCCCTTGATTTTTGTCAATTTCTTTTTAGAAAGCTACAGTCGACACCATTTGACCGATCTTTATTAAAGTTGGCACATATATATGTAATTTTTTATGGATAAGATCTCTGACCAAAAATAAAAAACTACCCTAGCTCCCCTTCCTTAATATTTGTACAAAACCCACATTTTGATTCGATTCGGTGGAACTTCACATGCGTATACTTTAAAACAAATAGAAAAAGAAAAATACTGTCCACATAACTTTCACAAAAATGCAAACCCTATCCCCCTTTCTACCCCATTAATTACTGTCAATGTTCTTTATACAAAGCTACCGTTTCTTTCTGATTTTGAAGGAAGTATGCACACGTATACTGCAAAAGAAACAGAAAAATACTGTCTACATTTGGTTTCGAGAGTCCAAACTCCGCTCCTTCCTTGCCATTCTTTAATCTACAGTTTCTATCCGATTCTGAAGGAATTTGCACACGTATACTTTAAAACATACAGAACAATTGTGTTTAAATTAGGTTGCTGAAGCCCAACCCCTCTTCCCTTCTACCCCCACCCCTCCTAATTTCCAATGTTCTTTATAGATACCCACAGTTTTATCAGATTTTCATGGACCACTGCACATGTATAGTCTACTTAAAAAAAAAAAAAACAGAAAAATAGTGTCTACATTCTGTTTACAAAACCCTACCACTCACTCCCTTAGCCCATTTAATTTTGGCAAATGTTCTTTCCACAAAGCTACAGTTTTTATCTGGTTTCGATGAAAATTTGCACGTGTATACTTTAAAACAAAGAGAAAAATACTGCCCCACTAGCTTTACAAAAACCAAACTACTCTTCGTCTCCACACCCCTTAATTGTTTTTTTATACATACCTATAGTTTTATCTGATATCAATAGAAATTTACACACGTATACTTTAAATCAATCAGGAAAGGCAGTCTACATTTGGTATACAAAAGCTGAATCCCTCTTCCCCTTTACCCTCACCCCTTTTAATTTCCAATGTTCTTTACAAAAATCCACAGTTTTAAATCCCGTCAAAATCAGTTAAGCTATTTTTAAATCATAGCATAATATTTATAAAATAAATATGTTGTAATGTCTCAACATGTACTTAGATAGATAGATAGATAGATATGTTCACTTTGATCCCATGTGAGAATAATCTCGGGGATGTGGAACAGTACATTCACTTATTAGTAATGTCAATATTACTATATAATTGATAATATTATATATTGACAAGAAGTTAGTTATGACCCATTAGTATAACCAATATTTCCTGTAATCTACAAATACAATGTATAACAGTGTATAAACTTGTTACCAGCATCTAACAACCAGTTATTTTCTTACCAACCAGTTACCACAACTCATAAGCAGTCAATTACTTAAAAACCTGTTAGTATCATAATTTTTTACAGCAGTTTTTGAGTGCATGCTATCCCATGTTCGTTACTATATATGAGTGAAATTTTGTAAACAGTGTAATTACTTCATTTGTCAAAAGTTTCAACAGAAAGAAAAACCATATATCATTTTAGTAATTGTGGACAACTTTGTCACCTTTCCCTTCCATACACCATATATACTATTTTATCAGTCATTCTTAGTTACCAAATTCCAAGAAGAAAATTCTTTCACAGAGTAAAATGGGTTCTGAAGCAGAAACTCTTTCAGTTTGGACTTAAAGTAGTTGGGTTTTTGTAGATAACATTTAATTTCTGTTGGTAAGACATTGAATAAGGAAGCTCCAGTAAATGTTAACCCTTTCTGTACAATTGACAGTGATTTGTAATCCTTGTGAATATTATATTTATTCCTAGTATTATGGCTATGTATGTCAGCATTAAGATTGAAGTGTTCAGGATTTTCCACTACAAATGATAGTACAGAGTATACATATTGTGCTGGCATTGTTAGAACACCCAGGTTTTTAAATAGATTTCTGCACGACGTCTGTGGGCTTGCTCCAAAAATAGTTCTTATAGCACGTTTTTGCAATTTAAATACCCTCTGTGCTTGTGATGAGTTTCCCCAGAATGAGATGCCATAAGTGAGCAGGGAATGAAAATATGCAAAATATACTAACTTTCTGGTTTCTATATTAGCTATTCTAGATATTACCCTAAGTGAAAATGTTGCAGAATTCAGTTTTTTAAGAAGTTGTTGAATATGCTGTTTCCAGTTCAATTTGTTATCTATACATACACCCAGGAATTTTGTGAAATTACTTTCATTGATTGCTTTTCCTTCTGATATCACATTATAGTTGTCCTTTCTTTTATTTTTTGTAACAAACTGAAGTAACTGTGTCTTTTCTACATTAAGTATTAGTTTGTTGGCACTAAGCCACCTGTTAATTTTCTTTATAGTATCATTTGCTGTGTTTTCGAGGTTTTGTGCTGATGGGTCTTTCAACGATATGCTGGTATCATCTGCAAAGAGCACCATGTGTTCATTATCACCTAGTATATGTGGGAGATCATTTATATAGATTAAGAACAGCAGAGGGCCAAGAATTGAGCCCTGAGGCACACCACATTTAACTATACCCCATTCTGAGTTTATAACATTTCCTGTATTAGCATCTTTCAGTGATACACATTGCTTTCTATTTTCCAGGTAAGATTTAAACCAAGTCCTGGCTTACCACTAGCTCCATAGTGGTCTAATTTACCTAGTAGAATCTCATGATCAACACAGTCAAAAGCTTTAGCAAGATCACAGAATATACCTAGGGAATTTAATTTTTTATGCATTGATTCCAGTATGTTGTTTACAAAAGCAAAAATTGCTGAATCTGTTGAAACGCCTTGTCTAAAACCAAACTGTACTTTACTGAGTAGGTCATTCTTTTGTAGATGTGCATACACCCTTCTGTACATTGCTTTTTCAAAAATTTTGAAAATGCTGGTAGAAGTGAAATGGGTCTGTAATTCTCAATTTTTGAGGTATCACCCTTTTTATAAAGCGGTTTGATTATTGACTTCTTGAGTGAGTCAGGCAAGATACCTTCTTCAAAAGAACTATTACAAATATGACTAATAACTCTACTAATGCTGGTGTTACATTGTTTCACTACATGGGTTGAAACCTCATCATAACCAAATGACTTTTTATTTTTGAGGGATTTAATAATTTTTTCAATTTCATTTTGACTGGTGGGAAATAGAGACATAGGTGCTGTTTTTGGTGACAAGGATTTAAGTATTGCTATAGCATCCATATTCCCATTATATTTTCCTTTTATTTTTTTCAGCAACTGTTAAGAAGTAGTTATTGAAAGCACATCCTACATAAGAGGGGTCATTTACAAGTTTATCATTAACGCTTATAGAAATAGGTTTGTGTTCAGGGATGATACAGTTGTTTCCCTTTTAATAATGTTCCAAACACTTTTTATCTTATTATCTGAACTACTAATCTCATCATTTATGGCCAAACGTTTAGATTCTTTTATTACTTTGGTTAAAATTCTACAGTATGTTTTGTAATGTTGTTTGAGAAGCCTATTATCAGTATTCCTAACTTTTACGTATAATTCCCTTTTATGTCTGCAAGATGTTCTAATACCAACCGTAACCCAATTTTTGTTTACTCGTTTTTTGACCAATTGGAGCTAGTTTTGTAGGGAGACACCTTTCGTAAATTTCCAAAAACCTTTGGTGAAAGTAATTGAATTTATTATTTACCCCATTTTAATTTGTAAACAGTGCTCCAGTCCTCATTGAGAAGTTCATCATTTAATGTTTTTATTTAATTGTTCTTTAATGGCCTAACTCTGACAAATCCTTTCTTTTTGTTATTTTCATTTCCTACAACATCCAAAGTAATTATTTGAGCATTATGGTCTGATAAACCATTTTCCATTGGATTGTTCCATGTATTTCTAATTTATTGGGCTCTACAAAAATGTTATCAGTAATGGTACTACTATTTTTTTGTGTTCTAGTTGGGAAATTTACAGTTTGATAGAGATTGAATGATCTAAGCATTCCTAGAAGATAATCTGTCTGGTTACATTCTACAGCAAAATTTATGTTGAAGTCTCCACAGAGGATAATTTCCCTTTTAGTTAGTGATAAATTTATTAGAACTGCTTCAAGTTTATTACAAAATTTACTGAAGTCTCCTGTGGGAGCCCTATAAACTGTCAGCACTATAAGATATTTGTTTTCTAATTCTAACTGTATTGCACAACATTAAAAATCTTGTTCTATACAGTATTTACTTACATCTAACGATTTTGTCTCAGTATTTTCTCTTACATATATTGCTGCACCACCCATTCTCATCTCTGACCTGCAATAACATGAAGCTAATCTATATCCAATAAAAGGGAGGAAACATATTCAGAATTCTTTAGATGATGTTCTGTCAGACATATGGTATTAATGCTAAGATTCAATGATTTTTGGGTTTCTTCTATAGATATTATCAACTCATCAAGTTTGCTTGCGATACCCCTAATGTTCTGATGGAACAAAGCTATTTTAGACTGACATTCTTTATTTTTGACTGTAATGTCATTATGTACATTTCTTAAATAACTCTTCCTACTCTTGAAATTTGTCCTAAAAAAGACTGAGTCCTACCACCAATTATCACTGGGATGGGGTTCACATCCAACCTGCCTCTGCTGATGCTACTGGCAATCATTTGCGTTAGCCTCTGCTTGCCCCGAACATTCAGGTGGAGTCCATGGGAGGTATGGTCACTCCGTGTTATGCAAGAAACATATATCAGACCAATGTGTGTTCGGTCAGCCTGACACAATGCACGCTTCAGATCTGCCTGTGTACGCTGTACATGACCACGCATCCAGGGTTGATCATAACGCTTGAAGAGGTCAACAAAACCAACATTGGTGTGAGTGGTGTTTTTAGCAATGTTGTTAATGTCTGTTTCAACACAATAATTGAGATTTCTGGACTATTTCCAGGACCCCCAACTATAATTATATGATCCTCTTTAGTAAAATCTTTCCCCAGGTTTGAAATTTCATCTACAACATTGCCAAGTTCTGCATTAGGCTTAAATATACTACACACCTCAACATCAGAGCCCAAGCTTGACTGTAACATTGCACTTAATCCCCTACCGTGACTACTTCCAAGCAATAACACCTTCTTGGATTTCTTTTTACGAGCTTTGCACAATGTGTGCTTTTTTACAACTTTATTGCAATGAGACAGTCCTACTGTGGTATCTGATACATCCTCAGTTAGATTCTCCTACAACCCAAAAGTATTGGAAACTTCCAACTGAAAATTTGTAGAATGCAGGTCCTGTTGTTTCCCTCCAGTTTTGGCTGCAGTCCACTGGAATTCCTTAACATTTAATGCTGCTTTTTCGGCCTTCAAAACATTGATTTCTTTGGTTAATTCAGCCACTGTGGATTCGAGACAAGAGATCCTACTTTCCAGTTCACTCTTTTCCTTCCTACTTTTGCAAGTCAAACAACTCCAAGGAGAGTGAAGCGCATTTTCAGCTTCCATGTAGCCACATTTCGGATGAAAACAAACTCCACAATCATTACAGCTGTTTCCCTGCTTTACAACCCTGCGACAGCCACCACACTTCATGCTCATTGAGATATTAAACAAAACAAAATACGGGCCAAGAAGAGAGTTGTAACTTAACCTATAAATACCTTTCCTTATTTTGCAATATAATTTCCACAAGACACACCTTTCTCCGTTTACCATCCAAGCAAATCAATTTTAACAATAAACCTGTTAGTAACTTCTTATTTCCTTCACTGATAGAAGATTAATTCCTTTAAGCGGTATTAGTATACAGTAAACAAACACACGTTTTTCAAAGTTGTCGAACCAACACCTTTTTGAACTATTTAAACTATGATACTTTTACTACACAGTGTTACTACACTCAAATTCGCTAAACACACCACCAGACAAATATTTCTAAACGTTATTTAATATCAAAAGTAATTTAAAAGAGCTGGTATCAATTCACAACATCCGCGAGTAAGAAACCAGAGATGATGATTTCAACTCCGATCCCAAGTTTTCACGTTGTGAAAACCAATTAAAAATCTATATTTTTTGTGATGCTGGAGCAAACAGATATATTCCAGAGAGATTTCTGGATGTGGTATGTATTAATGCCCAGATGTTACATGTTTCGGTAATCGAGCAGCAGCTTTAGCAGATGTTATGATAAGATCGAAACATAGCCTGACATTCCTTAACACAACGCCCAATTCACTCCGTTCTGGAAGTGGTTGTGGTATATAAAGACAGAGTTCTTCTTTGAAAGCATGCGCTTTAATCTCTGAGCTACCAGGAAGTTCGCAAAATGGGAACTGCTGCGGCATATTTAAAATACCAAACGAACTATAATACCACTAAAAATTTAAAAATAAAATAATTGTAAAAAATTAAAAAAACAGCCTTAAAAAAAAGCACTAAAAATTTTAAAATAACTTTATACCTTGCTTAGGAGAAAGTAAATCTAAATAGACAACATTTTACATTACTTTCATTGAAATTTTCACATTTTTGGAGTCGGTGCCAGCGAAAGCAAGAAAAACAAAAAGATAAAAACAATAAGGAATAACAATAATACATAAAAAATCATGTTACTGCTTACCTATAATTTATGCTAGAAACATGTTTCAACATAACTGAAACATACAGATGATACGCCGATATTATACTCTGTAAATCGTTTACTGCATGATGCAACCTACCAACTGACACTGTAGCGCCAGAGATATGCCTGGATGACCAATAAGGCCAAGCCATATATTAAAATACAGTTAATTTGTTTCCCTAAGTTGTCTCCCACAATAACAAATCTGCCTCACGGCATGCTGTAAAATATTGGGAATTTTTGTTCGTACTCCCCGTTTCGTCTCTAACACCAAAAGAAGTTCAGTAATTCGATCTTCGCCATGTGACAGCTGGCACCGACTCCAAAAATAACTAATTAATGTCAAAATTTCAATGAAAGTAATGTAAAATGTTGTCTATTTAGATTTACTTTTTCTTAAGCAAGGTATAAAGTTATTTTAAAATTTTTAGTGCTTTTTTTTTGAAGGTGGTTTTTATGTTTTTTTAAAAACAATTATTTTGTCTTTCCCAAACAAATGAACAAATTTTAAAACAAATTTCTTGTTCTGAAACCGAATATCACATGTTCCAGACGATACCGCACACTACACGTCACACTGGCATTCTGGCAAATTTCACTTGAAAAACTGAACTGAAAAATATTTTTTTACTATGGACTTTTTTAAACTGTTTGTCTGATATGCATCTATGATGATGTTTCTAAAGAAATTCTGTTAATTACTTCCCTTGCCCTGAAATAAACTGTTCCATTTCTAATTTATATTTTTCATTCCCTTCATTCTGTGTCTTTCTATGAGATCATTTGGAGGGAGGTTTCTAGGAATTAACAACTTACATTAATATTTCAGGTAACAGGAATAGTGTCGCGGGCTTGATAAAGAAAGTTGTAACATCAAACTTTCTAACGGGAACTGAATTGAGTTATTGTTATTTAAATTAGTACTCCCGCTGCTGTATTAGGAAAATGTGTAGAAATTCATCTCAGTCCCCGAAGCGAAGTGAGTTTTTAATGAATTTATGTCAAGTTTCCTACCAAAACAAATAAGTATTTTTCTGGTTTGCGATAGTTGCAATGTTTCAAAAGATCTGCTGTTTTCAGTTTAGAGGAAGTACTATTGAATTAGGGATCTAGAGTTATAATTGATTGAACCATATCTTTCAAACAGACACCAAATGGTAACAGTGTAAAATCAACACTCAAATTTAGTGCATGTATCAACCGCAGTTTTCCAGGATTTGGTAATTTTCCATTTTTTGTGGTTTATATCAACCAAAATTTGAAATGTAAATCGATTATCTATGTGGAATATATTAGTTTTATAACCTCAGATAAAGAAATGGATAAAGAACCAAAGCAGAAGAGAAAAATGTTTGAGAATAAACTGATATTAAATAGCAATAGTTATTTGTATCTACGAAACGTAATAAGTGAAATTTCTCTGGTTTATGGTCAAAGGGAAATGTAACTATCATATTTAAAAATGTTGATATTATTATTAATTGTCATTTTCTTACTACTTTCTTTTAATGTGAGAGTTCTCTAAAAGATAAGTCACGTGAATTAAAATATGATATAAATACGAGTACATACATTATTCACAAATCGAACATTATACGAAGATTTATTTTGTAAGTTTGACAAAATAGTTAAACACACAAATCAAAATCCAAATCTTGAAATCAAAACTAAATACAATGGGCATATCGACAGAATTAAAATTGCATTGAAAGCTAGAAAATTGTTAATGGGGCATGCGTTCAAATGAGTAACAATTATTAAAAGTTCTGACTGCTCATCAAACGTTACAATGATGCTTGGAATGTTATCTATGTGTAATTAACCACCACAAACGTGACGGATTTTGAGAAGAGAGAAAGTATCGGTGCGGCAACAATTTAATGAATTTGTATTTATGGAGGCATGCTGGCAATAAAACAGCACACACCTTGTTTGTAGATGGAGGTATGACTCGGTATTACAAAGTCACTACAGCAGCACTTATCCAAAAAAAAAAAAGAAAGAAACACAGTTCGCGTTGCTGACGTCTTGCCCTGCGCTGCCAGAATCCGCGTCTTTTCGTTCCATCCAGCCGTGTCCGTACTAATCACACGTCAACTACTTGGCTCTCCCAATGTGATTCACAGGACATTCGAAATTTTACAGAAACAATTCGTTAATTGCAAAGTAAACACTCCGCGCCGTAGTGGCTGGTCTCCTCCCCCACCATAATATTATTCTTACAAATGTTCTCACCTCGCGAATATCTTACAAAACTTTTATTAGTGTCAGCTGGTTTATTGATTTATCTATTTGTCAAACACCTACAATCACTTAGCTCAAGAATCTCAAGAATTAGTCACGAAGCCACTGCATGGCAACCAAGGATAATTCCCTCACTCCACTAACGAGAACCACCAAAAATATCCGGCACCCTCCTGCGGTCAGACACTTTAAGATTTAAGAGTCGAATTGTACGTGAGCAATTTGGAAGTAGTGATGAATTTAATTGATTCTTCTAGTTGTGTCTGGATTCGGATATCCATCCTATCACTGCAAATTGGTCTTGTTTTGCAAAATGTAGTTCAAAATCTGCCACAAAGAGATAACTGTATCAGTTATAAGCATTCTAAAGAATAAGAAATTTAAATCATAGTGATGGAGAGTGAGACTGTTCCTGTGAAACAACAGATACGGTTCTTGTGTATACTTAATATTGAAAAGAACAACATGGATCTCACCTCACAAGTAACAACAAAATCTAACTAGTAATAATTTTTTATCAAAGATATAACATTTCCGAGAATATACTCTGCTAAAATATTAATGTACTAACAATCATAATCGTAACATTAAACTGTCCTACTTAACTGTGAATTGTGATAATTATGCTTTCATTTCTCTAACATAAATTACTGCATTTCAAAAGTTGAAATGAATTTCAATTCCTCAGCAAATTTTCAGTAGGCCTATGTTCATGTACCACATAATATTTACAAGTTTTAACTGAATAATTTCTTATATAAGTGTGCTGCTATGAATATTGGGATCAAGTGAATGTATTATTGATCTTGCTTCAGTTATATTGCTTTTCACACTGAAGGTGTATGATGAAATTGTACCGTAATAGTTTTGCTATGCAAACGAGGAATCCTGATGCAGAAAATTTTGCTACTATTTGAAATGTAATTCCGATGCATTTAAAGTGTTAAGGTGTGTGAGTATCGTTTGATTTTGTAGTGATGATATTAGCGGAGATAATAGTTAAGTTGAAATGCATCCTGGACCAGAATTCCTTCTTACAGCATAACGTACGAGGAATTTGGTTACTATTAGTAAATAAGCTGCTAGTGACGATGTGTATCTAGATGTAAACTACTTTCTAATATTGCCTATATAAGCGGACTAGTAAAACAACTTCTAAAATTTAACACAAATGAACAGTATTATAGAAAGGTGTTCAAGTTTATAGAACTGATTAGCTACTAATATTATAATTAATTACAGTTAATTAACAATAAAAATATAATACCAAAGAAACATGTAATATTCTAAAGCAGAAAGATACTTACTTCGGAACAAGCTATTTGTGTAAAGTTTCTGTATATTGTTGATATCCATCACCGACGTAATGCATTCTCTTTAGGAAACGGAAATAACCGAACTTTTGGTCCCTTTCGATAATTTCTATTGCTTCTAAGAACCAACACGTGTACGCCATTTCTGCAGAAGAACAATTCACTAATAACTATCGAAAATACGGTAAACTTCGAAAAACAACTCACACTTCGCGCGTACAACAGCTTACAAATGGCTACCCTCTCAATGGTCTTGCGTGACTCGTTTTGTTACATGGGCACCGGGCCTTGATATATATGCGTAGTGTTGCATAAAGCCGCTGTATCCTCTCCTGAGCAAGCTGGCCGACTACAATCGTAACTGGTCATTGATATCCTGGATACTGGGAATGGAACAGATTTTACTTCCGAACTGGTCCCACACATGTTCTATTGGAAACGAATCTAGGGATCTTGCTAAACACAGAACTACCTCAAGATCACGCAGACAGTTCGTAGAGGAACGAGAGCATGCACACTCATCGTCAACTTCTAATCACCACAAGAAGCACCGCCGAATTGTGCACCATGCACATCGTAACCCTTTCCCATATGCCTCTCCCGTCTGAGAATAAGCAATGGGTTTCCTACAAGATTCTATGTCATCCCCCACCACTAACAGCAGTTGGACTAAGGAATTACCATCCACGCGCAGGCTGCCGTTAACACCACAGCTTGTTTGGAACGATACCGTGACCGAGCATAACGTGCTTGTGAATGGCGTCGGATTGTGTTCAGCTACAAATCGCAGTTCTGTACTGCCTAAGATAAACTTCGACGGTGGGTATCGTGGTGACATGGGAAGAGATCCCATTTTCAGAGAGGCACAGTGGTGTTACTCCTGCGTCATGGCGTGGGAAACCATCGGCTATGACTTCAGGTCAGGGCTGGTAATGATTGAGGCAACTCTGACCGCACAACGGTATGTTACGCACATCATGTGACGGTAGTGCCGTTTTTCAACAGGGCAATGATCATCCATATATTGCATCTGTCTGTAAGAACTGTCTGCGTGATGGTGAAGTACTCCAGTGACCAGCAAGATGCACAGATCTGTACCCAATAGCACTTGTGTGGATGTGTGGGACCAGCTCGGAAGTAAGATCCGTCCCAGAGCCAGTATGCAGAATATCAAAGCCCAGTTACAGCAGGTGTGGGCCAGCTTGCCTCAGGATAAGATACAACGGCTTTATGACACCCTTCCAACCGAATCAGTTCATGCGTCCAAGCCGTAGGGGGTGCAACGTCATATTTATTATTTGACTCATATTCCCAAATTCTTTGTAAAGACTGAATTTTGTAATCACTGAAATAACATCATGTAGCCGTGAAATTTCATTTTGTTGCCAGTAAATGTAATACAATACTTTACTACACTCCGTCAACGCTATGATGCAAGGATTTTTTTTTTTTTTTAAATTGTTGCTTTAGAAGCCGATTGTTTTTCCCCCGTATCTGGATGCAGTGAAGCGCGTGTTACTTGATTGCACTGTTCACTGGCTCGTTATTCTGCGTGGCGAGCGCTGCATAATGCAGTGACCAGGTACGCTTTATTCATGGACCTGTGCGTACGCTCCCAACCAGTGATTCTCTCTAAATACTTCAACAACGAAAGGCTATACCCGCAGACTACAACACTATATCCTCGCTCTCTTCTTAACAGCACTCACTTCTTTAATAATTAATCTGTACCATATGTAAATTAAGCAGTGACGCGGGAAATTTTTCTATCTACAAAATCTGATTTAAGAAATGTACATATATATCAAAAATTTTGTAAAGAACTGCGTTCATTTAAAAAAATGCATTAAAAAAAGAAAACAAATAAAACTTGATTAAAAAAACTAGTATCAATCCATTACATTAGAAAAAGCAATAATTTTGTAAAACTTTACTTCACAGCATAAAATTTGAGAAAAATGAATCTTGAACATCGATAAAACCTGAAAGAAAATTCAAAATATTGCACGAAAAGGTGTGGCTACTCAAATAACTTCTAGACTTTCTGTGTGAAGCATTAAAGTAATGATAAAAATTTTGCAATGTTTCGTAGGAAAGTATTATTTACTGTATCTATCCAGAACAAGAAAAACCTGAAACTTTTCAGAGTGATAGCACGTTAAAAATTTAATCAAGCAGTTAAAACGCGAAATGCGCAGGAACTGTAGAACGCAACAAAAATTCTATTATGGCAGGCAGGTAGAGACTAAAAAATTGTGACTGGCTTGAAGAAATAGATCGACTAATACTAGATGACAAACACTAAAAACTGGACTAGAAAATGGAAAAAAACGTGTTGAGCAAGGGCTTCGTATGTCAAAAAATAAAATAATTTTTCCACACGCGTTTTACATTAGTTTCGTAAGTATTAAGAGAGTAGAACATTTCATCGTGACACTACTTCGTCATTGTCAACCTTGCTATAGTTTCCAAGTTTTCGTATAATATGAAGAATAAAATTGTAAACTCTCATAATGATTATTATTATAACTTATTTTAACTGGTTTTGACCAAAGCAGTTGTCATACCATTCATATAACACTCTGAATCAATATTAGAACTCTGTAACACATTTGCGTGTAAACTTAACGAAAATACTTTCTATCTTTAAGCTCGCTCGATGACATTCTTTTTAAAAAAAAAAAAAAAAAAAAAAAAAAAAAAAAAAAAAAAAAAAAAAAAAAAAAAAACATGAAACAAGACACTTGAATAGTACAAAATGAACAGGATGGGTTAATAGCATTACTCGGTTTTATACTAATAATAGTTGGTTTTTAATAAATATCTTCCTAATATGTTCCCTAGAAAAATCTTTCCTTTACATATTTGACCGTATAAAGAATAGGTTGTGGTGACATTTGTTCTTGAATACTCCAGTATTTCATCTTGCTCTAAATACAATGGAATTCTGACACACAAGGCAGCACAAAATGTAGAATGGTGCCTATAACGAATCACAAATTAGTGCCTGCTTTTTAACTCGTCTATTTAGTTTATCTTAAGAGTTAACATCAATTCAGAACGGCTAATGGACTTTTTACTGTTGCGAAGATGATTAACGGGGGCATTTTCTGCCAGTTATGAGGTGTAAAGAATGATTAACGGGAAACATTTGGATCAGTCCTTTTTTCCTTATGGTTTTACATCTTGTCGAGGTCATCAGAGGTTGGATGGAACGGGGGAGGGGGGGGGGCAAGAGACGGGAAGGATTTCGGTCATGACCTTTGAGGGAATACAGACATTTGCATGGAGTGATTTCGGGAAACCGTGGAAAACCCATATCTGGATGGACGAACTGCGGTTTGAGCCTGCATCCTCCCTTATGCGACGCCAGAACGTTATCACTGACCCACTAGGCTAGATAAATAATATCACGATTACAACAGAGACATACATATAAATAGCGTGATCTAAAGGTTTTCTGAAAATTTTCTGCAGTATGAAATAAAAAATTTAAATATGTTTCAGGTAAATTGAAATGTAATTAAAAGTTTACATCGCAAAGAGAATTTTGTAATTCACTAAAAGGCAACTGTGGAATTCAGTTAAATTAAATAATTAAAAATGGTATAAAATTCCTCTAATTGTTCTAGAAAACTCATAAGTGCGTTTCGAGAGGTAGTACTGGACGAAATTCCTATAGTAATAAATATTTATTTTCACTGATTTTTTTAGAAACGATTCACATTAATTTTGATTAGTAGTTTCCATTAAATTTCATACTCTTCTATAAAAATGAGGTATTAGATTGCACATATTTAGCTTGTAAATACATGGATTTTTTTTTTTTTAGATCACATCAACTTTTCACAGGTAGTTATGAACATGGGGCTTTCGCTCTCAGTTACCGAATGCGTAGGTAATCACTTGTAATTTCGAAATTTGGCACTAATATTAATTCTACCTATTAATTTGCGTGATTTTAATCTTTTTTATGTTTAATTTAATTTATAACGTCCTTCAAAGTACTATCGCGTTAGCCTTCGTGAAAGGAAGTTCCAATGACAAAAAATTGTACTTAAATTTGATATATATAGAATATTTACACGAGTCTGTTACATAGCTACGTAGTTTATTCAACAATGTTCCAAACAACAAACCCATGTAGCGTTTTATTTCTATGGCAATACATTTATTTCTAATTTCGTTTGATCATGGGTTTTATCCGTCTTGGAACGCTTGCATTTTGGAGAGAGGATGTAAATCATTCGTGCAGATTTTCAGGATTGCAGAGAATCTAATGAATTCGAGAAACTTTCCAGCTTGAATTACTCTAGAAAGATTCTGGTCTTTTGAAATGAATGTTTTTTTTTAGTTTGTTGGGACTGAGGTTCCTATCCCAAGAAGCTGATGCACTCGGACTCTGCAAAAACGTGAGACGCCATTGCCATCTAATATCAGCCGCACACTGCGCTGTTTCCTGTAATTTTCTATGAACCATGCTATCAAGTTTCGAATAAGTTCATTCAAGCCTCGCGATAAGCATAGATAACTGCGGTGATCGCACTAACGCTTAAGCTGTCCCTGAGTAAATGATGTAACACGGGACACCAGGCCTTGTTAGCACACTTCACCGATTACCGAAACTACCAAAAACAATCGCAGTTTGTTTTCCAAGAACAGATAAAATCTTGCTTATCATATGATTCTCCATAACTTTCAAAGTAATATTTAACCGTCACCAAAACAGTAAACTTAGGCTTATTATTGTGTATATATATATATATACATATATATATATATCGCCAACAATTAATAACACAGTTCGTAGTAATTACTGAATATATAGTAATTTTGCTAAGCATAATACTTACATTTTACAAGATTCATTAGTACGAAAAAATTATAAACCTGATACATACGCCACCTGACAACGCTCCGGTCAGATGTTGTAATGGAAAAGGTGACTTCCCCAGAACAGCGCTAGAATACAAGGCAGGAACCCAGAATCCTGATGTTACTTCACTATCATTTGCAATCAGCTGCCGATACGATAATGCATTGCCACTGATCTGTCATACTAGACATTAATGGGCGGTGAGTCTACATCGAGTCCACCATGTTGTTTTGTAGATTTCCGGACAAATTTCAACCGAAATTACTCATCCCAAAAAAGAAAGAAAGAAAGAAAAAACTACAGTAATGATCCACTCAGTGAAAATTTTCTGATTACTTCCTGTCCTTGTTACTACATATGAAATACATATCACGCTGGTGAACTACGCTGAAGAGCCAAAATATTACGACCACTGCCCACTGCGAGATTGAATGCCGTTTGGGGAATTTGCGGGTAGTACGTCACGATGAAAGGAAAGTATGTAAGCGGAGCAGAGATACATGGGAGTCATTCTATAGGCGATAAGTGTGGCAAATGAGGAAATCTACAGACATAAACAAAGGAAAGATTGTTATGGCCCAGCGCATGGGAACGAACATCTAGCAAACGGCGAGTATAGTCACCTTCTCCCGTGCTACTGTGGGGAACATCTATGGAAAGTAGTTGAAGGACCGTGAAACCAGGAGTAGGCGACAAGGCGGTGGACGCACACGCCTCAGAATGTGGTGGCAAGCGCAAATACAAGTGTTCCGGAACGTACCGTTGAGAGCAAATTTCTGAATATGGAGCTCCGCAGCAGATGGTCCCAAGGTGTTACCATGATAACTCAATGACACCGTCAATTACGATTGCAGTGGGCACGAGATCATCAAACGTGTCGTCTGATCGCAGGAATAACGTTTCTTTTTACACCAGGTCGATGGATGTGTCTGGATACCACTAAACGAAATATACGCTATGCCACCTACGCAGGCCAGTGGAGACAGGACAGTATAATGCTATGGGAAATATTCACCCGGACTACCTTGGGTAGTGATTGAACCCACCATGGCAGCTGTTCATTACCAACATCCCTTCATGCTACATGTCTTCCACGACGGCTTTGACATCTTTCAGTGGGATAAGTGTTCGTGTCACAAGGCCAGAATCGTGCTAAAGTGGTTTGAGATCTGAAAGTGAACTCACGTTGATGTCTTGACCATCAACTTCACCTGATATCGACCCGATAGAACATATTTTAGACGCCATCGGGTGCCAGATCCGCGCCCACAATCCATCTTCCTGTAATTTAAGATAATTTAGTTACCTGTGCGTAGAAACCTGTTGCGAGATACCTCCGGAAACCTAGCAAGAATTTGTCGAATCCATGCCATGCCGAATCTCTCTTGATTGCGTTTCAATGGTGAACCAATACGCTATTAAGAAGGTGGTCATAATGTTTTGGCTCATCAGTTTACATATCTGCGACCTCAGTTACACATAATCGACAGGAACGTATTTATAAAACACCACCACCTACTTATCTGGTAAGCTGTGGGACAATACACAAATTTCTTTCAGGCGTTGCAGGCAGCCTTCTACAACACATCGGCAAGGAAAGGATGAATATGCTGGACAACGGATTAGATTTTTTGACTCTTGTACGTGTTCCATCTAAAATCACTCCAATGAATTACTTTCTAGAATGTGTCCTCATTTTTAGCGTTTTTTTTTTTAGTATAGGCTACATTTTTTGATGATGGAAAAAAACAACTTGAGGTTTTATATTTTTGATTATTAAACAATATCCATAAACATTTTACTTACTTGTCTGCTAATTTCGGATTTAACTGGAGTTAATCACTGTAATCACATTTAACTGTTTTGTAGCATCTTGAACGATATGTACCATCGCGATGTTAAAAATAGATCAATGGCTTTACACTAAATTATCTGATCTAATTATAATTAGTTATTTTCTTCTTTGATCTCCCATTAGTAAGCTATAGATATGTGAACATTTTCGTTCCATATCACCTAACTTTCGGTTTTCCATCCCTTCTTGTTATATTATTTATATGTCGTCTGTCCTTCAACATTTTATGTTTTTGTTGTTATTATTTGGTAAATATCATTTTCATGCTACTTTTCTCGCCTGCCCATCATCCTACAGTTCCTTATTCTAAATCCTTCCCAGTTGTGTTTGTTTTACCTGTTCCCTGTCTCTTTTACGGCTTCTTGTTCGATTTTCTTTCAATCGCTTAATCCTTCCCGTCTCATTTTTGATTCTGTTATGTTCCAGTACATCCGATTTTTATTTACTTTTTATCTTCGACGTTCGACGCGTGACATTATTTTTTTTTTTTTTTTTTTTTGAGAATCTATTCAGGCTTCAAGCTGTTCTGTTTTGGTCCTTCATACTTTTTCACTGTGTTTGTTATCTTGTCACCTGACGTGTGTCAGGTGCGGCTGCAGGACGGCGCCGCCAAGACCACGACGACGACGTTCACGACGTCTTCGTCGCCGGAGCACGAGTCTGTGTTCGTGGTGGAGGTGACGCAGCCGCGCGGCTACTCCGCCGTGTGCGGTGACGCGACCTCCACGGTGACCAGCGACTCCACCAGCCAGCGAGCCCAGGTGGGCCCTCCACATTTACACAATGATTCCACCAGTGAGAGTCTCTAAACTAAAAATATCCTTAATAATACCAAGAGAGCACTTTCAGCGTCATGTTACAAACGCAACTCAGAAAACCATATACTTGTATTAATATCATTTACGAGAATAACCATGTAGTTGGCTGCAGCTTGGAGCCCGACTCAGAAATTGTCAGAATTTTCAACACTGCAAGTCGTAACAGACATTATCTTTGAGCAGACTCAACGGATCTGTGGATGGAGAGACCTCGACTACTGTAGTTTTTTTGTTGACCTTCTATAAACGGACTTCCGAAGTTGACCAATAATGGTTGGTGAACCTCACTGTTATTCCATCCATTGTCTGAAGTGTGGCACAGACAGGGGCGTAGCTACTATGGGGCTAGGCGGTGCAGTGCACCGGGGCCCTCACGCTCAGGGGGCCCCCAAGCATACCTCAAGGGGCCCCAAAGCGCACCTCTAGGGGCCCTCAAGCGCAGTTTAGAGGGCCCATTGGCGACCTTTTCTAATGGGCCCCTCACTAACCACTGCTCAGGGGCCCCTAAAGAATAATTCAAGGGCCCTCATCCTCAGTTCAGGGGGCCCCTACCAGCACACAAAGCAAAAAAAAAGGTCGCCCGTCTGGCCTGAGGGCCCAAAATAAATTTTTTGCACCGGGGCCCTGGTTGACCTAGCTACGCCACTGGGCACAGACCTTACTTAACTACCGGAGTCTTAGCTGTAACCATACCAGGAGTACGAAGTTTGGCGTGTAAAATGATAACCAAATGTCATCCCTAATACAGGATTATTAACTTATTGTAAACAGTAAATATAAATCAATATATGGCCAGTTAGTATTTGTAAATTTACCAGTAGATGAAGTGAATGCGTGACTCGACGAACAACTGATTGCCCATAGATCCATTTTTGCTAGTTGATCTCACAAAATCAGAATAAATTTAGATGAATTGTGTATTTACTGGCTACAATAAACACTTTGGCGTGTAACATCTCCATAACATTTTATTTTTTTTTATTTTTTTAGAGAAAGTACGGTATAGTATTAGTATGATAGGACATTATTACCTTATTGTGCTTACAAAATTAAAAAAGGGTAAAGTGTAAAATTCTGCCGATTCAACAGTCTAATGACATGAAAATGGAAAATAGAAACTGAAAATTATACACTTTCCATGGAATCAGAACATTGGACCAGACATAGTATTGAATTTAGATTATCATCACCTATTGCAGTGTTTAAGCGAAACATAAATACAATACAAAAACAAAATTCAATCATCTGAAATGAAATTTTTAAGGTGAGTAAAAGGGTATTCCCTAAATGATAGGAGGAGGAATGAGGAAATAAGGGGAAAACTGAATATCTCCCCGCTAAATGATAGAATTACCCAAAAAAGGGATAACTGGAAGAATCACGTCCTACGGATGAGGAATGGCAGATTTCCTAAGCTTGCCCTGGAGTACCATCCCACAGGCAGAAGGGACATTGGAAGACCTAGGAAGAGATGGAAGTAAGTTCTTGAGCACCATGTTAGTGACACAAGGTGTATCACGATGAAAACTACTCCCATTTAAGCTTGCGACTTTTGATGTATGGCAGCAAGGTAATAGCACTGGGCAGGCAGCAACGTAATTGCACTGGGCAGTTCTATCATTACCGTGGCGCCACAATCTCATAATGAATTCTTATCTAACTTTACGAAACAAATTGAAAGTAAAAAACAATTTTTTTGATATCTCGCTTAGTTCTCTTTTCTTTTGATCCAGGCCGCATTTCGACCCAACCACCTCACTTTTGAGACAGTATATCTCGAGAACTAAGCGAAATATCAACAAATAATTCCACTTTGTTTTCGATTTGTCTCATCGAGTTCCATAAGAATTCATCATCAGATTGTGGCGCCACGGTAATGATAGAATCCCCTTGCACTGATGCTGCTGGCGAATTTAAATAAGTCTATCAACTACCATTGCAATATCTTCTGAGTAAGCAGTGAATTCTTTTGAAGGTTTCAGTTGTTTTAAAGTCCTAATCATTCACCTAGGCTATTAATAAAATTTCATATAGGACATTCTTCTGTTTGTAAATAGGTCTAGACCTAGTTTTCTTGATTTTGTAATCTTTCCCATCAAATATTTTAAAAGGATTGAAATTATTGAAATGGAATGTTGAAATATAATCTGTTGAAATATAATCTATTTGAACATCTATCTAGTTTGTTTGAAACAGCAATATGACCCTTATGGGTTTTTTTTTTTTCGACTTTAGGGAGAAAAAAAGTTCTGTTTCGGCGTACAAACTTCATATCAAAAATTATTTAGCAGCTTTTTTTAATTATAATGTTTGTAGATAATATCAATTAGGGTATTTATAAATGTGACCCCATAAGACTTCATTGATAAATTCTTCCGTTCCATATACATTCCCTGTGTTTCTTGCAAATACCAATATGGCGACCTCCCCACCCCACGGCTCTCCTCTCGGCCTCACTTCATTGTATGGAGAAAGTCCCTTACGTGGTCTTCTCTCTTTTCTTTACTCCATGAAGTATATATTTCATGCTCCGGAACTATTAGTTTATAAAGTGCTACCATTTTCGCACTTTTAGACTGAATACCAATACGTCATAAACTCCTTGCTTTGAATTAGGTAAGAAGCAAAGAGTAAACTTGGCGGCAACATGGAGCAAATACCTCCATTGACAGCAACGTCTACGAAGCAGGAGACTCTTTGGTGTTGGCGAATACGAAATATTATTAAGAATTCCAAAAGGATTGTTCGAACTTGCGGAATAAAAACTATCCTATGTTATTACACAGACTATAGAGATGCCAAATTTCATTTAAATCTGTAGACTAATTAAGGTTTGATAGAGGCAAATAATCAAAACGTCCATAGATTAAAACTTTCTCGTTTATAATATCATTAAGATTTTCGGATCAATATTTTCGAAAATAAATTGTGAAACAGTATTTTTATTGTTTTTCGTTATAATTTGCAAATCAATCAATAAGAGAAAGATCCAGATATTTTCAGAGTCAGCGGGGTTATTAGCTGTATTTGATACAAATAAAGTTTGTCTGAAAAGAAAATCCCTCAAACTTCCACCGTAAACGGAATAACTATTTGACCTGTAGATTTTACAAAATTTAACATTTCGATAGTGGTTGGGATAGTGAGAAATAATAAAATAAGCAATTACAAATTTTTAAGTTCAAATAATTCAGAGGCCATGAGGTTGTGACAGATGGATAGGGCTGAAATATGATTCAGAGCGCCGTTAGTTTCAGATTTGGCGATGTAAATTACATTGTCAAATCTGAAACTGGCAGTCAGCAATAGTGTTTCTCTGATCGCCTGTAATTTCTCCCCCATCAATCTTTGGTCAAAATAATGTGAATGTGGCTTTAGAACCATTCAAATAGTAATTAGTCACTTGACAATGGCGGCAGAGTTTGTGACCGCCGAAACGTCGTGGTCAAACGATGGACTAACTCGGCTAGCTACCCAAGAAAATTTTATTCAGTAATTAGTTCCTTTGTACCTGAAATTTTTGTTATATGTTCCTGCGATAATGATTTACAGATTCGCCTATTTGTCACTTGTTAACTGATTTGTACATGGAAGTGCAAACATTTAAAAAAAATCTAAAACAATAAGCTGCAATACTGACGATTATCCTATATTAATACAAATTATCTTTAGGAATCACGAAATGTGCGAAGGCATTGAAATCTGTAGAAACGGATATTCAAGGATTTTAACTGCTGCTACAAAATTTGAAGCGAATAACCTCTCTGTCATAATATGTAGCCAACATCGGCAGATGAAAGTGTTTTGAATTTTAAGTTCATTTTCTCGTAAAGTTTTCGTGTTCATAACAAATAAGAACTTTAAATTATACCTACCAGTTTACAGTGTAATACACATTCTAAATTTTACAACTCAATTTATCCCGAACCTACAAATTTTGCCGATCTCTATTAATTGCAATGTATTTGTTCCAAGTGACAAGAGCAATTTTTACGAGATCGTTAATTGTAACAAAATTAAGTACATATGAATATGTAAAGTATCGATACCCGCAATTAACAGAGGACGAGTTAGAAAGTGTTTTGAAGAAAAGAGGTTTCGATTACTGGAACTTGTTACGTTGTCACGAAACCCATAAAACATTTGAGAAACAGTTAGTGGAATGCGTGCAGAAATATGGAATCCAAACACAGGTGGTAAACAGATTCGATTACACAGAAGAGAACATCAAGTGGGCTGATGCAATATTGTCAGTTGGTGGCGATGGAACATTTATATTAGCTGCTAGTAAAATTCCAGGAAATGGGAAACCAGTTATTGGCTTCAATTCTGATCTCAAGCGTTCTGCAGGATATTTGTGTTTGCCAAAAAAGTATTCTTTAAACGTTAATAGTGCATTGCAGAAGATTTTCAATGGTGAGTTCAATTGGATGTTTCGAAGCAGAATACGGATAACATTGTTTGGAAAAAATATATTTGGTGCGCCGCTGGAATTAAATGAAGAACAACTGAAGGAACCAGGTGAATATTATGCTTCGCTAAAACGAGTTAAAACGTCGCTGGATTCTAAAGTATTTAGGAGAACTTTGCCGATATTGTCCCTCAATGAAGTGTTTATTGGCGAAACAGGCTACTCGAGTTTCGTATTTGGAGCTTAAAGTTGCCGGAGAAGCAAGAATCAAACTGAAATGTACAGGTATTTGCGTTGCAACAGGCACGGGATCAACGGCATGGCACTCCAATATGAACCGGCTTTCATACCAAGCAGCAGCTGAAATATTGACGTTGTTAGGTTATAATTGCAGTGATGAGTTTATATTACAGCTATGCTCAGATTTCAACAAAGGACTTTTGTTTGATACTGAGGACCAGAAAATGTGTTATACTGTGAGAGAATATACCGACGCCAAAACCTGGCCAGAAAGTAAGCGAATTAAAACTCGTGGTTATGCTTTGTGGCTTGCAATTCGCTCACGCTGTTATGATGGGGGGCTTGTGCTAGATGGCAATGTCGTTTATAATTTTAATGATGGTGACGTCGCAATTCTACAAATACTTGATAGTGATACATTGAAAACTGTGATGTTAGCTGAGTAAATAATTTTCTGACAGTTAAGCTTTAGTATGAATTAGTATGCTTATCAGAGAAAATGACAGGTTTGGCTGTTACAAGCGTTGCACTACTACTGGCGGTTGCTGGGTACAACGTTTCAAATATCCTTTTATGTTACCTCTATTGTTCACTTAAGATCAAGTCTGAAGATAATGTTCGGGCTTTGACAGGCTGCAATAATTCTGTATTATACATGTTCTACAGTTTAATGTGATGAAGAAACTTAATAGGCTCAAAGTTTTGTGTTGCAAAGATACAAATTGAATAATTGAACATATTGAAATCATGAACAATTTAACCTGTTATATTAATTGTAATCTGAAAAATGTGTTACCTTCAACATCCGTGTTTAACACTAAAGAATTTCTACCAAAGTAATATATATTTTGGCAGTTCTATCATTACCGTGGCGCCAAAATCTGATGATGAATTCTTGCAGAACTTGACGAAATAAATCGAAAATAAAGAATAAAATTTTTTGATATCTCGCTTGGTTTTCGAGATATAGCATGTTAAAAATCAGCCATAGGTATAGTTCCGTCTGCTTTTGATGTTTTTTCTTCTGGTCCAGGCCGTATTTCAACCTAACAACAATCACTAGGAATAAAATAAAACACCTATAATGCATTTCCACCATGTAGATATGGTTGTTTTGGTGAAAAATTTTTTTTGGTCCAGGCCGAATCTCACCCTAACCTCATCATTTTTGAGATACAATATCTCGAGAACTAAGCGAGATATCAAAAAACTTTATTCTTTATTTTCCATTTGTCTCATCGAGTTACGTAAGAATTCATCATCGAATTTGGCTATAGCGAAATTTTTCTTCTGGTCCAGGCCGTATTTCAACCTAACTACGTCAATTTTAAGATACGATATCTCGAGAACCAAGCGAGATATCAAACAATTTTATTCTTTATTTTCGATTTGTTTTGTCGAGTTCTATAAGAATCAATCATCATTTTGTGGCGCCACGGTAATGATAGAATCCCCTATATTTTTTTTAAATCCATTGTTTATATCTTCTCACCTCTTGTGAATTTTAAAGTATAAACCATAATATTAACGTAGTGTTGTAAGTGGAAGTATTTATAAGTGCTACAGATTACTTACGATATACATAGAAGTATAATTGAGGATTCTGCAATAACCGTGGCGCAGCAATTTAATGATCGATTCTTGCGTAACTAGAACAGACAGATCGAAAGAAAAAAGATAACATATTTTTATATCTCGTTTTATTCTCCAGATACCGTATTTGAGGTGGTTGGGATGAAATGTGGCCTGGACCTGAAGAAGAATTTAGCAAGGCCAAATTTGATGATGGGTTCTTAAGAGACAAATCGAATGCTGAGAATAAAACTTTTTGATATCTCGCTTAGCTCCCAAAATTGAGGTGGTCAGGTTGAGATGTGGCCTGTACCACAAAAAAATTCGCAGAAACCACAAGGAACTACACGGTGGACATACACCTAGCGGTTGTAGTTAGGTTGAAATACGGCCTGGACCAGAAGAAAAACTTCAACCTAAGCTCAAGGAACTGTAACTGATATTTTTTTGTATTCGAAACCTCAAGAACCAAGTAAAATATATTTTTTTAAAAATTGCTTGTCTCATGGAGGTAACAAAAATTTATCATAAAATTGTGGCGCCACGTTTATAATAGTACTGCCTGTTAATGTAATAACAAGGTGCAAAATCATTGGCATGAATTTCATATTTACTTTAAATGGACTGCATGTACTTATTTGAGAGCAGGTACTGACCTTGTGAGCAATACCTTCTTAGACGCTCATTTGGAGTCTGTGATAGTTCATATGAATGAAATCTGACATACTAGTTGAATTGTTTGGAATTTGGTGTTGTTTTGGAATGTTGAACAGATAGACACAGTGTCAAAATCATTGGATAAAATGCTTATAAAGCTATGAGCCACTTTCATCTTTTTCCCTTCCCAAAAAAACCTTTTTGTGTAAGCTGGTGGTGGTATGTATTTTATCATACAGTCACCACAGTACCTGTTTTATTATTTTATTTTTTATTTTATGCATTATTGATAATCTGAACCAGTGGATAAGCAGTTATTGTTCCCAAGATGATTTCTCATCTAATTTTCAATACTTATGTACTTAAGTGTGTGAATTTCTTAAACATTTTTTTAATAAAAATTGACGATGTGAGTTATGTGTTTTCAGTTCATATTGTGCTATAAATAAATAAACATATATATATATATATATATATATATATATATATATTATTATTATTATCTGCAATTGAACCCTGTCGGATCACGCAAAGCCTTAACGATTCAGTTTTCTAACTTTCCATATAGCTTTCATTTTTTCTCCGTGGATTCTCTTCCTTTCTTCAGTCCACTTCGTCCCCGGTCTCTTAATGACTTCATTCTCTGGCGGTACTTCCGATTTGTTTATTTTTTCTCTGTATGTTTGTCTGTCTATAATTTCTGATGTGTTTATGTGGGCTTTTTCCAGGTCTTTTTTGATCTGCTGCACCCAGTGCATAGTTTTTAGCTGTTCTATGTACGTCACAATTTTACGAATCAGTCTTGTTGTTGGGAGTCAGTGGATATGTCTATAAAATCTTAATCTTCGTTTCCAGATGTCTGCCGCGAGGTTTGACAGTGTTTCTCTTGTTTTCGAGAATTATATATATAATGGTCCTGTTAGCAGAATGATTGTGTTTATTTTAAAACTGCATAACCGTAATCATTACAGTACAGATTAATTAACTTAATTGTGGTGAAGCACACGCTTCGGTGGCAATTCCGTTAGTCATCTAATTATCCCTTTTTATTTTGCTTTTTAATTATTGCTATATATTTTGAGTGTTAAATTCCTCCCCATCTATTTTTGCGATTTAAGAATTTTAAATCACTTCAGCGTTGTTGGTAAATTATTCATCTCTTTACGTGGTATTCCAACAAACCCCTAAAGCTAAACTGCATGTGGCAGTAACATATTTATCCCCCTTCATGTGCTATTGGTTGCTTGTATAATTGCTGTTTGAATATAAAAAAAAAAAAAAAAAAAAAAAAAAAAAAAGGCAAGAAAAGCATCCGAAATTAAACGAAATTACTGAGTGTGGTGGGTGAGTGCTAACGTTCAGGCGTCACTTGCGGGAGAGCATGGATTCAAATCCCTGTCCAGCCGTTCAGATTTCAGTTTTCCATGGTTTCCAGAAATCACTCTAGGTGAATACCAGGATGTTCCATTAAAAAGCCGAGAGCAAATTTCTTGTCATTCCTTACCCCCAGTCTTTTCCTATCCCTAATGGCCTAGAACATCTAGGCCCTAGATGTTGACGAGGAAAAAATATTAAACAAAATTCTGGCAGTATAAGGTAATATTTTATCTCAGATGGTTGAATTTGACAAGAGATAGTAAAAATTATGATTAAGTTCTGGAGTATTGCTGTTTTCATTGAGGTTTTATTTCATTAAATGTATATTATTATGGTATCTTAAGTAGTGTTCTGCAAGCTGAAAAGTTCCTGGGGTACTACAGTTGATGGTAGACTGTAGGTGATCTGTTTGATTCCGCTGATGAAGTCAGCGATTTGTAAAGATGCTGGTGTTGGAACAAAGTTTAGTCCTTTTTCAAGGACTTGCAAGGCCGCATCTTCAATGATTTTCCCGTAAAATTCGAGAAGATTCGTTTCTTGTTTAGGTTGTCTTGATTCCAGTCGTTGAATTTAGAATACTGTTTCAATGTTGCATTACGCTGCGTCCGTTCTGCTTGTGCCCAAGAAGAACATTCAACCCACTCCCAGGTGTCAGGGGCGAGTAAGGACGCCAACCCTAAGTGAAGGTCGAATAGTTGACGTCCAATGGAATCAAGCTGGCGGTGCGTGTCTGACCCGTTCGCTGCAGGTGTCTGGATGTGATGAACAACCCTGTTAAAGTTGGTACAATTCAGTTGTCACGCCATCTCCGGTTATGTCGTGCGAGACGAGTGGTGGGAAATGCTTTTGATATTTTAGGTCTCAAAAATTTCGAATTTATTTTAGAAAAATTTATTCTGCTCCAGGATTAATTGATAACATAATTTTAGCAACATGAATTTTGCACAATTATTTACGGAAGAATAAAATTTCATGCCATCTATAAAGTGAATTTCAGGATGAGCGAGAAAAATCCTATTTTACAAATATTCTTTGTTTGTGTGCTAACGCTGGTACAGAAGCCTTTGATTCAAAAAATAAATTCACAATATTTTTTAAAAAATTCTGACACAGGATCAGTATCAAGGCAGTACCAAAATGTGTTATAATATTTGAATTTATATTAAAGTTTGCCTATTTTATATTAAACAGAAATAAAACAGCGTTAAAATATTTATTATTTATTTATTACTTTTTTTATTGCTTACGAGCCTAGTTTTCAGACGTTCGTCACCCATTTGATCTGACCTGACCTGACCGTTGCACGTTCACACTAGCGGTCAGCTCAGCTCAATTCAGGTCTTGACCGTTGTTGATCGGTGGCGGCGCGATCTTCAGTTTGACCTGCCTTGCCCTGACCTGAGCGGACCGCGTAGTGTGAATGCTCCCATTGGATTACGTTGTATAGCGATTTTTGACCTGAGCTGAGCTGACCGCTAGTTTGAACGGGCCTTAAGAAATCCCGATGATCGAGAAGAACTAGTTCGTTCGCAACGTTCTTTGATCCCATGGCTCAGCACGGAAAGAGCTAGGTCGTTCGCGACGTTCTCTGATTCCATCGCTCAGCACCGAAAAGAGTTAGTTCGTTCGCAACGTTCTCCGATTCCATCGCTCAGCACAGCGCGGAGCAGTGCCAATGGGGAGCTAGTTCTTTCGAATCTGACGTCCCGCTCCGCTTCTCTTTGTGTATTCCGGTCACAAGCGTGCCTTGTGAAAGAATATTTTCAAAAGCTTGATAAATTTGCAATGAAAAAGAAGTAGCTTGCTGAATAGCAAAATAAGTAAAAGTTTACTTGTGAACAGTAACCTTCATTTCATTTAAAGCAAAAAGTTCTTTAAAATTGATTGTACTTTGTGTTTGTAAATAAATTAATGTAAAATTATCTATGCTCAAATATCAAATATTCCCAGTAAGCTGAACAATATTTCATTGACTCTTTGATATGGCCTTCTATGCGTGAAAGTAATCCAGTAGAAAAAAAAATGTTTCAAAATAAATAAAAAATAAATTAAAATAACCAATATGAGATTAACCTAAGTAATCAGTATAAATGTAAATAAAACTAACAGATACTACACTCAAAATGGATATAACTGGTCATTTTCTTTAAACTGAGCCAGTGAACTAGTAAACGATTGAAAAGAACTAGTTCTTTTCGTAGAGTGATCAAATGAACACCTCTCTTTTTAGTGAGTCACTTTGCCCATCTCTAGCAAGTGCGCTCAGAAGCCCCACTACCTGCGGTAGCTTTACTTCTAGGATTCAGGTTGTTTTGTTTAGGGACACTTTTTATTTGGTCACTTTCAGGGGAAAACCAGGGCTGTGATCATCAGAGATGATCTTAATGGTGAAAAACCCCTGGATTGTTCATGTGCTTCTTAGTCTGTTTTGTCACTGGTATAATTTTTATTTTATTTTAATTTTATTGTTGTTGGTATAGTATGCTCAGAGGCACTTTGTATTTGTGCCACTTCACCAATATCTTCAGTTCTTTCGTTTCTGTTTTCGTTTATTTTTCTGAGACACGCCGGGAAGGTATTTATATCCTTCGACCCATCCCCTCCACTCCTGCCGCGGCGCTCAGATTTCGATTATGGGGATCGTACGCTCCCACGCTTCAAGCAGTGGTCTTCCGTCTGCATGCCACCTTCGTCGCGCACAGTGCCTTGGCTCCGCTGTTTGCGGATCTGCTTAGTGTTGGGTTCCAAGCTTGGCTTAGTTGTAACACGTTGTCCTTTTTGATAAGGTTGTTCCGTAGTAAGATCTCAATGGCTTCCTTGCATACGCAGTCACAAAAGTGAGATGTGTTTCTCAGAACATCGGTGTCCTCATATTTGATAGAATGTCGGGTCTCTAGACAACGTTCAGAACTTGTTGATTAAGACGGCTGCTGCAGCTCGATGTGACGTTTATGTTCTGTGCGCCGTTCTTCAATTGCGAGAATTATCTGTCCGACGTATGCTTTTCCACACTCGCATGGTATATGGTATACGCCAAGTTTCTTAAGTTCCAGATCATCTTTAATCGACCCTAGAAATGCTTTAATCTTGGCTGGCGGGCGGTAAACGCACATGATGTGTTGGCGTAAAATTCTTCCAATATCGCTCAATACATTGCCGGCGTAAGGAATGTAGGCTGTGGCTCTTGGTTTGTCCTCCTCGTCAGTTGGTTCTCGAGTGGTCCTCTGCATGAAGGTGTTCCGAATTTGGCGGTTGTCATTGCTATTACTCTGTTAGTTCTGCAGACAGAATGTCTTTGTCAGAAATCGCACGGGCTCTGTGGACCCTATGTGACGGGTGTTTGTGAGGTACACAACCTCACCTTTTGTGATTTTGACATTGGTAAAGTTGTTTTTTATTTAGTGTTTGTAATTGTAAATACTAACATTGAATTTGTAAGTTCCAAGGTCATAGAATGTCAAGACAAATATACAAGATCTTTGGGGGAATAAAGAACAGTTGAAACAAGTTGAAGAAAAGGTTTCGTTGGAAGAGGATGAGGTGGTTTGAAGAGAAAATGTATTGACAGAAGAAGTGAAAGAGACAGGCTCGATGGACAAGCCGCGAAGAATCCTGGCGGGATTAGTAATCGGAAAGTATTAGCCTAAGGGCAGAAAAATTAGAGTAATGAAAAAGATAATGAATTTGTAATTGATAATTGGTTGTTATGTGGAAAACAGAAGATATAAGATAAGTAGAAGATGTTTTACGTAATATTGAGATTGTAATAAAGACAAAGGAGTTGATTTTTAAAGTTCGTGTGATATGATTTTGTTAATAGTGATTTGATTTACAGCGTGGGTATCGAAATAAATTCAGCGACGGACGAAGAGGGATAAATGAAATTCCTATGTACTGGTCTGACGCTTGAAATATAGGTAAAAGTATTATATTTAAGTGAATAAAGTACATGTTCATATCATTTCTAAAACTAAAGAACCTTACATGGTGACAGCTGGAGGCATGTAAATACTGGTCCATGTGAGTGGCCCTTCGGTAAACGTTGTGTCCTAATGTTCCGTCCGGTCTTCTCTTTACCAGCACATCCAAGAAGGGTTCCACCTCCATGGTGAAATGTATATGACTGTGCATGGAGTTCAGGTGTTACACGAAAGAATGAGGTTCTTCTTTTCCGTGGAGCCAAACGACAATCGTATCATCCACATCAACCGTCTGTTTTAATTCTGCTGATTCCAGTGCTTTATCCTCAAAGTGCTCTATGTACATGTTGGCAACCACATGTGACCCTGTACCGCCCATAGTAACTCGATCAGTTTGTTCATAATACTGTCCATCGAAGAGAAAATACGTTAATGTTAGAACAAAGCTGAACAGTTTTGTGAGCTTAGGCCCAAATTTCTCGCCAATTAATTCGAGTGATTCCTTGAGAGGAACCATCATGAAAAGTGGTATTACATGAAAACTGACAGTGATATCAGAGTCGGATAATCTCAGTTGTTGTAGATGTTCGGTGAACTGAGCCGAGTTCTTGATGTGGTGCTCTATTTTACAGAAACATTGTAACAAACCGTGATCAGTGTACATGGAACAGATCCAAATGGATAATTTAACAATTTCCGGTTTCGTAAAAATGTTCTAGTTCGGAAATCAAATAATCGTAATCATCCAGTTTATAGAACCTATGAAACTGCTGAAAAACATATTTCATTAGACTTCAATGTTGATTCACATGTTTTAAATCCTAGCCAGTATTAAGTTAAACAATTACTTCAGCTCTCAATTAAAAAATTATACCAAAATTCGTATTCATGCGCGTAAAATAAGTTTTAGTTACGGTTATAACTTCTGTCATAATGGGGAAAAAAAGCTGTAATTTCTTAATAAAAGCAACAAAAAGTTTTAGGTGATACCTTTGTAGGTATCAATTAATCTCTTCTGAGCACGAAAAACATATGGATCCAAAAGTAACTCATGGAGATGTATATGATTCTCTACAAATTGTAAATGAAGAACATATTGACAACTAATTTATGTGACTTGGTGAATGTTGTCCCTAGGATTCGATCGAAGGTACCTGAAGGCAAAAAGAATGATTGAGTTGGAACCCTTTAAGTATGGAAACTGAAAAAGCGTATGACAGGCTCAGCCGAAACAGAGTGTGAGAAGTAATGAAAGAAAAGTCATTAAATAAGGAGATAGTGGAAAGAGTGAAGGATATGTATAAAGGAGAGCAAGAACTCTGTCAATGTGGGCAGGGGTAAGACTGGATGGTTGCAGTTGAAAAATGGACTAAAACATGGAAGTGTCCTATAACCCCTGTTATTTATAGTGGTTATGGATGAAATATTGAAGAAGGTGGTGCAGAACATTGGAAGGAAGAACAAAAGCGATGCTATTTGCTGATGACTTATTAGTTTGGGGAGAAGATGAAAGAGAGGTGCAGGATCAGATGGATGTGTGGAAGAGAGTAGTTTCAGCATATGACATAAAGTTCTCTGCGAGAAAGAGTGGTGATCAGATGAAAGAAGACATAGGCTTATCACTTGGACGAGAGCAATTAAATAAAGTGGAATGTTTCAAATATTTGGGAAGCTGGAGGAAACGGTATGGAGATAAATGAAAGAAGATGTGCAGATGGATTTTTAAGACTATTAGAGGTCTGGTATGGAGTAGGGATGTTCCACAAAAGAGTAACGTACTTTATGTCAATTTTAACATATGGATTGGAAACCTGGGTGATGAAAGAGAGGGGCAAAGGGAGAGTAGAAGCTGTGGAAATGAAATTTCAGAGGAGAAACAAGAAGAGACAGAATAAGGAATGAGAGAATCAGGGAGATGATCAAGGAGGAACCGCTCCAACAAAGAATAGAAAAATCTAGGTTACAGTGGTATGGGCATGTAAAGAGAATGGGAGATACAGAAGATACCAACGAAGATGTTAGACATGGAGCTAAAAGGAAAGAGGCCACAGGAAGACCGAGGGACAAGGTGTTAAAAATGTGTGGAAGAAAGAGGAAGAAATTGGGCAGCAATGGAAGTAGACAGATGATGGTTAGAGAGGAAGCGTTGGCGAGGCTTTTGTTCTCAGCAGACCCGGCCAGCGGCTGGATGCTGCTCTAGGTGACGATGATGGGGTGGAACAGGAAAATAAAAACAAAATAATTTCTTTACTAACTCCTTTTTATTAATATTAACAAAAAATAAAACTATTAACAAAATTTACAATAACTTTATTAGTATATAAGAGCAGGTCATTGTGAAATGACAGTCCTTTGCTTATGGATTATGTATGTCGTCATCACAATCAATTCAGCTATTCGACGTGACACTATTATGGAAGTTCAGTGTTTCGTTTATTTACAGCAAGAAGGAATGTCAATTACATGCCATGTACTTCTCAAAAGTTTTACGTTTTTCAGACACTTAAAGTTTGAAAATCATCAAAGTGATTACAAATTCTTTTTAGGCAGAAGGAAGAACCACGTAATTAGATTTGTGTAACTTTAGTTATATTCTCTACTGTCCGCCAATCTTGCCTATTTTATTGCGTTTCGCTGCACCTGATTGTCAAACAGCCCAGAAACAGTTCAAACACAAACGTGAACCAGTAAGCCACAACAGCGTTATCTAACACAGATTAACTGCAGAAGTAATTGTATTATAAAGATCAAAAAACTGTCACCGAAACTACACTCTGACGTATATCAATCTCCTTTCGTTTTTACTCTTTGAAGTAACTGTTAATTTGAAAAATTTAGAATTGTGGCATCGATAAGTTCAGTCGACAAGTAACTCAAATTTATAAAATTTTATACTTTAATTTTCTGTAAGCTGAGTTATAAAATATTAATGTCGTGCCATGTTGAAAATTTTTCTTCCCCAACGCCGTATTGTTGTTCGGTGAACTGAAGCAAATAAGTAGAAGCATGTAACTGCTGTAAAACAAACTTCTTTCTTTTTATCAGCAGAGAGAAACTAATAAAACGTCACCGCTTTGAAGTTCGTGAGTTTTCTCCAGAGCGCCAGAATAAAGAAGATAGCTCTGTGAATTTGGCTGCAAACATTTGGTATCGAAGCTCAGAGTTCTTGATTACCAAATGTGACTGACAACTTACCCCAAGAAGACAAAAAAGAAACTTGGCTAATATGTATTTCCTTTATGTAATTCTTTTCTTCTAGCAGTTCACAAAACTCAAGAGACTATGTTCATGAATACGATTATATCATTTCAATCTCCGACTTTCAATTAGCACTGAAATATCTTTACTTCTTTCTGAATTTTTGCACGTGCCTAATTAAAAATTGTATCAGCACGCAATAACCTAAAAAGAAATTATAAACTCCAACATTTCATTTGCTAAAAAATTGATATAAATATGAAATTTGGTGAAAAATACGGTTAGCTGCCATACACCAATAGTTCTGACTGTCGTTGTGAAGCTTATTCAAAGGAAAAATTCATTCAAATTTGACAAATAAGGAACCTGAAACAAAACAGACTATTTTAAAACAGAGCGTGAATACATTTTGACCAATGAAAAGAAATGTTATTTATTTCTTTATTACTAACCCTCAGAAAGTCGTACTTGAAATATAATCGCTATGCTGCGAAAGGGGACTTTTTCCATTTCTGGGTATCCTAATCAAAAGCCAAAGCCTGTTGGACATAGCAACAAATCGAAATGGATTAAGAATACCGTTTCCTGAAATGTAAAAGGCCTTAGGACAAACGAAAATGAGGTAACCGACTAGATAAGACGATTTCAATTTGATATGGTTGCTGTAATAAAAAGTAAGCCAAAAAGTAATGTAATTTACCAATTTCAGTAGTTTACCTGTATTCATACGTATGGTGGTAGTTGTTAAGGTGCTTGCTTTCAAAAGATTGGGGTCCGCTACTGGATTCAAATCCTTGTGGAATCAGGAGTTGTGTTTGATAATGATCCATGCCAGGACGTTCCGTAGCTCAGCTTTCACGTTAAACTATAGGTCCCAGAAAAAAGGATCTGGCCGTCTTACCTCCAACACACTGGCTTAGTATGCCTTCTTCTGGAGGATCCATCTAACCTATGGGTTGTGGACTAAGGAAACGTTTATTATATCAAAAACATCATCTACTGTAATGCATAGAATGAAGACCTCAAGGTTGAACTCAATCCCATTCATGGTGCTTGAAATGTTGGTGTTTTGGTTACATGCTCCACATAATCATGCTGCACTGTTAAACATACACCATATAGTTGATATAAAAGTAGCAGGAAAGAGATACATTTGTCATTAAGTTTCAGTGCGTATGCGAGTAAAAGACATAAGGACGATATGAAACCGATATGCAACTATGGTGAATTAAATAAATTGAAGAGCCATTTCGAGAAGATTTTAATGACAATAGAAAGAGGCCTGTGGAAAAATTCAAACAATATTCGTTGTGAATTCAAAATGTCTTTTAGAAACATAAAAATATAGACAAGTGTGGCCAGCGACAAGCCGGCTGCTAAACAGAATGGCAACTAACACTATACACTAAAAGTAGATCCCAAGGACCAAATGAATAACAGGAAAACAATTATTTTGGATACAACTATAGAAATTGTAGATACTATGTTCTTCAAGAAATTTTTCATTAATTCAAAGAAACAGAATTATTTCCAAACTAATAAGTAATTATCTATTAAAGAACATAAAAATTTATGTCGTTTAATACTATCCTTCAGGTTAACTTCCAATTGTCAGCAAAAACAAGAACTTAGGAATCTTACCGTGATTTCAGGAAACTATAGAAATCTTGGTTACCGGACGGAGTTTTAAACCCACGTCTTTCCAAATGGTAGGCAGAAGTCTTGTGAGCAACTAGCTTCAGAGAGCAACAGGTAATTGAAATCAACACCAAGTCTTGAAATTTCAGCAGCCTACGAAAATAAGGCGTAATCAAACGAAAGCTAAAAAGGTTTCCATTATTGTGACGACATTGGATAATAGAAACAAGTAGAGCATAGCTGCTCCATAATAATCTCTCTTTTTCTTTGAACCGCGTCAAAATGGGAAAGGAACTGAACCCGAATCCTGCGTATGCAGGCAGGAAGTAAGGTCATCAAATGTAACGTAACATAGTAACTGCAGAGTCGAAGTGGGAGAAGGTGAGATGAAGTCTAATAGTAAGAAACTGAAGGTATGTTTGAAGCTTCTTTTAGTGAAGCAAGCTTAAGTATTTCAATATTGGCAGCCAATTATGTAGGATCCTAGTTTAACCAAAACTAATTCATCCTGTAAATTGATCGCTGTTGCTGCATAATGTTTTTAATCAGTGCCTTATCCGGATCACAATTTCCACAATAACTATAATCATCAGTGGGAGAATGAAGGACAAGGGGAGGTTCACTCCTTGCATAAGACCTTCCATTTATCTCTCAAGTTAAATAAACTGGTCTGATTTTGTGTTAAAAGCTGTTTTCCACCGTTTCTAATAACACACTGAATCGTTTCTTGTTTGTAAAAGTGTCCAGTAGATGTACTTACAGTCTGAATACATATATTGATGAGATTATTTTTCGACAGAGCGTGGTGGGTGAGCGGTTAACGCTCTGGCTTCCAGATCGCGAGGACGTGGGTTCGAATTACCGTACGGGCATCCAGATTTGGGTTTTCCATGGTTTTCACAAATCAGTAGAAGCGAATGCCGGTATGTTTTCTACAAAAATCCGCGGCCAAATTTCTTCCCGTTCCTTATCCCCAATCCTTTCCCGCCTCTAATGACATCGACGTCAACGAGGCGTAACGCCATAAGCAAATATACACATACGTATCATTTTAGAAATAATATGTCTCACCAAAAGGAAATGAGAAGCACATTTATACCGAAGAACAGAACGTGGTTCTGATCAGTTTAGCTCACAGCCAAGTTATATTTAAATATGCATCACTGACTAGCAAAGAAATATATAAAAAAGACTTAGTGCCGAAATAGTGAAAGTCGCATTAGTTGCAATTCCAGAGTCAAAAAAAAGGTGCATTATGTTTCGAGAACAACGAAGCCGAGATAATGTATGGAAGGAACGAGAAGAAATAGAATATGCTACTTCAAGAACTGACTTTGTGAATCAAGGAAATCATAAATCCCAATAGCCAGATAGGAATACAAGTCCAAGTACTACCAAAAACAAGCCTACCAAGTTCTGTTACAGAGGGAAAGAGGGGAGGAAGTTGCCTTCATGATTTTTGTGCATGAATGTAAGTCTCATAACAGATGGAGAGTTTTCATGAAGCTCCCACAGGAAATCAGGAAGCTGGCAAACCAAGGAAATAAAAGTCTCGGGGAGAAAAGAAACTGCTTGTAATAAATGACTAGCCACCGGACCTTAAACAATGAAGCTTAGGACTGCAGAGAAAGACGAGGTCTGACAAGAAAGAAGAAAAAATCGTCAGGTTTCCAACATATATTTTCGGTGTTTGTCTCCTTGTTTCATTCTTAGTTTCGGCTATTCTTCAAGTATATGATTACTCTGAGAATTTAAGTTTCAAAAAATCTTGAAATATGAAATTAGGTATACAGGGAAGTGCAACAAAGTCACACGCTTTACCGCAATAAATTTAAATTAAACATTCTTTAGGGAAACACCCTTTCAGAAGTCTACAGGTGTGATTTACTTCTAACTCCCAATTTACTTTCAATGGGATTAAACCATTATATTCTATGCAATGTTGTTGCAGGCCATGTTTCCACAGTTTCTTAATTAATTACCAGTTGAAATATAACGTCAGTGCAACTGTTTAATTCATTTATTGTTGCGTCGTACGCGTTTCACCTTTCATCGAGGCATCATCAGCGACGAATCTGTGTTACAGTTTTTGTATACAGTTTTTATATACATTTTTATCCTATTATTATGTAATTATGAGCATGGGATATTTTTATAGCTATTAGTTACTTACTATTCACATTTGTTAGTATGGTATGCAGCTGCGCATCTCAGTTTCCTTATACAAAGCATGTTTTGGCTGTATCCTACTTACACTATGTTCGTTTTCATCGTTCTGTCGTCTGTTGGGGCCAGCTGGTTTGTTTAAGTTTTGTCTCTGGTGCGCTTTCGCGTCCTTCGGTTGTCTGCTGTGGCCATCTTGTTTGTAGGAGTATATGTCATGTCTCGTGCCACTAGCGCGAGTTTTGGAAAGTGCGTGTATGTGTGATGGTCTGTAGCGGCACGAGACATGACATATATAAACAAGATGGCCACAGTAGACAACCGAAGGACGCGAAAGCGCACCAGAGACAAGACATAAACAAACTAGCTGACCCCAACAGACGACAGAACGATGAAAATGCACAATAGTGTAAATAGGATACAGGCAAAACATGCATTGTATAAGGAAACGGAGATGCACAGCTGCATACCATACTAACAAATGTAAATAGTAAGTAACTAATAGCTATAAAAATATCCCATGATCATAATTACATAATAATAGGGTAAAAATGTATATAAAACTGTATATAAAAACTGTAACACAGATTCGTCGCTGATGATGCCTCGATGAGAGGTGAAACGCGTACGACGCAACAATAAATGAATTAAACAGTTGCATTGGTGTTATCTTTCAACTGGTCATTATATTCTGTTACGTAATGTATTACACGTGTTTTTGGTGTACCTAATTTATGAATGAAATAACTATTTATTTAATATTCTTAGTGTAAACAAAAATAATTAATTTAGGTAACTAAAATTGAATAATTATAATAATAAATAAAAAATTGCATTACAGCAAATGTAAGACTAAATTATCATAGCCTATTTATTTTACTCAAACAGATATTGTACAAGGATGGTTGAAGCTACGTTAATAACAAGCGCAATCAAAATATTGTATCTCTCACTGCATAAAAAAAAACAACTTAGCAAAATTCTACTATTAACATTCAAAATGAATTTATCACCTCGGCTACCATCATAAAATCACTAAAGTCAGTCAATAAAACAAAGGCACATCGTTGATTTCATGGACAACAGTCATTAAAACTATGTGCTCCGGCTAAACTCATTAAATGCTCGTTTGAACGAAAACTACTATCAGCAAATCTCTTTACCTGTGCTGTCAGAAGGGCTCGTGAACAGAAAGAATTTTTAGTACAGTTAGTTAAGTATTCAGTCTTTGTCGTGTAAACAGCACTCGCCATCGGCTAACACGACTTCAGGACCTTCCGTCACAAGATATACTAATTCCCACTTGTGCAAGTAGTCGGGGCCGGAGGATAATGTGGGTATGGTGGGTAGCAGTACCCACCCGGAATTTGAGAGCGACCGAGCGTGCATAGCGGAAAGAACTGGCAGAAAAAAAAAGAGAGCAGACCAGCAGAGCGTAGACTTATACCGTATATAATAGACTGCTCATCCCAGAACTCCAAGATAGAGAATGCACTCACAGCCATGTGCATCCTAATACCATTTGCCTGTTAGAGACGGAATGGCAGTGGCTCTATCCCCAATTTGATTTTTTTTTTCTACAGTCAGTTAATCAGGCAAGGCCTATTATGTATATCTGTGGTACACACACAAGCACCCACCTTTTTTTTGGTAGGGTACAATTTTACAAACTTAGGCAAGTTACACATTCAAGTACACATTTCCAAATCCAATTCCACAATCCTAAAAAAAAATTCTCTTTTAATTTTTTTTTTCCGGGATGGGGGGGGGGGGGGAGCTATGCGACATACAATCTCTTCATTTGAATACAAAATTAGAGCAGGTTTTGTATGACATTTCCAGTTCTGCCCACTCTTCTCCGTTCTGTTTATTTTTTAGCGGAATAGGTCTCCATCAAAATTAATGACAACCTGGTTCCCTCGATTGTATTCTGTTGCGGTGGGCGAAAGGGCTGTCAGGGGAGACAACAAACAATGAAAAATTAAATTTTGTGCCTTATTTAAAGGCTCTAGTTCAGGGTCCCCAAAGTGGTCGATATCGACCCCAAGGAGTCGATAAGAGTTCTCTAGGGGTCGATTAATACACTAAGGTCGAAAGGGGATCGATTAATACTAAAGAGGGTCGGTTAAACTGTATAAGGAAAAAATTGAAATATTCCAATAAAAATTCGAAATACGGATTAGAAGATGAGCTGACTGAAATATGTGTAGATCTCGAAGCTAAATCGTTGTTATAAACTAAAAACCTCATTGAATTTTGGAGCAATGTTCATATTGCTACTAAATACACCAAGCTCAGAGCAGAGGCCGAACATTTCTTCTTCCGTGGTTGAAGCTGGTTTTAACCACGCGAACGAAATTCTAACAAAACAAAGGAACGGATTGAACCCGGAAAACCGTTGTGGTTTTGCGACAGAATATCAAAAATCTTACTGCTGCTCTTCAGATACATCCGTGTCACTAATATCAACTATTTTAATAAAAAGGAGTGTTAGCATATTTTTAAGGTATTCAATAGTAGTATCAAGGTGACAGTAAGAGGTTTATCCAACCAATATAATTTATATTAAATTTTTCTATAAAAAAAAACTGTGTATTTTACGTTTTATTATACGTACGGCTTAAGAACTACAGGAAAACTTCCATCTGTAAATAATTTAGTTTTTATTTTTAAAGATTACAATAACAGTGAAAATTATCTCCCTTCTTGTAAATGTTATTGGGTGGATTTTAGAAGATATGGGATCCATAAATTCTTTAATTGGGTTGTTATACATGTCTCCTTATTTCTTAATATCAGAAATGCCAAAAATATTTAATGTGTTTATAACATACTTAATATGGGTGGGGGGTCGATAACAAGGCAAATATTCTATGAAGGGGTCGACGGTATAAAAAGTTTGGGGACTCCTGCTCTAGCTGAAGATATGACTGAACTTAAATCATGGTTGTTAAGAGAATCTCACAAATAGCTTCATTATGACTGACACACTGAAATTCTTCATTTGATGTCTACCACAGTGCTGTCTGAAATCATGGAAGAAATAAGAGCACATGATTTTTTCCCCATTTCTGATATTTCCAGAAATGAACAAGTGTTCGTTTACCTAAGAATCATTTCTGAAGATTTCATTGCAAATGCGAAAACCATGGCAGAAACCATATTTGATCTGGTCGTTGGCATTTTCTCTAAGCACAATTTGCCACTCCCAAAACCCTGAGGCTACATTGGGGCTTCTAATGTTAAATCGGAATAGAAAAAGGAACTAACGATGAATTGCCTTTTCTTTCAGCCTATTGTCCAACAACGAATTTATAAAGAATAGAAGTTGAATATAATTTTTTAAATTAGGTTTTTGTACTTGTGAACATTTTTATTCATTTTTTTACAGATGGCCATCAAGAATCAAATCTGTTAAAATCAGTAAGAGAAAAATATAAACAGCTAATTTTTATTCGATCATTCTGCAACCAGAGAAGTAGAAAGCGCTGTTGCTGTTAAAGCTTCTGGATTTTACTCCTATACGGAATCGTTTAAGAATAATAGAAATTCTTTTCTCGTCGAAATTTTGAATACATACATGATTAGTGTAGGCCATTTCTTCTGCAGTTGCTTGTTAAAATAATAAATATTATTTAATGAGTACACCAATGCAACTGTTATCGATGTTATTTATTTTCGGACGCATTTAGCCTCTCGTCGAGATATCTTCAAGGTACACTTTTCTGTGTAATAGGTTATCAGTTTTTAACTTTTGTACATAACGGTTTTTGTTTCCATGTAATACTAAAGTTACATATATAAATCACATTATGAATCAATTATATAAAATTAGTATTATATGTAAACAAAAGCGGTTCTGTACAAAAGGGTATTCGGGAGGACGCCGGTTCGAATCCCCGTCCGGGCATCCAGATTTGGGTTCCATGGTTTCCGAATTCACTCCAGGCAAATGCCGGGATACTTCCTTCAAAAGGCCATGGCCGAATTCCTTCCCATTCCTTGCCCCCCATCCTTTCCCGTCTCTAAAGACCTCGCTGTTAGGAGAAGTTAAACAGTAAAAACATAAACAAACAATGTACAAAAGGAAAAAGTGTAAGCTGACGATACCTCGACGAGCAGCGAAACTGGTCCGAAAATAAATAACATCAACAGTTGCACTGGAGTACTCATTAAATAATATTTAACAGATCTACATAAATCGAATCTGTGTATTATTGAATCGAATGAGAAGACAGAAGCAATCACGGATTTTTTATAGTGCTCTTGAGATTAAAAATTCGAAGAAATTTGTCGGAAAAGTGTCTAGTCAGATACCAACATTGAAATGAACGAACCACAAATCCAACACAAGCGTAAAATTCCCAAGCGCCTCTACAAAGATAAGAGCGAAAAACTCCGATTCAAAACAACTCAAGATTTTTTTCCGAAAACCTTATTCTGAAATTCATGATGTCATTAAATAGTCGATTCAACAACGATTCCACCCACTTCTTCAAATCGTAAGAACGATCCCCTTTGGGAAAGCCCACAGATGTTAAAAGAATTATAAATTTTTATAACCATGACTCTAACCGAGAGAGATTGCTGAGTGATAGAGACATATTTTTGCAAATTTTGAAAAGCAGACAAAAAATTTAAGGGGGTTATAAATTGTTTACAGAAATACAAATGTACTATAGGACTCATACCAGAGTTTCTGCGCTTCGTACGGCTACTCCTCACGATTCCTGGCTCGTCCTGTTCGAATTTTTCGGATTTGCGCCGACTCAAGAGTTACTTAAGATCGACAATGATGCAAGATTTACTCAATAATATGGCAATATTACGTTTATATAGTAAACTCACAAACAACCTTGATTTGCAAAAATTGTTGAATTAGTTGATTTCCAAACAAGCAGAGTGCATTACAGTTTTTGCATTGCGCAATTAATATTGAGTAACAGTAAATTTAAAAAAAAAATTAAAAAATCGTGTACTAAATTAAAATATATTTAATAAATTATATTACATTTTTTTTAAATTCATATTGTTGTTTATACTCCTATCGATTTGTTTGAATGATCATCACTATTATTATTATTTTAAGTATGATAACCCAATAACATTTTCAGTCCCTCCTCCCCCCCTCTTTGCCTGCCTACCCACCCGAGATTAACATGTAACGCCGGTCCTGCAGAAGGAACAAACACTTGTAAAGTTACAGCTGGTAGCCACAATAGGCTTACCCCGTGGAAATCAGTATATTAGTTCTGGACTTGTAGCGACTACGAGTTCTTTAAAGCTCCCCCTTCTGGGTTCCATCGTATGCAGGTCTCCGCTGGTGCCGTTCAGGTCCCGAATCAGTTTCTCAGGACCAAGGAATATTTGGATATGTAAGACCATTAAAATTAAATAGTAACTTATTTTTAAACAGTATCCCTATTCGCTAAAACTATCCTCTCTTTCTATGTATTTTGAGAATAACTCCATTATATGCCGCAGTGATCGTAAGAATTCGGCCCTTTTCGTAATATATCGACTATCGTCCTGTCTTTCTTGATCAGATAGTCTCTATCCCTTCCTGACATCGTGTATATGCCAATAAGGTAAACCGCGACATTTATCCTGCGTTTCGTCTCGCAGCCTTAGCTATCCTTTGGCGTGTTTGCACAAATCTACATAATACACAGCTTTTAAAGTTCATGCAGATTGACAACGTCCATTCAAAAGATCGTAAATTTCCACTGCTGTTATCAATTAACATCCGTCTATGCCTCCCCAGGGCGAAATGTCCTCTTCTGCACAACAAGGTTCTGGCAGGTAGGGCAGGGCCGGCGACAATGGGCGGATTGCCGACCCCGGCAACATAGGGGTAGCGTGCTTGCTTCGCGTTGCAGGGGTCGCCGGTTCGAGTCCGGCCAAGGGCATGGGTGGTTTTAATTAAATGTTGTGTTTGTCTTGTGTCGTCCTTACAGAATATAGAATATAATCACACTGAAATGAAATGTCTTCATTGTAAGATAAACACACACGTTGAGCTGGCTGTATGGCTAACATGGCCAAATGCCATAAAAAAAAAAAAAAAAAAAAAAAAAAAAAAAAAAAAAATGGGCGGATTCTTGGGTTTGAGGCCTGGGGCCCCCTGCATCCTGTGATCGGGGCCCCCCATCAGCCGGCGGGCCCGGGTACATTTGACCCGCTTACCCCCCCCCCCTCCCCCCGGTCCTGAGGTAGAGCGCTGTCTGTTTCACTTTTGAAAGGGAGGAATGACCCATCGTCGCAGGTGTATCTCTCCTATACAGCGTAAACATTATTCTGACAATTACCACCTTAAGTTCTCATTACTGTGCATGTAACAATCTTCTTAAAAATAAAATTATGTATTTTTGAATAACATTACAATAATGAGTCCTTACTCTATAAACCTATGTATCAATAGTTAATATGGCACATTAAGACACAACGCAAACAATAATTCTAGTACAAAGTGTTGCAAAGTTTCACGAACATGATCAATAAAATGAACAAAATGTGTATCAAACATTTGCGGAAATATAAAGCTAAGAAACTATCGACATAAGGACTAAAAAGAAACTTAAATTGTGTGTGTTACCTTTCAGTTTTTCGAAAATCTTCACATCAATGGAAACACCATATAATATCTTCTATTACCAGAAAATATGACACATTAAAATATTAATTGGAAGAAAATATCCCAGGATCAAAAAAGTTGTATCAGCTCTAGTGTTGCAAATCAAAAAAAAAAAAAAAATCAGCTTTGTGAAAAAAAACTTAACACCCTTGTTTTTTTCTTTAATTTGGTTTTTCTTTTTCAGAAAACAGTATACGGGTATATTGATAAATTATAGTTTTATTTAGGGAACTCACATTTTACATGTGTGTTTAAATCTTAATGAATCATATAATAAGTCATAAATTTATCTATATAGGTAACATAATTTTATTCATCCTCTATATCAGTAGCACATTCACTAGTATCAGCACTACCAATACTAGTTCGGTTTGTGTCGGAATTTTCTTTTTCTTCTTCTGCCTGCTCTAGATCCATAACTTCAGAAATAGTTACATTTTCTTTTACTAGTTGATCTTGTATTGTAATCAAAAGATTTTGAGATTGCAATTTTAAATTATGAGTAAGTACACACTGTGCATAAAGACTGCGCCGATAGTTCTGTATTACGGTCTTTTAAGTTTAAATTTAAATCTATTATCATACAAAATACGATTTTTTTTTTTTTTTTTGTATTTACGTCTCTCAACAGCGAGGTCTTTAGAGACGGGAAAGGATGGGGGGCAAGGAATGGGAAGGAATTCGGCCATGGCCTTTTGAAGGAAGCATCCCGGCATTTGCCTGGAGTGATTTGGGAAACCATGGAAAACCCAAATCTGGATGCCCGGACGGGGATCGAACCACCGTCCTCCCGAATGCGAGGCGAGAACGCTATCCGTTACACCGCCACGCTCGGTCACAAAATACGAGCTTTATTTCTTTTTCAATCGTTGGTTTACGCCAACGGTTGCAAGGAAACGATTCATAATTACTGACAATTTAATGACTCAGTATCACTAACTGAGAATTTAACAAGTATACGAATCCAGATTTGGGCGCTTCCTTCAAAAGGCCATGGCCGAATACCTTCCCATTCCTTGCTCCACATCCTTTCCCGTCTCCAAAGACCTCGCTGTTAAGAAACGTTAAGCAGTTAAAAAAAAAAAAAAACACACAATTATAAGAATATAAGGAAAGCACAATTAGTAATAAAAAGAAGCAAAAAAAACCGTAGATAAATTTAAAATTCCTAATTTTTTGAAAAGATCCGTAGGTCTACAGATAAATTCGCAGGGCTGGCAGCAGTAGTTCAAATAGCGAGTATCAATCCAAACAACGTGGAACGGGGATTCCTTTCTCGCGCAACCTAGCCTCTTCGGGAAGTCCCCGTTCGTAAAAGAAAATTTCAGTCAATGTTGCCAATATTTTCGTAATTTTCTTTTCTACTGAACCAGAAAAATATAGTAGATTTAAAAATTAAGATAAGTACTTAGTATAAACTCCGAAACAGTCATATTAAACGATAAATGCCTTACAAATATGAGATTTAGTAGTTATGAAAAAAAACATGTCCAGGAAAAAAACGTGTTTTTTTTTAAGTTTTTTCCATGTTTTTTTTTCAAGTTAGAAAAAAAAAAAACGTTTTTTTACAACTCTAACAACTCTAACTTTAGCATGTTATATCGTTTGCTTCTCCAAACAGATCGCTGATTTGGTTTTTATACAGGGTGTTACAAAAAGGTACGGCCAAACTTTCGGGAAACATTCCTCACACACAAACATAGAAAATATGTTATGTAGACATGTGTCCGGAAACGCTTACTTTCCATGTTAGAGCTCATTTTATTACTTCTCTTCAAATCACAGTAAACATGGAATGGAAACACACAACAACAGAACGTAACAGCGTCACTTCAAACACTTTGTTACAGGAAATGTTCAAAATGTCCTCCGTTAGCGAGGATACATGCATCCACCCTCCGTCGCATGGAATCCCTGATGCGCTGATGCAGCCCTGGAGAATGGCGTATTGTATCACAGCCGTCCACAATACGAGCACGAAGAGTCTCTACATTTGGTACCGGGGTCAACACAAGCACCGACGTCAACATTACCTTCCTGCAATTGGGCCAACTGGCGGTGAATCGAGGAAGTACAGTACATACTAACGAAACTAAAATGAGCTCTAACATGGAAAGTAAGCGTTTCCGGACACATGTCCACATAACATATTTTCTTTGTTTGTGTGTGGGGAATGTTTCCTGAAAGTTTGGCCGTACCTTTTTGTAACACCCTGTATATACAGACCCATCAGTACAAATGTGGTCATTCTGCTAATAATGCAGACAGCTATTATTGACCGAGGGGCTACATCCAACTATTCCAATAAATAGTAGAGATTTAATTATGCTATAACTCATTTCTTAAGAAAAAAATCTAATCCCAAGTGTGGGTCTAGGGAGAGGGTGTGATGATATAATTTATTCAATAAATTTTTATTTTCCCGCCTATTTTTTACTGTTAAACCATGAAAAAAAACTTTCATTACATCGAAGACACTACGCAACACCACCCAGTTTCAGAACTTACCCAACTGTCCACCCCGTTGGCTTTGTTAGTTACGGCATAGTGATGGTGTCCGGCACTAACATGGAGTTAAATCTCAATCCGTAGTCCATAGTCACCTTTGGATTTTCAATGCGGCCCATTTTTTCTGTATACTGTCGTCAATTATTCTTACAACTGTGTTATAATTCTGAAACAAACGTATAAATACTCTGTTTTTATTAATGGCATATTGAGACTAAGACTTCGTTTCCAAATGCATATGAAAACCACAAATGTATTTATTAAAAAAGCTCGATATTTCCCTACAGAGCATTTCGAGATTAATGCTAAATAATAATGCAAAAGTAAAATCCAGTTAAAAACCTATATATCTTCCATCCAGTTTCCCAGTACAAATGTTATTCCTAGGATTTACGAATTTTCCGAGCCGGGGCAAAAACTTGAGAATGCCGCCCTTTCAAACATTATTTTGTCCCCCCCCCCCCCCAACCTCTCAAGATTGTCGCCCGGAGCAGTAGTAGAGAGAGTGATAAGGAGAATGTACAAGAGAAGAAAAGGAATTGGGTTACAAAACTTTGGTCAGACCATTGCTTGAATATGGTAGTGTAGTATTGGACCCACATTTTGAGTATCAAATACAGAAGATGGAGAGGGTGCAAAAAAGGGCTGCTAGATTTGTTTCTGGAACTTATCGCAGAACAGAATGAGTAACAGATATGATAAAAGAGCTGGAATGGGATTCATTGGAAGACACGAGGAGGGTGAAGACGATCATGGGAGTGTACAAGGCGTATATTGGTGATGAGGCATGGAAAGATATTTGTGTAAGAATTAAAACTGGCTCGGGGCAGTAGTAGCGCTAAAAAGGAAGTCGCCGCCGCACGAATTTACCATTTGCCTTCCCTTCAAACATGATTTTGCCGCCCTACTGATGTTACCGCCCGGGGCATTTCCTTCCCCCTCCCCTTCCCAAGATCCGGCACTGAACAATCTATATTATCGGTAGTGTTTTTGTAATTATTTTTTGTTTTTTTTTTCTTCCCCCCCCCCCCCTCTTTTTTTACTCAAAGATCGATACAGCGTCTTACGTTTAATAGTTTCTCTCCAGCTGAAGCATCAGACTATTCTCCGGTGTTCAGTGTGCTTGGGTGATTCAATGAAATGTTTACTGAAGTAGGCCTAAACTGTCTGCAGGTGCACCGTGAGGACGCCGCTGACGACGACGAGCCGGCTGACAGGTCGTCGAACCGGGGCGAGGACCGACAGGAGACCGATACCACAGCGACGAGTAACGGTGACTCGGACGAGGGAGTGGGCGCTGCAGCCGCAGAGGACGACAGCACAGCCGCAGCAGCTGGAGGCGCCACGCGTAGTAACACGGGTCTGTCGCAGTCCGACCTCAGCGTGTCGTCCGCGGGTTCCAGCAACCCCAGCTATCGGTACGGCAACCAGCTGGCGTACGATGGGGGCCACTTCGGATACCCGCAGTACGTGGGCTACTTGGCGGGCACTGACGTGCCGGAGGTAGCGTCGGCAACAGGGGTGGTGGAAACGAAGCACGCGCATGCCCAGGCCCTACAAACACGTCGGCCAGTTTGTTGGGGTGGCCAGGAGTCCATGCTGAGTAGTGATCCTCGACCACAAATGCTGTCCGACCTCATGCAGGTATGTTCGATATGGAACTTCATTTCTGTTTAGCAAAATTGACATACCTGATTAAATATATCTATACTACCGAAATTAATATAAGTGTAGGTACTTCGACGAGAAACAGACAGATATACCATCACCAAACGCAGAAGATTTCAGCACGGATAGCAACAGGATAAGAGACGGGAGTTCATCAGCAAGTAACTCAATTAACTGAATTAAATTCCATTGAATGTATTTCTGATGAAGTGGGTTCAATATGCAGAAATTTAATTCTTCTTCGTTTATCTGTGTTTTTGTGTATCTACACTAATATGCCCTCATGTGTAAGTTAGGGTTACCAGAATTTTTTCTCCAAATCCGGGGATGCTTCACAACTTTTTCACCAAAATCCAGGGACGCTTTTGGCATTTGTCCTAATTACGCGTTGTACTTTTATAAGTTATATGATTAAAGGTTGGGTTAATTTAAAAGCCACATATTGTTTATATTTTGTATTTTAAATGAGGTTCACAGACAGCCATGTTGCACACAGCAAGGAGACTTGATTTTCCAAAGCTGTTGTGTCCAAGACGCAGTATCCTTGTAATTTTCTTTTATTCCTAAACACGTACAAGGAAAGAAGTACGCTTCATATATCTTACTTTAAACAAATGCATTAGCAAATTAGGGCTTTTATAGAACTCTTGCTTGATTAAAAGAAAATTCTGAGGACAACAATAAAAATCCGGCGACATTGCGGGGACGAAATCTATCCAGGGACAGAGAGCTGAATACGGGGACTGTCTCCGGCAAACGGGGACATCTGGTAACCCTTGTGTAAGTAGTAAACCCTTTCCTTATCACAATTTAATGTGTATTAGATTTAATAAATTCATCGGGATATGTAGTAGATTTATTCTCAATCCATTAGTTATTATTAAGTGCAATGGAGAATACACTCCAGAGGCAATTTCCCTGCAATCCTTTTTTTTTTTTTTTTTTCATTGCATACATTTTCAGTACACACTCTTTCAGTATTTTAAGTAAATAATTAGCATATTTCTTGGTGATTTATTCCAGTTCCTGACTGATGTACCTACAAAATTAAATTTTACCACTGGCTTATGTGTGAAATTAAGTGCCAATTTGTGGTCATAATCACCCATGCCCTTGCACATATTACTAATTCTTCTAACGATATCTACCCAGGGCTACACTAATATATTCCTAACGTACACCCAACACCCCTGTCTTCCCATGACTTTCAGTCAATCTCCTCCATTTTATCAGTTACTAAGTGTGTTCTATCATAATTTCCAAAGACAATCTAACTTTCTATTACACCCATTCCAAGTTCTGCAATATTAAATAAATTTCAAAGAGAGAGTGGGGTAAGAAATGTGTATTCTACAACAAATATAAATAAAAGCTCAGTGATTATATAATATAGTGAGGAGTGTGATAGCTAGAGGGGTTGGTACGAAGAGATAATCAGAAACTCCTGGAACAACTAAACAATGAATAGCAGCAAAGAAGAAAGCTACAAATGAGTTAATGAAGAATATTATTGCTGGAGGAGGACCAATGAATGATGCAACTAAAACAATTTGTTGACTATGTTAAAAATTGAGTAGAAGCAAATATATTCAGAAAATTATGGATAAGGATAAAGAAGATACCAAGGGTTTGAAGGCTATTTGGCATCAAGTTTACCCGATATTGATGGGCAGTCAGGTGGGGATAGGGAAAAACAATTAAAGCAGTAATTTTTCCACCTGAGTAAAACTGATCAGTGCAGAACACTATGAGAGAACTTCATAGATTGAAAAAGTGTAAAGAGATCATTACAGTCACTATTATTTGGTCAGGACAGTAGCATATCTAAATGAGTCATACCTTAAAATGTCATTTAGGTTGAGTCTGCTTGCTGCATACTGAAGAACAGAAATGTAACAAATTTGTATTGGTATACAAGAAAGGGGGAAAATATATGGTTGAAAATTACAAGCTCAAGAGGATAGTGTAACATTGGCTCTATTTATTTATTAGTACCTGGGTGAACGATCTTCGCTCGACATCTTTTGATTTCTATTCAATATCCAAGATTTTGAGTAAAGTTTGATTAAAGTAAAAGGCTTGAAGGCTTCCTAGGCGTTTTGAGGTGCACAGTTAACCAAAGATAAGCTTAACTAACATCAGTAGGCTTACTGGTACCTGAACCTTCTACGTAATGAGAATAGAGTCATTTTTGAGAAACCATACAAAAATTTCTCCTTATTTAAAAAAAAAAAAAAGAAAAAAAAAAGAAAGAAAAAAAAAAGAAAAAGAAAATCATGTTAAAAACTTTAAAAGCAAAACGTTTTCTACATATGAAATTTCATTAAAATCGCTAGATCCATTTGTGAGACCGCCTCATAAATTTCTTTCAAAGAAAAATGCTATTGTTATGTTAAATATAAATCTTAATGCCAGTCAGGAATTAATTAATGGTCCGAGATTTGTGGTAATTCATGGGATTCTACAATAACCCTTGATGATGGATTCTTATGTAAATCGACGAGAAAAACTGAAAGTAAAAAATTTTTTTTTTTTTGTATCTCGCTTAGTTCTCGAGATATTGTAGCTCAAAATTGATGTGGTTGGTTGAAATGCGACCTAGACCAGAAGATAAGTTTCGGCATAGCCAAGTTTGATTATGAATTCGGATGAAACTCGTGGAGACAAATCGAAAATAATGAATTTATTTTTCTGATATCTCGCTTAGTTCTTGAGATATTATATCTCAAAAGCGAAGAGATTAGGATTTGATCCGGCCTGGACCAGAAAAAAATCCACCAAAACCACTATGTCTATACAGTGGAAATGTACTTTCAATGGTTGTTTTTAAGTTGAAATATGGCCTGGACCAGAAGAAACGTTGCCAAAAGCACAAGAAACTATACCTATAACTGATTTTTGACATGCTATGTCTCGAAAACCAAGCAAGATATCAAGAACATTTATTCTTTATTTTCGATATGTTTCATCGAGTTCTATAAGAATTCATTATCAGATTGTGACATCACGGTAGGAATTTGTAGATGTATTAATATTTAATTATGCACTTTATTATCAAACTTTACTCCAAATCTTGTGTATTGAACAGAAACTTTTTAAATGTTTTATAATTAAGGTGGTAGTATTTAATGACAAACTAACAACCACTTTTTACAGTCAAAAAGTAAACGATGATTACTCTATAAATTTTATCACCTCTAACAAAACCAATGATAAATTTTTAATTATCTTCCTTTTTAAATGTTTTACAATTAAATTTGCAGTGCTAATATTTCCACGGGTCAACCAGTATACAAGAACTGTTTGTTTAAATATTCATTGAAATCAAAGAAGAACTATTAGTAGTCTTTCTGGTACCTAAATTGTCTACGAAATGGAGTTAGTGCTGTTTTCGAGATACCGAGTGAAAAAATTGTTCGTATTTTCTAAACTCGCTTTTTGTAGGGAAGACAACTATTTAGGTAACCTTAAAATACAAAACGTTATCTAAATATGAAATTTCATCCAATATGTCATATCCGTTTCCAAGATCCGAAATTATATATATACAGGAATTGCTCGTTTAAAGATATAAGATTTGTGTTCCATAGATCCCTCCTAAGAAAGAACATATGGGATGTGTGGGTTGGGGAACATGTGTCGTATATACATAACTGCCATTAGGCACTGAAAATAACGTAACACGCACAACTACAAACATGAAACCACCATAGTGCATGATGGGAGACTTGAGGCTACTAGGGCACTAATGACCTTATTGTCAACATACCCAAAAACACCAACAACACTGAGGCAACTACATGCTCGAAATGGTTGGTGAAAGGAGGAAACTAGTCCAAATCATAAAACAAAGGAAGAAGAACTGAATGAGATACTTGCTGAGAGGGGATTGCTTGTTAAAAGATCCCATGAAAGGACTAGTTTGTAGGAGGAGAGTGACAGGAAGAAGGATATCGCAAATAGCATCAAAGAAAATGGAAACTACATGGACATGAAGAGAGGGCAGAAGACAGGAGAGCATGGAGAGCAACCATGTGAAAACCTGTAAGAACACTGCTACTGCTGATGATGATGATGATGAATCTTTCAATATACTTTAAGAAGCATGTATTCATGTTTTGTATTATCAACCTAAGTTCTCCTTTAATGTATAAACAGCATTAGTACTTGTCATGATTTAATTTTTGTAGCTTATTAGAATAAATTTTGATAGGCTAATTTTTTTTTATTGAAAACTGTTATGTGTAATGTAAACAAGTACTTATCACTTTGTTTCATGCTGTTTTATTTAGGAAGAAATCCTGCAAGAGGAACAACGGCAGCTAGGTAATGGCCATGAGGGAGGTGCAGGACGGGCAGGTCTTCATCGTACGGGCAGTTTACCACCACGTGTACGGGATGGAAAGGATCACAATGGAGAAAATTCAGAAGGTGGGCAACAGGAAGTTAAAGCAAGGCTTAATCCTGTCAGTGAGGTGAGTGGCAGTGTGGTTGGTGGAGCAACAAGTCCCAGGAAGAGAGGATCTCTACCCGTCATATCTACCAACCTTTATGGCAGCTTTGTCTCTGAAAAGAGAGCCAGTGGTTCCTCACCACGATTTGAACGACTGCGTAATGATATTTCACCTTTACAAGAGGCTGTTGATAGAAGTCCTACTGATGAACTGGACAATGGAAAGGAAAATTTGCAAGATGGAAGGACTGGCAACAAAGCTGACAGTCCCTTTGAGAATAAGGGTTTTGTGTCTAGTGATCAGCTCACCAGTTAATGTCATTGTTCTGAGAATAATGTGTTTAAGAAACAGTTAATTGAACAGGTGTAAAAAATATATTTTCTGTGCCAAACATGTTTGGTGATCAGGAAGTGACATATTGGAACATATGGGTACAATACACTGCAAATTGTTTCAAACAAGTAGACATGTTTGCCAGTGCAGTGACTACATAATTTTATTCTAAATCTGTAATAAAAAAATAAATAAAACTTTCATTTGTAGTTTTGTGCTCACACATCAAACAGGTAATACTTTCATTTAACATACAATGAAGTGTCAAATATAGTTTTGTGAATCCATTGTTTTTCAGTAAAAATTTAATCATGCAGTAAATTCCATTTAAATGATAAAGGAAAAATGCTTTGAAATGATACAGAAAGTAGGACTATTAAGCAGTCAAGTAATTCCAGCAAAAAATTATTTAACAGTGGGCATCAAGTACCCTGACCTCAAATTCTTACAACATTCTAGTAAACAGAATTATGTTATAAAACAGTTCCAAGCAGATAAATTCTAATTAATGTCACTGAGAAAAATATTTTTGGAATCTCATTCCCAAAATATTTTTAGATTCAAAATATTTTTATCAATAATTTAATACTTTATTTCAATAATTAGGTTTTTTCTTTTATTGCTTTAAGTTTAGGTTACCATTACTTATAATGCAGTTTCAAATTTTATTTGAAAAATATTGCAAAGAATTAATAAATAATTTAATTAATGTCACAATTAAATATACTTTATGTAGAAAAGTGTAGATGTCCACTGAAACAAAGTATATTACATGTGATTAACTGTTATTTTTCAGATCATGATGAGATATTCTTCATATACCTGTTACAGTTACAAAGCCAGCTTTTATGTATTCAGTGCATTGATTGTAATTTACATATTAGAACAAACTCTCTTTACTCACTGTGTAAGACTACTACACTATGAAGTATTTAGTAGAATACCAGTCTAAATTTTAAAGAAATGAGGAGTTGGACTATTCTTATTTGGGATTCAGATCAACCATATAATGTTTATTCATATTTAAAATTTAGCTATTGATGAAAATTTGGATATTCTTCTTAGACAGTCAAATCTCTGTGTGCTGAAGTTAGGCAGTCTCAGTGACAATAGATAGAAGTAAATCAAAAGCAAATTAAATCATTCTTTCAAATTGTATTAGAGAAAATGAGTTATAAAATTTTTTCAGAGTGTAAGTAATGTAACTATAAATGTTTTGAGGAAGTGATGAAGATAAATGCTGACACTTTTGTGTGAAAATCAAGAGGTCCCAACATTAAATGAGAAACATTGACATAATATCACAATTTAGTTAATAAAAAATAGTGGTACTTCATTTAGTATTAAATCATTTAATGACATGCCATTTACCAATTTTTTTTAAATAATTCTCTACATTTACAGTACATATTTATCACTGTGCTGTCTACCCAATGAGATAGCTTATCCAGAATCACTCTTTGTTTATCAACCTACAAATTTCACAGCCTTTTATGATTAGTCACTGCCAGGGCCAGCACTAGGAATTTTGGGCCCGGGGTAAAATGGGTGACTTTTTTTTTTTAGGTCTACAAATTGGCCGGGCGACAATGGGCGGATCCTTGGCTTCATTGACTGAGGGCCCCTACAATTAGTGATCAGGGCCCCCCAACAACCATCGGGCCCGGGTACTTTTGACCCACTTATCCCCCCCCCCCTAACGCCGGCCCTGGTCACTGCTAATAAATTGTTTTATACAAAAGAAAACTGCGAACATAATTTCCAATTTACAGTTAAGATTATTTTTTTACTTGTACTAATACTAATTTTTAGCACCAGTGAACAAATTTTAACAAGAATGCAATTAAACTGGTTATAATAACCACTGTGAAATCTTCTGTTACTATGATATTGTGACTGGTTATTTCATTTCATGTCTTTACTTCATAATAGTTGTTGGATTTATTAAGACTTGTCCTAAAAATTATTAATAAAAATCTTTCTCAATCCTTTTCATCTCGTAATACTTATTTCTGAATTTTAGTCTCCACCTGAAAAGTAGCATTTTCTGTAAAATAAAATATCAATTATTTGCTTTGACACTCAATCCTGTGTTGGTATCTTTTGCTTTTGCAAAACAAAAAAAGGCACAAATGATAAAATCATAAATTGTTTTTAATTACCTTTAGTCAGTTTTATTCAATCCAACAATTATGGAATCTAGTAAAATATAGTAATGTAATGGGTAAGATTAGTTTTGATGAAAATATTTAGTTTTGGTTGATTTATATAACAGTGTACAACAATGTCAAAAAATATTAATTTTCAATATACTTTAATACAAACACATATCTGGAAAAATTTGTTATCTTTAACTGCTACAATTATGTATTATTGAAACTGAGTTTTATTTTTCTGTTACCATGTTGTTATTGACTGTTTTTCACTTACATTCATACCAGGTGTGATTGTGTTTATGTAATTGTTTAGAATATTTCTTAAGTCTCTCAGGATTCTGACAAGTTTGAATGCTTGTTGCTGATAAGTGTAAATTAGTAGTAATGGGTTACAGAATTTATTTGTGTTGAAAATTGAAATCCTAGGAACAGTTATTTCTACATTTTTCTTTCTAATTTTTAATCATTGCTTTTACTAATTTTGATTTTTGGAAGAAACTACATTATCGGTTACAATTTTACCTTTATGTAAGTCATCATGAATAAGCATATTTTTCTATTCACACTTGTACTAACAATTACATCTTGTTGTACTGCAGTTCCATTTCAAGCCGTAATATTAAATTCTCATTTTTGCAGCATGGATATGTTGTATTGCATCTACTGAACATGCAGAGGTGACTAAGTTCAAAGTGCTCAGTTTTTCAAATTTATCATGTCTAATTAATACAGCCAAGAATTAGATATTTGATCCCAGACAGTAAAAAATTATTATTTGGAGCTGAAAAATATTCAGACATAAGATAGTGCAATGAAGAATGCTAAACAACATGTCTCTATATCACAGAATCCTTTGTGGAGCCAATAGGAGATTACAGTAAAGTTATTATACAGATATCTGGTCATATCTGATACAAAAATTGAACACTGGACTTAATAACCAATTAATCATGAAAAATTGTGAAAACATGATATTTTGATGACTAGGTCTGCCATCTTTCTCAGGTGTGAAAATATTTGTAGTGGTCTGTCAATCAGCAGACCACTACAGATACTTTGCACCTGAAGAAGATGATAAAGCTACTAATCAAAATGTCATATTTTCACAACACAATCCAGTGGTATACCCACATAAACTTCATTACAATCATATACTGGAAAAGTCTTCATTTTTACAATTAATCATACTTTTATGAGTCTACATTTTATGAAAAATTCATGTTTTTGTAGAATTAGAACACTGTTTCATGTCAGATACAAAAATTAACTATCTGGACCAGTCTGTTGAATTCACAATTGCACTGTTGAATAAAAATATACAGCTGCATTTTGTTCTACATTAAACATGACGATAAAATTATTCATTTTGGCTAGTTACTGGTACATGGGATTTTTTTTTTTTTTTTAAAAGTGAAAGGCATTCCTATTGGTAGAATTGCTTTGACACATTCTAAAATTACAAAGAACTGTATTGAATTGATTAGAAGTTAGAAGGTTTAAAGGGAAAATATTTTCTTAACACTAAAGGCATCACACCACATAGTTCAGAAAACCATATTTCAAGTCTTCCTTTACAATATGTAGCTAATTTATTACACATTGGTTAATATGTATGGTGATATATCAAAAATCACCTGGTTTACATTTTCTGCCATGATGCATGCATCTAAACAAACCATTAATTATGTAATTGTATTTATCTGATCCATGAGGTCATTGCTTTTGTGAAACAGGATAATTTACACTAACTTAAATGAGTTTGAAAATATAATTTTGATTGTCAAGACTGGAAATTTTAACCTGCATTATAAATAAAAATGGTACAATACATACAATAAAGATCACTTTGGAGGAAAGGTGTAACATATCCCAATTTCAAGATTTACAAATTTTATGAGTAGAAAAAATCACATTATTCTTATGTGCAAATGCTACCATGGTAGCAGAGAATCACAGTAAATATGCAAGGATAGATCCTTTATGTTTGAACTCCTCACTCAGCAGAAAGGATAACAATTTGCACATGGTGTTGGAATCTGGCTGTCAATCATAAGAAGGAAAAATTATTTACATACATTATTTAACACAGCTGTTTAATTTACCACAGATGTTTGTATTAACAACAATGAGGTAGGAACAAATGCTATGAGGTGATATTTGTATGAAAAGGAAAGATATACTATATGGACCACTCACCAAAACTGGAAAGGAGGAGGGGTGCAGCAACAAAAAATACACCATAAACACCAAAGAACACAATATGTGATAAAAATATATGACTGAGCTTGTGCAAGTATGTTATGGTCAACACAGCCACAGTTATGATGCATTGGAGATAGTGGAGAAGCTCAGTCACAACCTCTACTCATCAGAAATTTAATTCATGGGAAAGAAATTAATCAAAATGAGATAAAAATGGCAAACATGCAAAAGAAGTGTTCTGACCTAGAATTCTTACCCTTTACTCCAGTAACCTGACTGAGCCCTTATATACTATAATTATTCTCCATAACTGATACAAAAACAGATATCCTGAGTCAAAAACAGTCCACCAAACCAACACACACAATCCAATCATTAGCCATTCCCAAAATCTAGAACATCCTGTTGCTTTCCATATCAATTCTCACACCTTTCATCACATCAATAACTCAGATAACTTCCTGAAAACCACTTTCCATTCCAAACTCTGCAGCTGGGAATTGGCTTACCAATTCATTCTGGAGACCAGACACCTGGTTTCAGATAATACCTGCCTTCCTAACTCTGGTATTCCCATCACTTGCTAGCATAATTAATTAATATACATAGAACTTATTTCATTTAAATTTCATACTTTTTTATTAATATTTTTAAATAAAAAAAATTCTCTTTTAATATATCGCCTTTTTATCTTAATTTGATAAATTTCTTTCTTATTATATTATTGTTGCTCCTCCAACAGTCAAAACAATTGACTGTGAGAGCTTGCCCAAGCCCAGTCACATGTTTCTATTTTCTTGAAAAAGGGCAAGGCCCAAAATTTGGAGTATTTTTGCTGCTGCTGCTCTCCTCCCTTCAAATGTGATGAATGGTGATTATTGCTTATTTTGCCTTTCCTTATAGATGTGTATATACTAAGTTTTCTAAATGTTTTCTCTATATGAGCTGCTAAATATTTGAGGCTCCCAATCTTTTTTTGGCTTACCAGCCCTTCTCTGACAAAAAATTCTTTGCCACCCCATTTTTGCCTCCTTTATGCTCAAGTGTAGATTCTAAGATTCCTTCACTATAAACAGTATAAATATTTAAAACTATCCTTTTATTGCATTGTAAGTTGTATCATTTACTACATTTCCTCACTTTTCCATATGTTGTCCCATCAGTAACCTCTCCTCTTTTAACATAATTTTATCAGCAATTAGACTGATTTACACTGAGATTTGTTTTATATTAGCACTTTAGAAAGTTTAAAATTCACTATATGATAATGTTTAACATGCTTGATGTCAACAAACTGTTGGCAGAATTTCATTCCGTACAAACTTTTACCTCTTTAAGTAAATTATGGTATTACTTCAGTATGCTCAGTTAACTGCTTAGTAATGATCAGAAGTTAGCAGGTTTACAGTTCATTAGTTCCCTTTCATCACTATCTTATACTTCCTCATATTGTATAGGAATAACATTTACAGTTTGAAATAGGTGATTGAAAAGAAAAAAAGAAAATAAATTAGTAGTCACTGATTTTGTTTATCTTGTGTAAATATTATCTCTAATGACACTGGTAATATACTTATTCAAGGGGCTCGTAACACCCATTTCTTAATGCTTTTAAATATTCAGTGAAAATCTGGTGAGTGAAGATGATACCTATAATAATTTTTTACACTTCACGATTGCAGTTGTATGCTTTCACAAACCCATTTTCTTTAAACCTTTCATATAGTGCATTTCATCAGCAATAACAGTTTCCAAATTTTAGCTGGGTCTGCTTTGTGCAGCAGCTTCTTCATTTTCTTCCCACCCTCTCTCTGTCACCATCTAGGTCCAGACCTCTCCTCTATTCCATATACACTCTTCCACTCCTCTCAGATATATATCCCTAGGTGTTCCTCTAGATTGTTTGCCAAAAATCTGCATTTTGTAAATTTTCTGCAGTATTCTCTGTTTCTCTATTCTCTTAACGTATCATCTTAGTGTGGCCTTCTCTATCATTTTCTGTTGGGGTTTCTCTTTTACTGTGGTATATTTATTTAAATAAATTCAAAAACAATACACAACTTTGAAATAAAATCATCTTGGGTGTCCTGAATGGTGTGTTTCTACAACACCATCCAGCAGGACGGTTGAGAGGGTTTTATTGCATCAATAGGCCAGGAAAGTTTCCACTCACACAATACACAACTTATAAAATATATATTAATTCATCAGTTTAACAAACATTAATAAAAAGGTTGAACTGACTAGTTACCAACTCTAGATACATAATCTACTAAAGATTAAAAAAACAAGATTAACACAACTTTACACAATTTCCTTGTAGATGTACATGTTTGTCATGTGAGATATAAATAGTGGATGTACAAATGGATGATCCTATGCCAAACTTGTCCAACTGAATTTCCATCAAATCTCCCATGTGGTTCATTTCACTCTCAGAAGACCGAAGTCACATCAAGTAGTTTTAATTGTATTCATGTTATTTCTCTCTGTAGTTGGAGCTATCCTATCTCTAATGGTGTTAAATCATTAGTTTAATTTCTCTATCCTTGTTGTTTTCATATTGTGCTTCTTTCATATGGCACATCTTAATTTCCATCAACTCTCCCATGTGGTTCATTTCACTCTCAGAAGACCGAAGTCACATCAAGTAGTGTTCATTGTATTCAAGTTATTTCTCTCTGTATTTGGAGCTATCCTTTCTCTAATGGTGTTAAAACATTAGTTTAATTTCTCTATCCTTGTTGTTTTCATATTGTGCTTCTTTCATATGGCACTTCTTTTAAGGGAACAATTATTGGAGATGTGTAGTGATTTCATTTATATACATAATAGTAATAAAGATGAATAGTAATCAGGAGGAGCAGAAAAAATTCATAAAATTCAGATCCAAGGTAAATGACCCGAGGAAGACCAAGGGATAGATGGCTGAGTGGAGTTGAGGAGTGTGTACAGAAGAGAGGAAAGGACTGAACAAAGGTGATAACAGAGAGTTGGCAGAAAAATAAAATAAGTTTGTTGCAGAAATATGGAATTCTAAGTTCTTAACTGCTTCCAGTCACCACTTCATAGATAAGAAGATTTCATTTAACTTGATCAAATCATTACAGCAATCCAACAAGTTGTTGCTAAATGAGAAAAATAAAAGCTTAAGTTACAATTTTGATTTTAAAAAAGTTCATTTTTTTAAATTCTCTATTGTTATTAAATGTTTGTGTACCATTAAACAAAAAATGGATCTTTTGAAATGAATGCGGTCTCTCCCTAGTATTTGAACCAACATGGTGTATAAAAAGACAATTATTTATTTATCGTATGATTATTTATGAGGTACACAATAGGAAATGCACATATCACAAGCTTGTACAATTTCATATCTCGAGATCTAATGTTTTAATCCAGTCAACTGCACTGATCGACGCATCATGGATTTCCGCCATTGTTCCCTTGCAGGCCCGAAGAGGACAGTCAGAAACGATTTGATTGATTGTCTGTAAGGTGGCTCCACAGTCACAATTTACAGAATCTACCCCGCCCCATTTGTGTAATAATTAGCCGCATCTGCCTTGTCCTGTTCGAATCCGACTGATGATTCTCCACTGCCGTCTGGGGAGATTGAAACCTTTTAACCTTATTGAGGGATCCTCAATTAGATTTTTATTGGCTACTGATGACTGCTCCCATTGAGTTGTCCACAGCTTATTGGTGTTGAAAGAGGACTCTGTAAGGTTGATTGCTGTGCGCCATGGTGGTTTTCTTGATTTCAAGTGTTGATGTTTTGTTTGAATCATGTCTTGATGTATAGGCAGCTGAGGGTTCTTCAGGATATTTTTCCAGATTTTTAAGAGAGCTTCTGATCTTCTTAGTGCTGGGGGTGAGATGTTGCATAGCACTGGAAGCCATATGGTGTTCGTACTGTGAATACATCCTGTAATTATCCTCATTGCCTGATTGAGTTGCACATCTATCTTCTTTGTATGGGCACTATTGATCCAGGATGGGCAGCAATATTCAGCAACAGAGTATGACAGAGCTAAGGCTGTGTATCTTAGAATGTGAGCACTGGCTCCCCATGAAGTACCTGTAAGCTTATGGAGAATATTATTTCTCGTTTTGACTTTGGCAGCCACGTTTGAGAGATGCTGTTTGAAAGTTAGAGTTCTGTCCAGTGTTATACCCAGATATTTTGGTGTGCCACAAAAAGGCAAGAGTTGGTCTCTGAATTTAACTTCTGGTTTATAGTGTGCTTGTCTGTTGCGTAAATGAAATGCTGAAATAACTGTTTTCTGAGGATTTAGATGGAGGCACCATTTCTTGAAGTAGTCATCTAACTTTTCCAGATCAGCTGATAAAGTTGTTTCTGCATCAGAAAAGTTGGGGTTCTGGTTAACCAAACAAATGTCATCAGCATAAGTAAATTTTCTTGAAGATGTTTCTGGTAAATCATGAGTATACAAATTGAATAGGAGGGGCGCTAAAACAGATCCTTGGGGTAAACCATCATTTAGTATAAATATTCTGCTTCTGTCATTATCAGAGTATATCTGAAAGTATCTATTGCTCAACATGTTGTTAAGTAGTTCTGTGAGTTTTCGACATGGGATAGTACTAAAAAATTTCAGAAGAAGTCCTTCTCGCCAAACAGTGTCATAAGCAGCTGACAGATCCAAAAAGGCAGCCACACTTAAATAAAAAGACAATGAGGCAATAACTAGAAAATTCTATAATTTGACTTAAAATATTCTGGTGATGTTTCTGTAACCCCTTCTGTTTAGTGAAAATCACTTTCCTACCTTGCTCTGATAATTTCAATGCTTTACCTACACTCTGAATAATGTAAACTCTGAATTCCCAGTAAGACCATATGCAACATTGCTCCCTACAAAACTAAAAGCAGACAGCCACAAGAGAGTTCTTAAAACCTTCTCACCTTTAATTCAACTGGGAAACTAACTTGACACAAATTCTGTAGTCAATCATGACCCATTCTTATTGCCATTTGCTACTCAAATTGATCAATTTGTCATAAAACTTACTCTAGTAGGCATACTCACACAACACAAAATTAAATCAACTGAATTCCCAAATCTTCAATATACATTTGTCTTTCAGACCAACATCAAATCTATTAATAATCCCTACTTTCTTGTCTTGTAAAAAACCATTTAAATTTTGAATTCCCCAATCTCTTCCCTTCTAACATCTCACTGCTTTCTTCTCCAGATTACACTACAAATTACATCTGGGCACACAATGGCCAAACTAAATGTTCCACCATAACTTCAAAATTCTTATAAAACTACTGAACCCTTTTAAAATGATAGGTAAATTGCTACAAGATGTTAAAAATACTGAATTCAATCTCAAATTTTATTTAACTAGAAAAACCCATATATCTTCAAATTATTGTCTCATTGCAATCTGTGTTCACTGTGTAAAAACTTTCTGATGTAATTATTAAAATTTCTTCCATTTCCACAACATTTTTTTATTTGGTTCATTTTAAAATAAAGTGCAGTGTTCTGAGATGAGTGCACTTCCTCTGTTAGATTTCATTATTTCAAAAAATTATTCCACTGCTTGTTGGTTAACACTATTATGTAACTATTCACTTTATTATCAAATTTACAGTTGTCTGTAACCAAAATTAATCAGTTATTGATTAAATTAAATTTACTACTTAGACTTAAGCAACATCAAGCAGATGTACAAAATGTAGCACAGATACTGGATTCTAAACTCCCTATAAACAGTATAGGCAATGGTAAGGCTCACTGTGAGTCAAGCTGTGACTTTGAAGGTGTATTTGTTACTGAATTAATCTAATTTTTAAAAAAACTGTATATTTTATGAATTACACTCTCAAAGAAAAGTTTTATTCAACCTGGTGGATTTATTTGTATTACAAATGGCACAAATTGTTTTGCACTGAGGGAGTTAAGAGCTATTCCATAAACTATATTCATATAGGTACTACTGATACTATTTGAAATCTCCTTTACCAATGCCAGCTTTCATTTCAACATATGCAATTGATTTTAGATTTTATACTTGGTTAAGATAATAAATCCCAAAGAAAACAAATGGAATTTGCTTCAAGAAGTTATTAACTAAATCTTTTATATCAACAAGTGACTATAATTACATACATCATCTAGCTTGAAAACCAGTTATAGGCCCTATTTATTTTTTCATGCATTTTCTGTTTTATTTTATGTATTATTGGATAATGCAATTTTATTCTATATTGTTTTATAAATCATCTTTAGCAAATGTGACTAGATGATTATTTCAATTGAAACATGCCTTTGAAGTTATCTGAATATAAAGTCATAAAAATCACATCATATTTAGCATTGCAAACTAGTCTATTGTATTGTAATCAGTGTGAATTATGAAACAATTTTATGATAAATTATTACAATATATTACTTCATGTAAATAAGATTGACCAAGATTGAAGTAGAATATGGTACTTCATTTTAATCAAAATTCTTTGTTTCATTGAAGTTGTTCAAAAACATTATTGGTGCTAATGTAAGAAAGTGTGAGCTTCTGTAGAACATATAATTGAAGTTTTAGTCCTTTCATTTCTGAATAATTGTGAATATGTTAGTTCCTATAGATTTTAATAAATCTAACATTAACATTTTCATAAGTCCCTTATTGACTAGTATGGTTGAAGAACAAAGAAAAACCATATTGTTAACTAGTTATAGTGATGTTGGCAAATGTATTTGTAAAATATTTCAAATGATCAAATACCAACTTTTATAAGTTCCCTTTTGGTAAAATATGCAGAAAGTTTGTAAAAAAGGAGAAGATAAAAAACAAGCCTTCTATTGCTTGGTAAGCAAACTGAAGTTCCTCTTCTGGAGTTTTCACACCAACAGTGCTGTAATGGTATTAATATATATTATCATTCTGAACTCGATATTAATTCATTGCATGGTAGTGAATGTATATACAAGAAGATCTCATCTTTGTCCTGTCTAATTTATCCTCTTATTTGCTAGTGCAAAAGAATTGGCAAATATTATCATAAATAAAATCCTGAACTCTTTATTCTTAACTTCTAATAGAGAGAATAAGTACCAAACAAAATATATTCTGTTATACTTCAACAACTTAAATATTTTAAAAGAATCATTTACATTTTCACATTCATTGGAACCACATAAAATAGCATTTGTAAAATGCATTTAACAACAAAACAGATATGTCTATATACTTATTGAGAAAATAATTATTTTTAATATGTTATGATATCAGTCTTGATTATTAGTGTTTATATAGATTTTATTATTTACACCCATTGTCCATGCAACTTTTTAACATAATTCTATAACATCTACACAACACCAAATACAGAGTAAGATAGAATTAATATCTTATTAAAGAAAATAAGGTACAGCCTAATTGTTCTATCTTCAAAGAGTAAAATGTTTTGACATGATAGAACATTATACAAATAAAAAATGCACCTGAAATAATATTTTATAATTAAATATATATCTATCAGTCTACATTAAAATTAATAAGCCATTTATTCCTTCTTTCCTTACCATCTAGATTTATACACTGCAAGGTTGGAAACTGAAACTGTACACTCAGCTCTGTCACTTCTCCAGTAATTTATCACACAAAAAATTTAACCTCGCATCACTGTACAATTCCAAAAAAAATGGAGATACTAGCTTTGTTTACAATACATATTTCTCTTTAATCTGTTCAAATAAAATTTATGGACAGTGGATGGTTTATGCAGTATGCTAATGAAATCTAAAGATAAAATACGGGTTTGATGTAAACAATTACATTTTCTGAGAAATATAGTGGTGAGTCCTGAATGTTTAATTACTAGACCTAGCAACTTCAAGTAATATAATTTTCTGAATTTAATAAGAAAAGAGAAACAAATAAGAAATAAAGTAACTGTATGTAGTCTACAGATCGTTTATTAGACAAAAAAAATTGAACAAACTTTATAAAATAAAGATTTATGATTAATATATCATTGGAAATTCCTGTTTTAAAACATTAAATATGGTATCAATGTTGTAATGATTGGGCAGGGAAAGAGGAAAACATATTTGAAAATATATTTGGGGAAGTAAGTAATATTAATTGAGGTTTTGAAGAAGATGGAGTGATAAAGTGTAAAACCTCATAATATAGAGGAAAAAGGCGTACGAATGTTACCTAATCAAAAAAGAAAATTTGAAGTATATGTGAAAGAGAATACAGAATTATTGTTTGTGTTTGGTTTATTTTTAACAAAGTATGAAGGATGTTGATTCAGTATTTTGTTATAGAAAAAACTAACGGTGATACATTTTTGTTGTAAAATACTCAGATGTCTACAGAGCCACTGCTTAGTAATAATGCTCATTAATACACTGGCACTGGATCACATATTCAGCCATCCAGCAGTAATGAAACATTTGAGCTATATAAGCAGATCCATATTAAAAACAATTAAAGAAGGGGATTTTTAATATTAAGAATAATACTTGTTTTTACTTTTAATCACCACTTTTATTAAATCAACTTTTAACAACAACATCTTTTGTCTTCTATTTACAGTCAACCATAGAATACTAATTCGTACAGGGTTGCCAATATAAATGTACAATACCAACACCCCTCCTTACATTTATATTGCAATCTATAGGTAACACAACAGGTTCATAAAACTTAATAGTTTCATATAGACAACTTACTAAATACTACTCTAATTTTTAATATTTAAGGATTCTCTGAATTTAATAAATTTGACACTTCCCAAAGCTTTAGTTAATACATCTGCAATATTATTTTCAGACCCTATTTTAATAACATCAATAAACTTTTCTTTGACATTTTCATGAATATAATGGTATTGAACCTCAATGTGTTTAGAGTTCTTAGTAAAATTTCCATATTTAGCTATTGCTACAGCGCCTGAATTATCTTCATACATTTTTACTGGTTTACACATTTTAATAAATACATCATTAACTAGGCTTCTTAGAAAATTGATTTCAGTTACTGCTTCTGACATGGCAATGTATTCTGCAAAGGTAGAAGATTTTGTCACACAGTTTTGTTTTTTTGATTTCCACATGATAACATTTCCATACAATCTAATTACATATCCGGTAGTAGATTTTTGGTCTAACACATCTCCTGCCCAATCAGAATCCACATAGCAATCCAATATATCAGCATTGTAGTTTTTATAATATTTTACTTTTAATGTCTTAGTCAAAAACAAATATTTCAACACCCTAAGAGCATACTTAAAATGTGTCTCATTACAACAGTTTTGAAACGACTTAAATAGTTTACAGAGAATGATATATCTGGTCTAGTACCATAGCTAACATACAACAATGCTCCTATTAAATTTCTATACTTGATATCTTCATTTAATTCACATTTTTCTAATTTCAAATTTATTTCCATAGGTGTTTTGTATAATTTAGCATTTTCAATATTATAGCGTTTTGCTAAAGATTCAATGTAACGTTCCTGACTCAGAGTCAAAATGTTATTTTGTTCATAGTTATACTCAATGTCTATACCAATGTAATTTTTTACTCTACCTAAATTTTTTATTTTGAATTTATCTGATAGCTTGTTTTTAATATTGTTAATAACATTTTGGTCTCTGCAGCAAATCAACAAAATATAAACAGTTACATCTTCTACTTTTTTGAAATATAAACAGTAATCATATTTACATCGTTCAAACTCTAGTTCAGTCAAAAAAATGTTAAAACATTCATACCATGCGCATGGGCTCTCTTATAGGCCATACAAAGATTTGTTTAGCTTATAAACTTTATCAGAGCCATCTTCATAACCTGTTGGCTGCTTTACATAAACTTCTGACAAAACTTTACTATTTAGAAATGCAGTCTCTACATCCATTTGATGGATTTCCATAGAATTTTGACAACAATAAGACAATAAAAGCTTTAAGGTTGGCATTTTTGCTACAGGAGAATAAGTATCATCTACACAGTCAGTTTGTTGAAAACCTCTAACTACTAATCGGGCTTTATACTCACTTTCACTCTTCTTTTTGTATACCCATTTCACATCAATCACCTTTTTGTCCTTGGTTGGCTTGTCAACGAGTGTCCATGTATTGTTTTTCACTAGGCTGTTCATCTCATGGTCCATGGCTGCCTTCCATTCATTTGCATCATCGCAGTTCACTGCCTCCTGAAAGTTTTCTGGTGTCATAGCATCACAGTAGTTTACACTGATACAATAATAGCCAAACTCATCAGCAAATCGCGTTGGAGGTTTAACTTGTCTTTTTGATTTCTTTCTGTCCATGTCTTCATCAATTTCTACATCATTGTTACTGTTTGGTGTATCTGTATCATTTCCTCCCACACATTCTGGATTATCCTTTTCAATTTCTTTTCCTTCTTCCAAATTTTCATCTCTCTCATCTTGAAATCCACACAATGTCACGTCTTCTTCTACAATATCACAATGTCTGGCTACTATTACTTTGTTGTTAATTAATACTCTATATCCAGTGTCTGTATAGCCAAGTAAAATTCCAGTTTCTGCTTTCTTGTCCCATTTAGATTTTTCTTCTCTCTTCTGGTATTCGTACAAAGACTCTACTGCCATACATTTTCAGATACTTCATTGTAGGCTTCCTTTTGAAAAATATTTCATACGGACTTTTCTTTTCAATGGTATTCGTCAAGGTTCTATTTTTGAGGTAGGCAGCTGTTTTAATTATTTCTGGCCAATATTTTCTTCCAACTTTAGCTTCTGATAAGAGACATCTTGCCATATCCATTAGAGACCGGTTATACCTCTCTGCAGTTCCATTTAATTCGTGAACATATGCTGGACAAGGTTTTATAACGATTCCTTTCTCTCTTGCAAACTGAAAACTCTTGAATTTATATATTCGGTACCATTGTCACAACGTAATTCTTTTATTGTCTTATCAGTGAGGTTTTGTACTTCATTAACATATTGCACTAAGCAATCATATACTTCATCTTTTGTCCTGATACAATAGACTTTAACCAGTTTGCTGTAGTCATCTATAAAACTAAACAAAGTATTTTTCACCATGGTCTCCTACTGTTTGATGAGGACCATTCAAATCTGTATGAACTATTTGTAGTATATCATCTGCTTTTCTTCTGTTATTATGAAAAGGTAAGTATGCATTTTATATTCTATACATGTCACACACCTAAAATATTCTTGTTCAGTCTCTTTAGGCAATCCTTCCAATGTTTCATTCTTGCACATCATTTCTAAATTATTGAAGTTTACATGTCCCAGCGTACGGTGTAATTTCTCTTTCACAGTCATTTTACTTTTACTTAAATTTGCTTCCAAGGTATTTTCATTCACATAGCGTCTCATCTTATATAATCTTTCATCTTTAATTGCAACCCCTATCACCTTTCTATATGGGTTATATATTTTTGCCAATCTCCCCTTTGACACAATTGAGTTTTTGTCTGTAATTCTTGAGTAACTTAATAAGTTTGCTTTCATTTCTTTACATAGAACACATTTTTCAACATCACTTCTGATTTTTTTCCATAAACCATAAAATTTACCTTTATATTTCCAATCTTTTCAGCTTGTAGTATTCTACCATCACCAATTTTGACTTTTACAGGTTTCTTTAATGTCTCACAAGATTCAAAGTATTCATCCGTGTTAATAATATGGTCTGTACAGCCGCTGTCAAGTAACCATTCTATTTCTCCTTTTTTTGTCTGATTTTTTTCATTTGTTGTTGTATTATTTGCGATAGTTGTATGAAAACTATTCCCATATTGCTCATGATGATCATATCTGGGTCGCTCATTATTATAATGTCCTCGTCCATGAAAGTTTCTTGCATTATATGTACCTCGTCCTCTACTGACGGAATATCCACGTCCTATACTTCCAAAATATCCGCGACCTTGACCTCTTTGTGTATATTCAGTATGAGTACGACATTCTTTTTGAAACTGACCTGGTTTAAAACAGTTTGTGTGTGACGCTGATGATGTCTTAGTTTCTGCTCGAAAAGCATTAGAGCTGTCACGTGAGGTCTCATTTGATTCTTCTTCGGTCCTTTTCAATTTTATTTTACTTTTCAAATAATCTACTGTTCTGTCCTTTTCAGGGAGCACGTCAATCAAGTCCCCAATATGACTATAATTCTGCGGCAAAGATTTCAGCATATAATTCAGTTTTTCTTGTTCTGATATTACCGCCCCGGCTTGTTTCAGTTCGTTTACACACTTTTCAAAGTCGTCGAAGAACAAAGGCACTTCTGTGTAGTTTTTCAATTTGACATTTTCGAGGTTATGTCGGCATACAATTTGCAAAGCCGTCGACTTTTTCAGATACATTTCATCAAACTTTTGAATGATTTCGTAGGACGTCTCTAATTCACTTATGTATTTCAATTGTCTGTTCGTTATTGCGCTGTAAATATAGTTGGTAGCTTGAATATCACGATCGTCCCATGTGGCATCGTCGGCAGATGTTTAGGTCGCATTACTACATCTTTACACTTTTCGAATTGTAGGAACTTGAGAATACGTATTTTCCAAATGCTATAGTCTGAACCATCGAAAATTGGAATGTTAATATCACTATTTTTCGTTGCCATTTTCACGTAGATGATCTTTTTATATGTTTCTTGTTTGCACACAAAAATCCTTGTTTTCACTTTAGTCCTTTTAACAACCACGCTCTGCTACCATTTTAATATTAAGAATAATACTTGTTTTTACTTTTAATCACCACTTTTATTAAATCAACTTTTAACAACAACATCTTTTGTCTTCTATTTACAGTCAACCATAGAATACTAATTCGTACAGGGTTGCCAATATAAATGTACAATACCAACAGGGATACCACAAATTTTATTTTTAAATTCTTATCGTATTTTTGGTAAATTGTTCTGCATTTTTCTTAGTAATTTCTTCCATCCCCTGACTCCATTACCCATAAAAGAAAATTTTCCTATTAGCTTATGCCTGAAATCAAATGCCAGCTTGTGTTTGTAGTCATCACGCCTCTTATATGTATTACTCCTAATTCATCCGCCAATATTTGTCAGAAGCCTAATCACCAATATCAGCCTTGTTCATTCCTAGCACTCTCTTCACCACCTCCTGCCTTCAAGTAATTCCCAAACAAGATCCTTTACAATACTAGTTACGGATTGCATTCTATGGTGATTTCCACAAATAAAGCTAGCTGCCTTCATTTGCACCCTTGCCAATTCTTGTATTTGATTCCCTAAATGTGTATCCCATACTACACCACCATATTCAAACAAGGCTCAGGGCAAAGTTTTGTAACTAAATTCCCCTACTTAGTTCATCCCCTCATTACCCTATCCAGCAAATGAAGGACTTAAAATCTCTCCTGTCAAAGTTACAATATAATACAGTACAATATATTCATTTTCCATCTGTGGGATGTGGAAAGTTGTCAATTTATAGAAAAACAATTTCAAAGCAAAATAATACATACACCAGTAGATGTACAGTTAGTGTTGCAAACTGAAAAAAAAAAAATTTTTTTCAGCTTTGTAAAAAAAACATGAAAAACACTTAGCACCCTTGTTTTTTTTCTAAATTTGTTTTTTTTTTCAGAAAACAATATATTTGACAAATTATAGTTTTATTTACGGAACTTACATTTTACATGTGTGTGTTACAGCTTACTGAATCATATAATGTCTTACATAATGATTCATAAATGTATCTATGTAAGTAACATAATTTTATTCATCCTCTATGTCAGCACCACATTCACTAGTATCAGCACTACCAATATTAGTGCAGTCGGTGTTGGAATTTTATGTTTCTTCTTCTGTCTCCTCTAGAACCATAAATTCAGAAATAGTTACATTTTCTTTTACTGTTTGTTCTTGTATTGCACGCAAAAGATTTTGTGATTTAATTTTAAATTATGAGCAAAGTACACACTGTGCATAAAGATAGTTCTGTATTATGTTCTTTTAAGTTTGAATTTAAATCTATTATCATACAAAATAGGAGCTTTATTTCTTTTCAATCGTTGGTTTATGCCAACGGTTGCAGGGGAACAATTCATAATTACTTGAAATTTAATGACTCAGTATCACTATACACTGAGAGCTTAACAAGTATCAGGGGCGTGCAGTGCACCGGGGCTCCTATGCTCAGAGGGCCCCCAAGCATACCTGAGGGGGGTCTCAAGCGCACTTCAGAGGGTCCACGGGTCTTCACGGCAAACTGACGACTTTTTGAATTTTTTTTTTTTTTTTTTTTTTTTTTTTTTTTTTTTTTTTTTTTTTTTAGCTCTACCCCCGTCATCTAAGGGGGCTCCTGAGACACAAGGAGCCTCCTCACTATGAGGCCCTCACTACTCCGGGGGGCCCCAACCACTGCTAAGAGGGCCCCCAAGCACAACTCAGAGGCCTCCAGCCTCAGCTCAGGGGGCCCCTACCAGCAACACAAAGCAAAAAAAAAAGGTCGCCCATCTGGCCTAAGGGCCTGAGGCGTTATGCTACTACTAACAGACAAAAATTATCCACAAGGATACAGTGGGAAGTGTGTGGGAACATGGTTAGAAGTTCAAGCCTTGTTTAAACATTGGTTTATTACAATTATTAAAGATAATGCTGACACTTACAGAAAATGTTACAACTATAATATCAAGTACCATCAATTCTGGTCTTGCAAACGAAGATATTAATAATTTGTTATCACCAAACGATATAATATTATGAACCAAACCTTGGTCTTGCAAACGAAAATATTAATAATCTTGCTATCACAAAATGATATTATGGACCAAACCTTGGTTTTGCAAACGAAGATAAGAATAATCTGTCATTATAAAATTATATAATATTACGGACCAAACCTTGGTCTGCAACTTATACCTTGAATAACCCTTATAATTACAAACAATCCTATTTATACCAAATTATAAAAAATAACCAGACTGGCTCTTAACAATCTACTAGCCAAATACAATTTTATACTTGAGCCATACTGCTAACAATGAGGTAGAAGGCGAAACACTGGTAGTAGCAATTAACAGAGAAAATGACTAATATAGTGTTAAATAAAGCTGGCCTCAATCTTGTAGATTAACGTATGAATAATCCTGTAATCACCGACAATTCCACATAGATCAATGACACAAATAACAAGACCAGCTCGTTCCCATCTACTAGCATCTAACACCCTGCCAGTAGGACCAAACACAATTAATGGCTGAGGCAGACCGCTAACGACGACGAGGCGGAAGGCAACCCTTGTGGTTGCAGTTGACGGCCACTACCTCCAGTACCCACAGCACTCTCGGTGAAGAGTGTCGGAGAACTCCCTCTCTGCAGGTGGTCGAAGCTCGGCCGCACTGACTGCTTCCTCCTTAGTCCCGCAACGCTATCACTCCGGAAAACATTGGCGGGATGCCGACCGCGTGCCTTCAACTCGCTGACTGGCTAACTGTCCGACTCCATTCTCCAGTCCCGCTGCCACTCCGGGAAGTACTAGTGGAACACCGGCTGCCTGCCCCCCAACCGACTGACAGCCTCCCTGGCCGCCCGGTCCAACTGCGGACCCGCCAACCCCACCGGGCTTCCGGCGTTACGGCGACACAGGGAAGTACTCTTTCCCGACTGACTGACTGGCTGGCAGACTGACCAACTCCATTCTCCAGCCTCGCTGCCACTCCGGGGAGTACTAGTGGAACACCGACTGCCTGCCCCCAACCGACTGACAGCCTCCCTGACCGCCCGGTCCAACCGTGGACCCGCCAACCCCACCGGGCTTCCGGCGTCACGGCGACACAGGGAAGTTCCCTTTCCCGACTGACTGCGACTAACTAACTAACTAACTCACTCAGACTAACTGCCTCAGACTAACTGCCACTAACTGCCCGCTTGGTTCCGTGTCCCCACATATATACCGGTTATCGCCAGGCGCCACAGCGCTCTCTAGCGGGGGAACACGAAAGAGGAAACAATCGCGGGCGGAAGAGAAGAGATGGTCAAAGATACTACAAGAGCCGAGCACGGCTCAGGGCCCAAAATAAATAATTTTTTTGCACCGGGGCACTTGTTGACCTAGCTACACCACTGGCAAGTATATGAATATAAGGAAAGCACAATAAGTAATAAAAAGAGGCAAAAAACTGTAGATAAATTTAAAATTCCTAATTCATAGGGCTGGCAGCAGTGGTTCAAATAGAATAGCGAGTATCAAACCAAATAACGTGGAAAGGATATTCCTTCTCGTGCAACCTAGCCTCTTTGGAAAGTCCCCGTTCGTAAAAGAAAACTTCAGTCATGTTGCCAATATTTTCGTTTTTTTTTCCCCCTAGTGAACCAGAAAAATATAGTAATTTAAAAATTATGATAAGTACTTAGTATAAGCTCTAAAACAGTCATATTAAACGATAAATGCCTTACAAGTTTGAGATTTAGTAATTATGAAAAAAAAAACATGTCCCAGGAAAAAACAACGCGTTTTTTTTTTTTTCACAGTTATTTTTCCATATTTTTATTTATTTATTTTTTTTTTCAAGTCAGAAAAAAAAACGTTTTTTTACAACACTGTGTACAGTCATTTCACAGATGGCAAATTAATTATGTCAACTGCATTTACACAAACTACTGACAGTTTTTGGTTTTTTGAAGTAAATAATTCTTCAATGGAGATATAAAAACCGTGTATTACACACATGTGCAAATCAACAGAAAGTATTCACCATAACAAAAGTGCAGCATAAAAAACAACTAGTGATATAATGTTCAAATGGAACTGCAATGAATAATGATGTGAAAGTGTGTGAAGTGCTGTTCCAGACTGGGATGTAAGGAATACCAATATATCTCCACTGAAGATGCCCTACACAACAAGTGTGAAACATGTCTGGGCAATCAAATAAAAACAAAATTCACCAAAACAGTTGTTTCTGACAGAATTATTTATAAAATTATTGTTCAACAACTGCGGAAATATGGCCTATCACCAGATTAGTACTGACAGTTTATTTTGTAGATACCTTAGAAATAAGTTCTTCGACAGAGTAGGAGTTGTCAATTAAAAATTATTTCAATTTTTTCGTGAACTTATTCTTATCATCTGCTATACATTTAATATGTGTTGGGAGCTTATTGAAAATATGTATCCCTGAATATCAGACTGCTTTTGAACAAATGACAATGACTTGTAATCTTTGTGAAGATTATTTTTACTTCTAGTGCCATAGTTGTGTATTTTACTATTTGTTTCAAACAAAGTATAATTTGCAACAAAATCTTCTCGTGTGTCCAGCCGGATGGTGGTGTTAAAACACGATGTTTTGACAGCTGACTCTGCTTTCTTCATCAGGTATCTTGTAGTTGTTCTCAGTTGACTGTCTCTGCCTCGACTGGCAAGGCCGCCCATTGAACCTCCTTTATACCTTCAGCTGGAAGGCCCGCTCACTCTGGTTGGTCGAGAACGTTGGCTTTATACACAGCCTGCTGCGGCCACCACTGACGCCACTTGCTCCTTCCCACCCGGATGTGCTGGTGGTCCGAGATGCTGTTGTGTCCACTTCTGATTGGCCGTGATCGCTGGCTTAATCCACGGTCTGCTGTGGTGCCCGACTGGTGTCATTTGCCGGTGAAGATCTGCTACGCTCACTTCAGAGATCATTAATGATAGGTTTCCAGGCTTCGCTCAGAAAGAGCCCGCCGTCCCTATTTATGTTGTTGTTATTAAGCCGAATCTCCAACACCTCATTTATGACCTAGTCCCAGAACGAAGAGGGCCAGGCCAGCATTGCCATTTTATCGAACTCTATCCTGTGTTCTTCGTCGAAGGCATGCTCAGCTATCGCAGACTTGTCCAGTTTTGTTACATCAATACACCAGGAAAGTCTCCACACAAAGTATAATTTGTGAATACAAAGGATATTGATGAGTATATATACACAGCCACCAATGTTAAAATCCCAAACTTCTTGAACAGCCCTCTAGAAGAAGTTCTATTGCTAATCCCACACATAATTCTTATTACTCGCTTTTGGGCTCTGAACACTTTGTCTCTTTAGGTAGAACTGGCCCAGAATATTATTCCATATGACATTAAGGAGTAAAAATAAGCAAAATAAACTAGCTGCCCCATATGGAAATCACCTATAGCTGAAATTGTATGAATTGCAAATGTTGCTGCACCCAGTTGCTTTAGTAAATAAGATACATGTACCCTCCATTTAAATTATGATCAATATGCAAACCTAGGAATTTCATGCACTCTACCTCTTGAATGGACTGGCTGGTGTTAATCTTTGTCATGTACTGAATTGCATATACTGAGTTTTATCAAAGTTTAAAGACAAGTCATTAGCTGTAAACCATTTGTTAATAAGGTCAAAGACATTTGAAATATATTCTGTAGATAAATCTGGAGTACTTTTAATTCCTATGTTTGTGTCATCTGCAAATTGGAAAAATTTTGAGTTTTTAGATTCAGCACAGGGTAGATCATTTATATATATTAAAAACCATTGTGGCCCTTATATAGAACTCTGAGGCACTCCACATCTGATTAATTCCCACACAGAAAACAGTGTACCACTTAAGGCAGCCTTAAAATTTTTCATTGACACTTTCTGTTGATTTTTTTTTCCCCAGAAGGTAAGAATTAAGCCATTTATTAACAATACCATCTATACCATAATACTTTAATTTCTGTATCAGAATTTTATGATCTACACAGTCGAATGCCTTAGATAAGTCACAAAAAATTCCTACAGGAATTAATTTATCATTTATTCCTTCTAAAATATTGTCAGTGAATGCAAATACAGATTGTTCTGTTGGATGACCCTTTTGGATAGCAAATTCTTATTTAGTTACAATTTTATTATTTTTAAGGTGTTCATAGACTCTATTCACATTGCTTTCTCAAAAACTTTGGAAAAGGCTGTTGTAATGAAATAGGATGGTAGTTTGATAAAGATCACTTATCCCCCTTTTTATATAGTGGTTTAACTAGAGCACACTTAAGCCTTTGTGGAAAGGTACCCTCAAGTAAAGATATATTAAACAGATAACTTAGTATATTGGTTAATTCTGTAGAGCACAGGTTAATTAATCTACTGGAAATCCCATCATAACCACTTCAGTAACTGTTCTTAAGCGACCTGATAATTTTCCTTATTTCTTCTGCAGTAACTAAATTTACAGACATACCGGTAGTGTTAAATTTTTCTTGGAAGCCTGTTCTGACAAAATCAATACTTTGTGTCACTGAGTAAATTTATCAGCAACAGATAAAAAAAATGTTTATTAAATATGTCAGCAACTGAAAAATTAGATTCTGCTGAATTTTCTTTGATAAAAAGTCATTACTAGTTTGATTATTTTTTCATATTTCTTTTTTTACAATGTCCCATATTGTCTTCATTTTATTTTCAGAATTATGAATTTTCTGTTTGTAGTGCATACTTTTAGATTCTTTAATAACCTTTTTCAGTATTTTTCAGTACTACTTGGAATGTGTTTTAACATTGTCATTATGACTGATCCTAGATGCAATATATAACTTCCTTCTACAAATGCATCATGCTCTAATGCCCAGAGTTATCCATGGTATTTGTTCTTTTCGAGAAACATGACAATTTTAAGAGAATACAACTTTCAAAGTACTTTAATACAATGCTACTAAAAATGTTGTACTTTTCATTCATACCTTGTGCATTGTAAACATTTTCCCAGTTTGTGGTGTTGAGGCACTTTCTAAAACAACATTTATTATATGCTGAAGTTAAAAAATATTATTCTTGGAGCTAGTTTCTATTGAAGTGTTGATGGTTAATAACTGGGCATCATGATCTGAAAGTCCATTGACAGAAGGCTTGATTGTATAACTGAATTTTGAGGTATCTAGGAAAATATTATCTATAGCTGAGTGACAATTGTTCATTATTCTAGTTGGAAAATTAATTACCTGAGTTAAACTGAATGAACTGACTAATGATTAAAACATGATTTAACAGGGTAAGTTATGTAAAAAATCTACATTAAAATCACCACATTTGACTATGTTAACTACTTTTCTGCTTAAAAATGTTAATAAGAGTTCAAATTTTTTCAGAAAAATAGAAAAGTTTCGCAAGTATACAGTTACTAAGTGAAAATTTCATTATTGAATTTTAGCCACGTAGCACAGGCTTCAAAAATATTGATCAATACAAGACTCACTAATACTTATAGCCTCAAAACTATAACCATTTCTAACATAAGTGACAACTCCTCCTTTCTCCAAGTTTGTTCTACAATAATGAGAAGTTAAATTATAGTCGGTTATATTTGACATACCTATTCCTGCAATTATATGGTGTTGAGACAAGCATAAAACATCAATTCTATTGATAATATTTAATTCATTTATGTGGACTAGCAATTCATCCACTTTGTTTGATAACCCTCTGATATTCTGATGTAATAAATTGAACCCAACAAAATTTTTAATTTTGGTATCTGAAAACTCATTACTGTTGAAACTAATTTCTGTTATAACTCTCTGCCTAATACCTGACCCTAATGTAAAAAAGGAGCTGCCCTAACACCATTAACAATAGGAATCTTTTCATTCAAATTTGTGGCCCCAATTAATCGTTTCACAATCAGATCTGAAAGAACCCCATTCCCTCTACTATTGAGGTATAGGCCATTCCTAGTATAACCCCACCTATCAAAAGCATCTACAGGTACCAAGCTCATGCCAAAGCCAATATCAGACATAAGTAAACATTCCAGTTCCAGATTCACTCGTCTCACAGCAGAGTTAACATGTGACCAATCATAGTGTCTCAAGACTGACATCATACTGACCTGAGTGTGGCACGTTGCTTCTGCTATTTTCTCCAGGTCATCTCTGATACTATACCTATCATTCCTGCCCAAACTATTTCCCACTCCTGCCACTATCACTACATGATCCTGATCTGTGAAATCCTTACACAAAGAACCTATATCTTTTACTACCTGAGCAAGACTAGCACTATGATTGAAGAAACTCATGACCTGAAATCCTGATATTAATTTTTCCTGCACCAATGGGCCAACACCTCATCCATGACTACTACCTAGCAGCAGACTTTCTTTTTCCCTTGTCCCTGCCTACCAGACTTAACTACACGGCTTTTCCAACAAGTCTGCTTATTCTCTACACCTACAGCTACAGAAGGCTCATCCCTGTCTAACTCTGGCAAAAGGGCAAACATATTTTGCATCCCAGCAACAAAAGAATCAGAAGTCCTTCTTGTTCTAATTGCCCTTTTCCCTGTTACCAATTCCCAACCATCTCTGTTTCCCTCCCTGCGCAGCCTATCCAACTCGTTTCTAACATCTATCAGTTCAGCCTCAAGGGCACTAATCCTTACCTCCTGTTCTAATATCTTCCTCCTTTTGAAACAGTCTGTACAGAACCATGGGAGAGCCTCCTCAATTTCCCCATTTTCGATGCCACTACAGTTCCCTCCCTTATGAAACCATTTCTCACACTCATCGCAAAAAATTCCCCCTCTCCCCCTTCTCACTAATCTACGGCAATTTTCAAACTTTTCACTCGTGATTACAAGAAACAAACAAAAACAAAGTACACAATGGGAGAGAGAAAATTTATTGAACTTAACCTTACAAAATACTGCTAAATTAACTCACAAGTAACCTTTATCTAAAGATATTTACACCTGTGTAATTGAGTTTACAGTCAAACGATATGTCAAGATATTTTATTTTAATATCTTCAACAAACAATTCCTCTCTCACCCTATAAACATTAATACCTTTATTTCTGTAAGGCAGAGTGAGTCAGAGTGGCTACAGAGGGTTTTATGAGCCAAAGTTCAACACATACACAAGAGAAGACAAACTCCCATCCAGTCCCCTTACTAGGATTAAAGTAAAACTATTGCATACTAAATCTTGCCATTAACACCTAACATGAGGTGGTATGGTTCAACCAACTACACGCAGACCTTACAAAATTATCACATGAGCTAAACTCTGTGAAAACTGCAGAAAGACTGAACACCAGCCAAGATGGCTACCTTGTATTTATCAAATCAGTTGGCATCAGATTCCCACTTTGAAAATTAATATCTAGATAAGTACTTAATATTTTGCCCTTTAATTAATATTTGTGCCTTTGGGTAGCTTATCCTACCTGTTTTAACCTAGCTTAAGCCTCAAGGAGGCTTCTATTGAATTTATTACAGACTCTTTCACGTCATCGATCTTGTCTTCTATTCCAATATGTGTCTACAATAACATTCGAAAATTTGATTCATTTTGCCAAAGTCTTTAACTTTCCAATGTAACCAATATATAATTTTAACCCTCTTGATTTTATTTACCCTCTAAACTATTTTTCTGCTTCTGCCTTATTTATTTTAAATTTTGATTTTTTTCTTTCAATTAAAAATCCTACTTATACTTTCTCTAGTTAATTAATTTTATGTTCAAAACATGCTGGGGGATGCTGACTACAGCTGGTGGTAATAGTTCTCATGTGGCTTTTTTCATTAACTAGTTTTTTTGTTTTTTTTTTAAGTTTTTATGTTTGTCTTTCCCTGACCTCATGGTTCTACCACATGAAAAACTGAAATACCTTCTACACTAAATTTTTCTGAGTATGATAAATACACTTTAAAATGATCCCCATTATGAATTTTAGCAGTGAAAATGAATGCAACAAAAACTGTTGTACTTGAAAACCAGCTCTAACTAAAATTTCTATCTTCCACAAAAACAGTCTATAAGGCATAGCCCTACTATAAGGTATTTCTCTCCTGGGAATAGCTAGTAGAAATGCTTTTCTCACTTGTTCTCTGCTTTAAACCTATCCCAATTTGGTTTTAATAAGTTTATAGGCATATTACAAGGTGTTGATAATTAATGCCACGTGTTGCGGTTTCGTGGGTCGTCCGCTCACATCAGCTACCACAATGTTTTATTTTCAATCTCGCTCACTGAAATATAATGTGCATAGTCTAACTCTTACTTCTTCCTACTAAAGATACAGATTCTCTTGACCGGCCGCCACTCAGTATCCAACTGAGAAAGTTTAAAGTCTAGGTACTGAATGAATAAACAGTTATTTCACAAAACTAATTTTAATTCATTGCCTTCGTTTTTCCAACACCACCAATGTTAAACTTATCGGACTTCTCACTCCAAAGTTGCAGATCCAGTTAAAGTAGAACGGCTATTTTTACACCTTTTACGCACATTCACACGTTACAACTTTCAACTTAACACCAACCACACTTCTCCACGTCCTGCGACCGACTGCCCACCTTGTGGCTACCACAGCACCCACCATGCCGCCCCCGGGGCTCACCCTTCCGTGGCCACGGACATGGTGCCGACGTCACAAACCGGCGCTACTTTCAAACACAAAGTGGTACCGCTACACACGCCATAGAAATGGGTTTTCCTCATAAGCCAACTTACTTTTTATGACAAATATGATTGAATGGTGGTAATAAAACATGACTAGATGATGACCTGTGCAAAAATAATGCGAATATGATGAATAGTAAGGTTAGTGGTTTGTAATAGGATGAAAGAAGAATCACCTTATTTGTAGCAATTTTTTATTTGTTTAGTATAATGGGTACGTAAGAAAAGTCATTGGCTGTGAAGCTTATGAATATCTCTGTGATATGTGATGCTGCTTTCCAGTGGCTTCGACCTCAGAGGCGGGACTTTCACATTTATTACTTTTGTTTTCAAGGGGCATATTCTGAAAAATGTCATTCTTAATTTATAATTTGCCTAGGTGGGGAACTTAATCTTTAAAATTACACCTCATTTATTGATTTAGGTATCATATAAGTAACAAAAAAAACATATTATGGAATAATAATACATTTGGCCTTTAAGGGTTAAATTCCCAAAAATTCCTTTCTTAAAATGTGATGTGACCGAAGCAGAAACCTTAATCTCTAAAATAATACTTCATGACTCAATTTCAATTAGATATCAAGGGAGATAAATAGTCCATGACAAAAAAATATATATATTATGAAAATAATGATAATTTTGACCTTTAAAGGTTGAATAACGAAAAATTCCTTTTTTAAAATATGATGTGACCACGGTGGAGACCTTAATCTTTAAAATGATACCTCATGTGTTTAGATTGGTTAGATATCAAGAGAGGTAAATGGCTCATGACGCTAAAACACAGTGTAGAAATATTGATACTTTTGCCCTTCAAGGGTCGAATTCCAAACAATTCCTATCTTAAAATATGATTTGAACAAAGCGGAGACCGCAATCTCTAAAATAATATTGCATTTCTCAATTTCAGTTAGATACCAAGGAAGATAAATAGCTCATAACCAAAAAATACGTTATGGAATTAATAATAACTTAGCCTCTTAAAGATCAAATTCTGAAAAATTCCTTTCTTAAAATGTGATGTGTTCACAGCAGAGACCAAACTCTTTAAAATTATACCTCAATTATCTATATTGGATAGATATAAAAGGAGTGCCTCATGATACAAAAATATGTTTCAGTAATATTGATACTTTTGTCCTTTAAGAGTCGAATTTGAAAAAATTCTTTTCTTAAAATATGATTTTAACAAAGCAGAATCTCTAAAATAATACTTCATGTCTCGAATTCAATTAGATATGAAGGGAGATAAATAGCTCATGAGAAAAAAAATATGTTATGGAAATAATCATAATTTTGCCCTTTAATGGTCGAATTCCAAAAAATTCCCTTCCTAAAACTGATGTTACCACGCAGAGACCTTAATCTTTAAAATTATATCTCATTTATTTATATCGGTCAGATATCAAAGGAGACACAAAAATTCGTTGTAGAATTATTGATACATTAATCTTTAAAATAGTACCTCATGACTTGATTTTGATTAGATCTCAATGGAGATAAATAGCACGTAACAAAAAAATATGTTATGGATATAATGATAATTTTGCCCTTTAAAGATCGAATTCAGAAAAATTCCTTTCTTAAAATATGATGTGACCACAGTGGAGATATTAATCATTAAAATGATACCTCATGTATCTATATCGGTTAGATATCAAGGGAGGTAACTGGCTCGATTTTTACCATTTAAGTGTCGAATTTGAAAAAAAAATACTTTCTTAAAATATGATATGATCAACGTGGATACCTTAATCTTTAAAATGATACCTCATTTATCGATTTTGGATTGGTATCAAGGGAGATAAATGGCTCATAACAAAAAAAAATACAATTTAAGGGTCAAATTCTGAAAAATTACTTTCTTAAAATATAATGTAACCAAAGTGGAGACCTTTATCTTTAAATTGATACCTCATTTATCCATTTCAGTTAGATATCAGAGAAGATAAATGACTTGTATTGTAAAATGATCACAGCCAACCTGTTGCAATATTCATTGAATTTATTGTTTACCGGTTTCGACCCGCCTTAAGGGAGTCTTCTTCAGAACTTGTTAAAAAGTATTACATCAATTTAAATAAACTCTTCTCAATAAAATGTACTTTTTTATTGAGAAGAATTCATTGCAAAACATGCAATATGCATCTGTCCACCACAAACCATTGTAACACTACCACTGGCAAAATCTACCCCATCATATCCCATTCCAACTGTGCCTTGTCCATCTCATATACCAGTTACAGCTGCTGTTAGCTGCAGTTGTCGACTGTTGTATTTGATTTAAAGTGTGCTAGTTAGCTTTTGTTTTTATCTTTGAATTTTCTGCGTAGGTAGTGAGTCATCAGTCAAACTACAGCTGCCGTTAGCCGCAGTCACCGACCTTTGTGTTTGATTTAAAGTGTGCTAGTTGGCTTTTGTTTTTATCTTTGAATTTTCTGTGTAGGTAGTGAATCAGCAGCCATTAGCAGAAGTCTCTGTTTTGTCTTTTGATATATTTATTCCGTTTTTTGCTGTTTCAAGGAACATGGCTTGTGCAATGTGTTCCGGTAGGTGTCTGGCTCTTGAGGAGATCATTACTACTATGGCATCTCTTCAAGCACAGGTATGGAGCATCCTAGATGAGGAGGGGCAGTGCGTTGAAGAAATTCTGCAGCCAACCTTAGCAGAACCGGCAAGTTGGGATTTTCAAGAACCTGTTGCAGTAACCGTCTGGCATCGTGTGGATAGAAGAAAGGCATCGAAATTCCCAGTTAGCCGATGGGAAAATGATATCTTGCCCTTAAGGAAAGCATTTTCCATGTTGCAGGAGGCTGAAGATTCAAGTGTGGATGGCCCAGAAGCGCAGCAGAGAAGATTTGTTCACAGACCCCGAGCTATGCCAGGAAAAGGTTTACTGGTCGTTGGCAGCTCCAACGTTCGACATTTGGAGAAACTGCTTCGAGAACTAGCCATGAAGAACTGTGCAGAACTTCATTCTAACGTGCATTCTGTTTGTCTTCCAGGAGCAACCGTACCACTTGTCATGGAGGCCATTCTAAAAGCAATTAGAGAATCAAATTACCATCGGTTAAGAGTAGCTGCGCACATCGGTACTAATGACTCATGTTGTGTTTCTGTTGCAGATATAGTGAAATCTATGCACAAATTGGGCAAGAAGGCGTATGAAGCCGCACGGGATAATTTGGTATCGTTGCAGTTCTCCATTTTTAGTGTCGTGCCACGCATCGATTGTGGGGAGGCCATATGGTGGAATATTTTTAATTTGAATTGTAGTTTGCAGGAACTGTGTCGCAGAAACAACTGGGGCTTTGTTGATCTTCGACTAATGATAGCTGCCTGCTGGGACGCATTTGACAGGTCGGGCGTCCACTACACACTGAGAATGGCGACCATGGTGGCTGCTAAAATATGGAACCGTCTTGATGTGAATTATTTTTTAGGAACACTGTAAGGCCCGAGGATCCTTCAGTTCATCAAAGAGGATGTGCCGATAACTTAGATCTTGGTTCTGGTAGTGATGATGCGAATAAATTGAATGTTGCAGCCCCAAATACTTCGCCCATTTCCCATCAGAATGCGAATATGGAAAATGCGAATTTAGACTCCATAAATAATACAAAGCAGCTAACGGTAATGGTCCTAAATTGTCAGAGTATTAGAAGGAAAGTAGCCGATTTCCATGCTGCATTGATGACTAATGATGTCGATATAATATTAGGAACTGAGAGAAGATTGACGCCAGACGTAGAAACTAGCGAAGTATTTGGTCCTCATTTCAATGTTTTTCGGAAAGACAGAGCTGTCTCAATGGGCGGGGGTGTGTCCTTGGCCGTTAACAAAACCGTTAATTGTTCTGTTGTAAACAAAACTGAAAATTTTTGTGACTTGTCAAGGTAAAAATTGGTAAAAATTAAAAGTTCATAATTGGGTCATTTTATCGATCTCCAGATTCTGATTTGGCTAATGCAGAATACTTCAGAGAGTCACTTAATAAAATTTATAAGAAATTTCAGGGACATATATTGATCGTGGATGGTGATTTTAACCTATCGTCGGTTAACTGGGACACATGCACTTTCAGGTTGGGTGGAAGAGATAGGTTAATAACCAAAATGTTCATAGAAGTATTTGCAGAAAGATCTCTTGAACAGATGGTTCAAGAGCCAATGCAGTGTGACAAAGATTCCTCATCCATTTTGAATCTTTTTCTTATAATCAATCCTGATATTGTAGATACAGTTTGTGTAGAAGACGGTATAAGTGATCACAAGGCAGTTGTGGTAACTTTAAAATCTAGTATGAATTTGAAGCATGACAAAGACAAACTCGTATATTGCTTCGATAAGGCAAATGATGTGGATATGGTTGATCACTTGGTGAAAAATTATGAAACATACATGCCATATACAAATGTTGGGGAACTTTGGTTTAATTTAAAAGAAATAATATGGAATGGTTTAAATCAATTTGTTCCTAAGAAGCTTATTAAGGTTAGTAAGAACCTTCCGTGGTTCAATAGGGAAGTGAAGCGATTGCTCAGGAAGCAAAGGCATTTACATGCCATGGTAAAGAAATCGGGGGAATCATCTAATCGTGCTCAATTAGTCCAATTACAGAAAGACTGTGTAAGGAAATGCCTGATGCGTTTAAAGAATTCCAAGCCAGAAATTTATCCGAAGATCTGATTACTAATCCAAAAAAGTTCTGGTCGTATGTCAAATTACTAAGAGGCTCTCCTAAGGTAACGCCCTCACTGATTAAGGAAAATGGGGAATTATCCGAAACTAGCATAGAGAAAGCAGAAATCTTGAATAACGTATTTAAAAAAGCTTTCACGACAGAAAACTCAGAGGAGATTCCGACATTTGCCAATCGTACCAACAAAATTATGAATGATCTCGTTCTTGATGTCGAGGGAATAACTAAACTGCTTACGAACGTAAAAACCAATAAGGCTCCCGGACCAGATGGTATTCCTTCAAGATTCTACTCCAGGTACGCAAAGGAAATTGCACCATATTTTATGAATTATATACCGCCTCCTTGGATCAAGGAAAAATACCAGCTGAATGGAAGACTGATTTCATAAGTCCAGTGTTTAAAATGGGAATGTTGATGATCCTCAAAATTATAGACCGATCTCATTAACATCAATATTTTGTAGGATTTTGGAACACATCATCCATTCAAAAGTCATGGGGTTTTTGGATGAAAGATGAGCTTTTAAACCCAAATAAACATGGATTCAGAAAAGGCTGATGCACAACACAACAACTTGCACTTTTAATTCACGACTTGTGCTGTATTATAGATGGGCAATCCCAGGTTGATATAGTTCTATTAGATTTTAAAAAAGCTTTCGACACTGTGCCTCACATTAGGTTACTTAGGAAACTTCGTGGCTATGGCATATCTAGATAAATATGTGACTGGGTTGCAGACTTTCTGAAGGGCAGAACACAGTGTGTAGTTCTCGATGGTGAGAGTTCATCATTTACCAAGGTGAGGTCCGGGGTTCCCCAGGGAAGCGTGATAGGACCTCTGTTGTTTCTCATATACATTAATGATTTGTGTGACATAATAAGGGGGATGAAAAGATTATTTGCCGATGATGTTATTATTTATCGTGAAATCAAAATCCAGGAAGACTGCACTTTGTTACAAGACGATATTATGAAAATAATTGTGTGGTGTAAAGACTGGCAGTTGGAGTTAAATGCTAAAAAGTGCCAAGTCATGCATGTAAGTAAAAAGGTGACACCATTTAGCTCGATTATACAATTCATGGTACTGTCCTTTGAACGGTAGATTCTGCTAAATACCTAGGGGTAACAATTCGTAATAATTTGTTGTGGAATGAACATATCGAGAATGTAATTGGGAAATCAAATCGCATGCTCTGATTTCTAGGTCGTAATTTAAAACAATGCACTTCAGAGGTTAAATCGATTGCATATAAATCACTAGTGCATCCTCACTTGGAATATTATTGTTCTGTATGGGGTCCCCATCAAAAGGGGTTAATGGAGGCATTAGAGAGGGTCCAAAGAAGGGCCGCCCGATTCGTGACAGGTATATTAGTTGGAGGGAAAGCGTTAGTGTGATGTTGAAGGAGTTAGGTTGGGAAGACCTGGAACACCAAAGGCGTTGCTCTCGATGGAAGCTAATTGAAAAATTCACGACCGACTTATTTCAGAATCAAACAAATATTGCTACCAGCAACATTTGTATCTCGGAATGACCATGAAAATAAGATAAGAGAAGTCAGGGCCAGAACCGATTCTTTTCTGTATTCATTTTTTCCACGAGCGATTAGGGAATGGAATAGAAACGATTTACCGGGTGAGTAAACTTAAAATCCGACAGGAGTAGCTTTCAATAAAGCTCTCCGGCCATCCTGATCTGGGTTTTCCATGGTTTTCTCAGATCACTCCATGCAAATGCTGGGATGGTTCCTTACAATAGCCCATGGGCACCTCCTGCCATATCCCGTATATCCCTTCCAAACAATTACCCTTTCGGATAGGTGCAATGCACCCTCTGCCACACACTTTTAGTGAATCGCGGAGTAATAGTAATAGTAACACAATCAGTAATTGATATAATGAAAAGATTGGTTTGGATTTATTGCTAGACAGGAGATGGGGGAAGAAATTGCCAGGAATTTATAATGTGTGTGTTGATGTGAGGCTTGGATGGGTATTGGTAAAACAATTAGAAGTAGTTGATGAAGGGAAGAAATGATCATCTTATTTAAGGCATAAAGTTGTGAATAAATTTTCTTTTGTAGATACGGAAGTTATTGATTGGAACTAATTACCAGGGCAAATGATGAACAGTTCATTAGAAACACTGAAAGAATTTAAGATTTGTAAAGAGCAAGAGTAATTGGGTGATTTATTTATCTAGTATATGGCTACACAAATGAATAACAACAAGCAAACAAACCAATAAAATAATAAAATACAATTAACAACAAGAGCAGAGTAAAAATTGAATGTAAATTGTCTAATCCATTCAATTGCTCTTGGTGGCCAATATATTAACCTGTTGAGTTGTTCCTTAGAATGCTGTGTAGAGGCTTTCAAAAACTGTGTGAGTGAAGTCTTGATGTTTAGCACCATAGTAACAAGTTGGAGACTCTTGGATTCACGACTCAGATAGTAAAGCACCATATCTGCCATAATTTGCCCAATTTCTGTTTAGCAACACTCTGACTTTGTGGGAATCATTGAAACTCCATTCAGGTTATTTGCATTAAGGATGAAGTGCCACACAACTGGGGCTTGATCTGACCATTGATTTTTCTAAGCCATATTCCCAACATACCCCCTTTTCAATGATGAATTTACCAGACACTACACAAAGATGATAGGATTTTAAAATTTGAGAGGTTCCGCTGAATTTTTTCATATAATCACTAGAGAGCCTGTTTGCATCAGACAGATTGTGACTGTATATGGCTTAAAACTGGTACGCAGTGGATCAGAATAGAGTAGTTTATGCCCAAAATTGAACACATATGATACACTCTTCTCAAGTGTCCAGCTAGTGGTATTGTACAAACACACATTTCATTGTCAGAAAGTAGTGTTTATATGACACTACCCATCTGGAAACCTGAGAAAATTATATTGCATCAGTACACACATTTTGCACATAGTTTGGTTTATCATGGCCCCCCCCCCCCCCCCCCCCAGCAAGTTAGACTGCAGAGTACATTAGACTGACTGCTGAGATGTGAAGTATTGTCACTTTGGTTTCCGAAGAAGATCCCAAAAGCTTCTGGATAGCCTTGTTTCTTGTTGTTAATGCTCTGGCCTTCCATTCAGGAAGACTTGGGTTCGAATCCCCATCTAGCATCCAGATATGGGTTTCCCATGCTTTCCTCATATCACTTCAGGTGAATTCTGGAATGTTTCCTTCAAAAGGGCATTGCCAAATTCCTTTTTGCCCCCCCCCCCTCCCAAATCCTTTCTCACCTTTATGTTGATGAGGCGTAAGGCCATAAGCAGAAAAAATGTTTCTTGATTTTAGTTTCTGAACAAGGTTGAACAGATGTTTATAAAAGGAAAGTTTTCTGTCAAGTGTTACAACCAAGTAACTTGGGAATTGGATTATTAGGCAGGATACATAGTTGACTAATGGTGAAATTGTAAGGAATTACTTTTAAGATTTAAAAAATTAGTTAGGAAATAAAATATTACATTAAATTATTTCAAGAAATAAAATTAATAACAAAAAGGAGCAGAGATTTTCAGATACTTTATTAAGGGAAGGAAGCACACAAGCCATAGAACAAAATACAAAGAGACCAAACAAGCTGCATATCTTTCAAATAAAACCTGATGAGAATTATATGGGTTTTTTAATTATAGAAGGAATAATTTATCTTGACTCAGTTCTGATGGAAATAAGATAGTTCAGAAAACCAGTATACAAAAGTAAAGATGGTTATTGCAACTACATTAAAAGTGACATATTTCAAACCCGAACCGTTATTTTATCAAAACAATCAGCGTATGGAAAAGGGGGAGGGGGGCAACATGTCACAGAATAATGGAGTTGGAACTTTTATATTGACTGTTTGGTTTTAAATGGTTTATTGGTAATCTGTCTATTAAATCTCAACTTCATCATGCTCTTTGACAGTGAAAACGGCTGGATAGTTATAAACCGGTAAACAACATATTTAAAATGTAATTTCTTTGAAGATGTCAGATTGATTCCTTTCAAAGTTGGTCAACAAACCCAGCAGGAGATATGAAAGTTGCACTATTTGTAAAAGTTCATGCTTGAAATTAAAAAATTAAAAAAGTATGGATTATAAGAGTTACTTTTTAAAAATAATCCTTGAAAATAAATGTTCTGATACCAATCAAATACAAAAGTTCTAAGCAAGTTTGAACTTCAAATCCTTTAGTAAGACTGCAGTGGAGTTTCCATGAAGATGTGCACATTCCCACAATTACCAACATCAGATAATCCAGTATGGTATTTAAAAAATTAAATTGAAAAGATTGTAACAAAAGTTTTGTAGATAATGAGCATTTCCTCAAATTCTCTGTTCCCCATTATACACTGACTTATGACAACATTTTTTTCCTCAGGCTACCATCATCTTCACATTTCTGAACACATGATGAGTGTGGGTTCACCACAAAATGACTGCCATGAAAGTTAACTACTCCAACTCCAGACCCCAATACATAGGTTGCTTATTTCTGATGTCTATTGCTGAAATTGTATAAGTTTAAAACAAGGAAGGTTAGGGAAATCAACACATCATTTACCACAGATAAAGTCTGGAAGACCAGATGAATACAGACACAATTTACAATCTTTCTTGGAATAATCTTACTCATGTCGGAGGTGAGATATATGGCAGAGGGAAAGATGTGTACACAACCAAACCTACCCCAGGTCACTGCCACGAATGGTGTGCAACTGCTGTCGTGGTCATCGAAGATAATAGTTGTGCCAAGCAGATATTGCTGTATTAAGAAAATATGGGGAACTAGGCACTCAAAATATTTGGGGGCCTCTGGTTTTTTTTTAATACATTTTATAAATACAAAGAAAAGGTTTCATAGATGACCAATTTGAATAGATCATTTTTTTTATTCAACTAAGCAGATGAGATTTACAATTTATGATATTTTGGAAATTACTTTCATTTTTCTCACACTACAATGAAGTAAAAATTTAGTTTTCATGATTTTTAATATTACTTTGATTGTTTCATTTTGGATGATTTTATTAATTTCTTTATTATTTTTATTTAATGAAAAATGTTAACTACTAGAAGTTTTTTTAAACTATAGGCCCCCTGGTTTATGACTACTAATACCTATTGCCTATTGGTCAACTCACCATTTTTGCTAGTCAGTCATTGTTTAGCTATTGGTAACTTTTAAAACATTTATCAATGTTTACTTCAATTTCAGAAACAGTTCTTTAATTCAGCAGTACAATATAGTATGCCTAATGAGGCATTCACAAGTTGCTATGAGAATCTTAGCTGTTCTCCCAGGCACCTTTCACGTCAATAATGAAGATCAGTAATTCGTAGAAAAATATCAGTCTTGTCACTACCTCAGCAAACCACTTCAGCCACCACTGTTTATAAGGTAAAGAATAGACTGCTTGTTGCAGACACAGTATAAATATCTTAACATAATATGTGATAAGGGAGTGTCCATAAACTATGTGGCTCCATTTCAGTCTCTTTTGAATCTCCCTTCACCTACGTACCTCTGACATGGCTTTTGCCTTGACACTCCCTCACACCCTCACACCCAAGAACCATGTGAAATATAACTTTATCCCTATTATTCCAGAAGGCATTTTATGCTTCTTTCTCCTATCAGACTATTGTTAAAATTAATTGGTATATAATGAACATGACAAATACTTGGTTTGCATAGGTGGGCACAGTTAATCGAAAAGTTCATTAATCATTAATCCACTACTTAAAAAATTAACTATCGTTAAAGAGTTACATTTTTGCAAATTTAATGCAAGTTAACCATTAAAAGTTAACCATCCAAAAGTGGACTTAATGTTTATGTATTGCATTAGGTATTATTGCAAGCAATACCAAGGTGCTATGTGCCATGATGTGAATCAATAATACGTCTACCCAATGTCCTTCTGGAAACTGAGTTTTTACTGGAGTTCAGCATTTTAACCAGCTTCTCAAACATATTGGATTCTTTAGCATATAGTGGTTTCATATTGCCAACACAAATGTTTACAATACATCAGTCCACATCAGCTTGTAATACGACGATGCCAGTAACTACGATACCAGATGTTTTATTGACGTAAACTTTTATTAGCAGATGGAGATAAAAGCAAATCAATTCTGCTGCTATCTACATCAAAAGTAGCCACAGCACTTGAAGCAAGCTTGGAATTATTTTTCTTTTTTCTCACAAGTTGGCCCTGATTTTATTTTTTCTTTAAACTGTTCATCTTTGGATATATGCATCAACTTCAAATGTTGTTTAATATTACTAAGGATAGACATGTGTGCCTTGGCTGTAGAAAGTTTAGGCAAACACAGTTTGCATTTATAATCAACTATTCTCCCAGTCTTGATTTAAATGCAATATAATTGTATGAATGTGGCCAAGGATTTTTAATACTCTTGTTGCTATTGTTAGCGTTGCTGCTTTCACTTTCAAGAGGTTCAGTTTCCATGACATAATCATTTAACGAATGTCAATTTAAATTATTCCACTAATGAACACCAAACCAATACCAACTAAAAAGAGACATTTTCCTGCCAGTAAAAATCAATCATCAAAGTAGAAATGAGTAGTGAGCACCAGATTGCAGATATGTAATAGAAATGCTTCAAAACTCTAGCTTTGCTGTCCACACCCCCACCATGCTTAAAATAACAATTGTATAAGCATCACACTCGCACTTCGTATTACCTAATCCGTTCGCCATCCAACTCGCAGAATATATGAGTGTGGCATGGCGCGCAATTCAAACAAACCAAATGATGTCAACTACCAATGTAACAGACTAAAGTTAATGGTATCTCAATTTAACAGAAGTTAAGAAGACTGTTAATGATTTTTTAGGTTAACTTAAAAGTTAAATTTTTGAAATTTTGTTATTATTATTATTATTATTTCGTATCAGAAACATACAGTTACACAATCACAATCATCAAATTATACTGGACCAGTACTTGGCCACTTCCAGTGCATTTAGTAATGTTCTGGTGTGAAAGGATTAGCCGTCAGGCCATTTTGATTCACAATTTTGTTAACTTTGTTAATTAACGATTAATGGATTAACGATTTTCTGCCCAGCTGTGTTGATTTGTATACTTTGCAAGGTAACCTAAAATTTAGTAACTTTGTAACAATATTTGTTCACAGAGCAGCAAGTTCAGTTGAATAGCATTGCAGATCACTTTTAAAAGTCATTAGCTGAAATAATTCAAGTAATATTTCGAAGAAAACAGTTAGAGAAAGTAAGAAAGTAGTATATTATATTCAGGCCATTTCATAAAAGAAAACATTACCTTCACTTTTAGAGCTATTTTGGACTATAACCAGTAGAATGAAGTTAGTAACCTTACAGGTAGAAGTTTTTCCTGAAGAGATATGAGACATTGAAATTTGGGACCACAATGAACATTACGTTAAAACTTAGAAGGGAATTAATTCAGAGGAGACACCAGGTTTAAAATAAAGAAGAACTTTTTCTAGAAATGACACTGCAGCTGGTTTTTGAATTGATGCCATGGTTAGACAAATATCTGGAAAAAGGGATAACTGTAATTCATACCACGATGGCAGTTCTCACCAGAGGCCTTGTAAGTATTCAAACTATCAAACGGATAGGATGAAATTGTAAACTGAAAGAAAAGACATTTAAGAGCTGTTATTTCAGTTAGAGAGTATTCATTTCTTATTGAAAAGGGGACTTAGAATTGTTTAAAACATTTTTCAGAGCTGTAATTTAAATATTTCAGAAGATATCAATTTCGAAATTAAAACTTGTGTAAGAATTATGGTTCAGCCTGTTATAAAATAGTAAATAAGGTGATCTTAGGACCCAACGAAAGAGTAGAAAATTAGAAGCAAGTTAAAAGTTATTTCAGCTTCATAGCTTTAAAACTGAGCAAGTTATAAACATTTTTTGGAAGTTCATAAAACAATTTTTACAGCCAAACCATTATAGTTACAAAAATGTTTGTTCCAATTAATTTCAACATTTATAAAACTGTCTAACTACTGTCAAAGTTTCAAACAGATAGGAATTTATTTTGAGACGTTAAGATATCAGACGTTGCAATTGCCATAGCTCGGTAGAATATACTTGCCCATGAGTATGGACTAGTTTTACATGAACAAAGAAATGAAGTGTTACCACACAGATGGAGCATGACCATGCTACTTTGTAGCATGATCTTGATGCAATGCTAGGTGGGTGATGACAAACAACTATTTCTGGGCAGGCATATTGGACTGTTAGGTTAAAGTGTGACGAAATTAGCATTCCTCACGTGACTGTAAATTCAGTTAGGGGTCATGAGGTTGGTCTGTCTTGAATTTGTTAATCGTTCCTGCAATTAAATTTATTTGGAAAAGATTTTCGATGCCATAATTTTGTGACTTTGTAACTTTTAAAAGAATATAGTGATTATTAGTTTCAATAGCAACAGTGACTTTTAATGATGACTTACCCTTCCTAAGTTGTGGTTTATTCAATTTAGGTGATGACCAAGTTCCAGCAAAGCACAAACTATTTATCCATAGGCAACATCACAGGGTTGGAGTTGAGGCTTAACTGTTTATGTTTACCACCCATGAACAGCTTAATGTCTTAATATTAATTATAAATATACAGACTAAAATGGTGAGACTAGACACTCCAGAAAATTATTAATTAATGGGGAAACTTCTTTCTCAGATAAAGTAGGGAATCCTTGTCTTCTTGAATGATTCATCATTGTTTATTAATTGATAAAATAGAACAAAGCATACATGCCATATAAATAAAAAAAATAAAAATAAAAAAAACTAAGATGAACTGCATTTTTGTTTTCTTTTACTGCATTTCTGTCACCTTTCTTCTAGATTAGGAGGGAATGATTCTTTGAACTGATAGCTCATTGACACCATTTGGATTTTAAAAACTCACTGGAAAAACATTTCCCATAAGCACTGTAAAGTTTATTGAAGAGGGCCATTTCAATACCACAATTTAAACTTGAAATAGTAAGAACTATAATTAAAGATGCACTGAAGTTCACTTGACATAGCTAAATTATAATTATTTTATCAGTGAGCTGTGTGGTGACATGAGTGCCATCTGAATCAAAAAAAAATTTCCCAAATCTGTTCCAACTTTCATTGATGTGGAAAATCCCGTGTGACAGCTACAAACAAATTTGAGTCTATGTACCATTTGCTTAATGTTTTTTGGCACATAATGCACTGTATTGAGTTGGTTAGTTCAAATGTGCCTTCCTTTTTCTCTCCGAACAGTATGGCTTTAAGTCACAAACATACATGGAACTGTCAGGATATATGGTATCTAAAATACTCAGATAATTAAATGACAAACAAATATCCACATACTGTTGTGTATTCTATACCCCATGTTAACTGTGACAAATAAAATGAATGAAAACCTACACAGACGGAAAAAAAAAATCCCAACACCAAGAAAGACTTGTGTTAGATAAACGAAATTTGGTAGGCGTGTTTATACATCTGAAAGATGACATCGATTCAAATTTCGCGCTTCGCGCATAAGTGTGGCGCTAGTAGCGCTACTCAGAGCTTGCAAATCAGGTTTGCTTTAAATACGCGCTGTAAAGTTTGTGAACGTTATTTACCGCTGAGATTTGACATAGTGAGTTGATGTTAGCCAAGAATGCCTTTAAGAAGACGAAGAAGCCATTATCAACAGCTCACCGAGTTTGAACGAGGTCGTGTAATAGGGCTACGAGAAGGTGGATTTTCTTTTCGCGATATTGCAGAAAGACTTGGCCGGAATGTATCCACTGTGCATGATTGTTGGGTGCAGTGGTCAAGGGATGGTACTGCCTCAAGAAGACCGGGTTCCGGGAGGCCACGTGGCACTACTGAGAGGGAAGACCGCCGTATTCGGCGTACAGCTGTGGCGCATCGTACTGCGTCTGCGGCAGAAATTCGAGCTGCAGTTGGTACCACAGTGACACAACGAACTGTTAGAAATCGGTTACTTCAAGGACAGCTCCGAGCCAGGCGCCCTGTAGCGTGCATTCCACTGACTACAAGCCATCGCCGTTTGCGACTCCAGTGGTGTCAAGCCAGAGTTCATTGGAGGACGGAGTGGAGATCTGTTGTGTTTTCTGATGAAAGCAGGTTCTGCCTTGGTGCCAGTGATGGCCGAGTGTTGGTCAGAAGGAGGCCAGGGGAACGCCTGCAACCAAACTGTCTGCGGCCTAGACACACTGGACCTACACCTGGAGTCATGGTCTGGGGAGCAATTTCCTATGACAGCAGGAGCACTCTTGTGGTTATACCAAACACACTGACTGCAAATTTGTACGTCAGTCTGGTAATTCAACCTGTAGTGCTGCCATTCATGAACAGCATTCAAGGGGGAGTTTTTCAACAGGATAACGCTCGCCCTCATACCGCTGTTGTCTCGCAACGTGCTCTACAGAGTGTCGACATGTTACCTTGGCCTGCGAGATCACCAGATCTGTCTCCAATTGAACACGTATGGGATATCATTGGACGACAACTCCAGCATCATCCACAGCCAGCACTGACCGTCCCAGTATTGACAGCACAAGTACAACAAGCATGGAACTCCATACCACAAAGTGACATTCGAAACCTGTATGACACAATGCATTCACGTTTGCAGGCTTGCATTCAAAATTCTGGAGGTTACACCGGCTATTAATTTAACAGTATTTCACATTTGAAATGCATTTTCTTGAGCTTAAATTAACCTGTGATCTTGAAAATTTAATCAATTAAATATGTTAACTTGACAAATGCATTGTCCAAATTTCATTACTCTACAATAATTTTTTCTTGGTGTTGGGATTTTTTTTTTCCGTCTGTGTATATAGGTAGGCTCAGACACCCAACCCCCATTTCCAAACAGACCAGCTTAGCATTCTACCCAACCTCTGCCAATCCTTTCACTGAGCCACAGTTTATGGACGCCCCCTAATTAACTTAATTGGGCAGGACAGGACACATGTGGTAAGGATAGATTTTTAAAAAAATCTGAAGAGGATAATAATAGGATATAGGGATGTGCCAAAGAAATGAGGGAAGAGGAAAACAAAAGCTTGATTAGACCATGGCATGAGCATGGTGAGAGAGTAAGGTACTTACTTTATGGGATTCAAAGGAGGGAAACTGAATGTGTTTGTGCTAATTACCTCTTAATACCTACTATAATTGATGTGATAAAGGAGATGGCCTGAGTCATTGCAAGTCAAAAGATAGATGAAAAGAGTGCTGGGAGTGTCCAAGGCACATATTGGTGATGAGTCATGGGTGAATAGAGCCCCCACTGGAAACATCTCTATGTTTTGTAATAAACTAAACGGGGAATGAACTAAAGGGGAAAATTATCCTGAGTGGTGACTTCAACATAAAGTTTGCTGTAGAATGTTACCAGACAGATTATCTTCTAGGGATGCTATGATCATTCAATTTTCGTCAAGCTGTACGTTTTCCAACCAGAGTACAGAAAGGTAGTTGCACGAATATTGATAAAAATTTTATAGAGGAAAATAAATTAGAGCAACATGAAACAACTCCAATGGAAAATGGTTTATGAGAGACAGTTCTCAAATAATTACTTTGTATGCATTAAAAAAAGGAAATAATACAGAGAAAAGATATATAAAACTTAGGTAAAAATATTGAATAATGAACTTCTGAATGAGGACTGGACCATTGTGTTTAAAATTACAATGATAAACAATAAACATAATTATTTTCACCAGAGGTTTTTGAAAATGATGCCTTCTAACAACACTTTTTTCAGTTCATAAAAAAGAGTAAAGAATAATTACTTGCAGGCTTAGAAGAGAACTTTGTATAAAAACTAGGAAGACCACTAATGTGCTCCTGAGGAAAGAAAGCAGTGTATCCTCTCTTGAACATAAACTTGTAACTTTAAGCAAATGAAGGAAAGGGAAATTAACCCACCACATAGGAAAGTTGACAGCTAAATGAGAGGAAACACTTGGGTGGACAAACAAATACACAATATTTCGGCAACTGCCTTCTTCAGTAGAAAATAAATGGGCCCTTAGGCTCCTTATGTGTTGCCAGAGGTATAATGAATTATAGTAACTATTACTAAAGTGCAGGAATTTGTTTGAGCGACAAGTGTCGCCAGCCCAGATGTTGACCTCATGACAAAGGCGATTTCGCCACTTACGGAGTCAAGCAGGAGTCACCTCTTGCAGAATGTGCAATTCGCTTGGTGGTGGGTGCGATGTCCGCCAGGTTATTGCCGCCCCGCTAAGCAGGTCAACTGAGCCTTTGTTTTGAGTAATGTAGCAAGGAGCAGTCAACTGAAACCAGAACTGATCGCACGCACCTCGGCCATCAATTTGCTGACCCAACCAGCTAATCACTCATTGCCTGATCGCTAAGTGCTTTCCTGCAAACTGACATCGGGGTGGACTGTGGCTTTCGGCGATTACTTGCCATGTATTGCAAACTTCTACGGCAATAAACTTGCAGTAGACCATCTATTAGTTCATTCATAATTTCAGTAGGCATATTCCCTCATCTGTTTGCTCACCTCAGGGCGTGGTGTCAGAGATAGCAATTATTCTTAGCAAGCAGGCAGCAGACTAATGGCGGTCCACTGATGGCCACCTCAATCTGCGGGAAGAGGAGTACTCGATATGTCCACAAGTAAGTCCACACCCCATTGGCCACACCATCCTGACAAACCTGTGGCGTGGATCAACCCCCAAAAAGGCCCACCACAGTGTGCACACACAGATCGTCACCCAATGACTAAATTTTTACAATTCTTCAAGAAAGTGATGTACAAAAAGGTGTATTCACATCTACATAATAATGTGCTACTCAGTGAAATAAAGTTTAGTTATGGGCTAGAAGTTTTGACAGAGTTAACAAGTTTTTCTTTTGTAGACAACATATTGGAAACAATGCAAAAAAGATTTAATTACCTAGGAATCTTCTCTGATCTAGATAAGGCCTTTGAGTGTGTTGATTATAAGATTCTTCTAATTAAATTAGAACACTATGGTGTTAATGATAGTATTACTACAAAAATAAGTGATTGCTTATTTCCGTAAATATCACCATGCTTGCCATGTGGCGAACAAATGTTCCATTATTAAAAACATTCCACAAACACTCGAGAATAGTAGTTGGTCACCACTCCAGGTAAACTGGAGAAAATTTACAGATAGGTACCATCAAGTGAAAAGTCAACAAATAAAGTTAATTGACCTTTATTAAACTGCCAATGCAAAATATGTTCAATCACCACTTTGATGTTAAAGTCAACTGCTATCGAACTTCATAAGTCACCAAAGTAAACTGTTGGTCCCTCTCCAGTATTTCATCTTAAATAACTCACTTGTTAATCCTTAAGCCATAATTTATCCTCCTTGATTTACTAGCATGGTTTCCAACACTGCCAACATTTGAAAAATTCTTTGGTCAAATTTCATTTAATTTTTACTCTAACACTCACAAATCACTGTTTTTCTTCAAATACCTTATTGGTTATAACTGCTGCTTACTTTAATTATTTTAAATATATATAATTTTTTTTTACCTTAAATAAAATTGTTTTTACTATGAAGATTATATTTCATATGGATATGTACTATTGATTCTAAAAAAATAAATTTGATTTATACCAAGAGAAAATGCCAATAAAAAATTGTTACAAAGAAGTGGGGTTTCAACATTTGACATAAGCAATAACCATTTGCTGATACTAAGTCTGCTGAGTCCATATGGAAGTTGCTGGTCTTTCACTATCTTGGTTGCTAATCTGCTAAATTATTCCCGCAACAGATAACAGATTCAGGTTAAATTTTAAATAAGAAAAAAGTTCACTGTATAATAAAATTCGTATGTTATTCAAAATTGTTTTCAGTTAACTCTGATAGCAGCATGTTGCCTAGATCAGACATCCAAGCATTTGAATCCTTTTAGTTAGCAGGTTATCGCTACTCACAAATTCACTTACACTCCTGACAATCCTTCACAGTTCCCCGAAATTTGTAAAAGATACTTAATTCATGGTAAAATAAGACCAAAACCTAGTTCTAATATCTGACTGTTCATCTTGAAGTAATTTGTCACCTCTTCAAATCTTCGGATGGCAGTAAATTGCATTTTTGTTAAAAACGACTTTTTATTATGGATAAAATGGACACTTTTTAAGTGCAGCAGTATTTTAAGGAATAAAATACATGAACGTTTTTGTACAATATTCTTTAATAAGTTATCATCAATTTTTTTACACATATATGTACACATAAATATTTATTCATTTACTAGTTGACCCAACAGACGTTGTCCAGTCCAAACTTCAATAAAATTGTTTGTGATCATTTTGAGAATTTGTGAAAAGCTGTAGAAAATGTGTAAACAGAGTAACTGAGAAAAATACAGTTCCGAGTGATCATTGTACTTATTAATGATTGTGTCCATGATTATTTAACTTGAGGAGGAGTGCATTCAGAAGTATGCCAATGGGAAATTTTACATGAGAGATGAATTCTATTGGCAGCACACCACTGAGACATTTGAAATGTTTGCCTGGAATATGATCAACTTAGAACCATGTGGTTTTGTTGCAGAATTTAAGTCACAATTAAATTAAGTTAAAATTTTATGTTAACTCATTATTTATTTTCTTCCATGAAATATAAAATCTCAATGAATCTCAAGGTGTTCTAATTATTTTTCGATTATGCACCTCCTAACTGGTTTTGATTGTTTCATAGATCTGGCATTGTTCAATCTAATGCCTCCAAAGAACTTTTATGTGCCGTTGTACATTAATCTTAAATGATCAATTTGCAATGCTGCAGAACTTTGGCAATCGCACAGATCTTCGAAATGTTGCATATTAGAGTTTCAATGATTTGCATATTCAATGGCAACTTGAATGCTGAATGAGCTGTTTGACTTCCTTCCAGCAATGTAATTGCAATCTGATGAAGCAAGTGCAAGTGCAATTTCATTCTGCAAGTGAATCATTGCCAAATCAATGAGATCAAAAAGTTTTTCCACTTCCACTCGGAGTGTCCAAGAAGAAATTCCCTCTAGTTCCATCGTGCAGATCTTTCATTTTTGTTGCTGATTCAGAAGTGGAACATTCTTTCAAACTGATTCTCTCAATGCATCATAATCATATTGTTTTTCATGTTTCAACTCTTAATTAAAAGTGCTGTTCATAGGATGATTGGGCGCTGTCATGTCTATTTGAAGTAATACCTTATTTGATATCTTTTAGAACATGTCCTCAATTAATATCAATGGAATAAAAATGCAATAACTATATTTGTAGGACATATCTCAAAACAACACAAAAACAAAAGCAAAGGTAATTTTAATTTATGATAGAATGCATTTTTTACAGATTTTTCTCCAAATATTGCATTTTTTTCCCCAACAGAAAGCATTTAATTGAATTATTTTCATCCCAGGAGCATAAGAAACAAAATTACACATATCCATCATTTGACTCATGAATGGTCTTGAGTTTTTACAAAAATCCAATAGAAAAAGCACTTTCTGTTTCTTCCAAATTTTCCAATTTTTGCGGTAACTTTTCTGAGTTTTCTTTCCCTAAAAATCTTATTCAGATTATTCCAAGCATTTTATTTTAAACAAAAAAAATTGAAAAAAATTGAAAAATTCACTTTCAGCTTTTCCTCAATTTTCGGGACAACTTTTTCAGTTTTTTTCCCTTTCTAAAAACCTTGTTCGTTGATCATAAAAAAAAAAGCTGAATCAGTCCAAACAAAAAAGCATTTTCAAATTTTTCTGTCAACTTTTCCAGTTTCCCTTTCTTTAAAATCATATTCAGACTATTATAAACATTTTTTTAAAATAACTTATAGAAAAGTTCTTTCATTTTTTCCTGAACTTTCCAGGCAACTTTAGAATTTTTCTTCATCTGAAAACCTTATTCGGATGACCATGAACATTTTTAAAAAATTGGCCAAATCAGTCCATAGAAAAAAATACTTACAATTTTTTTATATTTTCAAATTTTCTGAACAACTTTCCTAATTTTTTTCTCTAAAGTCTTTTTTACAGATTATTATAAACATTTTATATATATATATAAAATAGGCACATTGGTCCATTGAAAAAAGTACATTCAGTTTTTCTCCACACAAAAAAGTATTTTCAATTATTACCAAATTTTCCGGGCAACATTTTCAAATTTTCTTTCTCTAAAAACTTTATTTTGACTATTGCAAATATTTTTAATAAAATAATTAGGCAAATCGGTTCTTAGAAAAAAGTACTTTCAGTTTTTCCTGAATTTACCAATTTTCTGTGTAGCTTTTTCATTTTTCTCTCTGAATACGTTATTCAGACAATTATGAATATGTTTAAAAAGTCAGCAATGTGTTCAGTTTTTTCTACATTTTCAAATTTTCTAGGCAACTTTTCTTTCTTGAATACCTTATCTGGACTAATATAAACTTTTAAAAAATAGCCAAATTGGTCCATAGAAAAAAGAACTTTCAGTATTTCCTGAATTTTCCAATTTTCCGGGCAACTTTCCAATTCAATTTTTTTTTTCTCTAAAACCTTATTCTGTTCATTAAAAAAAAAAAAAATCGCAAAATTGGTGCAGCCATTCTCAAGTGATGTGATTACCAACGAGCAGCAATTCATTTTTATTTGTATAGATGTTATATAAGTAGTTTGAGTAGAAACAAAAATTTCTACCATTTTTTATTTCAATATGTAAAAACCTGTAAATTTTAGAAACTGGAATCAAATGTTAGAAATTTTGACAATATTTTCAATATATAATTTCATTTTTCAAATTTTTATACAATATTTTTCAATTGGAGCAGGAAATCCTTGATGTTTTTTAGTATGAATAAACTGAGAATGGAGAGTCAGGGGGAAACGGTTCTCTTTTCTAGATTTAAATCCAACCCATTTCCACTCTTAAATTCACAGAATAAGTTGAATTTGGGGAGAGGGGGGTATGTCACATATTCATGATGTTGCCAAACCATTGAGAAGATGCTGATCACAAACCAGTGATATGGTAAATAACTTCTATAACCATTTTCTTAACAATAAAATTTTTGGAACTTGAAAGCAAACAAAAACTTAAGGGAACAAGTTTTTAGAAAGTTGAAAGTTTAATCTGACCTCTTCCACCATATTAATTTTCTACAAGTAAAGCATAAAACTATGAATATGTGGATGTTTCATATGCATAGGCAGAAAAATATATTTAAAGAGATATTGCAAATTTTGTACCGATTGCACCATGTGGAGTGGTAATAAGGAGAAACTTGTTTATCTCAGAAATATTGCTCAGTTTTAAAGATAACTTAAATTTTGTTTATGACAACCAATTGTTCAGAAAAAGCCACATATTATAAGTAAAAATAAACCTCGTAGTCGGAATAGAAATAGGTTTTTAGAGAAATAAAATGGTAAGTTTTGGAAAAAGTTAGGCCTTAGCTGTACAGTTGAAAGTATATTCAGATAAAGTAGGAAAATTCACAGATTAAGAATATTATATTAGTTTTTCGGTTAATCCAGAGTTTAATGGGATAAAGTGGAATTGAAACGTTTAAAATTGTAACTTGCTGGTCGCATGATATCAGGAGTCAAAAGACATAATAATAATAATATTTAATTAAATTTCAATGGAGCACACGCTCCCGTGGCAATTCCCTAAACACCCATCTTCCCCCTTAATAATGAATAGCAATAGTCCCAGTATGATACCCTCTGGCACTCCATTTTTACTCCAACTTCTTTTGATACTACATTTGCCCTCTACAAATTTTAACTTCAAAATCTTTTTACATTTTTGGCAAATTATCATAATTTCTCTAACTTTATCCAATCCCTAACACCATTTCCTAAAAAAGAGAATCTTGCTACACCCTTGTGCTTGAAATCGAGTGCCAGTTTGTGGTCACGGTCATCTTTTCCCTTCCATGCATTACTTTTAATTATTTCACCAATATCTTTCCATGCCTCCTCACCAATATATGTACGACTTGTACACACCAATTACCCTCTTCACCCTCCTCCTGTCTTCCAATGAATCCCATTCCAGCTCTTTTATCATATCTGTTACTGATTGCACCCTGCGATAATTTCCAGAAATGTATTTAGCAGCCCTTCTGTGCCCTTTCTCCAACTCAAACTTTGTGGGTCCCATACTACTGTACCATATTCAAGCAATGATCTGACCAAAGTTTTGTAACTCAATTCCTATACTTCTCTTGTATATCCCCTCATCACTCTCTCCAACAAGTGCAGAATTTTGATATCTTTCCTGCTACTTTACCAAAGTGTCGTGCCCAGTTAAGCTTGTTATCACATGTAATGCCAAGATATTTACTTTTTAAGTCTTCAACAAGCAATTATTTCCCCACGTCATAATCATCATCAACCTTTAGTTTTTTATTTGTGTATCTAATAAGCTGACTCTTCTTTGCATTTATCGTCATCCCATGTTTACCAACCCCACTAAATATCCTGTCCAGATCACCCTGCAACTGTTTACAATCCTCTACCATTTTGATCCTTTTATCATCTGCAAACAATCCAATTTCTGATAGTAAACAATCAACAACATTATTCATTAGAATAATGAATAGCAATAGTCCAAATATGATACACTGTGGCACTCCTATTTTTACTTCCACTTCTTTTGATAATGAATTTCCCTCCCTAACTTTCTATTTTATACCCTTCAAAAATTCTTCTACGCAGCAAATCACTTTCTCACTCACTCAATTAGTTTTTACCTTATTTACTACCATTTTATGGTTCACTCTGTCAAAATTCTTTGAAAGATCTAGTGCTACACTATGAGTTTGACCTCCCGTGGCCATTTTATCTGAAATATCTTGCATATATCCCAACAACTCAGATTCACATAATATCCTTGCCTAAACCCATGTTGCTTACTTGAAAACCACTTATGTTCCTCACATATATTTCTGATGTGGTTGCTTATCAATCTCTCCATTAATTCATCCACCACTGATGTCAAGCTAATTGGTCCATAATATTCAATTCTATTTCTCACCCCTCCTACCGGCACTACTATTGCACTTTTCAAATCCTCTGGTAAGCAGGAAGTATCCAGACTCAATTTAAATAATATATCAAGATCACATCCGGCAATCTTTAACACGTATGTATTAATATTATCTACACCAACCCCTTTATGTTTTTTCAGCTATCTTATTTCATTTGTGATTTCCTCAGAATGAATTTCAAATTCTTTGGTATCTTCGTTTCTAATTGTGTTTTTAAGCTTGTTCTCTGAATTAGACCCTCCCGTTTCTGATTGGAATAAGTTACCAAGGGAAATGATGAATAATTTACCAAAAATGTTGAAAGAATTTAAAGCTAAAATTTGTAGTGGGCAAATGTAGGTGGGTGCAGGAAAGGGGGAACATGGGTGAGTAGAGAAATTGCCACCAGAGTGTGCGCCCCATCGCAATTGAATTAAATATTAAATTAAGTAGCAGTGACCCTTTTTTTTCTTTTGGACACAATTTAAGATAATTTTCTTGTTGTCAATATATTCGAGAATTTCTCACTTGTGATAGCGTCATTAACACTTCCCATTAATAAATAAAGGATGCAAAAGAAAGAAGGGAACTACTCATGCTTATATTCTATTGGAAACCACAAACTTGAACATGGGATCAGTTCCAGAAATTATTTCAGTGTAACTGCAACCGACTTTGAAAATCTTTTGAGAATGGTCAGGTATCAGATTTCTAAACAAGAGGCAATCTGTTTCTCCTGATCTCAAGCATGTTGCCACACTCCAATTTTTTGTAAATAAAAATTGCTATAAAAGTCTAATGTATACTCAAAGACGAAATTAACTGAAAACTTACACCAGGAGAGGTTAAAAAATATAACAACACAGGATTTTGTCATTTGCCACTCCATCAAAGTGATTATGATTATGAAATGAAGTCTTCACGGGTGTACGCCGGATAGTGTTTTGAAAACACGATATTTCGACGACTAACAGGTGTCGGGACGTTGGCACAGCCACTTTCTCCTGTAGTCGCCATGGAGTATTTCCAAGAAAAAGCTCTGGAAAGTGCGGTTCTCAAACTGACATGTTTTTTCCGCTATGTCGATGACACGTTTGTCGTGTGACCCCATGGCATCAAGGCTTTAAATGAGTTCTTCTAACATCTCAATGGAATTCATTCCAGCATTAAGTTCACAATTGAACTGGAAAAGGACGGCCGCCTACCTTTCCTCGACATTCTAATTGAAAGAAAGCGGACGGAACGCTAAGGCATAGCGTATACAGAAAAGCAACCTACACGGACCAATATTTGGGTGCCACAAGTTTACACCATCCTGTGCAACGTGAAACTGTTCTAAATACGCTTGTACATAAGGCTAGGACGATTTCTGACAAAGAAAGCCTACCATAGGAACTGTAACATCTAAGAACTGTCTTCAGGCGGAATGGTTACACCGAGAGGCAGATAAGAAGAGCAATTGATCGCAACCCGGAGAAAAATCCAGTCCAACAGGAATAAACACCTGAGGCCACCGATTTTCTGCCTTTCGCCGGTAACTCCTCGGGGAAAATTGGCAGAATTCTCGCACGGCATGGAATAAAATGTTTTTACCGATCACCTGCTAAAATTCGGGACTACCTCCGCTCAGTTAAGAATGATGTTGGCCTCAGAGTTCCTGGAATTTACAGCATCCCGTGCGAGTGTGGAAAGTACTAAATCGGTCAAACCATCCGCACTGTACAAAACTGGTGTGAAGAACACAAACGCCATCTTCGCCTGGGACAGTATAGGAAGTCAGCGATCGCCGAGCATGTGTACAACAATGGCCACTGGATTGACTTCAACAACGTTACGATATTGGCTAGGACCTCATACTTTTGGGATTCCATAATCATGGTAGCGATTGAAATTCGATTGGCTGATACCTACAACAGAGATAGTGGGCTATGTCTTAGCGAGGCATGGAGACCAGCCTTGGCAACTCTACGCAGAGAGCGTGGCACGCATGTTCAGCAACCGCCATAAACGGTCCATTACTAACTTCCTCGGCCCGCTACGAACACCTGTAGCCCCGTTTACTCACTGACCGGGCGTGGGCGTCGGAGAGAGCCGTTGGCCTATATAAGGAGGTGCGGCACCGTTCACCGTTCACCGTGGACCTCTCAAAAATCAATGACAACCTGGAGGATGCTGACAGCCAAAACGATCCTGGCAACCATGAAGACTGGCAGACTTTGTCGGAAGTTCAAGAAGGCATGCCGACAACTACGCCGCTAAAACCTCCAGACAAGAAGAAGACAGAAGACATCGAAACGACAACGAAGAAAGCGGCGACGCCTATCTTGGATCGGGCAAGTGGGAAAAAATACAGCATCGGAAGAGGACCCCACCGCCGCACAAGATGGCCGAAAATGGGTAGCCATATATGTCAGGACAGATGATATGACTGCAGCCATCGAGATGCTACAAGACGGCGGCAACCTCTATCAACATAGACTGCCAGAAAAGGCAAAGCCCCAGGCCACCAAAGTACTGAAGAAGAAGACAGCAGCCAATGACTACCAATGTTACCGCAGCTAAGCCTGAGGCCACCGAGCAGCCGACTGCGCTGCTGAGGACCGCTGTGTTCGCTGCGGGGGTAAACACAGCGTAAAGAGTTGCGGACACCCAAGAGATGCGACACCGACCTGCGCGAACTGCTCAGGTCCCCACGCAGCGTGCAGCTCATGGTGTCCAACAAGACGCAGCCATCAGGAAGAGAGAAGAAAGCAATGCCCTGAAACAGGCAAGAAGAAGTCTGCGGAAAACAAAAAATCTCACGCTGAATCAGTGGAAGCAAGCGACAGGAGTCGACAGATGGAGGGAGAGAGGAGATCTTGCCCCAACCGGGAAAACAATCACACGATACCCAGCCGGACCACACTAAGAGACCAGCGCAGACACTGCCTACAGACAGACCAAGCAGGAAGAGCGCCACCGAGCCGGAACCACCAAGGATATTGGAGAGTCGACAAGGAATACAACAAATCGATGTACTCCAGATGCCACTATCACCAAATGCAAGATAGGGCTGGTAACAAGAACCAACTAGCCCTAACCAAGATACTGGAACTAATCACGAAACTAATAACCACCTTAATCCCCTAAAAAGGAACAAGAACAAACACTAAGGGCTAAACGTCTACAGGACCAAAAATAAATTTAAAAAAATACATAATACGCCGATCAAAAAGTAAGGTGAAATTGTTTATAAAATGTAAATTCTTTATTTATTCTTCCAAATCAATTTCATCCCCTTCATAGTAATTCCCGTCCAATAAAACGCACTTTTTCCAACGCTTATTCCAATCTTCGAAACAGTCTGAATAGACTTTTTCCTGTATAGCCTTCAAGACCTTCTTCGATTCGGTTTTTATCTCTTCAATCGTATTAAAACGGCGTCCCCGCATTGGCCTTTTGAGTTTGCTGAATAGCCAGAAGTCGCACGGTGCCAAATACGGTGGTTGCGGAACGATATGAGTCGAGTTTTTGGCAAAAAAAGTCGCGAAGAATCAATGCAGTATGACATGGTGCATTATCGTGATGAAAGAACGAAGAGTTGTTCGCCCGTAATTCCGGCCGTTTCAGAAAAATTGCTTCACGCAAACGACACATAACGCTCAAATAATATTCTTTGTTGACAGTTTGGCCCGGCGGAAGAAATTCATAGTGCATCACACCACGATAATCAAAGAAAACTGTCAACATGACCTTGATTTTCGATCGACTTTGCCGTGGTCTTTTCGGTCTTACTTCACCTTTTGCACGATATTCGCTGGATTGGTCGGTGGTTTCAGGGTCGTATGGGTAAATCCAAGTCTCGTCTCCAGTAATGATGCATTTCAAGTGGTCCTGATAGTCAGATAGCAAAGTTTCACACACATTAACGCGATGCTTTTTTTCCAAAAAATTGAGCGATTTTGGCACCAATCGAGACTTGACACGTTTGAGACACAAAACATTCTTCAAAATGGTTTGGGCTGAGCCAAATTATATTCCAACACTGTCAGCGGGTTCTCTAATTGTCAATCGACGATTTTCAAGAACAAAATCTCTGATTCTTTGGACGTGGCCCTCGTCGGTAGACGTTGATGGTCGTTCAGAGCGCGGTTCGTCTTCAACACGTTCTCGGCCCCCTAAGTGTGCTGAGATTATGATATTAGGTATTATTCTAAAGTATATAATATTCAGTGCAGTAAATCAAATGTACGAACAATTTACCTAAATTTACTTTACTCAAAGAACAATTTACATGAACTTTACAAAGTACTAACGTCTAACGAAGTCATTCATGCGATGCTTCATGCTAGTGCTCAGTTGTATCAGTTGTTTTAGATAAATTTTAAGAATAAAAAAAGAAAATCGTTAATCAGAAACGCGGATGATTTGGGAAATTACAACAGGTGCATGTGCTCTATCGCAATTAAAAAACATATCTCGAATGTGAAAGAAAGAATGAAGTTTGAACATTGTTCGTCGTATACATACGCACGTGTATTTGTGGGAATTTTGATTTGAATTCGTTTCATTACAAATAAAAATGTTTGTGTACAAACACATTGTCGAATATTATTTTAATGTAACTAATATTATTTACTGTTAAGTTTTGATATTTTTAACGAGGTATCTATTTTAGTTTTTATTTTGTTTAACATTAAAACTTACAGTGCATTATCTATTAATATAATAAGCAAACTGTCACGTATGACGTCAGTTTTCACGGCATATATGACGTCGCGCAATGACATCACGCTTTACGCCATTATTCTTGGTAATTGACGTTTTTTAATAACATTTCCAAGCATCCGCGAATAAATTAACTGACAGAACACTGAAATAAAAGTTTGTATTGCGTTAAAATCGACATATCAATCATTACATGCTTATATTGTTTGTCCATAGATGTGTAAGATAAAAGTTTTGTATTTCGAGCATCAATGTAGCGAATGTTTTGGTTAGATTGTTACTTAGCATGGTTCAGAATTACAAATGGCATTTGACGTTACGGCAGAGGGCAGGAATAATTTAGTTTTTTTTTTCGAAATAATGTAAACTGTGTCCTATTATTGAAATTACTCATTCGTTTGAACAGAAATAGTTGCACACTGATCCCGATATATGCATCCTACACTGCACTTAAAACAAATATTACGTGGCATGATGTAAGTTTATAAGATTTATTTTAATTTCCTTTGCTTTCACTGTGTAATATTACTGCACCTATTATTTCAGCAATTGTGTCAGCCATTCAAACCTTTTAATATCGGTCTGAATCACAGATAACAAAAAAGAAATGTGCAAAAACCCTTGAAGATTTTTGATCAAATTTATATCACAATGCATTATTGCCACTAAAACGCGATATAGTTCATGTATTAATATGCGCAAGATTGAAGTATTGTTCTTCTGGCGACAATTTTTTCGTAGTACGTGGTTAGGTTGAAATGCAACCTGGACCCGAATGGAAACTGAAACCTTTTGTTACAGCGCAAGGCACGAGGAATTACACTAAGACGTGAATTTCCAGAACACAGAAATAAAAGTATATATTGCCTTTAAATTGGCATATTAATTCTGGGTTTTCATTTTTTTTTTACTGAAATCATTGGGGCCTACATGGTTCGAATGAAAGAAGTTCCACATTGATAGCGATATATGTGGCCTAAACCACAATTAAATATTACGTGGCATAGCATAAGTTGTTATGGTTTATTTTTAGCATCCTTCGTTTTAACTGGGGTCATTTCTGTCTGTATATTCAGTAAATCATTAGAAGAGCGAAAAGTACCTTCAGACTATAAAATCGCGCAAGTAACTGCAATTTTCAAGAAAGGTGTTCGAAGTGATCCTGGAAACTATCGTCCCATATCTATAACATCTGTTTGTAGTAGGTATAGGTCTAATGTTATGTTTCGTATTTTATTTTTTGTTTATTTTACATGTGTATTATAATTTTCTATCACTTTCTTTGCATCCCGCTTGTAAAGCTTCCTGTTACCAATTAACCTAATTGTTTAAAAATATTTTGTGAAATTATTCCAAATCTTAATGATTTCTAATGTAACCTAGAAACCTGTGTAAGTCAAATATTGAAATTTCTTTGTTGTCATTATCGTTTTTACCTTCTGCAACCCAATTCAGATATCGTTGATCAAAAGGTTATTAATGCAGCACGTGGCTAGTATTACTTTATTTATCTTATTAGGTAGCACCGACATTCTTCTTTCATAGATTCGAAACCTTCTACCTATAATACCAAAGCAGTTATCGATCACCCTCCATAGTTGATTGAGTCTGTAATTGAAAGTTTGTTTCTCCTCATTTCATTTTATCTGACATTCTGGAATAAACCTCATCTCGAAAGGGAAAAAGCTTTATCCACTACTATTACATGCTGCATTTTATCTCAGTTGTCAACGTGCAAATGCAGTTTTCCTGCAGACATTGCCCCATATAAATTGTTGTGGCTAAATGTTTTGCCATCTTAATCCTCCGACGACCAAAATACCAAAACGGTATTCAGCAACTGGAAGGGCTAATAAAACCATGAAAAACATTCATTTTTCTGCATTAAAAATAAAGAGAACCGCAATTCGGTAGTACTGTTATAACATGTTTGCCATCTAATGTGCCTAAGAAATGCGGAAAATTCCTTTTCAAAATAAAACCCATTGCCCTTTCTGCTTAATTTTCTTCTTCTTCAATGAATATATAAAAATAAGAGCCCTTTGTCTGATGTGTCCATTTGCAGTGCAGAAGCGGCTGAATAATCATCGAGAACCGAAGGCGTTGATAATAAAAGAAATGCGACTCGCTGCATTCAGATGTGAGTTGCACCATTTTCGTTCAATGCGAAGCGACGCGATGCGATGCGGCCCGCTGTAGTGTGCGCGTACCTTAACGATTCGAAAGTAACGAGTACTGATTGGTTTAGTAACGAATACATACGGGTATAGAATTCTCGTTACTTTTACAGCTCTAATCGGAGAGGCAGTTGAGGTATAATTCTTTGTTGCATTCCACTGCCGCAGATTCTCCTGCGACGCAGAACTGCGACACGACAATCAGTCGCGGCAAAGAATCCCTGTGCCCCTTCACAGACAATAGTAGAGAAATCTTTTAATTTAAAAAATTGGCTGTACCCGGCTACGAGTTCTGTGGCTCAGTCAGGTTAAATGGAAAAGAAAGAAAAGAGAAATCATTCTAAGGGGCGCACATTAATTACGTGAGGTGAAATAGGGGGAGGGGGTCGCGAAATCTCACGAAACCTCACCAAGGGAGAAGGGGGGCGGGGGGGGGGTCAACGGAAATCTCACGTGAGGTTTTGAAATTCTTGTAGAATGGTAGAGCTAAACAAAAAAAATGACGCGAAAGTCGATTTTAGCGGGTAAAAACCGACATTAGGGATTGGGGAGGGGGGTCTAACCGTCCTTGGGAGCATGAAACCTAATAAAAAAAGGTCTCAAAAAGTTTCTAGATTCGTAGGGTGGGGGGGGGGTCTCCGTCAAATTCTCACGTCATTTTACAGGGGGGATCCGATAAAATCTCACGAAGTCTCGCCTGATGGGGTGGGAGGGGGGTCCGGAATTCCGGAAAACACCTCACGTAATTAATGGACGCCCTCTAATATGTTTAATTTCACTTTGTTTGTTGGTATGCAATATTTTTTGTTGTTCTACTGTCTGTGCATATGTAGAGATCGTCTCATTTGTCGACTCTAGAACACGCAACGTATAATTAGGTAGTTAATTTAATTTCAATTGTGGTGGAGCACACGTTGGCGTGCTACACCCGCACTTTCTCAGGGCTTCCCCCCCCCCCCCCCCACCTACCTCCACTTGCCCTTTACGAATTGAAACATTAAATTCCTCCTTCAGCGTTTTTGGAAAACTGTCCATTATTTGCATTGGTAATTTATTCTTGACTCCCTTACCTTTCCGTCTGAATTCAAATGACAGCTTATGATTATGGTCATATCTTCCCCTCTATGTAGAACTCCTAATCCTCCTGCTAATATCCATCCATGCATTATTGCCATTATAAGCCTTGAACAAACCAAACACACTTTTCACCTGACCTCTGTCTTCCAATTAGGGTTGTAACGTGGGTCACCTTTGCGGAAGCGGATGTTCCGTGTTTGACATCCGTGGATGCGGAGGTTGGAAAAAATTAATAATTATTTAGATTTTAACATTTTATAAAAAATAAATTTAAAATCAAAATTTATTTTATGCCAAATTTTACCTTTTTTCATAAGTAAAGTTTATTTCCATATAATACTGTCATTTTTATTTATTTTTTGCCTCATCTTTTAACAACAAAAGACGTGGGGTGATTTCACAAGTGAATTAAATTATTTGCATGACTACGCATGCGTCTAAAAAACCAATCTTTGTCTTTTTTTTGTGTTATACGCCTTGTCGACGTCGAGGTCATTAGAAGCGGGAAACATGGGCGTATCCAGCGAGGGGCAGGGGGGCCCCCTGGAAGAAAAATCCAGTTGACTTCAGTACGCTTCGACAAGTGAAGAACTGGTTCAGGAGCACTTTGGGAGAGGAAAGATTGACTGGATTATGTCTGATGAGTGCGCATCGCAATTTCGTGAAAGAACACCGTGAGATATTGACAAACAAAGTTTTTGGAAAGTTTTCTTGGAATTCGAGGTGATTAATGTTTACATAAAAAGCCTATAACTGATTTACGATCCTAATTAACTGCGTAGTACGTCCTTAGATTAAGTGGTTCGATTATTATATTAATCAATAGTAAAAAATAGCTTGTAAGAAATCGTCATGTTTCAGTACCCCACTCCACTTCCTTGAAAGGAGTTGCCCCACACCCCTAGTTCAAATCTTGTCCCCCTCTAGTTCTGATCCTGGATACGCCCTGGGCGGGAAATGATGAGGGCTAGGAATGGGAATGAATTCGGCCATGACCTTTTAAAGGAAGCATTCGCCTGGAGTGATTTGGGGATCCATGAAAAATCCAAATCTAGATGCTCGCTCGGAGATTCAAACCGCGTCCTACCGAATACGAGGCCAGAGCGTTACCGCTCACCCACCACACTCGTTTCCGTGCTCGCCACCCGCCTTCCCATTGATCTAAGTGGCGCATTCACAGTACAACTTGTGGTACTTACGATGATTCCATTTTCCGATAAAGAACTCTTGATGGGCCGTGAAAGGGGTTACAAGACTACATGTAGTAGCCTACGTGTCAGATGTTGCTTGACTCCCAGACAACCAAAACGGGCCCTTGCTGTCCAACAAGCTACGGACATTGGAGGAAATATCCTATGAGTGTTCGATAAGGACACTGGTGTGCCTCGAGAAAGTATGAGTGGAATGGATTGCTTTGCACATCTTGTTGGGCCCCTCCTATTAGCGTGAATGGGTGAGCGCATCGTATGGTAATTTTTAATTTTTTTAACTGCTTTACGTCTCTCAACAGCGAGGTCTTTAGAGACGGGAAAGGATGGGGGGCAGGGATGGTGGCAAGGAATAGGAAGGAATTCGGCCATGGCCTTTTGAAGGAAGCATCCCGGCATTTGCCTGGAGTGATTTGGGAAACCATGGAAAACCCAAATCTGGATGCCCGGACGGGGATTCGAACCGCCGTCCTCCCGAATGCGAGGCGAGAACGCTACGGTAATTTTAGCGGGTATCCTATAAGTTGTACCGTGAATAGGCCGCTTTACTTTACATGCAAGTTCAAACTTATGAATTAGTCGCTTACATAATAACACACTTCAGTTCATTGTTAATTTTATTGCAAGATCGTCAGAAAGAAACAACTGCTGCTGCTCAACGTCTCTCTAACGTCTAGGTCTTTAGAGAAAGAAACAACCACTATGCTGTTGGGCAGAATCTCGGAAAGAGAGAAAAGAATAATATAAATTGCAATGTAAACAAAACATCCACCATACATCCGCATTAAAAATTGCGGATGCGAAAGCGGATGTAGGATTTCACGAGAAAGTTCCGCACTTGCGGATGCGGATATCCCTACTTCCAAGTTAAGCTCCTTCAGCACGGTAATTTTCGCAAACAAATCTTGTGTACACCTTCCAACTCCTGTCTTTGATACCCATAATGTGAGTCCCACACCAATCCATCAGATTCAAGCAGTGAAATGGCATATTCGTTGGAATCATAGGAATGCGAGGAATGAGGATATTTCACCTTTGAGAGGTTTTCTCAAGATTTTTGAATGTATCGTTGTGTCAAAATTTCAAAACAATCATCGAATAATATTGTTAAGTTCGTAGCCGTCTTTTTTTCTTGATGGCAAGAATAGCTTAATAATAATAAATGCTAAAGAAATAATTGATGTAGCTATATAAAAACGCACGAATTCGAATGCAACATTGTGTTTAAAAAATTTCAAAGCTTGTGAGTTTTGAGATTAGAGGACCGATTTTTATTTATATAGATGATAATAATTCCTTTCGAACGATCTCTGGAATTCTAAAAGTGACAAAGAAGAGGACATTTTAAATTGAATATTTTTTGTTGAATTAACGTAAATAGTATTTGTTAATTCAGAGCATTATGAAAATACATCAGTTGAAGACTACAGTATTAAAATAAAAGTTGACGAGTGGAGAAATATTTATTCCAAAACAACAACATAAAATGAAAAGAGGCGGATGAAAAGATTGATGGAGTGTATAAGGCATACAGTAATGCTTGTAGGATTTTAGAAGAATACAAACTTGACATACATGATCAGGCCCGGCGCTATCTGTTTGAACGCCCTTGTGCAATACTATACTGACCATGCCGCTCCTTCAAACATCATTTAATTTAATTTAATTTAATTGCAATGGATCACAGGCTCCGGTGGCAATTTCCCTACACCTCCATCTTCCCCATATCCTGCAGTCACCTACATTTGCCCTCTACAAATTTTATCTTTAAATTCTTTCAACGTTTTCGGTGAATTATTCATCATTTCTCTTGGCAACTCATTCCAATCCCTGACACCCGTACCTAAAAAAGAGAATCTTCCCACACCCTTGTGCCTGAAATCGAGTGTCAGCTTGTGGTAATGGTCATCTTTTCCCTTCCATGCACTACTTTCCATACCTTCTCCAATATCTTTCCATGCCTCATCGCCAGTATACGCCCTGTACACTCCCATGACTCTCCTCATCATCCTCCTGTCTTGCAATGAATCCCATTTCAGCTCCTTTATCATATCCGTCACTGATTGCATTCTGCGATAATTTCCAGAAACAAATCTAGCAGCCCTTTTTTGCACCCTCTCCAACTCCTGTATTTGATACGTAAAATGAGGGTCCCATACTACACTACCACATTTGAGCAATGGTCTGACCAAAGTTTTGTAACCCAACTCCCTCACTTCTCCCCTTGTTGCCACTCCGACTGTCGCTGCCTGACGCAGCAGATGAGCTAAAAAGAAAGATCGCCATAACATTAATTTGCCGCCCCCTATCAAATTTATTTCGCGGCGTCGATAGATGGCAACTATCGGGGCGGCAACGGTTGATCCCTCGATTTGCCGCCCTCCTGGACGTGCCGCCCGCATGCGGTGCACGCCTTGCACGCCAGCTTACGGCGGACCTGTTCATGATTTGCAATATTCTGATAGAACCCATAACCATATGGTGAGGATAGTGAAATCTTTGACTGCTCAGAGGGAGCACACTCATCACTGGTTACATTCTAATTCATGTCTTTACCTTAGGTAACTGATGGGTCTACTTTTCAAATCCTTTTAAGTTTTCGATCCATATTAAAGCAGTTCCATTTTCACTCTTCATATTTGGAATATGAGATAGGAAAGTAGTGGTATCTATATGATCTTGATTTTTCATAAGCTGAATTATTTTCAGATATGATTTTAAAATAAATATTAATCCACAGTTAATGGTTTTTGGTGTTCCAGGTTTCATTTCACAGAAGTTATGCACATGTCATATCATAAATTATAAAAGTTTCAAGATAGAGTTTTCGAGAAATAAAGCTTCAGTGTACAAAGCATCAAGATCAATTGTTTCTCTTACATGTACCTAGAATACTCTGTTACTGAAAATCAATTTTTCTTTTATATTCTGCCACTGAATGGGGAAGAAAGTTGTATGCTATCAAATTTTAGTAATGATATATAAGGAGATAATCACTTACAAGAAATTATTACCAGAAGGCTCAAGTTCCTAAGAATAAAGGGATTCAATTCAAATGGCATTAGAAGATTCATCAGATACCATTTTTCTGAATGTTCACAATTTTGTCACCTATAGGGAAAATTGATTACTGTCTCTTTCTGCATATTAAATTCTTTTTAATATTTCATGAGTTTTGAAAGAGAAAAATATTTTGCATTGGTTTATGATTAGATAGTAATAAAGAGATACACAGATATTTTCCCTGGTGACTGCAAGACAGACTTATCTATCTAGATACAATGTATTTACATTATTAAACTTTGTGAAGTGAAAGAAAACAACTATACTATTGGAAAACTACAGTCAAATATATATTTTCAAAAACCAAATGTTATGGTTGCTTGTTCTGGCTGAATGGAACAATCTATTTGTAGTAGTGTTATGTCAACAGTTGGTTATTAAGAAAACTAGTAGTGAAACAAAAAATTCATTTTGAGTGATTGTGAGTCCAAATACTGAAGTATCTCACATATTATGTAACTTTCTGAATATCATATAAGCAGTTCTCAAGGCAATAATCCATTTACTGCATTTAACTATCATTTATGTTAATTGTTTCACATAAAATTAACTGTTTACATTTTAATCAAAATTTATTTCAATATTCTTTGACATTCTTAGGAAAATGTTCTAATGCAATAGTTTAATTGGTGTGATTTTTTTTTCCTACCCGAATTTGAAATTTAGACATCAGTGGGATAACTGATATGAAATAAGACATGAAGCAGTCAAATGAAATAAAAAGAGAATTGTTGATTAAATCAAAGAGTAATTTAAATTAATTGTGACAGAGTGCATATTCTGAAGGTAATTATCCTAGACATCCATATTTCTCCTTTCTAGTACTTATCTAATTTTGCCTTCCACAAATTTTAAATTCTTTCATCGCTTTTGGTAAATTATTCATCACTTCCCTTGGTAATTTATTCCAATCCCTGACTCCCTTACCTATGAAGGAAAATTTTCCCAAACCATTATGCCTGAAATCAAGTTCCAGCTTGTGGTCATAATAAAATATGTAAGTTGCAAAGATAAAATACTGGAAATAACATTAGACACACATAATTCATTAAATATAAAAATTGAGAGTGGCAGTGTGAACTAACTGAACCAAACATAAGTTAATAAAATGTAGTTTTACCATTTCTGGAATAAAAAAAAAAAATCCAGTTCGCTTCTGAATGAATGGTGTTTTATTTAGTTATTGATACACAATGATGGAAGAATCAAAGGGACAGATGATACTAAACATCTTCAAATACTTACACTTCTCCTTAGTGTTATCTCTTTAGTATTTATCAGTGGAGGTTTACAATATAGAAAACATTTATGGATTCATTTTTTTAAATTTCATCCCTAATTATGATATATTAAAATATTTATATGCTCATAACATCTGTTAACACAAAGTCTGGTATAACTGTTTTCATGCAGTAATTTTTCCAATTCTTTTCAAGCTTGCACAAGTGATTGAAATAAATTTGGAGCCACCATTCAGTTAATCCATCACATTGCTTCTGACTGTTCTCTTCAAGCCTGCAAAGGAACAACAGTGGACATACATTAGGCATCACTGAATACAATTTAATGTATCAAAACGCTAGATCTTAAGATATAATATTCTATGAGCTTGTGATGTGCATGTTTGTCCACATCTTTAGTATATCTTGTTAAATATCATACAACAAATAAATAAATTTTATTTATTTATGGAATGCCACACTTTGTGTTGACACTTTATTTCCGGCTAAAGTGTTGTCGTTTAAAATCATAGCATCAATCTAATAAATGTTTTGTAGATGATGGGACCAATGCCATGAATTTCAGCACTCATCTAAATGATTCTATAGCTGTCTGAATATATTGTTTCTTCTGATAAATGACATATTTAATGTTTGGCCAAAATCATTAATATTTTGTGTACAAAAATGAAATATCAATCAATCATCTTAAGAATTTATATGTGCTAAATCAGATACACCACATCTGGCTCAGTAAAGTATCTCTTTTATTCCCTTCATCACAGAAGCATTTTAAATTTCAGAGCTCAGGTTGCTAATCTTAAGCATTTTGTTCATAAAGAAAATTTTTGATAAATTTAGAATTTTTACTAAGTTTTTTTTCTGCAATTATTTGTTGCCTATATCTGCAATCCTTTATATCTGTTATGTCCTCTATCAATTAAACTGCTCAGCAACTCTGTAAATGTTTCTATTCCCTTGTGCCTTCTGATTGAATTGAATGCACCAGCAACAATTTCTCTCATTGTCTAATTACATCTATTATATATATATATATATATATATATATATATATATATATATAATCTTATATACTTTGAGTGTTAAATTCCTTCACTCATCGACTTTTCCCATTTATATATTTTTAATTTTTAATTCCTTGTTACGATCATATCTTCTCTTCCACATTCTACTCCTAATTCTGTCCTCAATATCAATTCAGGTCACTTTTCCTTTACTGAAACATTATATTGCTTTCAAACAATCTGTACAGAATTGTAAATTATTCTGGAAATTTCTATTCCATCGACATATGTGTCTGAAATACTTTTGGCTTATTGGTTGCTTTTTAGATTTTCAAAGAACTTTTCAATAAATCCATCCTGTCTTTTCTAAGAAAAACAAGCCAGTATCACTCTTCCCTTATTTATCATCTAAGATTTTTTTTTTATTTTCAATTTATTCCTCTTATATAATTCAAAAGTTAAGTGATTCTTCATAATCGAAATTTATACTTTAAAATGGTTGCTTGTTGACTTAGTCTAAGATTTCTGCCCTTCAGTGCATGACCTAAAGGAATTTTATTATTTTTGTCAATTTTTTTTCTGTGGAATAACTTATACTTCATTCAATGCCATAACTATAATGATGAGAAGTCCAGATTTAATATTATTATTACTCATCCATTTATTCTCCTGTAAGGACAGCAGCAGACATTTAAAAGCAAAAAAGAAGGTAAAAATAAGATTATTAATGGTGCACTTGCATCAGTAGGACAATGAAACTATCCTTTTCTTAACAGCCATTGACATGTTTTATTTAATCTATTCCTTAATTTTTCACAGTTTTTGTTTTGATGCTTTGGTACTTTTCAGGAGTATTTTAATTACAATAACATCAATAAAGAAAGTAGGTGGTTGCTGCTATTTCCCACCTCATCAAGATTTTATGAAAAGAAGGGAGGAAACATTACCTTTGGTTGAATTCCAATTCCCTTCTCTATCCCCCTCATCCTTAACAACACTTCTGGTTTATTTATTTGTTTATTTATCAATCTTGTTTCATGGATCCCTGCTGAGAAAGGACCTCTAGGATATGAAACATGTTAAAACACATACATATAATATGAGTCACAATCATAATGAAAACAATCATTTGTTACAAAGACAAATAATGGAAATTAAAAAAAAACATTAATTTTTACAACTGAGTTTTGCTAAAGATCATATTGAATACAATTAATTATTTTGTTCAAATTCTTGAATGGAGTAGAAGGAGTTGCCAATAAGATAATTTCTCAGTTTGTCTTTAAATATATCTTTATTTTCTGTGAACTGTTTTATACTCTTGGGAAGTTTATTAAGTCCTCTTTGTACTAATGGCAGAGATGTTTGTGTTTTGTGCAAGTTATTTCTGTTTCTTGAAATTGAATACCTGTGAATTATATGTAAACGGGTTAAAATGTTCTATGACAAAGCACATGAGAGAATATATATACTGAGAAGTCATTGTAAGAATATTGAGTTTTTTTTAAAAAAGTTGTCTACAAGAAGTTCTTGGTTTTGCCCTACACAGCATCCTAGTAGCTCTTTTTTGTGCTATGAATTTTTTTTTTTACTTTGTAAAGAGCTTCCCTAAAACTTATGCCATATGACATCATTGAATGGAAATATGAGGAGTACACCTCTTTCGTTAATTCTAGATCTGCTGTTAAAGAAAGTGTTTGTATTGCAAAGGTGGCACTACTTAACTTCTTCAGTAGTGAAGTGATATGTTTGTGCCAATTGAGTTTCTCATTTATTTAATACCAAGGAATTTTATACTCTGTTTCTATAATTGTGTTATTTTTATAGCTCACTTGTAAATCCGGCTGTACCTATTTTTTGTTTTAAACCTAATATAATGTTTTTTCAAAATTTAATTTTAATAAATTTTTCTTAAACCAATTTGCAACTTCACTAAGTACTTCATTTACATTAAATTCTAGATTACTGTTTGGTGTTTTTCTCACAGTCAAGTTAGTGTCATCTGCAAATAAAGTACTGTTAACTCTGTCAGATAAGTTTCGAGAATGGTCATTGATGTATAACAAAAAGAGAGGGGTCCTAGGACGTAGACTTGTGGAATTCCATGTTTTATTTTCTCCCAATCTGATGAGGCACCTTTACTAATTTTAGAATCAAAAAAGGAAACTTTTTGCATTCAAACTTCCATGTATGATTTAAACCATTTAACTGTGGTTCCATAAATACCATAGTATTCCTTTTTTTTTTTTTTTTTTTTTTTAAAAAAAAGTAATTTGTGATTTAAACAGTCAAATTGTTTTGCAACATCACATTGAAAAACAAATGATTAACAGCTAAGAGAAAATGTAACTGTTCTGTCATTACAATCATAATTTATTGTTTCTTGGTCCACAGTGGCTGCTGGAACAAGACATGAAAACAGACAGTAAGCAGGCAATACTAGCAATTTAAGGAACTTACTTTCAAAAACTTACCATTCACTACAAGATTCCAAAAGGCAGAGACTTTTTGGGGGTAGAAAACTAAATACAGAATAGTATTTTAAGCAAAAAAGCAGAAAGAAAGGGGGAAAAAAAACTTGCTAACCAACAAAGAAGATTACTTGAGGTTAATGAACAATTCACACTTCCTAATTCACAGTGATGAATAAGCTGATTCAGTTGTTAACTGAAATCATAGTTTTGAGAAGATGGGAGTTTTTTTGAAAGCACATACATTTATAGGAAGATGGCAAAGGCTCTACAAAGTAAAACCGTCAAAAATCAGTCATCTGAAATAAACCTAAGGGAAAAGGATGGCCAATATAAAATGCATATGTTTTAACAAATTGGAGAGAGTTGTATACGAGCTGAATTGCGAATCGGCCCTTACAACATCACTTACCACACAGAATCCGCTGAAACATCACGTGTTGCTCTACTTCGGCAATAATTGCTTGTGTTTGCACGCTTAACACTTGGGCAGCATTCGCATTTTGAAACTCGCTCTGCGGGGCAGTGCGTTTTGTCTCTTTAGGAATGGACCCTGCCGAAACTAACCGGTTTTGCGAATGCCTTTGTTTTCTGAAAAAGGGAAACCATAGCTCTAAAGAAACATAAATATAGCTGCCGAAGTTGTCTAAGGAATATATTATCTGCCATCCACCATCGACACATGTTGCTATTTGTAGAACACGGAGCCCACTTAAACTATTAAAGGTGAGTAGACTGAATTTTCACTCAAGTATTTGAGTTTGCTTTTTGAGACATTACTTCACGATTTTAAGTCCTGCGCCCCACATTTCAACGCTGAGATTGGGAAATCACATGAAATTTCATAACAGTTACAGAGAGAATCTTTTGAATTTCCAAATATTATGTGGTAGAAGTATGCTATCTTACTCTGATATTGTTGGGGGCTGATGTGTTAAGCGAATCTTATTGCTTAGAATTAGGTATGGCAAACTTTGCATTCTGCGCAGTAGCAGCACCGCACAACAGTCATAAATATGCCGCGCAACATTAGGATTACGGTAGGCATCTAAAAAGAGAGAGAGAGAGAGAGAACCAGAGAATGTATTGTAGCATTTTGTTTTAAATCTAAATTCTATTTCCCTGATCGTAAGAATGTCCAGAAAGTATACGGTTTTAGAAGCGCCCAAGCCAAATTGATGATATTTATAGTAATTTCCATCTAAAGAAATATGGTTTCGTGATTAACTAAACCATAAATAATATTTTTACTTAATAGCGTTTTATAAATATACAGAAATGAAACTGTTGAAATTATTTTGTGTTTATGCCATAATGGAGACAAATTTTTTATCCAAGCGAGGAAATGGCTGATTCATGGCTCAATATTTTGATTTGACTGCTAGTTTTAGGAAATGGAATTGTTTCAGAACAGTTTTATCTCTGTTCACAACTGGTGCACTATATTTTCCTTGCCCCTAACACCCGCCTCTGATGACCTCGATAACGACGAGGAGTAAAGCCATAAACAAAAAAAAGGAGTACTACTGAGCACAACGACACATAAAAGAAAAATTGGCGGGCTATAAAGTTTTGTAAGTTTAAATATCTACGTTATGGATCAGAGAGAATTCTAAGGAGACGATTATACAATAGCTATACAATTTAATATTTTATTTTCAGATGATTTTAAACGCAAAATGATTACTACACATTTCCCGTGTTTTAGATTTCCACAGTCTTTCTTTAGAAAATGGGTGGCATCTGCTTCTACCTCAGTAACAATTTTACAAATTTGGTGTATCACACCGTATGGCCCCTTGTGAAAAGAAAAAGAAATCCGATAATAATCACAAACAATAATTTATTGTTCATATCTTCGGTAAATACCCCACAGTAATTTTGAGTGATTAAGTAGTCGGAAATTCTTGCGTTTAAAATAAATGCAAACCAAAACTTCAAGTTGATTCCTTAAACGCCTTGAAAATTTAATCAAAAGTCAATATGATTGTATGACGGTGAACGTGATCAATAGTCATCATTAAAAATAGTTCTATTATCTTTGGTTCTACAGGTATAGTTCATTGTTGCTGTCCGGAGATACTCTTTGAGCCATGGTTCCATTCTCCGTGGAATCTTTCCCGCGAAATCCAAGTTGCAGTTAGGAGATTCTTTCCCACACAACGTGTGCCAAAGATTCTGAAGCGCGCCGACAGATGGCGACACTGCGCCTTAGCGCAGCGCGGGCTCACGAAAAAGTATGCGGGCTCTCTGGCTCCGAGTTCATTGCTCACTTCTCCCGAAACTGAAGGTCGGCTCCCCACTATGCCGCCCAGCCTGCCATACAAAGCACGGCCCTTGCGCACTCAACTGAAACTTGTCTCTCTCAGGCCCGCTACAGCCAGGACCAACAAAACTAGGACCCGAATCTAGCACACGTGTCACGCGCCGGGGCTTCCTGAGCGAATACTGCGAAGAGCTTTCCGAGCAGATTTTCCCACACTACCCTGAACTGATGTACACCAAAGAGACAGTAATGAACTTTAGCTCCCCTAAAATAGTTACTTTCCCTAACTGCTACGACGGGCAAAACGTGAAATGTAAAATTGAGCATATGAAA
>CM061920.1:111426081-111537401 GCA_031002005.1 Vandiemenella viatica | reverse complement strand
CACTCACTGAATTTCACCTTCATTATAGAAGTATCTTTATACATTTTATTCATTCAGAAAATTTAACATTCAATTTATTTTCTTCACGATTCTTTTCAGCGAAAAATGGGAGTAATATTTATGCCGTCTGTGATTCTAATATTCTCTTAGAACACTGAACAAACTGTAACTCCAAGAGGAATACTTGAAGAAAATGTGTAGCCTTTATCCAGTTTATAAATGCTTGAGTTTAGAGATCCGCTTTGTTGCGTCATTTATTTCCAAGTTTTCTGCGTAAATCGTTGGAGACGATAAGCTGACGAAAGCTGGAGCGTCCAGATATGGGCTGATTCCACTTGACAGCAAACGACTATAATACATGAGGGACCACGGAATAGGTTCCATTCTGAACCATGACTTATTGATTCGGTATTCCTCTGCATTGATTCCATTGTAATTTTTCCTCTGAGTTTTATTAATGCCTTGTCGTACCAAATGATGTTTCGGAAATTATTACCTCTTTCCATCGTATGTTATTTCTTGTTTTGTTTCAGGGTTTACGGATCGTCAACGTCGTGGTCATTAAAGCCAGGAGGTGATGGAGCCAAGGAATGGGAAGTTATTTTTGAAGGAACCATCCTGGGATTCAACTGGATTGATTCGAGAAACCATTGAAAATCGAAATCTGGATGACCGGACGTGGATTTGAGCCTGCATCGAGTAGAATGCCAGGCTCAACCATTCCCGCTCACCTGGATAGCTTTTTGGAGGCTGGATGGGACTAGGGACAAGTAACGGGAAGGAATTTGGCCTTGGCTTTTTTGAAAGAATCGTACTGGCATTTGGGGGAAACTATGGAAAATCCAAATCTGGATGCCCGGAAGAGGATTCGAGCCCACGTTCTCCTGAATGTGAGGCCAGAGCGACCAGGATAGGTCTCAGTTTTTAAATTTGATTATTTATTTTACGTTCCATACATATGCATCAATATTCTGGCTTCAGATTACTCTTTTTTGATAAACTATTGCAATTTTCTTCAAGTTGTCATTTATTGAAAGATCACAGCAAGGAATGTAAGCGAAACGGTAGGATCAGTTTCCATCTGATACCTGTAAGTTTATGTGTTTAAAAAATATATAAAAAAACACTAGTAACAGCGCTTGTAGAACAAATTAATGGAATGTGGCTTGTATCTGTGATAATAGCCAACCTACTACTATTCCTAGAATTCATCGAGAACGACATTTTACCGAGAAACGTTCCCAGGAATCTCTTTTACTTCTTTTCTCGTTCAGAGACTATGGACCACAACCTGTTTCGCAATAATTTCGATTTAATGCGTTTGGGAGTTCACTGAACCTCGAGAATAGCTTCTGGAGTCTGTGGGAGCGTGGCTTCTTCCTCGTTTGTGTAGTTCATTTAAGCATTTCCAAAAAACCTTACAGAGGTTAGGACTTGTTTAAAACAATGCTCGTTTAAAATAAAGAAACTGAAGAGGGCAATGGACAAATATCTGATGCGACAGATAACTGCTTTTATGAAGAACCGTTTGGTATCAGGATTTGTTAGATCTAAGACTTCAGTACGTACATTGCCTTTAATAATAGTATTTGTTCAGAAGCAATTACCCGACTACTTTCTCAAAAGCGTCTTTGGAGATATATTATTTGCTAACCCCAAGTTTTAAACATCTCTTAAGTGTTTTTCATTTTCTATTTCTCAGTAAACTACAGTATTCTCACGATGTTATTAGAGTTTGTGCTCCAGGTTGTCAAGTGTTTTGTTTATTTGCCACTGGTTACAGACAGTTTTACAGATTGTTTTTTGTCAGTTTATACTATTCATTAGTAAACATCGTATACAAGCATTTCATTTAGTACATTGCCAAATGCAAATGAAACATAACCTAGTGGTGAACAGACATTAGCAGTAGGGGCCAACTGTCTCCAGATACAAAATTCCTAAGTCTGAAAAAACCTATCGGTGATCAGATGGAACCAATGGCCTTGGGAGAATTTCTGATAAATAGCTCGGATACCAAAAAGTCTGGTTACGAGTTTTCGCACCCTGAGGTCTGGTAGGCCAATTTCGCAACTGCGCAGTTGTCTGCCATTTCTTTGCGCCCGGCCCAGCCAGACACACGGTCCTAAGGTGCCCTTGAGAAGAGCTACTGCGTAGACTATTTCAGATTTAGCAGTAACAGTATAGGAGTTGCAGTGGGTTATGCTGTATGGTTATGATATGAAATGCAATTTTTTTAGTAAGTTTTTATTTAAATAATGATCTGTTCAAAGACTACCATATCTGACGCTAGATTCACGGTAATGAAAACCAAAGAAATGTACAGTTTCCACTGTTTTACTCCATTTTGATGAAACATTAAAATTTATTTGTAAGTAATATTGCTAAACTGCCTTTTCACCATCTCTATGAAACGAAATTATATTTTTTGACGACATAAAATTTATTTGTGAGTTTTAGTGCGTGCTACTCAAACATTATGATTATCCAACTATACCAGTTTTTGTGAGTCAAAGCGTGTTTGTCTACTCTGCACATCGAACTCGGAAACGGGACATTATTGAGTCAGTTATATCGTTAATTGGAAGCTAAAGCGCTCATTCTTCGTATTGGTTGGTATTAATTGAACAAACGATAGCGGACAGAACCATCAGATCCTAGATAGATAATTTCTTGAAAGAAAGAAATTCTTCGTAGAGGCACAAAAAAATACGACTCCCAACACACAAAATGAAGACAGAAGTTCCGCAGGGGTCGGTATTAGCAGCTACGCTATTTAGTGTCTATTTAAACGAAATTACAACCATAAACAAAGTCAGACATGTCCAATTCGTCAATGAAGACATAATTTATACCACAAGAAGAAAACATCACCAAATTGTAAATCAACTATTGAAAGCAAATAATTGGAACGATACGATAATTATAATAATTAAATTTATCGGCAGACCCGTACTTTACCTACAAAAGACCGGAACTAAACAATCACTCAATAATATTCGGTGAGCACGGAAGCTTGGAAGAATTAAATACCTCCGAGTAACCATCGGTAAAACACTCAACTTCCGTCACCATATAGAAGAAAAGAGGCAGAATATTCTAGGTATTATAAAAAAATCTATTCCCTATACTTAGCAACTAGTCAATGAATATGAAAACAAAACGCAAGCTTCGCAAATCAACAATATTACCAATAATGACTAATGACTTCCAAATTTGGAGAACAACGTGCAACACCAATCTACCGCGGCTACAAATTTTACAAAACAGATGCCTCTGCTTAATTCTAAGTGCAGACCAAAGGATCAAAATCACAGAAATGCACGAAATAACACAATTATAAACAATAGACCCATAATAAAAAGATTAACTACATCCTTTCACAAAAGACTTCACACTTTACGCGAAACAGAAGACATGTAACAGAACAATGGAGCATCATTCGTAAACGATGGCATGGATACAAAACACCATTATCAATTATCCACAGATCAATCTGATCCAAGTTGGTATGGTCAGTATTGTGTCCATACAGCTATTCGAAAGTGGGATCTATAGAGGATGATGATATTTCGCAAAGCGCAGGAAGGAAACTGTACAGAACTTCGGAAACGGCCCAGTATTCTCCTAGGTTTCTGGGAAATTATGAAAAAGTGAATTTTGGTCAGAAGCACACGGGATCCTCTGTTTACCAGACTGCCCATAGCTCATGTGATTACCGAAAGAGACGTTTTTTAACCGTTACATTACATATGTCATGTGCTCAAAACTTCGTATTTGTGTCTCAGTAACGTTGAACTCGTAATTGAAGAAAGTATTGTCTACTAAAAGGATATAAGCTCCTTATAAACATGGTTCCTGAATGACCTCTTAGTTGAGGAATTTTACGCATTTTCATATAATTTTTTCTGTTCTAAAGAGACTTACAGGTATTTGGCTAAACACCCTATGACTGTGGCAATCAACATGTGAACGCTTTACTATGTCTCATTTAACTTACAACTGTAATGTACTATCACCTCAAACTAGCTATGGTTTCTCGGCGGTTTCTCCGCAGTCATATGGGCTATTGTTCAGATCGCCCTGGGTTTAGACCGTAGAAATGCATTATTACAGTAGTCGGACGTTATAAGTTAACAAGGGCGTAGCCAGGATTTTGTTTAGGGGGGGGGGGCAGGCAAGAGAAAACTGATAATATGTATGCTAAAAAAACTTTTATTAATGTAATACATATATATTGTATTAATTGAATAATTAATTAATATTATTATATTTTAATTAATTATAATTTAATTAATTAGTATATATAATTATACCAATAATAATTTTCGAGCTACTTCATCTGCAATTTTATCACAATTTTCTTGTAAAAGTTTTCTGTGTACACCAAGCAGGTCAGTTGGATCTCTAGAATATTTCCATCTTATTTAACTCTTTCATAAGGTCTAGTTCTTTAAGATTTTCCATTGTCATACCCTTGTCTCCATAGTTTATACCATAGTGCGACTTCATAATCAAACAATTTTAACTTGTAGCATTGGCTGAAAAATCGTGATTTTTTTATTTTTTAATCAACCAATGACTTACTTAAACTTTAGCTGGGATGTAGCTAGGGACTGCAATCCAGCAATGCGGGATCCGGCATCATTTGGCAGTCTGGCGGATCCAGCACCTAACTAAGCGGATCCGCAATCCGTAAAATGGGGTGAAAACATGTTTCAGTCTTCGTCACCGTGTCTCCCTGTCGTCACTTTCCGGTCCGACTCGTTCTTTACCGGTTGTATCGCCCCGTTTAACTGTATCCTTCAAGTTGACATTTGACTCACGGCAACAAATGTGTGTTGTGTGTTTGTGTTGTGTGCAGTACTGTAATTTGAGTTATGTCGTCCTATGGCAAAACTAGCTCCCAGATCGTACACACAGAAAAGATACAACTAGAGATGTTTCTGAGGAGTAAGTAAAAACAATACAAAAAGAAGGTTACAGCTATTGACAGATATTTCTTAATCTAGTGCATATATGATGTGTTAAAATGTTTTTCTCATAAACTGAACTTCATTGTATTTCAGTTATTTCTTTTCAAAAAGTGGATTTCTATTTCCTAATTCTGCTAATTCTATAAGATCTATGATGACAAAGTTTTCAAATGACATAATTGCTCAGTTTGAATATTTCAAGAAACAATTGCGAATATTTTCGTCGAATGTTTGATGAGTAGACGTCCAAAAAAAAAAAAAATCACCTATATTTAAGGCGGGACCACACGCTTGCTAAACCTCGTCAAGCCGTCACAAATTGAAACGTGTTGATAGAGCGTTTAACTTGACTTGTGTAGGCTGGCACTTGTGGCTGATCCAATCGAGTGTCTGTTTTTTGGCACAAATCTAAGAAAGTTTGCGGCAAGTGCTTGTAAAGTGCCTACTCGTTTCTGCGGACTTGATACACTTTGTGCACTGACGGCGGACAGACATGCGTTCCTGTTTGTTGTGATAGAAGTGCCGCAGGAAAAATGAGTAATTGGTTCAACAACGATATTTCACATTCCTTGAATGCTAATATTCAAAATCAGCATATCTCTTCCGGCAGAAGTTATCAAGATGGCTCATAAAGAAGCGTGGACACCGAGCGTAGTGGGTGAGCAATTAACGCTCTGGCCTCGCATTCGGCAGGACGCCGGATCGAATCCTCATCCGGGCATTGAGATTTGCAGTTTCCATTGTTTCTCCAAATCACTCTAGACGAATGCCGGGATGCTTCCTTCAGAAAAAGGCCAAATCCGAATTCTTTCCCATTCCTTGCCCCATGTCCTTTCCCGCCTCTAATGACCTCGTTGCTGACAAGGCGTAAAGCCATAAGCAAAATAAAAAGTCATAAAGTAGCTCATTAAAGTTATTTTCCATAAATTTTCTGCAGTCAAAAAATAATTGATATAGACATTATAATACTGTAAATACAATAATTATTATACTATTTCAATTATAAAACAATAATTTCATATAGGCCCCTAATTATATTAAATGAAATACATACATGAAACTACATACTAAACATAGTTAAATGAATGAAATTATACCTGGAACGGTTTCTATGGATTTTTAACATCCACCATCTTCTTCGCCGCCTTTCTCGTTATATTTTCATTTTCGTTTAAATTTTTATGATAAATATAGGTTAAACAAAAATTTATATCCAACACAACATCGAAGTCCCTCACGCTTTCTTCTCCAAAACATACCAGCGCATTCGCAAGCGTGTGGCTGTCAATGTTCGGCTCCCCACAATTAACCAAGCGTTTGTAAAGGTTTGGAGTTTTCGGCAAGTGCCAAGCGTGTGGACCCGGGGTTATGTTCACCGCAAAGAAACACATTTTAATATCAGCTTGCTTAGAATACAGGGTTCGTGCACCACGGAGCCTTGCATCAGTTTGGTCAAGGAACGATTGACAGGCTTTGGTGTTGCTGTTGAAATTGCTGTTATCGGCAAAAGATCTAATGGAACAAGCGTCATGGAAAACGTTCTGCCTTCGTACCTGCAATTGTACTTTTCACACAGCACACAATTGGCAGTTGTCGATATTTTATACCCTTCCCCCCCCCAAAAAAAAAACCACTGAAAGAAATTGAGAGCATAGAAAAAACTTTCACTCGGACGTAGACCACAAAGACCTGGACGCCACAATTGAAGCAAAAAGCGTGATCGTAGCACTGGATATTCCACATAGGTGTTCCCAGATATGATGATCTCAAAAAAGTGCAGAAAGTTGCTAAGTTTTTCAATTTTTTTTTATTTATGACCATTTCAATCAAACCAACGAATGAGGAGGCGGAAAGGGCTTTCTCGGCTGCTGGCTATATATGAAATTCTTTGCAAATAAAGTGATAATTGGATATTTTTAAAGTGACAGAAAGTTCGAGTAACAAATTAATTAGACTATACTAGCAGAGGCAAGTAAGTCTGCAAGCAACAATGATTAAATTTTAATTTCAAATTAGTGGCTTTGGCATCTACAGAAAATTTATTTTCAGGAAGGTACCCAGCAACTGGGCTGTAACACAGTATGTAGCAGTATAGGTACGACCACAGAATGAGAAACAACTTGACCGTTGTACCGACCCAACTCATATCCGAGCACCTAGGACAAATATACTGTAAAGTCAAGAGTAATAAATATTTTGTCACAAATTAGCTCTTACATATCGACTTTTTCACAATCGCTTGATAGTAATAAACATAAATAAAATACATACGAATGCAGATAATTATAGTTATTAAATAAAAGTCGTACTTTTTGTATGTACTGTATGTAATACTATATTAAAAGCCATCGTTAGCCTTACGGAAAATACAAATTAATTACTTTAAAGAACAGATTATTAGCGCGCTCTCTGGTTATATCACAGTATAAACGATCGGATGCGTTGTGTGCGGGTCGAGTCAGCCTGAAATCTATCGATATTTAATCGCAGTTAAGACGGGATGTCTTTGTTCGAGTTGGCTCGCGCGGCACAGCGACAGTTTGTTGCCATGGATAACAAAAACGGCCGCCTTTTAATACAATTGTACGGTGACAAATTTTTTTGTGTAATAGCAAATGTGCAGCCTAATCAGACTCAGATGGTATCACCTCCATCACTACCACAACCGTCACTTGAAACTCCAATCAACGAATCTATAGAATCGCCAAATGACAGAATCAACATAATACCTTTTACCTAAGTAAGGAGTAAGTTCTCGTTAAGAATGGCAACAGAAAATTGAATAGCAATAAAAAAAATTAGTATTAAACGGTTGCTATTACCTTATCTTTGACCATTCTTTCAGAGCTTCGCATAGTGCGCCAGAAACATCTGTTCAAATAAATGATTGTTTTGACTCTCGAAAAAGGTAATGCAGGTTAGTACACGAGTCTCCAATTACTAGAAATCTTGAAGTCACAGCGTTTATCAGTAACTGAAATGCCTCCCGAAATTGAGTGCACTGGCTCAATTATTTATTTTAGAAACTCTATGATTGTCAATCTCGTAAAATTTGTTAATTATATCCTCGATGGTTTCATATCTAATGTCTTCCATGAGTTTCTCGCCACACTGTATTCAATTAAAATACAATTTCTATATCCACCAAATCATTTTTCGTTTAGGTTTCTAGTATACAGTGTGTCGGATCACAGTGAAAGTTGCGGCTATTCGCGCACGTGAAATGTCCACTGTGGCTTCACAAAAAGACAGTGCCTGGATAATCGGTTTGGCGCGCTCGAACATGGGTCGCGCAGCAGCCGCTCATACTCAATACGCAGCTTAGGGACCGTCCATAAACCACGTAGCTCCATTTTGGCCTCCTGTGAACCCCCTCCCCCCCCCCACGTAGCCCAACGTGGCTTTTGTCTCTCCCCCTCCCCCCAAGTAGCTTTTTCTCATAATGATTCCTGAAGTACATTTTTGTACTGTTTTCTCTTGTCAGGCTATCATAAATTACAAGCGGGGATAATAAAATGACGGAAATAATTATTCACATGCTTCTGTATGTTCTCTATCTTGATATGAATGAAAAGCTACGTGGCCTGGCTCGGAAATCCCCCTCTTTTAAGTAGCCCAGCGTAGCTTTCCAGCCAACCCCTCCCCCTCTAGACCGAGCCACGTAGTTTATGCACAACCCCTTAAGGCCGGTTCACACTGTGCGGTTTTCACCGCAGTAGAAACTTAACCGTCGCCGCCTACAGAATTTGAGGTGTTTACATATTCGGCGGTAGAACTGTTGCTGCTATTACAGCGGTAAAATTTTCGCTGCTATGAAGCTGGCAAAAGATGACGTGGTCGGATGTCAGTACCTTTCTTTTGATGAACTGAGTTTCATTTTGTTAAATTAATTAATTTGGTGTTTATTACTTCGTAGTTAAGTTTTAAAATTGTTATTTTGAAGGTTCCATAGCCATAGAATAGGAAAAGCGAAAGGAAAACAGAATATTTGAGGAACGACGACACCAAGTTTTTCAATTATTTTGGGATGTTTATTTCAACAGTTGCTTGGCCGTCTCTAAAGACCACGTTGTTAAAAAGGGACGTTAAACTGTTAAAAAAAAAAAAAAAAACAGTTGCTTGCGAAACTTAAGTACGGCATTCAAAGGAGGAATACCCAGTTGATGAATTGTATTTAACGTGTGGAAATGATGGCAATCTGCTTGAAGTAAGCAGATTTCTCATGGGCCTACTATAAATAAACATTTAATTTCATATAATTCCAATCCGCTATATTTATTTTATGTTAATTACGGTGAAAACTTCTTGAGGTGAATATGTATAGATGTACAAGAAAAGTTTGAAAAATACACTATGTCATACAATGGCTAATACTTACATTTATTTGTAACTAATACATATACTTCACTGTGTAATCAAATCTCAGTGTTGAGTTTATATTGCTTTTATACTTACAAGCACAATCGACTAGTTAAACTTTTGTGATTAAATTGTAATCTGTTAAGTATTTTAATAACTATTACTTTACAAAGAAAAATCGAAAGTAAATGGCGAAGATGATGCCGAAGTTACTGAACACCTTGTCTCACTGTATTCGTCACTGCTGTGTTAGAAGAAAAGAAGAAGAAGAAGAAAAAAAGAGGAAAAAATGTTGATCCACAGAATTTCGAATGTTGAAAGTTTTCCTTGGCAAATGTCTAAGATATGAGGACATAGTTATATAGTATTAAACATCAAAATCTTTCTATAAAATGTGATTCAACATTTTTCAACTTCTAGTTGAAGCTCTAAAAATTTATTTAAATACGTGATCAAAAGTTTACTATCCAAAGGCATTTTTCCTCATTTTTCATTTCGTCAAAATCATTCCTAATTTCAAGGCACACTTCTTTCCAAGCGTTCCTGGTAGCGTTCCGATCTTTAAAAGAATCTATAGTTTTATCTCTTAAAACTGCTAACGAAATGAGAAGATCAGTATCCATCATCACTTAACATACATTACGATTTTTAAATTCAAAAAATGTTAACTTTAACAGACTGAAAGCGCACAAGCGGTTAAAAAATGGCCGAAGTGTGCAAGCGCCTATTTGACCACATGGGCCACTGCCTGGATGGGGCGGTGAAATTACCGTCGAATGTAGTGGCAGCGCACGGCTGCATACCTGCCGTCGACGGCAGCTCTGCCGTGGGTGTAAGCTCCCATTTGATCCCTCGTGCCACTACTGGAACGACGGCGACGGAAAACTTTCCGCCGCGGCCGAAACCGCCCAGTGTGTAACCGATCTAAGAGTCGTCAGCAGCGCCGTACGTGGCCCGTTGTTCTGCCTCGCCCTCGCTAACGTCTGTTTTCCCGCAAATAGCAGTAGAAAGCAGGTTTAAATCGAACGAATTAATTTTTGAAAGTTACTTAACATTGTTTACTCTTCGGTTCGGCGGAACCCTGATCGAGCGCAAACCCGCGTCCAGCTAGAGGGGGGGGGGGGCAGCTGCCCCCCCCTGCCCGTACCTGGCTACGCCCTTGTAAGTTAACAGCCAGGTGATAAATCGAACCTTACGAAAAAGAACTCTGAGGAAGCTTGTTTTTTTTTTTTTTTTTTTTTTTTTTTTTTTTTTTTTTGTCTATCACAAAACCGTTTAGAAGCGGCTCGTTGTACCTCCTGTAACACGATCTGCTGGCTAGAAAAAAGAATCATATCATTTCTATCGTTTATTCGGAAAACCGTCTGTACGCCCTAATATGGATTTCAACACGAATATCCTGACTGCCAAACCCGAACTGTTTTAAAAAAAGAAAAGATAAGAAATAAGCCAGTTGAAGAAGTCATTATCTTTGAAGCTTGGCAGTTGGAATGACATAGGATTGATTCCCGGTCCAGGCATCCAGATTTCGGTTTGCCACTCCAGGTGAATGCCGGTATGGTTCCTGCAAAAGGCCATTGTCAAATTGCTTCCCGTTCCTTGCAATCTATTCCTTCCGGTATTATGTGGAAACAGTGAGCAGAAATATGTTACTGAATTTCCTTGGACTATAAGCGACCAATAGCGAGAAGATCAAAATAATACATTTCGAAGAAATATTAGTTTCTGTGCAGAAGATTCTTTAAAAGTTCAGCAGCTCCTTAAAGAATCACTAGCAAAAAATGTAGTTTGCCTTGACATTGATAGAATGACATTGCGTAGTAACACAGTTCTCTTACATTTTGTGTTGTCGTTTTCATAATTCAGTGGGTCCTTTTAATTGCCGATAGTCCATAATAAATTATCGTCTGAGATTAGAAGATAATTACGCCATCATTATTTTCCACTGGTTTTTAAACTGTAGTAAAACTTTAAATTGTGAACATTTAGAAACGAGATATGTTAAGAATGTCTCCTCCTGTGTCAGTCGAAAGAGTCAGCTAATTATAGTCGCTTTTCAGTAAAAGGTAGCTTTTCGTAGCGTTGCAACCCTGTGATTATTCGTGCAACGATACCTTCCTTTTATTAGCGGAATCCACTGTAGTCCGGTTTTAGTAGAGTAGTTGTTGGACATGTCCAAGACACGCAGAAAACAGCAACCTCATAACGAGTTCGGCGCATTTAAAACCTGCATTAAAGGCTGCAGAGACTAACGTAAAGGTGAACGAACAGCCTGGGAAATGTTTACTACCCATTGTTCGCCAACTTTACGAGTAGGACCGGACTGTGTTCACTGGTTAATTACTGAGGTTACAAATCAGGCGGATCACAGAAAGGACGAGCATAATTACGAGTGACAGACTGGAATCAAATATAATTGGTATTTCGTCAATAAATACAACACTTTGCACGATAACTCCTTTATGAGGATGCTATGAAACGTCATCTGCATCAAGCATACACGGCGATTGTGTATACAAAGTACGGAACATTCCATTTTTTTATCGAAGAAAATTCTACAAAAATATAAGTTGTACCCTAGTGTAGCCAAATAAGCACACAAAAATTACGGAACAGTTGTTTCTTTGTATAACATCGAAAGCATTGTTAAAAACTGATGGTATTCATACGAGTTCTACATTGACCGGGACCGACTGGAGTTTAAATTATTTTTAACTTAAAAAAGACATTTGGCCTAATATCCATTTCACCTGCTCTCAGTATTTCTGATTGTTTATCACAACTTGGTTAACCTTTTACGTGTTAGTTAGTACGACGAACACAATACTCGATTAAAACCTATCATGCCCGACTCGAACCGGCGAAACGAGCGTGGTGGGTTAAGCGTTAAAGCTCTGGCCTCGCAGTAGGGAGGACGCTGGTTCGAATCCCCGTCCGGACATCCGTATTTGGGTTTTCCATGGTTTCCCGAAATCGCGCCAGGCAAATGCCGGAATGCTTCCTTAAAAAGACCATGGCTGAATTCCTTCCCGTTCGTTGCCCCCAGACCTTTCCCACCTCTAAAGATCTGATTCCATTTAGTCTGTACCCTGAGGATTCCAACCGTTGTGAAGTTTCGATTTTCTTTTTCGGTATAATTTCGAGTACTATCGTTCATTTTACCTTAATCATCGAGTGTTATATAAAAATTGAGAACTGTAAGGATATTTTATTCTATGTATATTATATTTAATTAACTCACCATTCATTTAAGAATTCTTTAAATCATCAAATTTAGATTAAAAATTTAACTGCTAAAAAGATAACAAAACGCAGTAGTAGTTCGGTTTCTCGTTTGGAGTCACCTCTCTGCTGAGTCAGGAGTAGAATTTCTCTGGTGGCGGCATTTTTTATTCCTCTACACGTGCTGGCAGCAGTGAGGTTTCTCCGTGTTTGTCTCCAGTTTCAGCGTATCAAGGAATGCACGTTACATCCTCTCGCATCGTGCTGAATAACGAAGAAAAAAAAAAACCTGTCATGAAGCTGCAGTGACATATTTACTCCGATAACACTATCTACCTTATTTCTATTCCATTTGCAAATTTTTTTCTTTCTTGGTTTACCTCCTGTCTTTGATACCATCGCAATCTAAGTGAGTCAGCCCACACTTTATTTTCGTATGCTATGTGGCGCATAAAAGTGGATTTTCGTTAGTCATTAATCTGTCAGCTGGTTTGATGTAATCTTTCAACCTTTACTATCTGAGCTAGTCTCTTTATCTCAACATAGGTATTACAAATTACATCCTTACCTACTCCATGTATTCTAATCCCTACGTTTCTCTACAGTTTATTCCTTCGGCTGTTTCGTTCTCTGACAAATTAACCAGCCCCATATGTCTTAAAATGAAATGTATTATATGAAATACTTCATACCTAGTTTAAGTTTTCTAACATTTTCCATGGTATCCCGAAATCACTCCAGGCGAATGCCAGGATGCTTCCTTCAAAAAGCCATGGCCGAGTTCCTTCCCGTTTCCTTCGCCCCCAGTCCCTTCCCACTTCTAATGACCTTGGCGTCGACGTGGTCATTAGAGCAGGGAAAAAAGTTCGATTCTAATTTGTCAATATCCTGCGGATTCCAAGCGTTACTTAACATGCTGTATACTTAATTTTCATTTTTTCCCCCTGTTATGATATTTAAAATGCCTCAATTCTATTTCTTTTTGGCATTCATAAAGTCGAAGTTTCATTTCCACAAAGAGCTTTGCTCCATACGTACAGCTTTACAGCTTTTTTTAGTCATGTATCAGTGTTTGAAATGAATATATTTATACGTAATTATTGAAGACCACTTTTTCTTCTGCTGCTCGTTAAAATAATAAATTTGGATCGTTGAAGTATCTCGATGAGAGACGAAACGCGAGCAGAATAAACAAGATTACAACACTTTTTATTATTATTATTATTTTAGTTATGGCTTTAGACCTCGTCGACGTCCGAGGTCATCAGAGACGGGATGGAATTGCAGACAAAGAACGGGAAGGAATTCGGCCATGAAGTAAGCATCCGGCATTCACCTGGAGTGATTTGGGGAAACCATGAAAACGAAAATCTGGATGCCCGTACGGTGATTCGAACCGCCGTCCTCCCGCTCGGTAAGATTCCTACAACAGTTGCATCGACGTCTTTTTTAAATAATAGTTGTATCTCTGTGAATAACGAACGGATTGCGGTAGTCATATCTGCAGTACATGGAGACATAAATACACTCTGGAAATTAAACAAACGAGAAGGAATGTTTGAGTGCCCTTACACCTGCAAGAGCGAGCAACAAGGAAAAGTAATGTGACCAATTACGCATCAAAATTTTTGATTTCGATACTGTTACCTTGTTTGAAAGCCGTTATTGTTTATCGTGTTGAAAAGAACAAAATGAACAAAAATAAAGTGGCTGTTCATTTATCTATCTCTAATACGTGGCCAAACGTGAACTAAGAAATAAGTAAGTCTTTAATAGCACCTGAAGAAGTGAAAAGAAAGTAAGAAGTCCTCACAAAATTTTTGATTTCTGAATCACAATAATGCTTTGGGTTTAATATTAAATACCAGGAACTAGAATAATATTACTATTGTTTTACATGCAGCCACTGTTTAATGAATATTAGTTCTTGGTTCCGTGCTTAAATCACTCTTGATTTTACTTTAAAACCAAACACCTTGTTTACACACTAGCAGAGCTGAATGAATTCGAAAATGCGGTATTTCGATGTGTTTTTACGGTCATATTTTGTACGATTTCTCAAAATAGTAATTTTTTTTCGTGAAACGTTTTTTTATACTGAAACTTTCAGAATATTGAGAAAATGTTTAACTGAATCGACCATAATACTTCGTGATACGGAAGGAGGCTACTTCAGGAATACCTTTAGACATTGAAATCTGGAATAAATTGGAAACCATGACACCAGAAGACAGTATTTCAGGAAACATCAGATTAATGAGCTGCTGTACTGATGTGGATTATATTGCATTGCATTTTACACGATAGAACCTCTTTGATCGGGGTTAACGAACATCCTTGTATTCGGGAGAGCTCGGAATCGAACACTATTTTAATATTCCGCGGTTTTCCCAGTAACGATTTCCAGAATCATTCCTTTAAATGGTTCATGGAAGTAACCTGCTTGTTCTCAAATAGGCGTACAGAGTCAGTAAATAGGTATATGTATAATAATAACAAACACATAATTAAGGAGGATACAAAATTTATAATTCAAAACGTAATAGAATGTCATTTGTTTAATCTAAATCAATTATTGATATGTATCTCAAAGCGAGTGGACACCCGAACATTCTCTTGAAATTAGAACTAACGTTCAAGCACTAGAGATCTTGGAGTAGTTACACTACTGTTTGTGAAAATTGCAACATAAAGAAGGAGACATGTGATTCCAATGAAATTTATTCCATAGATTGGAATTACAGAACTCTGCTTGCACTTGGAACGTGAGAATTCAATAAGGACGAAGCGGCAATCAGAGCCTCTATACGTCGTTGCTTGGAATCAAAGAGAGCTTGGATATGCTGCTGAAGAAAACATTTCCTCGCTGGTTGATAGGCGCGTCCACAAAGCATCGACAGTGGCTGCAGGAAGACCAGAACGAACAAGTTACCAACTAACCATATCCCAGACATGTCAGGCGAACGTGCAGGGCGGGGAAGCAGTTGTACTCTTTGTACTTCGAAGAAGGCTTGCTCACTTTTCGCCAAGTATGGCAGGGCATTTCCCTGCTGATATACGGTATTTGTGGAGCTGCCTGAAAAAGGGGCAGTCCCTGGGCTCTAAAACCTCTTGGATATAACGGTTGTTGTTTACATTCTACTCAATATTCAGGACGCGAGATCGCATGTTGTTGCCAACGGCTCTCCAAACCATCGCACTTGGTGTTTGCCTGCTATGCTGCTCAACAATTTGGTCTGGCCGATTGCGTTCTCTCTGGACTCTACACCAGGTATGGTCAACCCGTGGTCCGCCGTATGTCAGCATTCGGCCCGCAGAGCTGGATCACCATATACGGAAACTTCAACTTTCAACGGCCATGTAAAACATTACAAAACAATTTAACCAATATCATCATTCGCTTGATCTAGCGAAGGTGGACAGTCGAAACGAATCACTGATTTTCATTTGGAGAACTAATTGCGAGTAGCCACCACTCCTTTCGGCATCAACATTGATACACTTAGTTCTTCCAAAGAAAGATAAACGTCGCATTAAAATAATCATATTTCTAATGTTTCGTTAGAAATGTATCTTTCATTTATAGTGTTTTTCCTTCTTAAAAATGTTTAAATATTTTTTCCATGAAAATAGAACGTGCGGCCCTATGGGATATTTTATTTCTAAAATTTGGCCCGGTAGCTGAAAAGGTTGGCCACTACTGCTCTAAACCGTATGCAGGCATCACCGTAGGACAAGTTGAACACGAAACAGCTCTCCTAACCATCCAATCAAATCGACAATTTTAGGTAGTTACCCTGTCATTCCACTTGAAGTGAACTGAAATACATTGGTCCTAAATGCAATGTTTCGATTAAACACAACAGTATGGTAATATATAATAATTCCGTGTGGTCGTAATGACCTGGAGATAGAGTTTTTATTTGCTGCGCATTCCGCCGCTATCGTAGTCCGCCTTAACCTAACCCGACAATCCTGCCGGATACAGGAGACCTACAGTTTAACGTGGAATCCGAACCACGGAAGCGTTCTGGTGTACTTCACTTTACACAGCAAGCTGTGCCAGAGGTGAAGGTCGGGTTAAGGGCCATTTGAAAATTCCCGCCGAGACAGGGATTCGAACTGGGGCACCTTTCGATTTCCAGTCAGATGTTTAACCACTGAGCCACCAGACCGCTAACAGTATGGTGAAATTACCTGAAAAAGTGGACATGAATATGAGTTGAATATTTCGCCAAGAGAGATACATTTGACGAAACACAATCGGAGGAGTTGGAAGAGTGTTACATAACTTCAGTAGCATCACTTACTAGTTCCGTGCAGATGTTAGTGGTCCGTTATGTTGTGTTACATAACTTCGGTAGCATCACTTACTATACCATTCAGGTGTTAGTGGTTATGTTGTAGTGTCAGCAATGATCGAATAGGCACATATCTTAATAGAGACGCAAAAAGATTGACAACGGAATTTAAATAGGTGATGACCACGTAGAGTAGGGAAAATAACCAGAAATTAGCCAGTAACGAAGCTTTAGTTGAGTCACTGTTTCAGTGTTTCACCTTTTAAATGAATAAATTGCAACTTGTTGAATTTCTTACTTAATGAATTATGATTACACATGACTTCAAATTATAGTGAAGACGGGTCGATCATATACAGCCAATCAATGTATCCACATTTTCTTCCCATGCTACCTTCTACATGACCTATTCTCTACAATTTTACTAATTTTTTCAAGATAGGAATAAAGTTGGATTACTTGCATAGATGTCAAAAACGGATATTAACATAGATGCCTCAGAATGTTAAGAGCAATACTTTCTTTTAGCCAGATATGTAGCTCCTATATACCATATCATGTTTTTTGGCATTCTTTAGGAAAACTTGTACTTTTGTGTAAGATTTTTCTTATTCACCACCTTTTCCCAATATTGTAGGGTCAGCTGGCTTCAGTGAGTTTTACTCGTCATTACCATCGGTCAAATTTAGAGCTATGGTTTTACGGTCGTTTGCCTCTGCTGACGGCAAGCATTTTATGTATACTGCGAGGTCTCAATAAGTACTAGTGGGGGACTGCAAGTGTTGCCATCTGTTTGGGAAACCTGTAACTATGTTCAGCCTGTGATAAGTGTGTATTTTGTTTGTGAAATGTGTAGTTTATCAGGCAGTGATTGGAGACCGTCCAGGCCTTCGCTTTGATTGCAGCGGAAAACCACCTGAAAGCCGCAGTCAGGTAGCCTGTACGCGGAGGGCTGGGCTGGATATGGTGTGCGGCGCCTCGGCGCACTGATCCTCGCTGGGGTGTACTTTTGTATAACATTATGCAACATGAAACACAGGGCAGCGACAGCAAGGAAAGAAGAAAAAAAAGAAAGAGAAGCATTTGAAAAGTTTTATAATGAAAATTTAATTGCTTGATAAAATGCGACAGTGGATAACATACCTTGGGATTTCTGAGTAATTTAGTACAAAAAAAGACGTGGGACACTCGGTTACATTTTGACGCAGCTGGAATGAAGTAATTTGTGGATAGAAGTTGCAATGGAAATGAAGGGCTATATAAGAAGGCTGAAGAATTCGAAGATCATAACTGAGCATGTAGGTTGTAAGACGTATGTCCTCAGAGATGCACTAGCACTGGGTACATCTAAAATGTTGAGAGCGTTTGCTGGGCAGCAGTGTTTGTAGAAGGGCTGTGGAGTCAGTTGGTGGGTGATGTCAGGCTTCCTCAAGGGATCGTATTACCGTCCTCACGCCATAAGCCCTCTCGACATAAGCGGAGGTTTTCAATACAAGGGCTATCAGACATTTCAAGTTAACCTATTAAAGCGACGGAATTTGAGTTACAACTTTTAAATCAAAACTCTCTTTGTGTTTATTTTGTTAGTTGGAGTGCAGGTTTCACTGAAACATACTGCGTTACACAGAGTCTTTCAAATTTCCTGCACACAATGAGTACAAAGAAAAATGTGACGAGGTTGTGGGAACAGAAGTTAATTTATTTCTGTAACTGTATGGTAATAGTCATGCGGGGTTGGCTAATTTATTAGTGGAGGGAACAGTCGAAGGAAAGAGGGTGGAGAAAGAGATTTTATTACTGTTCGTTGAGCGATCTCATGGCTCAATGTTTAAGGCGTCTGATTGGAGCTTGAAAGGTCCCTGTTTCGAATCCCTATCACGGCGGGATTGTCAAAGGTCCTTAACCCGACGTTTACCTTTGGCACAGCTTGCCGTGTAATGTGAAGTACGCCAGAACACTCACTTCTGTAGTTCGTAATCTACGTTAAAATATAGGTCTCTTATACCCGGGGAGGATTACCGGGTTAGATTAGGTGCCTACGTCAAGGTGGAATGAGCAGCCAATAAAAACCCTGTCACCAGATCATTACGACCGCACGAGGCTTTGCTGTTCGTTAGTTTACAGGTCAAAGTAATAGTTGTAAGGTATAGAACTGTCAATTAATAAGATCGTTGGTGTATGGGAAGTATATTACACTTACTGAAAGGTGACAAAGAGATCTTCGTTAAAAGTAACCTTGTAAGCTGGTTTTAAAGCACGTCGCTGCTATTATCGCTGGTATTACCAACTCAGAACGATTTCAAAAACAAATGAGCTCTACCGAAAGGAGCCTTGTTTGCAAATAAAATCTTTTAAGAATTAAAAATTGACTTATTATACAGATAGAACTCTTAAAAAAACCCGTATGTACAGAGCAGAGCTCTATAAAGATGCTAATACAGTAGGAATACCGTAGAAATCGAAAACTAAAACATTGGAATGAAATGGCTATATAAAACACTAAATGAATATGTTCTAAAAATATGAATGAGGAATAGAATTTATTGAATATTTTCACAGATAAACGAGATAGAGTGTCGTGTCATATTTTAAGACGAGTGTTATTGTTTTATTTGTTAGTCGAGAGGGCTGTTGAAGGAAGAAACTGAAGAGGAAGACTAGACGTGCAAAGAATTCAGAAAATGTCGTCTGGCTACATACTTCAATTATAATGATGACTAAAATCTTGAGGTAATTCTTTTGTTGCCGATTTTGTATCAAAAAACAGACATTGCGAGTTAATATTGCGCTCGTTAGGGGGCAACCATAAATTACGTCACATCTTGAGGGGGAAGGAGGGGGTCAGAAAAGTGTGACATCGTGTGACAAGGGGGGAGGGGACGTGTCATAAACTTTGTGACATCACATGCATAATTTTGTATCACTTTTTGGCTCGTGGCGGAAGATGAAGATGATGTTGACACATCGAATGTTCCCAACACTATCGAAATCAAGACTGAAGTGACTATTATGCCAATAATAAACAGTATGAAGAAATGGGTTCAAAATCCATGGACACATGATGACTCAATTTTGTATCATTAATTCGATTTTTTTATTTTCTGAAATGTTTGATTTATTGTTGATATGATTTTTTAACTAGAAATACATTTTGGAAGTGCTGTTTTAATTTATAAATTTAAAATTGCAAAATATGTGACGTCACACCAGGGGAGGGGGTCCCACAAATGTAACAACCTGTGACATTGGGGGTCCAAAAATCATGAGATTCATGTGACGTAATTTGTGGATGGCCCCTTATGGCGCACCGCACAGGTACAGCGGGACCTGGAACCGTGTACCGACCTTGCTGATTGCGGGTTTCAAGCGCTTTCCTGCAGTTACCTAGACGAATTCTGGGACGACCCCAGAGGTGGATCCAGGGGGGGGAGGACTAAAGGACTCAAGCCCCCCCCCCCAAAAGCATCTAGGTCACCCCCGACGACATCGTAATTATTCTAAGCTCTATTTTTCTCATAAGAGCGGCAATGTTGAGATGAGATTTTCTGCCGTCGATCCCCCCCCCCTCCCCTCCCTCCAATAAAGCCTACCCTCGCCCAAGTCAAGCCCCCTCAAAACCAAAATCCTAGCACCTCCCAAAGCCAAATCCTGGATCCACCCCCGGATTACCCCCACACTCCGCCTCATAAACGATACATTTCACCAACAAAAAATACATTTGTCAAACAGAACACAATAAATTAAACGTTTCGCAGGCAGATGGCAATACAGATATTCCTCCTCTAGGTTACACCGGGTCTGACAAACTCGTTTGACTTCTTGCAGGACACAGGTCACCCCTGGTGATTCACACTTGCCACCTGTACAACACAGGGCACTGGTCCTTAGTTGGCAGAATTGAGGGATTGGTAGTTGAATATTTGGGAAGTATTTTCAAACATTGTACTCAGCGAAACGAGAGTGGACTTGTAGTTATCGTACATAAAATATTTATTAATAACGATCAAAGCGAGCTGTGTTGTAATTAACAGAGATTCAACCACAGACATAGTTAAATGTCTCTTCACTCTGAAAAATGGAACATTAGAGTGTTAGACTAATTTCATTTCCCATCTATCATAAGGGAAGTTAAATAGCTAGCAAAAATAGTGTCTTATAAAACTCGCAGTTCGCAGCTGTGGTAACCTGCAGCACAGTAACGTGCTTTCCCTTGGTTTCAGGTTGGTTTGACCGAGTCTAAGATTTGGAAAATTTTTATTTTGTCGGATATACTAAGGACAAGGAAGTGATGACGGAAATACATCAAACTGTGTAGAGAGATATCATTCACCATTCTCATACAGAATATACTAAACAATATACGCAGTAGCAGGCATTTATACATACCAAAGGCACATAGACTGAGGAAAGGAACTGGACACTCCAATTCTCTACAATTTTAAAGATGATAATCTTTGTATTTATCTTGAAAAAGAGATTGAGGTGTAAATAGTGGATAGAAAAAAGAACACAGCTTGACTTGTTAAGTACAGTGAAAAAAAAAAAGGTTTTATACGATTTTATTTTAAAGGAATTTATTTTTGATGGCATAAAAGGAAATACCATTTCACAATAAATTCAGTAATTTAAAACAAATTGTGCAGGTGGTAGGGGAAGTTTTTATGGAATGGCTGGTTAAAATAGGTACCATGGATCCAAGTATTTATGACCCGCCAGTTAGAACACACATTTCCTTCCTACTGACAGACGTTACAAGAAAACTCAACACTTAATTATAACAGTCCATTTCCAAAACAGCGACCCTCTTAATTTAATACCAGCGAGATAGCAGCAGGCATGTATGATTATTAACAGAGAGCAAGGAATCTCTGAATGTGTTTTACCAATGAGGGGTGCTTCCCTCCGAAGTCCATAAAACTCAGCTGGCCAGATTTATAATACTCGTAGTACGGAAAGACGCGGGTATCAGTTTATTTTACGTTTCAATGTCTTCTAATGATTTGATTTTGTTACAATCCGAGTTCGAAGTCAATATGGCCGCTCCGATCCCGAAACTACTGCTGTTAAATATCATGACGTTTCGCTAATATTACGCTTATGATTCCCATCTCGTTAGGAACAAAATAACCCGGACTCTGTGAAGCTCGTGGCTTTTCCAGCAACCGAGCATTGTTACACGTCATTTGTAAAAATTAATTGATATAAGATCAGAATAATTTGTAAGTTATAAAAATAACCGATGAACTAGAACTACAATTGTGTGTTTAGCAAAGACCATAATAAATAAAAAAGTAATGAAAGTGGCGTAATTGTTGTCTGATCTATTTTGTCCACAATAAACTGATATTTACCATAGAACTAAATCTCATGTGCCACTATTTACTATTAACACTGCAAATGGGATATTGTTTGTATGATTTTGTAACGCTTCTCTTCATTAACCTAAATTTTTCAGCAAATTGTGGGAAATTTAAAATTTACTAGTTTCTGATCATCTCTAGTTCACGAAGATACCTTTTCTCTAATTATTACGTCCTGTATCCTTGCAGTAAACAAAACATTAAAAATTATCTGATTGATTTTTTCGTTATAGAAATGCTGGATACGTGATAATTTCTCACTTTTACTGCTTTCTTTTCCACTTCATCAAGCAAGAAGTAACGGTTCAGCAATAGACGCCTAGGAACACCTGCAGTAAGGATTACACTGTGCTGATCGAGTGTGTCCTCCTGCTACCACATTCCTGAGACCTCAGCACCCTTAGGAATTGTGCAGTAGTCGCTGGTTAGACTGATGTGGCAAGCCGACCCACTACAAGAGACATAACAAGGCTATGGAAAACGTTGAAACAATTATAGATAAGAATGGAGAAGAAGATGCTGACGATTTGAAAAAGGCAGAGTTTTAAAGCGAAACCCTTAGTAACAATGATTCAAGAATGGGATATTGTAAATCGGAGAACATGCTCATCGACACAATTGGAAATAAGCAGACAAAAAAAAAAAAAAAAAAATCATCCTGAGGATATCATGAAGGAACTACCGTGTATGGCGGGTGAGTGGTAACACTCTGGCCTCTCATTCGGGAGGACGTGTGTTTGAATCCCCGTCCGGGAATTCAGATATGGGTTTTCCATGGTTTCCCAATTCACTCAAGGTGAATGCCTGGACGCTTCATTCAAAAGCCCATGGCCGAATTCCTACCCGTACCTTGCCCCCAGTACTTTTCCACCTCTAATGACCTCGACGTCGACGAGGCGTAAGCCTTAAGCATAAAAAGAGAAGGAACTAAGAAAGCTGAAAAAACAAAAGGGGCTGGTATAGATAATATTATTAGGGATGCTTTAAAGATAGCATTGTACTTAATTTTGAAACAGTATTTTAATTGAGTCTGGATACTTGCTGCTTACCAGAGGACTAGAAAAATACGATAGTAGTACCGGAACATAAAGAAGGGGTGACAAATACGGTCGAAAATTATAGGTTAACCAGATTGACATCAGTGGTAGGTAAATTGATAGATTGATATGCAACTACATCAGATATATATATATATATACGAGAAATGTAAGTGGTTTTCAAGTACCCAACATTGCTTTGGGCCAGGTTATTATTAGTAGGCTATATGCAAAATATTTCGGATGATATGGACAAAGGGAGGCCAAATTGATAATGTGTCACTAAATCTTTAAAAGGTTTTTAACAGAGTGAACCCTAAAATGGTGGTAAATGTGGTAAAAACTTTAGAGTGCATGAAAAGTGATTTGTTGAGTAGAAGAATTCTTAAAATGTAGAAAGCAAAAACCTAGGGTAGGAAATACAGTATCACAAGAAGTGAAAGCGAGAGTGCCACAGGGTAGTGTAGTGGGACCATTTCTTTCCGTTATTCCAATCACTGATTGTGTTGATGGTTTACTATCAGAAATTGTTTGTAGATGAAATAACGCTATATAACAGGATCAAAACGGGAGAAGAATGTGAACAGCTGCAGGCGATCTGAACAGGGTATCTAGTGGGGTAAGTCAACATGGGATGAAGATAAATCAAAGAAGAGTCAGCTTATCTGGTACACAGATAAAAAAACTATGGATTGATTATGATTATTAGGAGGGGAAAGAATTGCTTGTTGAAGACTTGAAATGCTAATACCTTGACGTAACATTTGATAACAAACTCACCCTGGCATCTCACATTGCACAGGTTTCAAAATCCCTCACTTTTTTTTTTTCCTTACGGATTTACGCCTCGTCGACGGCTAAGGTCATTAGAGGTGGGATGGGACTGGGGACAAGGAATGGGAAGGAATTCGGCCATGGCCTTTTTGAAGGAAGCATCCCGGCATTCGCCTGGAGTGATTTGGGGAAACCATGGAAAACCCAAATCTGGATGCCCGGACGGGGATTCGAACCCGCGTCCTCCCGAATGCGAGGCCAGAACGTTAACCGTTCACCCACCACGCTCGGTCTTGTTGGAGAGACCGATATGGTCAGGGAACTGGATGGGATTCAGTGGAAGAGAGGAGGAGGGTGAAGAGAACCATGGGAGTATACAAGGCATGAAGAGGCGTGGAAAGATATTAGTTTACGAATTACGAGAGGTGCATGGAAGGGAAAAGCTGACTCTGACCACAAGCTGGCACTCGCTTTCATACACAAGCGTGTGGGAAGATTTTCTTTCGTAGGTAAGAGGGTCAGGGATTGGAATGAATTACTAAGAGAAATGGTGACTAATTTACCAAAAACGAATTTAAAGCTGAAATTTGTAGAGGACAAAAATAGGCGGGAACAGGAAAGGGGGAAGGACGGAAATGGGTGTGTAGTGAAGTTTCCACATGAGCGTGAGCTCCAATTAAATTTAATTGGAACGTAACAAAAGTTACACACTAAAACATGATTGGTATCATCATACAAAAGTTCTCTGTATCGTGGTCATCAGCTGCTTTTACTAACGAGTCCTTCATCCGATTCTTATTCACTAGCAAAACAGAAGACCCTAGTTTAAACGTTTAGAGAATGATGATGGACGAAGGCAAAGCGAATAATGATTCATTGGCGTTAGAAAAGGAGCAACCACTGTTGTACACAGTTAAGGTTATTCAATAATTTTGAGCACCACTGTGCCCTGCAAGGAAACAGATGTTTGTATGAACCAATGTTAACAGTGTTTCATCCGTGGGAATCATCCATTGTATACTAGTTCTAGACAGAAAACGGATAAAACAAGCTAATGGAGTTTTGTTCTAGTCATAGCGTAAGTCCCTGTGAGTGATTAGGTTTATTTCAGCGATTTCGCCGAAAACTGAAATAAAATTAGACTTTATTTTCTATGGGATTTTTGAGCAGAACTCAGGGAAGAGTTGCTCAAAGTATAAAGCCAAGTCGTATGAGAGGATGCAAAGGGCATAACAGCGATGGCGGGATAGCTACTGCACTCAAGAATCTGCAGTGTTGCTAACGAATCCTCTCCGTCAAGCTGAACTGCGTTCCAGAGCTCCAATAGAAAGTTTTTGATCAGTCTCACTAACCACTGAGTCTGACATCAGTTTCACTCTAAATGGGAATCTTGTCTGTAATTTTCAACGACGATACTAGATTTTCTGTAGTAGAACAATTATTCCACACATTTCAGAGTCTGTCTCCTTGTCCAGTTCTCAGAACTCAGTATCCTTTCGAATTTTGTTATATTAAATCAACCATTTTCTTAGCTGTATAACGGAAGCATGCTCATGCCCATTATGTGTGGGTACAGACTACAACACACATTATTCAACAGTCCGCACTTTATTCAAACGTGAATCTGGAGCCCTGATTTTACAAAATCGTCATTTTCGCTCGCAAGCTTGTGAAACACAATAGGCTTCGCAAGATGTTCCAACATGAACCACAAGCGTCTTCCACATTTCTCCCGTGAACAATCACTTTGCATGTCCGATTGAAAGAATATCACAAAACAATTCAAGACAAATTTTTTGTGATAATAGTTCCAAGGTATCTCAGCTCTATTCAATCGAGTTTTATTTGTATTTGGTCTCAGTTGAAGTACTGAACGAGAGGATTTAGGCGGTGGTTGTGTGAAAGCCGTACAGAGTTAGGTGTAGCCGAAATCACGCTCCGTCGTGCCACGAGCATGCACTGACCTCGTCTATGCAGGCCGACAATAGCCCTTTGTTTTCGCACACAACTCACTGCCTGCCAGTCAGAGGGTCGTAATTTCTCCTTCTGTCCAGTTATTTCACCAATTCGTAGGTCAGTTCATCTTTACTACCAGCGGAGAATAGGTAAAAAATTTCGGCATTGCCCATATGTTCTAAGATGATTTTACTTCTGCGCTTTTGTCACAAATTTTCTGTCGGAAAAACTCTTAGTGCTTAACACAATTGCAGGATATATGTTAGAAACATTTAATACCTATGTCTAACATTAGCATCTGCAACTTTCATAATAATTTGTTAAATGGAAGTAAAGATTCCGTTTTCTTTTTCGACTGTTAGCATCTAGTTTTTGTGATCGGCGTTTTGGAAGTAAATTTTAAAGCACCGCTGTAAGATCTACAGTCGTATCGAACATTACGCATTTATAAGGAAAAGTGGAACAGCGTTGTAGTAAAGGTATTTTCGCCCAACAATATAAAAAAACAGAAGTTGTTCCCCGGAATAGACTCCAAATTGGAATAGCAAAGGATTTAAAAAATTTATTATCACTTTCTGTCAAGTTCAAAGGAGAATTCGCCATTGTTGGTTTACTCAACTAAAATACAAAATCCTGTTTAACACTTAGTGGACTTTACTGTAAATACTAAGTATGAAGTAATTGGATCTTTTCAAAATTTTGAGAGTTTTCTAATACATCAATTTCCTTAGATTACCAGAAAGCTATAAAATAAACTAGGTGACATACGTTATTAAAGTAATTCGTAGGTTTAGCATTATCAACAAAAATGTTGAAACGAGACATTAACTTTAAACAAAAACACCTTCTGGTCTGCTTAAATTATTCTGCCACCTTACCTCAACGACAGGCAGACTCACAACCAAAAAGCATTTAACATATTTCAGTACTGGGCTGAAAAATTTTTTAATTCCGGACTCGAAAAAGTAAAGTTTTAACAAAAAATATTGTATGTATATAAGGTCATCACCCGCCAGTGTGGTTACCTCGCTGGATCGGGGCTCCAGTACTGGCCGTCCTGTTCCTAGGCGAATGCTGGCGAGGTCCACAATCTTTGCTTCATAAACTGCGTATTTCATTAACCAAAATACACCTATCACGGAGAACATAGGTTACAAGAATCGCAGGCGGCAACACTTATCCCCCCCCCCCCCGTACACAGAATACCACCAGGAAGTGACAATATCTGGTTCTAACTGCCCCGTAGAAATATGGAGTATATTATTACAAGCCACGATGAGAATCAATACTTTGCGAGATCCGATCATAATAATTTCTCTCCTCAAGCAACTGTTACATATTCAAAGGGGTTGCATTATTTTATAGGCACAGAGGCAGGATGGCCATATGCGTTCCTCCCTGTCGAAGCATCAATACATGTTTTTTTTTAAATTACTTTAATGATAATCTCTTAAGAATGTGTTGCTCTTTGTTCTGTATGACAACGAAAGAAAAGAGACCGGGCACCGACACTTACACAAATTATTTGTGAGGAAGATTATGAGGTGAACGTCAAACCTAAAGATTCATTTGAGAGATTGTCTATTCTCATTGCGGAGAGGTTTAATGTGTATCCCCTGATACAGACGACCCGCAGCCTACTGGACCAACCAGACACATACCAGGCGCCTTTTGCAAAATTCCACAGAAGTGGACACAGTGCTAATTACGTGAGGTATTTTTTTCTAACATTTGAAATCCCCCTCCCTCTCGGTGGTCCCACCTCCCCTCCCCCGCAACCTGAGATTTACCTTGTAATGCAATGTTGTTGCAGGCCATGTTTCCACAGTTGCTTAATTAATTACGAGTTGAAAGATCAATGCAACTGTTAAATTTGTTTATTGTTATAAACTAAACAGTTGCATTTGCGTTATCTTTCAACTGGTAATTTACCTCGTAATTTTGAAGACTTTTTCTCTGCTCTACTAATCTTTGGAGGGCGGCAACCTAAAATAAAAAGTTGACGTGTGATTTTTATCGACTCCCTCTCCCCTAAAATGAGATTTTGCCGGATACTTATATTTTGAGCTCATGTGATTAATGGAAATAGTTTTGTTGTCACAGAAAAGCAACAATAATTTCATAAAAGGCGTAAACAACCTAACAGATGCAACGGTCATTATGACTATCAATCAGCCGTTTTCAATAATGAATTGACGAATCCTCTTGGAGTCGTGAGTACTATTATCTGGAATATCTGCCTGATTCAGTGGCGTATTAGTGACCTTCCCGCTTGCCGGAAGGAACCTATTCTAACGGCGGAAAATTAAATGTTTCCATCTGTCTGTGATTCGTAAAACTTATGATCTATAATTTACGTATATTTTTGTTTGTGAAATTTGTAGTCAATGAGGCGGAAATCGGGGACAATCGCAGCATTCGTCTAGGTGATTGCGGTAAACCGATTAAAACCCGCAGTGAGGACGGCGTGCGCGTGGACCTCGTCCCGTCGCACCTCCAGTGTGGTGCGCAGGCACACACAATCAAACAGCAATAACACGTACTACGTTACTACATGATTAAACTGCAGGTAAAGAAAAAATAATCAAGTTCAAGCAAAAATTACTGCGAGACGACATGGAATTAACATAAGAAAAAGTAAAATTAAGAACCAAGGGAACATTGTTACATATGAAGGAAATTACAACCGATGGATGAAGTAAGTAAGGATGATGCTAAAAGAATAGAAGATACTAGAAAAAAAACAGCTCCAATAAAAGAAGTTACTTTAAATTACAAAGATCGACAAAAGAATTTGAACATTTATAAACTGTTTGCAAGAAGTACACCATTTTAGGAAATGAACATAAGAGTTTACTTACGTTTTAATGTATTTGGAACAAGATGGAATAGAACGAGATTGAAAATTTGGAGGTTGTATAAACTCCAAAATAACTGATTATGGAAATAAGAAGTTTATGAAAAAATCTCACAAGGAGAATCACTTTTTAAAATATAAAGAATGTGTTAGTTTGGTAAGTAATATTACCTGAGAGAATATAAAAATTAAGTATTTAAAACCGTTATTTACAGTCTTAGATTGTAATGGAGACATGGAAACAAAAAAGCTGATGCTACCTAGGAACGGGGATCTGCAGTGAACCGCTTGGCTAGCGGAGAAAATATAACCGTGCAAGAACGAGTCGTGCTTCGCACAATTATGGTTCCCTACTCTAATGTCCTATCATACACAAGATATGTTTTAGGTCAGAAACAAGACGCTTGGTATAAAAATCAATTTTTGCTTTGTTTTCAACTTAGACAAACGGACTTCGCTCCACGGCTCTGTACGCCGCGACATGTTTTTTGCTGGAACCTGTTCAGCAATAGTTCGGTTTTAATAAAAATTAATATAAGCATTTCAATATACAATGAACCATCGGTTAAGAGCACCTTTTAATGAAATAGTATTCATTCACTACAAAAGATTTTTCTTTTTTAGTTCGAAATTTAGATAATATAAAGATATAACTAATTTTAGTATATTTGTTTTAAATGCAAGATGTGATAGATATTGGCGAACATTTTCAATTCCCAGCTAACACCGTTTTTGATATAGAACCGGTAGCAAAATGGTGTAAAATCAACAACTTTGACGACCGCTAAGGTATTTATGTTCAAATAATAATAAAAAAATTAAAAACTTTCAAAGTCTAAGAACTCTATTTGGAAAAAAAATAGAAAAAAATATTTTTTTTTTGATTCCTTTTAATGCTATAAAGACTCACTAAAATATGATTTTACCAAATTTTAAGTACGATATTCGTTGCTGGGGCAACGAAACATATAATATGAGCAAATGTAAAGTCTCCGTTTTATTCCGTTTACTAATTAGAGGCCTGAGACAGCGGAGCGTCTGCAAAAGGACTGCGTTTGCCGTTGGATACATAAAACTTTTACATCTCGCTCATACACAGGTTTAGCTTCTATTAATGTATGCGAGCACAGTACACCGACAAAGTGAGGAATGAAACTAATGTGCCTATATTATAATCTTACCTGTGACAGAGTTATCAGACACTTGCCAAAATTCAGAAGTTGCAAAGATTTGATGACACTCCGGTAAAATGCCCTGTAAGGAAACGAAGTGTTTCGCCGGGACCTTTCACCCAGAGGCTACCGTACACCCTTAGCAGATAATCGGTTTCAGTGAGGGGACAACCATTTGACGAACTATTCTCCTGAATACGTTCACATAATTTCTCGTGTCTCCTGGTGAGGCAGGACGTGTTATTGCAGATTTTTTCCCGACGCTGGCGATTTGTTGCGTGCTCAGGTTCGATGTTTGCAGGTGTAGGGCCGGCGCAAACGTCAGCCTTTATTTAACCTGTCACTGAATACAGCTTCGATCTCTTACGTCGGAGGGAGCCATGCAATACGTCTGTAAGAGAACCTGCAATCACTCTCGTCGTTACAACTCAAACCGGATGTTGTTCTAATCAATACACACTCAGGGGAAAATGTAACAAATTATTAACGAGTAAGAGTTCATATTAGTTGAACAATTTTCTCTCAAGTGTTAGTAAATAATTTGGATCATTTTAGAAGCATCCTAATCCATATAATACATTTCGCCTTAGACCTACAATTTGTTAATGAAAATAATTTATCTGTGTTATAATTAGTTTTCAATCGGAAAAATTTCTCCTTTCTGTTTCAGTAACAGATGTGTTGTAAGCGCTAATTTCACTCTGTATTATTATTTGGGCATGGACCTCATCGGATTACGCAAACCCTTGATTATAATAGATGCCTGTAACTAAGAGTTTGTCCAATGTTTCCACTGGGTAGTTAAAACCAGGGGTTGTCAGTTTCTGGAGCAATGGTGGGCGCATAAGAGTTGCTGTGACAGTATATTTTTGTTTGTGAAATGTGTAGTTTATGAGCCGGAGATGGGGACTGTCCCAGCACTCAGCTAGGACACTGCTTAAAAACACAATCGGAACAGCCAGTACGCGGAGGCTAACAGTTTTGTGTATTATAATATTAACATCGGTTTAAGTGTATATGGTTACTTACACAAGAAGTTGTGATTTATAAGAAAACAGTTTTCGTCTTACGTACAAATTTATTTAATTATTGATAGTCAAAAGAATAATTGTATTTGCAACATTTTTACTTATTTTTAAAAGCTTTTTCTTCCCTTTCATGAAGAACTATATCCATATAAAAAAGTTCCTTGTTATCCATGCTACGGTTTCAAATCTCATTTGACTAACCACAACCTTAAAATTTTACAAAAAGCCTTCAGCTACGTAGACATGTTTGTGGCTATGGCTTGACGCATTTATACAAATATTAGGGATAAGCATTAAAAACAAATATCTAACTTGCTTGTCTTGTATTGCAGTGCGGAAGATCTACTTGCAGAATTAGCTTTGGGAAATGTAGGTAAGTCACGCCATCTCTGTTGGTCTGAAGTGAATAGTAATAGTATCTCGAAACTTTGCCTGAACGTTTTTAGGCAAACAGTATGTGCAGCCTTGCCATTCGTTTGTCATCTCGTTGCACGCTGTGAATATCGACTCGGCTGTAATAACTAATAATAGCGGCAGGATGGCGCAGCCGGCATCAAGTTTTGATGAAGCGCTGGTCGCAATACGCCCACGCTAGGACCGTAGGCCTACGCCTGTGCGATCAATAACAACTGTAACGGGGTTTTTCCTTTCTAACCGTCATCATAGCGGTGTCGCGGGGAGCGGGCCAGCCGATCGTTCTGTACCCAGGTGGAGGATTCTGCAACCGGGCAACTGCTGCTAAGATCTACGACGAATCGGCGTACTTTAAAGTAAAATCACAGGCGCTTAGCTTGTATTACGTTCACAACATTTGGTCAATAAACAATCTTCCGACACTTACAGTCTAATATATTTTCAATTAGCCCACAGACCCTTGTTGTAGGTTTCAAATGTTTACATCACGGTCAAAATTGTAATGACTCCTGCAATTGGCCTGGATATTCTTAGGACCAAATGCGAACCGACTAAATACTTTTCCGTGGGCCATGCTCAACTCTGGCTGCAATGGAATAGATCTTCTGATGACTAATTCGTATAGTATTACGAAGATCAGATGCAATGTCGATACCTTTATATTTATTTTTTTAGGGGAGTTAAGAACAGCAATAAATGTGATGGACTTTAACAATGGTGTACCATGTCGTCTGCAATACATAGTGGCGTTAACTGCGGGTTAATAGGATGAGTACTGTAGCAACCATGTAGTATTATTTGAATTTTTATATTTTTCCGAAATACTCTATTATATAACCGAAAAGAGAACAAGTTACACTGTTCTGAAGGCAGTGTACATATTTTATTATTTATACGCTGCAAACATGCGGTTACATCATTACCGCAAGATCCACGGAAATGGAAGCTACTGTGGATACTGCGAGAGACTCCGGCTTGGCATTCAACAGGACGCCGGTTCGATCCTCTGATTTCATGGCTTCCAGGCGAATGCAGTAATGGTTCATCCAAAAGTCCTTTGACAAATTCCTTCTCGTACCACGCTCTTATTCTCCTCTTGGCTTTAAAGCCCTGAAGCTATAAGAAAAAGGGTAAGGAAAAGTCTCTGAAGAGTTACTGGGCGAATCGTTTCGAACACTACCATCATTGCACTCTTGATGTCTGTCTGTATGTCGATGTAACTGATTATTGTAAACGCTGAAAATGTTAGCAACTAGATCTTAGCGAATAGTCGATAGATGCGGAAACGTGTATTTTGTTTCGTGTCATCAGCCTCTCAACTGGTACAATGCAATCCTAATTTCTTACGTTCCTAATCTCTTCATCTCAACATACCTTCTGCAGTAAATATCCTCCATAGTAAGCTTCAAAAATTCTAATCCTTTCGTTCATTCAACCAACAATTTAATCATTCTCGCTTGTCTTAAAATATGAACAACGATCATATCTGTTCGTTCTGTGAGATTCTTGCATAAATTTTTCCTCGCCAAAAATTCGCTCAACTTTAAGTGAACGTGTTTTTTTTAATTTTCTTTTAGGGCTTTACGCCTCATCAATGCAGAGGTCAAGTACCGGAGGATTTCGGGCATGTATTTTTGGAGGATTTTCTAACATGTTATTGGTTCTAATTATGATTCATTTATTCACGTTCAAATTCGTAAATGCCTTGCTGTAACTACAGCGATACTTGTACAGTACAAAGCTGCTCTTTCTACATTACTAAAATAGCAGAATTTCAAAGACATGTTTCGTTTTGCATTATTTGTCAACGAGAACGTTTGTGGATACGTTAATAACCAAGCAGCTATCAAATGTTAGACGACTGAAATTCCTGCAATACCTTCAATCACACGTTTCATTCGTAAATAAATCTAAAAATAAAGTATTTACTATAGACTGTATATGCATGTGACCTTTTAGTGACACGAAACATTTCATGAGAATTACACATTATCAGTAGCTTTTTTTCCTATTTCTTTTCGTAATATTCAAATAAGTCAACTACTTTCCGAAAACTCAGCATTACTGTGTGATTGCCTTAATTTTTCCATTCATCGGAAGCTATTGTTACTTAACCCTTCTGTTAATCATTTCATGTCCTTCTATATTAGATTCTATGCTTACAAATCTTTTGGTTGTGTTTCTTCTTCCATTTGAGTTATCCCTACCTTTTGTATTTGATTTCAGAAGCGCCTATTCACCTTTCTTAATAGTTTACATATGTAAACGTAAAATAGCATGTTTTATTTTCATCTTGTATAAAAAATGATACAATTTTCAGCTAGATTAAAATCCTTTTTGTATCAAATACTGACATAAGGTTAGAGGCAATTGATGGCGAGTATTAAGCAATGCATGTCATAAAAAAGGGAAAATGCTACTGAAAATTAACTACGTCAACGAAAAAGGAAGATTATGGAGTAAGTGGAAGGCTGGTATATGCAACGCAAATAATTTTGGATGTAAGCTGTGAGGAATATGAGGTGACGAAGGGATTGTAGGATGAAAATAGGCGGAGGATTGCATGATGATAGAGATATAAAGACTCATTCACGTCTCTAAATCTTCATTATATGAGTGTGGACACCATACTGCCACACCTGCGGGAGTCAATCTCTGAACACAATTGATGGCTGACTCACTCTAACAGATAACTGGTTAATTACGCGGAGTTTCAGTTATCTACGAACCATATCTATCAGTAATGTTCATAAGAGGCATTTAGCAGACTAATCAAAGCGTCTCAGAAGTATTTTTCTCTATGAAATAACCAATCAGGAGGTGATTTTAGCAACAGGAAAACATTTTTGTGTTAGAAAAATGGCTTATTAAGAAATAGTTCATATATAAATTAAAAAATAAAACAGGAGACCTCATTTTCATTCAGGTTATTTTTTAAAAACATTGTTTGTTGGATCTTAACCATAAAGTCATAAACGATACAAGGTAAAAGGTTCTGAAGTGTACACGCCATTGCCGATTCTGGAAACGAACCGGCGTTCGCAGGCACATGAAGATGCTAATAGAGCTAAGGAGGCTGAGTGCTTTAGTATGTTTGTTGCCCGACTAACAATTTGTATATGTGTTAAGAGAACAACGTTGATAACTTCCCTAATCATTAAATGCCACTAAGAAATAAGGCTGTTCGCAGATAAGGCATTTGACGTGGTAGTATGGTGACTTATCCACCTGAATGATTATGCTGTTAAATTTGAATTCGCTCATGTTTTTTTTTTCGAATCCAAGTACTTCAGACGTTCTTCGTATACTAGCAGAACAGTAAAATCGTTTCCAAGGTAAATGCTAGATGAGAAAAGAAAACCAATATTGTGAGATCAATTATTCGCTGAAGAAATATAATCTTTGATCTTCATTCTTGTACATTTTTTTTACTGCGTAAATAAAAATTGGATTCTATTGACACAGTAAGTACTGGGAAGATATAGACTAACATTCAAAATGTGCAATATGGCATCGTGACATTCCATATATATGAGCCCTATTATATTCCATAATATAAGATCGAGGATCATTTTTTAGTCCAGTAACGTGATCGTAAAAAGGGGATCGCAGAAACATTATATCATGTAGAAGATTTTTTTATTATCTTGTATATATTGGTGAGAGTATGCAGAAACCAAGATTACGACCTCCAACACCCTCGGCACAATTTTCTGTGGCCATAAAACATAAAAAATTTGGTACTCTTTTCAGTTTTTCATCTATAACTCGTTCCTAATGAGTCCTAGCAAGAAACACTCTATTTTCAGTTTGAAAGAGTACAAAATTTCCTACAACTTTCGTAGTAAAAACGTTTTTCTAACCTCAAAATTAAGCGAGCTACAGTTATTCGAAAATCAGCCAATTCCACAGTTTTCCTAAAAGTTGGATTTTTACCTACTTTGTAGCTCAAAATGTCCTGCATATATAACTGATATATATGTATTTCTGTATGACATAGTATATATCTGTACTACCCTTTGATTACTGATGGTCAATTCGATAATCATTTAGCATTGTTGGCCGGGAGATCCCGAAGGCTTGTTCGGGCGCCAGGTGACAGTGTTTTCGATATGCCGCGCCGCACCGTGCATTGCGCTCCTTTGTGGCTATCTAACCTGACCAAGTAATAGTACTGGGTATAGGCAACCTACAGCTTAACGTGATATCCAAACTCCAGAATCGTTCTGGCTTACTTCATATTACACAGCAAGCTGTGGCAGAGGTAAAGATCGGGTCAATGGACTTTGAAAATCACTGCTGAGATCGGGATTTCGATCTCCAGTCAGTTACCGTACCTTAACCGCTGAGCTACCAGTCCGTTTTTTTAGCTGGTGGTATTTGTACCAGTTTGAAAAATTTAAAACATAATGTTATGGCACAAAGTTTATTTACGTAGTCAAAATAAGTAAAAAATTAGTAATAAATCCATTTCTTTTCCATTTTAATGGATTGAAACAATGTTTTCCATTTGAATTTGTTCCGTACTTCAAGGGAATAAAATTGTCTCTGTATGAAGCATTTAAATCTATTCAATATGCAACACCCAACATAAAAAGTTTTGTTATAGACGAATGATGCCTCCTGCATAAGGTATGTGGCATCGTAGTGAAGAGCTTGGCTACTTCTGTGGACAATATGAAGTCTATTGGACGACGAACTATAGATCCAACATCAGAGTTATATTTGACGGATACCGAAGTGTTGCTGCACAGAGAGGAATAAAGTCATCTGAAATGTTTTGTAGTTTCAAAACATCAGATACTTCAGCAGACATCATTTTCAGTGAGGAAACAAATGCTGCAGTGACGCAGCAAATGAGAGCAGGAAGAACCGTGTATGTTGATACTAACGGAAAAACTGAAAAAGGAGGCATCCAAGATCAACAGGCAAAACAAGATGCAGCGTGATTGATCGTTGACGCAGCTATTTCCCAAGCAGCAAAATCCGACAGTGTGATAATTCTAAGTGAATATATTGGCTTTCTCATTTTGCTAATGGGCCTTGGTAACACCAGTTTGAACCCACACATATCCTCTTCATCTATGGATTAGCAGGATGTGATATAATGTCAGCATATTTCGGCTATGAGAAATAAAAATTCTGCTGCCTCAATTCAATACCAACCATATCTGAAAGTAACATGCAAGCTAACTTCTCAGAACTTCTAACCCCCAGTGACTAGCATCTGGAGAACACGCTGGGGTACAGGTCATCTTGGAAGGTTACGGAAGATTGTTTGTGGAACATTTGACGGCTCGGATCCGAAATGTTTAAGAAATCTGCCAAAAATGCATTCAGGATAATACGGTTGCCACCAAAATCAGATGCGGCAACGTTTCACTCAATATGCACATACCACCATGTAAAGGATGGTTGGGTAGAGAAACGTACCCATTGCCATGGGAATGAAGGAAAGGCTCGTCAAGTCTTATTCCAGTTACAATAATAAACGCATTCAGGAGGACGCCGGTTCGATTCCCCGTCCGGGCATCCAGATTTGGGTTTTCCACGGTTTCCCCAAATCACTCCAGCCGAATGCCGGGATGCTTCCTTCAAATGGCCATGGCCGAAATCCTTCCCCTTCCTTGTCCCCAGTCCGTCTGTGCCTCTAATGATCTCGACGTCGATGAGGCGTAAAGCCAGAAGAAAAACAATAATAAAAGACGCTGAATCTGAGTTTACTGCTAGAAACCTTGTACTCCACCATGCAGCTGTCGCTAATCAGGACTGCACTGTTCAGCTGCTTGCAAAAATTGCTTTGGCCAGTCTCATGAAAACGTTCCTGAAATGAAGTAGATGAAGGAGAGGAAGAGTTCATCGACCACGAGGATGCTGTTCCTGCTGCAATGGATGAATGAGACACAATATATTGATAAGCCGGGACAATCCAAACGGAAAAGAAATTAATTTATGAGAATTTTTTTAACTTATTAAGGTTTTATTATGACTTAATAACTTTGCGCTATAACATTATGCATTCATTTTCGCTCTATTATCAACATTCATCATTAATAGTGCGATCTGGTAGATCAATGGTTAAGGCGTCTGACTGGTGATCGAAATCCCGGTCTCAGCAGTGATTTTCAAAGGCCATTGATCCGACCTTCACCTCTGCCACAACTTGCTGTGTAACATGAAGTATGCCAGAACGATTCTGTGGTTTGGCTTCAACGTTAAGCTGTAGGTTCCTTACATCTGGTACGATTACTTGGTCAGGTTAGATAGCCACAAAGGAGCGCATTGCGCGGCGTAGCGAAAACAGTCACCTGGCGGCCGAACAATCCTTCCGGATCTCCCGGCCAACAATGCTAAATGATTATTGAATTAACCATCGGTAATCAAAGTGTAGTACATATATATCATTTATATATACAGGGGTTTCAGGACATTTTTGGCGACAAAGTATGTAAAAACCCAACTTTTAGGAAAACTGTGAAATTTGGCTGATTTTCGAAGAACTGTGGCTCGCTTAGTTTTGAGTTTAGAAAAAAGTTTTTACTACGAAAGTTGTAGGAAATTTTGTCCTCATTTAAATTGGAAATAGAGTATTTCTTGGAGGACTCATCAGGAAGGAGTTATAGATGATAAACTGAAAAAAGTACCAAAATTATGATGTTTTTTGGCCACAGAAAATTTTGACGAGGGTGTTGGAGGTCGAAAATTCGGTTTCTGCATGCTCTAGAAAAAAAAATTTCTACGTGATATAATGCAAGTTAAAACTACCCCGTTACTGGACTATTTGGTGATCTACTAATTACATTTCTTTCCCTACCCGTTACATATTACGTAGACGATTAGAGGCAAATGTGAAAATAGTTATTTCAGCCTTTTAGCAGTTGATAATTTTCTTTGCGCCACATGTCTTTGTGTCTACTCAAGATTGAATTATGTTTGTTTATACAATGGTAACTTCAGTCTTGTTTTCTGGTTTCTACTCGCCACTTTACATAGTAATTCAATCGTAAATCTCTGTGTAGTGCCTTTGGAGAGAAGGCATGCATCCATAGGATCGGCACCTTAAAACTGGAGTGGTTCAGGAACCTGATTTCATTCTGTTTCATTTTTCAGATCTCATGCAGAACGCGGAAAAGAACAGAGGACCACGAAACAACGGTCACCTGTTACATAGGCGTCCGTTGCCATCTGTCTGCTAAACGTGTAACTTGTGTTCTGTATAAGTGTATTTCTGTTTGTGAAATGTATAGTTTATGAGGCGCAGATTGGGCACTGTCCCAGCATTCGCGTAGATCAAAGCTGCCCAACACCAGGTCCGCCAACAGCAGTGGTCTAGCATACCCTAGCTCAATAACCACTGCAAAGGTCTCAATGATGTTTTTTACTCTTTTTTATTATATTAAAAACCCACCGCAAAGGTCTCATTGACGGCTTCTATTTTTTGATTGTAATTAAACTGTGCTACGTACATCTTTGTTAGATTTAAATATCTATTGCATCTATAGGCAAATGTTGTGTGGTCTGTTAGTTAACTTAGAATCAAAATCGTGACCCGCAGGCTAACTTACAATCGAAATTGTGGTTCATTTCCAAAATCGGTTGGCCAGCCTTGGTCTAGATGATTGCTGGAAACCGCAACCAGGACGGCTGGTACTCGAGGACTTGAACAATAACGCGTAAAGCACTAATCACGCTGAAGATATCAGCGAGAAGGATCTAGTTGTTATGGTGGGAAAGCTTTCTATATTGTAGCTTCGCATGGCTGGCAGACAGGGCATGCCACTAAACATTGAAATCGAGGACATACAGTACGTACGGATGTTATAGTAGGCATAGATGAGGACAGAATGTAGTTACGAATTAGAGAACCGACTTATTTATTTAACTTCTAACAAGACCATTAGGTTACAGGAAGTTTCAGCGAATAAAATTTTGGAAGTTCTGTTCGGATTGTAATCTGCAAAGCAGTTGCGTTTGGGAAGAAATCTTAATGGCTACGTCAAAGAATTTTTTAGCGTTCGCTGTATAACGCCAGTGCCAGTTTGTAGACTCGACAATCTTATTTCCCTGCAACCCGCTGTTGCAGTAAGTAGCAAGGCGAATCTACCATATCGTTCCATATCTTACTGCTTCCGCCACCGTCGGCTTGTCATCGAGGTAGCTATTGGCTGGAGCTGCGCTAGACTGGGCCGAAGACGCCAGATGTGAGCCGATGCAATTATAAGACGTAATTTAGTCCCTTAGCTTTCATTAACTTTGCTTTTATAGCATTTCATTTTAAATTAAATTTAGTCAAAAATATATGGTAAAACACAAAGTTTGAAAAATCGTGGAATAAAACTGTACTTTACGACTCAATTAATCCCTTTCTGTAATTGCCATTGTTCAGTCAATACTGTCATTATACTCAGCCGTCTTTACTTTTACTATTTAGGTACTTACATTGGATATCAGCTTACATGAGATGTGAGGGCAAGGCTATTACAAGGGATTTTTTTTTTTTTTTTTTTTTTTTTTTTTCGTTATTTGCGTGTTCAGTGTAGATTGTCATTACGTTATTACGTGTATTCTTTCATTGTGTTTTTTTTTTTTTATGTATTTGTTTATTGTGATATTTATCTATTCATGAAAGTAATAAAGTTGTTTAGTAATATTAGTTTTTATCGTGGTGCAGGCCGCAAATGTAAAACTATTCTATTCCCTGAAGATAACCAAACCACGGTTACGGGGTAATGAGTGGAAGTATGCCTGCTACCCGCATACCTGCAATGAAAAAGCTGGAATGTTTTATAATTTCAAAACAAAACTTTTTTTTTTGCTAACACCAGTTTCTCGACTGGTCTAATACAATCCTCAATCGCTTTCTATCTTTCAGTTATCTGCTTCATATATTCTAATCTTTGTCTACCTCTAGAGTCTTCGATTGTTCCTTCCTGTAACAAATTAACCAATCCCACTTGTCTTAAAATGTGACCTACCATCCTGTCTCTTCTTTCTGTAAGACTCTTTCACAAAATTCTTCCCTACCCATCATTTTCAAAACACATTCATTTCGTATCCCAAACTACGCCTGTTTAATAAAGAGAGTAACACGACACGTGAGAGATAAAATCTTAACGATTTTCTGGCAAATCGTTTTGCGCTGACAAAGTTTTTTTCCGGGCTTTACGCCTCGTCGTCGTAGAGGCCTTTAGAAACAGGAGGGGAGGGGACTGCGAACAAGGAACGGGTAGGAATTCGGCCACGGCCTTTTGAGGAACCATCCCGCCAACCGCCTGGAGTGATTTAACGAAACAATGGAAAACAGAAATCCGGATTGCCGAACTGTGGTATCATCCTTTTGAATGTGTTGAATAATTTAGAGTTAAATGATCCTCTGAAGCACGGCGTGTGTTCTTGTGCTGTTGACTGAACCTGCACAATGCGGAAGCTTTTTTTCGTAGAACAATTTCACTTTTATTTTTTTAAATATACGACGTATGTGTACGACGTACTGTATATTACCAAGTTAGTGTTGCTAGGGCTAGGAATTATGTACGTTTGGATGTGGTCGTGAGGCCGCAGCGAGTGAAGACGCGTGTGGGTGCGTAGCGGAAGTGGGGCGGGTCAGGCAGGCAGGCTGTGCCGTGTTGCGTAACTGAGGCCCGGGCCAACCGGCCAAAACGTGCGCTGTCTCTTGCGACACTGCGGCGGACACGCCCCTCTTTCTGGAGCACGCTACTCGCGGGACCGGCTATTAACGGGTTTCGTTACTGAGCCATAAAGCCCTATCATTGCCGGACCAACTAATTTCCGACTTCCTTGTATCTGCCTACTGTAGTCTAAAAGAAAGCTTTGCGATTCACGGTCAACTGAAAGTTACATTGGAGAGTCCATACATAGAGAGTAATAGATGATGCTCAAAAGAAAAATGTGATTCCCAATCACTAAATTGGGGAATCAGTTCAAGCAAATTCCAATCCCCGTTCACAGCTTAATTTTAGTTTCTTCATAACACTGAAACAAGAATCCGTGTCCAACAACCTCTATATCTGAAATCTATAAAATTGATAGACCTTAATATGACATATTTCAACCGACACTGTATCTACTTTGAATTTCTATAGTTGTGACTTCACAGAAATAAACTGTAAATGTAACAGAGCTAGTATTTCATTTTCTGTAGTATAGTTTAATCCACAAACATTACAACCACAGTGCCATGTCGGATGAAACTCCTATTACCTGATTCCTCGGAGAATCCGCTGTACTATTCTCGAGAAGATCAACGCAGTAGGAGCGTATGCAAAAAGTACCTGACAGACAAAAATTCCTTCAACTGATTAAAAATTAGGAAATGTTCAAGTCAAAAGACATTTGGCAAACATTTCCGCACCTCCTCGAAGAGTTGCCATTTACATACCGCTCAAACTGATTTTAGAAAATAGTAAACAACCGCTATATAATAAATATCGTTGAAATCTCATTAATTTCTTCGTTCATGGTTCGTTTATCCCTGGTCATATCTTTCTGCTCGATCTTGCTAAATTTATCTTGACCCCAGTAAAGCTCAAAACGAAATAACAAATCGTTCTGCCAGAAATATACTTGTCCATCCTCTAACATAGCTATCTTCAGCTCCGATTTCATTAAACCCCGAAAACATCGTGATATACGCTAAGCGCTCGACCATTAACAGTTGTACGGATTACAACCAGGATGGTAGTCACGGCTGTGCTATTTTCCGATGGATACTCTTTACCTATCTGTTTTCAGTTGATAAGAAATTAATTTTCATCTCGGATAGTTATAAAAAACATATGAACCTACGATTTAAGTTGGTTAATGAGGCGTCGAGGCGGTGACATTCTGCTTGCGACAACTGCAGATACCTGATGAAGACAGCAGAGTCAGCTGTCGAAACGTCGTGTTTTTACACCACCATCCGGCAGGACACCCGAGAAGATTTTGCTGCATCGATACGCCTGGAAAGTCTCCACTCACAGTGTTTAAGGTGATCTTACCCGTTAAGAAGAAACGAGGCTTAAACAATCGAATTGGATTGGCTATTTGAAAGTGAAATATTAACGCATATTTTGCAGTGATAATGAATAACTGAAACAAGCTGAACTCTCTCGAAGATTTTTCACAAAGACATCGTTAAGTCCTAGTATTATCTTCTTGGCTACCATGCTCACAAAACATATTTCTTCTTCATGTAACTATCATAAACATTTTCCTAGATTGTTTCACTGTCTCACGTCTTTAATCTTAATTTGAGAAATAACAACATGTTACATTAAAGGATTTAAAACAAAGTTACACATACATATGTATATAATTGGGCCTAGTACAGATAGCGAAGTACAAATTTACCAATAAAATTTCCAGTTGCTTCTACACTAAGTAACTTCGCAAGATCTTATTAAGCATATGCCTCAATATTTTGATCATAGTCAAACGACATCAGAGGACCCAGAAAATATACTGTACATCCACTGCACTTTCCAATGCCTGGTCTTCTATCATTCATTTTACTTGCATCGTCAGCTGGTGCTGAATAATCAGTGATAATGCTTGTGAAACTACAACGATACTTCTAAGTAACTACAAGATGATAACTGAAACTTTGTGATAGCTACTTCTTAAACTATTAATATATCGTATATTTGATGATTCTTGTAACGCAATAGAGTTGAACAGTGTACCTGAAGCAATCATCAGAGACATCATGTGACGTCCACAGCTTGGCAGCACAACACGATTTCTAATCAATCTGTAAAGTGATGGTTCTTTATTATTGGGTTTTCAATGCTACACTGCTTCTCATAGCCTACACATACAGTACGCCAATCTTTCTCATTATTACAACACCGAAACACTTACTGTACATGACACAATTTTTCCTATGTCATACTATTAACAAGCAATTGTCTCGTCCTAATACAATACATTCATTAAGGATCCCAGCATAAGACACTGGCACTAAGAGATAAACTATTGCATAACAAAATAGACAAAACACATCTAAAGATGTATAGTTACAATGTAATATATACGTTAATTACATCAACAACATTTACACAAACTACTGGAGATTATTGTGTAGATATGCCCTACCTTAGAAATAAATTCTTCGATGGAGTAAAAGAAATTGTCAGTTAAAAAATTTTTCAATCTTTTCCTGAATGAAATCTCCCGTTAGACATTTAAGATGTGTAAGCTTTTTGAACAAATGACAAGGACATATAATCCTTGTGAAGCTCGTGTGACATAGTTGTGTATTTTACTATTCGTTTAAGAGTATAATTTGTGACTACAAAGGACATTAATGTGTATATATACTCGACCACCAATGTTGAAATCCCTAACTTCTTGAACAGCTCTCTGCAAGAAGTTCTACTACTAATTCCAAATGTAATTCTTATTACTCGCTTTAGGATCCTGAATACTTTGTCTCAATGAGCAGAATTGCCGCAGAATATTATTTCATATGGCATTAAGGAGTGAAAATAAGCAAAATAAATTAGTTTCTTAATACTGAGATCACCTATTGTTGAAATTATACGAATTACAAATGTGGCTGCAACCAATCGCTTCAGAAAGTCAGAGAAATGCACCCTCCAACTTAAATTATGATCATTATGCTGTAAACCATTTATTACTCAGGTCAAAGATATAATTTGATATATGTTCAGTAGAGAAATCTGGAATATTTTTAATTCCTGTGCTTGTCTCATCTGCAAACTGGATAAATTTTGAGTTTTTAGATGTAATGCAGTGTAGATTATATATATATATATATATATATTAAAAACAATAGTGGCCCCTATATAGAACCCTGAGGTACTCCACATCTGTTAAATCCCCACTCTTAAAACAGCGAACCACATGACGCCACATTAAAATCTTCCAGTGACACTTTTTGTTTCTATTAAAAAATAAGAACTAAGCAATTTATTAACAATGCCATCTATACCATAATACTTTAATTTTTGTATCAGAATTTCATGATAAACACATTCAAATGCCTTAGGCAAGTCACAGAAAATTCCTACAGGCATTGGTTTATCATTTATTCCTTCTGAAATATTGGTAGTGAATGAAAACATGGTTTGCTGTGTTGAACGACCCTTTTGAAAACCAAATTGTGATTTAGATAGAATATTTTTATTTTTAGGTGTTGGTAAACTTTGTTGTAAATAGCTTTCTAAAAAATCTTGGTGAAGGTTGTTAGTAATGAAATAGGACAGTAATTTGATACAAATGACCTTTCCCACTTTTTATAGAGTGGTTTAACTACAGCACATTTAAGCCTTTCTGGGAAGGTACCCTCAAGTAAATATATATTAAAGAGATAACTTGGTATATTACTTAATTATGTGGAGCAGAGTTTGATTAATCGGCTGGAAATCCCATCATAACCACTCAGCATTTGCTCTTAAGAGACATGATAACTTTTCTTATTTCTTCCGGAATAGCTAAATTTACAGACATAATGTCAAATTTTTCATGGAAGACTGTATTGACAATATCGATATTGCGAGTCGCTGAATTACTGGTGGTCAACTTATCAGGAACAAACAAAAACTGTTTATTAAATTTTATCAGCAACTGGAAAATTGGATTCTTCTTTTGTTTAATATAAATGTGTTTAGTGACCTGATTATTCTTTCTTGTTTAATTTTTTACAATGTTCATACGGTCGTAATTTTATTATCAGATTCCTGAATATTATGTTTGTAATACGGACGTTTAGATAAAAATCTACCTTAGAATGACCATACAAGACTATGTTAGCTACTTTTCTGCTTAAAAGTGTTAATAAGTGTTCAAGTTGACTCAGAATTAGAGCAAAGTTACTAGAGAGTGTTTTAATTATTGAAATTTAGCCGTGTAGTACAAGCTTCAACTTACATTTTTTTTTTTTTTTTTTTTTTTTTTTTTTTTTTTTTTTTTTTTACGCCTTGTTGACGGCTAAGGTCATTAGAGGCGCGATGGAACGGGGAAAAGTAACGGGAAGGAATTCGGCCATTGCCTTTTTGAAGGAAGCATCCCGGTATTCGACTGGAGTGATTTGGGGAAACCATCGAAAACACAAATCTGGATGCCCGGACGGGGATTCGAACCCGCGTCCTCCCGAATGCGAGGCCAGAACGTTAACTGTTCACCCACCACGCACGGTGCAAGCTTCAAAATATTGGTCGCTAACATTTATGTCGTCAGTGCTATAACCATTTCTGATATAAGTGACGGCTCCTCCTTTCTTAAAGTTAGTTCTACAGTAGTGAGAAGCTAAATTAAAGTCTGATATATTTGACATACCTATTCCTGTATTTATATGTTACAGTTACAAACATGTTTTATCGAGTAATACTAGAAATCCCATCTAGAACCTTTTACAGAATGATAGTCACAAACGGTTAGCGTTCTCGCCTCGCATTCGGGAGGACGTCGGTTCGAATCCCCGTCCGGGTATCCAGATTTGGGTTTTCCATGGTTTCCCAAATCACTCCAGGCAATTGCCGGGATGCTTCCTTCAAAAGGCCATGCCGAATTCCTTCCCATTCCTTGCCCCCCATCCTTTCCCGTCTCTAAAGACCTCGCTGTTAAGAGAAGCTAAGCAGTAAAAAAAAAAAAAAAAAAAAAAGATAGTCACAGTTGTGTACGCATCTGACTGCTGAATCATAGATACTTCCTGACGAGCAATGTATGATATTAAATAAGTGTTTCAAATTGTCCGTGTGATGTGGAAGATACTTTGATTTGGTAAATACAATAAGCATGTTAAATAATTAAATTGTAATTCTAGTGAAAGGAAACAATTTAAAAGACGCCTGTGAAACCCCCCTCCCCCCACGTAGCTTAACGTGGCTTTTGCCTCTATTTCCCCTCCCCGCCCCCCTTCCCCCTCGCGTGGCCCGTAGCTTTTTCCCCCATTGATTCCAGAAGACATATTGTACTGTTTTCTCTTGTCAGACTATTTTAAATTACATACGGATATAATTAAATTACGGAAATGCTATTGTGTGTTCTGTACCTTATTTTAACTGTGACAAATAATATGAATGAAAAGCTACGTGGCCTGGCTAGGAATCCCCCCACCCCTCCCAAGTAGCCCAGCGTAGCTTTCTACCCCCCCCCCCTTTTCCTCTAAACCAAACCACGTAGTTTATGGACGTTCCCTAACTCCATTTAAAGCGTTCATAGGAAGTTGCTATTAGCTACGATTTAGCATAGAAGCAAAATATAACTTCTACCTGTCATAAGTTTGTAAAATTAAGCTTTTGGTTGGCAATAATTGCAGAAGTTACAGTGATTAAGGTCTCCCAGTGTAGTAGGCAAGTTTCATAGTATGTAAACACAAGACGAATGCAGTGCTTATTTAAAACCACGAAAGTCCTCGGCCGAAATCGAACCCCGGATCCTTGCTACGCGAGGCCAGCATGCTATCACCTTCGCTCCTTGGGACAGTCAGAGGCCTTATTTCAACAAGAGGTAAGAGATACATTCACCTTTACTCTGTCTTGTGTCGACTAGTATGAGCTAAGAATGGAAGAATGTTCAAACGTTGGTCACACCTGGATACACTAGGTAACTTAACAACTAGTGCCTAAAATTGCTTCGCAAAACTGTCTTTGAGACCAATAAGCTACTGGATCAACTTTGTGAGAGAAGAAGATCAAGATATTGACCGAAAATCGAAGTGTTTTTCATTGACCCGAAGAAACAATTTACTGAAGAAAATAATTAAGAATACGTAACTTTTTTCCTTGTTTTTAGCTAAAGAAACAGTTTAATGAACCAAATTATTAAAATTACGATATTTTTGATTGATTTAAGCATTTTTTAAATTTTATTTTTAAAAAAAATAAATTAAGTGACGATTTTCTATTGAAGATGTAATACTTTACTTTTTGAGTGGGAGATGATTTAGACAAGGCAAGTGTTGAAGAGTCGACGCTAATTTTAAAGGCTGTTTAAATATGATGGCTAAAGAGTTTGCGGAACTGAATCTACGTTGCTGGCTGTCGCTGAACAAGGAGGCAGGTTTGGCAATAGCCGGCCTCCAGCTGACACACAACCTGGCCAAATAGTTGAGCCTGACCCTGACACGTGGCAGGCATGTAGTCGCTACAGGGCCGCCACGTAATAGATACTGACTCAACACAGCGCATATATATAGTATAAGTAATCTTATGTGGTGACTTTTTTACCGGCTTTGCAATCCTCCCTTGTCGTAACGACCTAACTTAATCCGGTAGTCCTACCGGGAATATGGAACCTACAGATTAACTTGGAGTACGAACCACGGAATCGAGGATATTAGAAACAGTGGAGAACTATGGTGTAGGAACGTGAAAGTATGGTATTTGTATGCAGTTTGGTACTACGGGATAAACAGTAAACTGATTGCAGCTCTACAATCGTCGCACCCAAATACCTCTGCATGTGTAAGCCTGGGAAAAGAAATGTCACGAAGAAGTTAAGGCGAATGTGATGTATGCAACGCTGGCTTTAGAACCTTCGTGTGTCGTGCTCTGACGCGAGGCAAATATGCGGTTTCATGGGATTACCCAATGGTGAAATTATATTTTGTAACCTCCACTCAACTGTCGATTAGGCGATTATAACAGCAGGTTGAGGAGATGCACATTATATGCTCAACAAATAAAACAGACGGGCAAAGTGCAAGCTAAACCTTGCGAAATTAGGATTCTGTCCTTTAATGAGCTGAACAGATACCTCATAAGCTGTGAGACGGCACAAAAATCAGAGCTTGATATATTTGCAGGTTAGCTACGGATTACGATCCACGGCACGTTGCCGCTCGCTCCTTTAATCAAATTTATCTTCTGTAAAAATAAAAAAAAATCTTAATTTATGTTGTGAATTGATTCCTACAATTGCCACAGAGAATACAACGTAAACATCGGATGCTCTTCTCCTGACATGAATTACTGCATCTAGTCGTCGTAAATAAACAGAACGCAATAATTTTTTTCTTTTTTAAATGGCATTCGGCCGTGTTAACCATACAGCCAGCTCAGTGTGTTCGTGATTTTCCAATGTGTATATATATCGCATCATCTTCATTTTTATCTTTCTCTATCTGGTAAGGACAACACAAGGGGGACATGACACATAGTTAAAACCACCCATGACCCAGGCCGGACTCGAACCGGTGACCCCTTCAACGCGAAGCACAGATCGCTACCCTTATCCTGCCGGGGTCGGCAATCGTAAATTTAAAAGAACGACGCATTGTAATTTTTTCATATCTGTGCAGTTACCTCCACAACAGAAAATTGCCTATTGGTTTGCTAGCAACGCAATTACCATTCCTTTCAACACTGTAAATGCATATAAAATTAAACTCAATTATCTATTTGAAATTTACATAAATTTAAATAAAGTCAATGCAGTTATTCATTTGAAATTTCCCAGTGAGCTCAGCAGTGGCGACCAGTGTAGCCAACAGTTCAGACTTAATCGGACTCCCCGGAGGTTTCCGAGGTATCAAGTTGACGACCGGCCTCCATGTCCAACGCATTTTAATAAAGTGGATGACAAATAAACCCGAAATAAAACATTTTGTTTGTTATGCTCGCATCTCAAAAAGTTTATGCGATATAATTAGTTTAAGGATTTTCTTTTAAATGTGGGAAAGTGTCAATATTCTAAGTTTGTAGTTAAGAGCGTTACTGACATATCTAGTAACATAAATGGTCTAAAACTAACAATTTTGACTGCTGCTCTTTTATTTTCACCCATTTATTTCTGTAGAAACTCCCCAGATTACAATTTTACTAAACATTAAATACGATATTTGGCTTTGGCTTAACGAAGCATATAATACGTGCAAGTTTGGAGTCCGGAACTTAATCAATTCCATAGCTAGGGGCCTGTGACAAACGGACTGAGAATATTTGGGCCGGGAAATGAATAAATAAATAAATAAAAATACATGGGATACATCGTTCAAGGAGACAAGGGGAATCACTCGACTACAGATCAATATAAAATGGCAGTATACAAACACAATATATTTGAGGCGGTAACAAGAAGAGTGAAAATGTAAGATTGACAAGAAAAAATTTATAAAACAATAATCGAAAAATAACAAAAGCGTCGAGATGTACAAAGGTATAAAAGGTAACATAAAAAATTGGAATCGATGTCATATAAGCAGATGAAAAGACCGTTGAAAAATAATGCCTCCTTAAACATAGCCAACAAATATATATTAGAGAGGATACTCTCAGAAATGAATTTTAGAATTAAAAAAATATTTCAGGGAAAGGTTCATAAAATCGAAGGATGGCGCAGGTAGAATGGAGGCCAAGTGGGAAGAGTTTAAAGAGATAATAAAAAATGGTGAGGAAATATATATGCCAAAACAGAAAAAAGAGAGACATACAGAACCTACATACTACAATAGGGAGGTGAGGAGGTTTAAGAGGTAAATGAGACGAGAACACAACAGAGTTAAGAGACAGGAAGACTGCAGGGAATACATAAAACAACTAACAAGCAATTAATAACAGCAAAGAGAGAAACTAAAGATCGGTTTATGAAGAATGTTATTGGTGCAGGGGGACTACTCAACGATGCATATAAAAATTTCTGTGGCTATGTTAGAAACTTAGAAACCTTAGGGGAAGGGAATGTATACAGACAACTGTGGATAAGAATGAAGTTAATCAGTTTTTGAAAATGGGAGAGATAGTAAGTTTAATGAGACTAATAGGGACTATCATCAGGGAATAAATCAGAGGAGAGTCTCCATATAAGTAGAAATAGATCCCAGCAAATTATGAAGGAAATCGGAAAGATAAACGAGCGCGAAGGGCTGGTGCCCTACAGATGTATTAAAGATTAAGGGATTTGATATTGTACCTTATCTAGAAATTTTATTTAAAACGAGCTTACCAGAGGACTGGAAAAGAGCGATAGTAGTACCGGTTCATAAAGGAGGAGTGACAAATAGGGTTGAAAATTACAGGCCAATCAGTTTGATATCAGCGATAGGCAAAATGATGTGCAACAACATGAGAAATGTCTGTGAGGGAAAAAAAAATCGTTTGCAAATTGACAAGGAGGCTTTGGGCAAGGATATTCTTGTATCAGATGGTGGGCTGTATGAATTGGACAAACGGAGCTAAGTTAATAGTTTAGCACTAGATCTTCCGAAGGCATTTTAAATAAGTTGAAAGCTATTGGAGTGGATGAAAAAGTCACTTGCTGAGTAAAGGAATTCATAAAAGGCAGGAAGCAAAGCGTTAGAGTAGGCAGAGATGGAAGTAAATATGAGAGTGCTACAGGATAGTGTATTGGGACAATTACTGTTCATAATTCTAATGAATGATTGTGTTGGTGGTTTACAGTCAGAATTTATATTGTTTGCAGATGACATAGTGGTATATAATGGAATCAAAACAAGAGAAGACTTTGAACAGCTGCAGCGTGACCTGGATAGAATATCTAAATGGGTAGATCTATGGAATGAAGATAAATGCCAAGAAGAGTCAGCTTAATAGATACACAGATAAAAAAAATTGAGGTTGTTTGTGATTATATGGTGGGGTCAAAATTGATTGTTAGGTATGAAATCTACATATCTTGACATAACGTTTGATAATAAACTCAACTGGGCCGAGCACATCAGGCAAGGTGGTAGGAAAAGGTTATAAAATCCTTCATTTACTGAAGAGGAGAATATAAGAAATTGGGTTACAAAACATTGTTCAGACCATTGTTTGAATATGGTGGTGTAGTATGGGACCCACATTTTGAGTATCAAATACAGGAATTGGAGTACGTACAAAGAAGAACAGCTAGATTTGTTCGTGGAAATTATCTACGAGTCCGTTCAGTATCTGATATGATAAAGGAGCAGGATTAGGATTCATTGGAAGACGGGTGGAGGGTAAAGAGAGTGCTGGGAGTGTACAAGGCATATGTTGGTGATAGGGCTGGAAGGATATTGGTCCAAGAATTAGGGATGGTGCATGGAAGGCGAGATATAACCAAGACCACAAGCTGGCACTCAATTTCATGCATAGGAGAGTGGGAAAATTTTATTTTGTGGATGATGTCAGGGATTGGAAACAATTATCAAGTGATAAATAATTTAGTCAAAACGGTGAAGGTTTTTAAAATCAAGATTCGTAAATCGCGTATGTAAATAGGGGAGATGGGGAGATTGTAATTTAACACTCAAAGTATTTACACTCTTACTATAAGAGTAAACAATGAAATTAAAAATTTTCGTATTAAAAGCAGACTGAAAGAAGAATGATTGTGAGTTCAGCAGCATGAAATATTTCCCTCTTTTGAGTGGAAAAGAAATAATGTAAACGGTTATTATGTAAATTAAAATTTAGGATTTAATGGCCTATATCCAGACTGAATTGTTTTACATAAAATGTAACTTTTATAAGAAAGGTTTCAACCTTTGGCTCCTGACTCACATTCCATTTGATTCCCTGGGTAGCACCCGACATGTTAAATAACAATAATGCTCAAATTAAAGAATCTAAAGCAGGTGAAATATGAAGAAACACTATAATTGAAGAAAGTGACATAGGGCGTGGTTGGAAGAAGTGACTGATGCTAAAACCATATGATTTAGGTTGTTCCTATAATATAGAACAGAAAGTAGAAGGAAAGCCTCCTTTCATTCGGCGAATTTTTAAGGGGTAAGAGAGAACAGCAGGATGTCTACTCTTATATTTGTTTATCGTGTTGTAGTTTGATAGCCAACAAGACCAATAGAAATCATTCACAATGCTTCTATATATTCCGTTTAACACGCCATGCACACAGTTATGATACCGCGTGTTCCCTATCTGATGTTATTTTCATTCCAATTAGTTTCTCTACGGTAAACGTAAAACTCAACATGGCGAAACTTATCACCCAGCTAGCAATCGATACAAGCATTCACGATCCCACCACCAGTGGAATTATCTCGATGTAATTTACCTTCAGTCTTTACCTAGATATGCTTATGACACACCATTGCCACAACATTCTCTAAAATTGCATTTAGCAAACTATAATTTTTTTACTATAATATTGACATACACACAGATAACTTGTTGATATACAATTTTATGAATAATTGTAACGCCAATGCATAAAATTGATCCTATCGCAATTGAGGAAATGGCCCACAATATCCAGATGTTGATATACAAGTAACTACCTGAGTCGACTGTTGCACAGAAGTACTATTACAGTAGTAGTAATGAAGAAATCGAACCATACCTCTAATATCCATAATGAATGTTTGCAACTCAGATAATTCCAGCCATTAGAACGAATAATTAAGAATAAAAGATTGTAATACTCTGGGCAAACAAAGATGGAGATAGTCGATAAGAAAAAAGAAAAATGTGGAGGGGCTGGGGTTGGGAGCTAACGAAAGGAACCGTGCAAACAGACAAGGATTCAGGGCGAGCTAATTGAAGATAAGTGTTGTCGAAACAATATCGCGGAGATGAACTGAAATTGAAGAAGACGGTAAATGTCAAATGATAATGCAGTTGTGATGAATACCACTATTTATGCAAATAGTATCATAGATTACTAAGATACATTCCGAATTCTGTTTATGAGTAATTACTGATGATCTGGCTGATACAGACAAATATAGGGGAATGTCGGGTAGTCCCGGACGGCGGTTAAACCCGGACATTCAAAGTTCTAACTAACCAACCACTCTCGGTAAAACTTTATTGTAAATATATACCATGTATTGTAAAATCAAATAGAACTGAGCTGCGGCTTGGGCGCCCAGTCAGTTCCACACTAGTGTGTGTTTTGTGCGTCGATCCTGTCAAAATTCGTTGGAGATTATTGTATATGATGCGACAAATAAAGGTATAGTAACGCGGGCTCAAAAAACCCAAAAGGGCGAGATTTTAACATCTTCACCATATAAAAAATGTGGAGAGGACGGGCAAAAAGTAAAGGTAGTAAAAAGGGTGAAACGAAAATATAAACAGGTAAAGGCGCTATAGAGACGTTGAATAAAAAAAAAGGTATTCAAAGCCTTTCCGAAGCAAATCAAGTAAAACATACCAAATGTATCGTATGTGGAAATTTCTTGAATAAGACTGGATTCAGTGCTATGAAGCAAAGACAGCGCCCACTAAGATTTTGTTTATATAGCTTCTTCAAATATCAATTATAATTGTGATTTTTGTAAGGCCAAAAAATTATTAGGCCACCATTTATTGCTGCATCCGGGGCTACCCGACATCTTTTGTGTTGCAAAAAAATTAAGGCGAAAGTGTTTTCAATTTAATTCGTTGAAAAAACAATGTTATGATTACTAACTTCTAATTGATATGATTGCAGAAGTTGACAGTTTAGTTTTAATATTAAAATGAAGATATAAAATGTGTTTATTTTATTTTTATTTGCAATTAATTTTAAGTGTCGGGGGGCTACCCGAAATTCCCCTACGTCGAAAAGGAAAAAATAATTTCAGGGTACTCCTAAATAACAAATAATGTTGAAATTTTTAAAACTATTTTTTTTACAATTTCAGTGCCTTTTTGTTAGCGTAATATGGAATGATAGTAACAACGAAATGTTTTTGCCATGATCAAACAGAACGGAACTACATTTTTATTATCTAATTGCCAGACAAGTTGTGAGTTCTCGGTTTAGAGCTTGACACATAATTTCTATGTTTAAAATTTCATGTACAATATTTTTTTCCGAGGAATTTGTTTAAAGAAATGATATAAAATAAAACGTAAATTCTATGTTGTAAATCTAGAAGCACGTTGAGTAGGGACTCGTATTCTGGGTTGCAACAGCTCAGCACGTCAGTATGTCGGCTTGCTGTACGGCACAGTAACAACCATAATTTGACTGCGCAACTCCTACAGCAGCAGAAGGCGGCTTCTTTCATGTAAGGAACCAGATAAATTTACTCCGTGATCAAATCGTGCTTACGTAACATTAAAGAGGATTAACAAATTTCAAGTAATGCTGTTACAAGACATTCTTAAAACCCAAATGTGGATGCGTGGACAGGGATTCGAACCCGCGTCCTCCCGAATGAGAGGACCTCTCACCAATCACGCTCGGTGGCAACTTTCAGCATTCCGAATGTGGTTTGCTTCAATTCTACGTGCGTTTCGATGGTTCTGTTGAAGTTTTATTACCGTGTACTTTGATATTTTCAGTAACAAAGTATCATTATTTTTCGGGATTTACTTTTATCAGTCTGGAAGTGGCCTAAATTGTACGCCGTAGTATATTTCATCATATTTTGGCTCAGGACACGCGACGAACGAGATACTCAGCGTGCACTTAAGGTAGGTTTCCATTCTGACAAGTTCCTGGCACATGTCGCGCAACTTGTGCCCGGCACATGTTGCACGTAATTGTTCAGCTGTTTCCAATTGCCTGGAACATCTGCAACATTTATAGAGAGGTTTCGAGTGGAAGACTACAGATGACGTTTGTACAGAGAATCAGATACAGTGTTTTCCAGTTTCTTGAGTGAATGATCTGTTGGTTCAAATATTTGAGCGATATGAACAACTCAGCTACTGCAACTTTAGTTGTAATGGCAGGCAAAAGCGACCTAGATAGTGGATTAGGAGTATTTTTTTTTTTTTTTTTTTTTTTTTTTTTTTTTTTTTAGCAAAAAGACATTCAGAAGGAGCTTGATGGCAGACCTACGTTTCCAAAGTGGGTCGAGAATTTTGTTAGAATGACAGCAAGTGATTTTCAATTGTTACTAAATTGACAGAAAACTCATTAAATTGAAATACTGCCATTTATGTTCGGAAACATCGTTAGAACCAGCGCCACTTTTCTTGCTTTTTTCAATTTTATTTTTTCCCTTAAATATTGGGAACTCAGGGAGTGAATTTGTTCTCTACTTCTTCAATACTGCATTCCAGAATATCAGCAATTTGTTGCATGGAGTCATTTCTATTGTTCGACTTCTTGTGGTTCGCATCAATTATGTTCCACAGAAATGTCTCCTGTTCTAAAAACTTTGTTACAGTATTCTTCGACCACTCCATCTAGAAACAAACACTACACTAGCTTTAAATAAAGTATGATTACCACAGACAAGAAAACACGCGCTGCCCACAAGGAGTCTGTTTCCATGGGCTGTGACACATGTTGTGTCCCGCAATCGCTTGGCACATTTCTGTCCCCGGCACTTGTGCTGCAACATGTTGCAGACCGTTTACATTTCAACAAATTTGTGGCACATGCGCTGGCACTTGTGCCACAACATGTTGCGGGACAAATTTGTAGTAATGGAATCGTACCTTTATTCGCCGTTTTGTTCCTGACCTTCCGCGTCCCTTCCACACGTCGCGCGGTGGTCGGTGTAAGTGTTGGCTTTCAAGGTTTCTCTGTCGAACACTATCCACCCCTTTGTTTCTGAGTTCTTTTCGCTTAAAAATAAAAGGTTTTCATGTTGCTTGGAATGCTACCCAGTACAAAATTATTATTGTCAAAATTAATAATTCACGAGTTCAATTAGCTTCTTTGATCTACTGTAAAACAATGCGTTAGCGCTAGGGGCGTTAAAATGCCCCTGAACTTGACACAGGAAGATGCGTAACTCGCTCCTCAAAATCCCGGTACCAGCGTTTTGACCTTCTTTCCTTATTGTGGTTTTATGTGGATTCCAGTAGCCTACTATGCAAATCCTGAGATGCTTTTTGCCTCGGAAATACAGTTTTAAAAAGCAGAATAACGCAAAACACATCATACGGCTTGCAAACAGCAATACCCATTTCCTTCAGCTGTGAACATAATGATAACCTCATAAAGAAGGACCAGTTCATTGATCAACGTAGCGCAGTTTATAATAGCGCGAAGCACTAACTGATATGAGCATTTGACTCTGGAAACTACTTAGGTAAGAGTAATATTTTTAAATACCTTCCTTTCCTAGAATTATCTGCAGGAGCGTTTGCAACTAAACTACCGGTATTTAATTTCTAGACATAAAAACATTACGTCGACTATTTGATTTGTTCAGATTAGAAGAAAGAAGAAAAAAATCAGTTTAAAATACAGAAACACAAATTTTATTGTATGTTAAATGTTATTGCAACTAATATTGCTCAAAGAGATTATTTAGATGTCTGAAGTACTATTTGCGAATAAAGTGTGGAAGATGAAATATTGTTTCAAGGTACGCCAATAGCACAACGTCGAGGTGATTAATGGAAGATTGGGGGCAAGGAGCGATAAGGAATGTAGCCATGGCCTTTTGAAGGAACAATCCCGACATTCACCCCCCGAATCCGAAAATTGGATGGTTGGTCAGGGAACTAGGCCGACGGTCACGAAACGTAACCACACACACGGAAGCTTCCAGATGACAGAAATACTTAGGTCAATATTAATTGTTTAGATGTCGCCATTACTTATTATCTTAAGACTAATTTGTTCTAATTAACTACATATCTACTATAAAATTCAATATTTTTCTTTGAATTGTTATGCTCAAATTTTGGAATTTTGTTAGAACTAGTCACCTGTGCTTTATATCTTAGCAACTTCATGAAAATAGAATCGAACTCGCAACACACATACAACTACGTTCCATCTCCATTCTAATTTGTTGTTCGTGCCATAGATCTGGCAGAACCAGTTTAGTCCACCATAAAAGAACAGGTATCTCATCACTGATACAGGTATATTAACAAACCACCTCTTTTATAGAGCCACATACGGCGTCATTGCAGTAGTATTCGTTCCTAATATTTCCCGAGAAGAAAAATGAAACTGGGAACGTGTTATGTTTTGGAGAGGTTCGTAAGCGTGGATTTTTTTCTGTCCACTGGCAGTCAGTAAGTGAAAGTGTGGGCGCAATGTTTTACTAATATGCACACCGACCGTGGTGGGTGAGCGGTTAACTTTCTGGCCTCACATTCTGGAGGACACCGGTTCGAATCCCCGTCCGGGCATCCAGATTTCGGTTTTTCCATGGTTTACTCAAATCACTCCTGGCAAATGCCGGAATGCTTCCTTCAAAAGGCCATTGCCGAATTCCTTCCAGTTCCTTGTCCCCAGTCCCATCCAGCCTCTAATGATCTCGACGTCGACGAGGTGTAAAGCCATAAAAAAACAATATGCACACACAAACGACAGCCTTCCAACTCAGACAGTCTATAACCTTGCGGTTCGAGAAGGCTTCCGCCTCCAGCATTACGTCGAATTATTAAGAATTATTGTTCGGCCCTCATTCTGGTGCCTTCCTAAGACCCTTATCAGCCACACGATGTTTCTTGGACGATTAACAAGGAACATCGTGAGCATTAACCTATGGCACGAATGTAGCTTTTCATGGCGTTATAAATTAATAACTCTTCTCGGGCTTCCAGGCGTGTATAAACGTCACAACTCTGGGAGGTTTCGAAGGCGTCTATCTCATATTTTCACCGAACGGAAGATCTCCTCCCGTATAGGCTAGTGATGTACCCTTTACGGGGAGATGTTCCGTTCACTGAAAAAATGAGGGCAGAAATAGATGCCTTCGAAACCTCCCAGAGTTGTTCATTTTTACACCGCTGGAAGCCCGAGAAGAGTTTATCAGTTAAGCATTAGTTTTTTGGCCCTCATCCTGGAGCCTTCCTATCACTTTTATTAGCCACACGATGTTTCTTGTTAGTCGTCCGAGAAACGTCGCGGCTCCACCCGGAAAGCCAATACAACACACTTTCCCTGACAGACCACACCGCCATACATCTGTACCGGCACATGAGAGACAGTTAGGTATTCCGCAAAAAGGGGACTATAGATTATTTTTTTTACCAATGGCTTTACGTTTCGTCGACGATGAGGCCATTTGAGGAGGGAAAGGACTTAAAGGAACGAACGAGAATTTATTGTTGATGGCCTTTTGAAGGAACCGTATAGACATTCCCGTAGATGGGAAATCGAAATCTGGATGGTCAGTCGGGGATTCGAACCCACGTCCTCCCCAAAGTGAGGCCAGAGCGTACCGCTCACCCACCACGCTCAGGGTCACGATGGAGCCACGGGAGCCCTGTGATGAGAGCGACTAATCACTGACTTTCTTTGCACAACACTGGGGAGCTCCCCAAGGCAATCAATAAAGAACAGGTCGTATAAAGAAAAATCCTTCCCTTAAAAAAAAATGGTATTCCTGTTATTAGTTGTGCTCCCTGACGTCCCGACGTTGTTGCTTCTGATTTTGTTTCCCTAGAGGGAAACGAGACTGAAAGGGATCCGATTTAATTTACGTCCAGCTTTACACTTATCCAAAAGGACGTTTTGAAATACTTCAGAAATATTAGCGGAGAGGTGTCGAACACTATTTGGAAGGAATTTTGGTTTAACATCTTCACACGGGGAGAGTTGTTTTGCCTTTATTTGCCCGATACATTTGGAGCAATCTTCTACTTTAGAACGTAGTAATCCTTCGCTTAAATCAGCTGATGGATGTCAGCCGTTAGACCTGGACATCTATTTTAATTTTGTTGTTAACGTTTAACGCGGAGTACAAAAAACCTGGACGATGCTGTCTACCCTCATTTTAAATTTTTTCCTTAGTGTTCAGTGCATGCTCTGAAAGGACCACCTGACATCTCACGCAAACTGAAATGAATTAAAGAGTAGTCTGTCAACTAGCATGTAATTGCAACCCTTCTTTTTACTAAACGCTTTTTGTACACATATTTGAATAATGAAAGGTATGAGGATAAACTGAAAAACGCGAGCACTCATGTGGCCAAGCAAGGAACCAGTTGATCAAGTGACCTCAACAACTTTCTGGTTGTCATGTTACCGCCTGCACGTGGAAACCAGAATCCCGCCTTCCTCTTACAGCAGGAACTTTATAGTTGACATTTCTAATTGGAAAAAAATATTATTACAATAGGCTTCTTCTTTTTCTGCTCGATGGTTAGGTTGGACATTATCTTGGGAAACAGACTAGGGTGGCTATCTCTTGCCATCTATAGTGATGGAAGTATATTTACGTGTATATTTTTTCTGTGCGTATGATTTTAGTGTGTTGTTTGTGTTTTGAAATGGATGAAAGGTGGAAGAAGGAATAGGGTGAAACCCGGCGTCAGGTCTAATTTTCCGAAGGACACCTATGGGGACCGCCAGGTTTACTTCCCATCCGACGGACGAATCAGCATCAATAGTGTCGTATTGCCTCATTCCAAACGCACAGTGGAAAGTTTTGGGATTTAGCCCAGGACTCAAACATACTATCCGGTATCTACTTTTTGTAATTCTTCCGTCTTGCAACTAAAACAAATGCTTTTTATGACCAAGGCGTATCGTCTTTATTTAAGACACCTTTAGTGCTCTATGAAAACGTATATACACATGTATATACGTATATAATAATGTTATTTGATCTTTGTATTTGGGTATTGGTTAAGATGTCTTCTATCACTAGCTACTTACAGTTTAATAGATGAAACCTTTTTCCACTAGGACTTGAACTAGCTAATCACATGTAAGGCACCGTACACCATCACAGTGCTGGAACCAACCCACCTAACGGACGGGCGTACATTTGCTATCTCTCGAGAAGGAATCCACTGTTCTCTGAAGAATTTTCGACCTGGAGAAAGTCACTCCTACTATTTTCCTACTCCGTTTTGAAAACGTAACACGCAAAATCCCTGAACTTGATTCAACAGTAATCCAGCCACTCATCTGAATCTTATATAGATTTATAGCAACTTAACTACAGGGTGAGTCAAAAGTCGCAGTACACCCTTTTATTTCAAAAACTCTGCAGGAATTGGGAAACCTGAATATTCCAGTAAGGTATTGGTGAGGTGGTCTATCTTTTACGGTATGTACCGAACATGGGCGCCATCTTGAAATCGGCCATCTTGAATCTAAGTCAATTTTTTTAAATGGAAAGGGGGTCGTGTGACACATCAAATAACATCAGAATTTTCTCACAAGTTCATTCCTGTAAACAGATTTGAAATAGCAGTTGCGGTTCAAAAGTTACATAGCTTTTTTGTTGCAGATAACTGAAGATGGCTTTGACCAAGGAGGAGAGAATTGAAATCATTTTGATGTCTGGAAAACGAAGTTTCCGTGTCATAGCTGCAGATTTTAACAACCGGCACGCAGAAAGACCTCCAATTTCACACAACACTGTCAGGTGCTTAATTTCCAAATTCTGAGAAACTGGGACTGTGGCTGACAAGGCACGGAGTGGCCGTCCAAAAAGTGCTACTGACGAGACAACCTCAACAATGGTTTTGGCGTCCTTCGTGAAGCGCCCACGACGTTTGTCAGCAGAATGTGGAATCAGCCAGTCATCGATCATACGAATCCTTCATGCCCATCGATGGTATCCATTCAAGATTCCGTTACTCCAGCACCTAGCAGAGGATGACCCAGACAGTTTTGCACGTGGGCCTTAGAGGATCCCTCTTTTGCACAAAGCATCTTGTTCAGTGATGAGGCAAACTTTTATGTCAGTGGTGAAGTTAACCGTCACAACCACGGTTGTTAAAATCTGCAGCTATGCACGGAAACTTCGTTCTCCAGACATCAAAATGATTTCAATTCTCTCCTCCTTGGTCAAAGCCATCTTCAGTTATCTGCAACAAAAAAGTTACGTAACTTTTGAACCGCAACTGCTATTTCAAATCTGTTTACAGGAATGAACTTGTGAGAAAATTCTGATGTTATTTGATGTGTCACACGACCCCCTTTCCATTTAAAAAAATTGACTTAGATTCAAGATGGCCGATTTCAAGATGGCGCCCATGTTCGGTACATACCGTAAAAGATAGACCACCTCACCAATACCTTACTGGAATATTCAGGTTTCCCAATTCCTGCAGAGTTTTTGAAATAAAAGGGTGTACTGCGACTTTTGACTCACCCTGTATAGTCTTCTATAGACTATAGACTATAGACAACGGAGTTATACTTAATGAAATGTTTCCACAATTAATAATTTTATTTACGTCTCAATTCTGAGCCTGAATAAAATAATGATAAGGAAGCTTCATGGATGAAATGAGGTGTCCTGTAGCTGAGTGTTAAGGCGTCTAATTACGGATCGAGTGGAAATCACGTTTCGCCTAGTAGGAATGCTCTGTACCTGGAATCACATTTGAAGACACGTCACAGGGGGAATGCGCTATAACTTTGACAAAGCTTTTACCAGGATATTAAGAGGACGCGAATAAAATACTAGCAATACTCTTAATAATAATAATTAGATCATGTGCGCCGCGATTACATAACTTTCTTAATTTTGTAGACGCTTTCTTTTTCTCCAGGACTCTTTGATTCTTTGGCTCGATCGTGTCCGTTCGGGTGTTGTTTGTCTCTAACTGTTTCAGTTGGGATTTTACAAATTTCAGTTTGGCCTTTCTGAAGGTCTCGATTACTTGTTTCATTGTAGTCGCTATTTGGAGCTTCGGAACTTTTCTTTAAAGCTTTCTCACACTCGGCATACTACCATAGATGATTCTTCTTTTTCGATTAAGAATATTTCATTTGTTACTTTTTTGGTTTCTTGGAGCCGCTTCATTACCCAACTACCAGATGGGGGTTTCCACAAGTATGAATATATGTTGTTTTTTTTATTCCCCCCTGTAATCTAATCGGCTTGATGGATTACGATGTATGAGGTGTAGTTGGATTCATCTTGATGCCACATGTGCTATAGGCTACATAGTTTTACTATAATTCCGATACGACTCACAATATGTTGCAAAATATCACGGCAGAATCCAAAACAATATTTAATCCTATTGAGTTAGGTATTATTTTAAATATGTTAGTTTAGTTTTAAGTTAAATAAAGGAGACGAATTTGGAAGTGACGTGTGGAATGTGTTGGATCTTGAGACCTCGCAGCAAAGTGAGCGGAAGTTGCTTGCAATTCGTAAGCGTGCGCTGGGATACTGTGCACGTCCCTTCAAAATTAGGACTTTTGTTGTTTTGTTATTGTTTCCAAAACTTCGTTGAAATTATTTTTTACTTTTTATTTATTTATTTATTTTATTTTTTTCGCTTCTGGATAGGTAGAGCTACTTTCGAGCAAAAGAGCGTCCAGATACGTACCTACTGTTCTGTGCACGTTTTCTCTGAAATTCCATTTTTTCTGACTTTAGATATGAAACTTTCTATACTACAAGGAACTACCGATAAATTTAAAAAAATTAGTAAAAACATTAGACGAAGTTTTTCCTTGTGCGCTCATGAGAAAAGTGAAGAAAGATCTAGAATATTAAATAAGGGGACACATTTTAGACATACGCAGCACCCAGTGACAAGACCTATATAATAAGGCTACACCTAGAGTGATCGAGCGTAGAGGGGAGTGGCTGTGTTACTCCAAGACACCGTCCATTCCGAACCTATTTCTCTCACCTTCCCCGTACAAGCAGTGGCAGTGCGAATACACGGTCACGTCCAACAGATAGTGTGCTCCATCTTTCTGCCTCCAAGACAGTAGGAATATGCACCGAAAACTCGCTATCGGGAGCCATTATTCGTCTCGTTTTGTTTGAACTGAACAGATGAGGATACACATACCAGCTATGAGGTCCAGTCTCGTTATCGTTTTAGTGATAAAATTGTCTGTTATGTCAGCATATTTTGCTACTGAAAAGCTGCTGCATTGTTCCAATACATATAGTACCAAAATATATATATTATATATAGTATCTGATATCTTAGAGGTCTTGTAAACGCCAAGTGTCACCACCGAATTTCTGGTAGTAAATTATCCTATATTGGTTTAAAGGGATGAACATTTCTTTTTAAAATATGAATAAAGAATGATTACGTGTGTGACAAATATTGCATTGGCGTTAATAAGAGTTAGTAACAAATATTCTTTGTTCGATTTGTACTCCAGAGGGCAAAAATGTCTGATTGCTGGTGAGAAAGAAATTTTGTTGACCCAAGTAGAAATGTATTGGCAAAAGGTTAAGTTTATTGGCTTTGAGATCAGTTACATCTCTCGACGACTTAGCTACTAGCGTACTTGAACCTTGGAAACTAATAGATAGGCCACGTAACCAAAATTGTTAAGATCAACTAATATGTTTCAAAAACTTGTAACGTTCATAACATTTAGCATATCATTCATTTATACTCAACTTCTATAATAAATATATCTTGCAATCAACTAAAAGGAACGAAATAAAAAATTATTATAAATATAAAAAATTAAATAAAAATTCTCTCTATTACATTAAAATAGGAATACCTGCAGCTATTAGATTGTACAGCCATTATTTTACTTGCTTAAGAAGTGATGAACGCAGGTGCTTACTTCATTCATTTTGTTTTTACCATATTACAAGTAAATTAATTTAAGATGTTCACAGTTTTATATGTCTTGACTTGATCAATGAGGTTGATACAGCTTACATTTGATGTCACTGGTACGTCTTCCCACCATTTGTTGGGCACACCTAAGATACGGAGAGCCTCGAATATTTTCCAGTGCAGATTAAGGTATTATTGGGATTATTTAATGAAGTATTTATTTATTTATTTCGAATATGCTCTAGGCTACGTAGACACCAAGTTGTGCGGCCTTGTTCTAGGCTAGTAAGGTATGCTAAGAGATATATTGGGTCCACAGCGTTGCAGTCAATGTATTTTTATTTTTAATTTTTTGGTCTTATGAGCAACGTATATGTTTTCTTACGTCAGATCCTGCGAGTCTCTTCATGAAATGTTTTTGGATGTTCTTTATTTTCCACGCTTGCACCAATGCTTTGAGTGACTCGCTCTTTGTATGGAATTGTTTACCGACAAAATTTCAATTAGCAAACTGTTTTCAATTAATCAGTTCAAAAAGAACGGTCCTAATAACAAGAAACATCCGTGCATGGTGTTGCCTCGCATTCGGAGGATGCGGGTTCGAATCCCCGTCCGGGCATACAGATTTTGGTTTTTCATGGTTTCCCCAAATTACTCCAGATGAATGTCGGGATGCTTCCTTCAAAAGGTCTTGGCCGAATTCCTTCCCGTTCCTTTTCCCCAGACCTTTCCCGTTTCTAATGATCTCGACTTCGACGAGATGTAAAGTCATAAAAAAAAACAAGACAGAATAAAGCTTTTTTAAATTCTTTGATGGCAGGTTGTACTGTGGGTTCTAATCAATATTTTTATTAATTATTATATTTAGAATAAAATAAGCAACTCTTGAGACCATTTTATGGACTCCATTTACGTCAACAATATTTATGAAATGGTAAACAACGTAATGCACAAAAATCTGTAACCAAACTGTAATAGAAACCCTAAATGTTCAGTATGACTTGATACGATAAATGACAGGTTGTGAACGTACTGTGATCATCAGTTGCTACTAGTGAATGTTTTACTGCGAAATTATATTTTCAGAACTTAAACCTTGACGGTACAATCATGAAAACCCATCTGCTATTGAATTGTAAAAGCTTTGTATTAGAGGTCCTTGTTTCATTATGAAGTATTTTGCGAAACGAACTTTGATGACCTGACAAATGTTGATCCTGATGATTGCAAAAATCCGGATACAGTATCCGACGGTCAGACGTCTCGAAACCTGATGAAGACGACGGAGCTAGTCGTTGAAATATCGTGTTTTCAAATCACTATCTGGCGGTATACCCGTGATGACTTCATTTCAAGCATACGCCGTTCTTACTGAAATTGCCTCTTCAGCAATACGTCGTTCTCTGAGATCTGTGCGGCACGAAGTAGGTAATGTCAGAAAGTGGACTGTCGTCTGTTGCTTTGAAGCGAGCGATGTAGTGTGAGAGTGCAGCGACTCAGTGGCCTCAGGCAAGGTCGCGTGGCTCAGCTGACTCCGCTGCTGCTGTCCTTGGTCAACCGGAAGAGCGACCCCCCTCATGCAGGAAGCAAGACCCGCATACCTAACTCTCATAGTACACTGCGAGAGGAAAGCGAAAACATGTCTCCCCTATTTCTTTCACTTACTATCGATTCACTGATTGGGTACCTGAGAATAATCTTTTCCGTGGAAACAGAAAAAGCAACAAAACACCGATATGGTGTATTTTATGTTATTACCGAACTGGACGGTGTCGAGTTTCCAGGACGTTAACAGTTGTGGAATTTATAATGAAACGATCTCGGCGTGTTACTCGAGTTGGAAAGCCATGTAAATCCGAAATTTGTATGGCTGAAATGGAATTTAAATTTCGGTTAGAAGACGACTTAAAAGAGCCACTCCAACAATCAGCTAAACTTCTATCGGAATCTTCTGACTGAGGTTTCAACGAAAATTTAATAAAACTCATTTAGCATTCGATGTACAAAACCAGTGTATGAAATAAATCATATTCAGGTCTCTGTTGAAACGAGAGATTTGACGAACTGCAGCCAAATTCATTTAAAACCTACGATCACATTTCATTTACAACGATCAAAATTTATATTCTGGTACTATTCCACAGTAAGAGTTGAAAAAAATCAGTTAGAAATGCTGTTAAACTTAAAGTCGACCATACAAAGATTTTTTTTTGTTTATTGCTTCACGCCTCTTCGACGTCGATGTCATTAGGGGCGGGAAAGGTCTGGAGGCAAGGAACGGCAAGTAATTCTACCATGGTCTTTTAAAGGAAACAGTCTGGGATTAGCCTGTTGTGATTTGGGGAAGCCATTAAAAAAAACAAATCTGGATTGCGGGACGGGGATTCGATTCTGCGTCATCCTGAAAACGAGGACAGAGCGTTACCACTCACCCATCATGCTCGGTCAAAGATGTTTAAAGCAGTACAGTAGCATGAATGAGGCATCGCATGGAATATTGCTCTATAGTGTAGGGTCAAAGCCGACTAGCGTTGCAATAAGTGCAGACAAACTTACTTGCATGTAACGACAAGAAAAGTACAATTGAATGGTCAGAAAATCCAGGTGAAATTGCTACTTAAGATAATGTAAAAATTATTATAAAACGATTACCTGCAGAGACTGTAGTTCATAAAACAACAAAGAACATTTGGCAAGAGATATTAAAACTAAAACGATTCGTCTCAAAAATCCATCAATGATCACAGAATTGTTGAAACAACGTCTTCCTTTCGACAGGACCTCAGTTTGATGACCGCTGCGATCGTCATTATGATTCCCAAATCCAATTTAGTCACCTAAGGCGAATGCTGGCGTGGTTTCATAGAACAATATCTTTTGACTATTGATAACTTGTGCCTCTTAGTCTCATCCAAACACTGTTGCACGTTTGCAGTAAAGCAAACGCTAGAGGTGAATCACGAACTAACCGCGGAGGTTGCCCGTTCCTTGTTCAGATATAAGCTGTATCAAGACGATAACGCGTCTCCATAACTAAAGAGGCCATACTGAAAAGCCGGAAAACAACATAATAACATTCACGAAACTAAAGAATCCTGTGACTAAAATATAAGTATAAGTGTGTGGCTCGACTCATGCAGGTGAACGAAGGGATCCTTTAGAAAAGTGTGAATGCTGAGCACAAATACAGATAAATACTGTGATAGTTTTCAGACAGAAAGGGCTCAGGTTCTCAAAGCAATTAAAATGTTATTGTTTCATTAATGACGTTGAAGGACTAAAAATCCTCTACAGCTGAAAGTTATGGCTAATATAGACGGAATAATCTGAAGGAAAAGCCGAGAAAACGGCAAAACCAATCGAGAAACATTATTCTGGAATGAAGGCGTGAAGCAAAGAGATACTTTAGGTTCTCAATAATAACAATCTACCAAAGCATCTAATACTCCGGAAGAAGAAACTTATATGGTTAGAATGTTTCTCTTATCCAAAATGTCAGGCAGCCAACAACGGAAGAGTATGTTTGGTATGTAACAAGAAAACTAATGAAAATCAGTCACCTGGTTAAGCTTAGTTAGATTCTGCCGAAGTAACGTAGGTAAGTGTGCCGCGATTTTGTTGTAATAAACCCATAAACTACTGGCAATTGGTGCTGAAACCTGTAAATTGACGAGAAGCGATTTATTCGGAGTACAGGCAGCAGATTCGACATCGAAAATGTCACAACTAAAGATAGCATCAGGAATGAAAAAGTCAGAGACAAACTGAACGTGGAACCACTGTAGGAAATGCTGAAGAAGAGAGACCTGCAATATTATGCGCTACCTATCTATGTGAGGCGGGTGATCGTTAACACTCTGGACTCGCATGGGGGTAACGCTGGTTCGAATCCCCATCCGCCCATTTCGGTTTTATATGGTTTTAAGTCACGCCAGGAGAAAACCGGGACGGTTCTTTCACAAGGCAATGGCCACATTCCTTCCCGTTCCTTTTCCGTCTCTAATGACCTCGACGAGCGTAAAGCCATAAATAAAAGAAATAAAAAGTGAATGTAAGAGGATTCCGAAAATGGCCCTAGAAGGAGAGGACATCTGTCGGTAGACCACGGGCCAGATCAATCAACATGGACAGGAGCGCCAAGAGCTAAGAGGAGTGAACTCGAAACAGATTGTGGAGGAAGATTCTGACAGAGCCTGGTTGCTGAGCGGTTTACAAGGGACCCTGGCACTCTGAAGGACGCGGGTTCGATCCGACCATCAGATTTCGGTTTTCGATGACTTCCTGAAATCTAATTAGGCAAATGGCAGGGTGGTTCCTTCAAAAGGGCACGTTCCCCACTCCCCAGTCCTGTTTATCTCTAATCACGTCGATGTCATCGATTTGTAGAGGCAGGAAGGTAGTATAAATGATGAAGATTAGCTCGTGTACAGAGGAGATGGCAGCGCTCGCTGTTCGGGCGTGAGGGGTGACACAGTTTTGGTGCCGCGGGGCTCCACGTGGCTGAACTTGCCGCTCGCGGGGTCGTCGAGTTCGCTCGCCTTGGCTTCGTTTTATCTATGAAGCGACCTCATTGCACGGTGACCACCGACCAGAGGACTGGGATTCTAGTTCACCTCGAAACTGCGCGTCCGTAGCGACCACGTAGGCTCACTGTAACCGCTTAAACTCACTGCTGGGGTGGGTTTCTACAGTGGGGTTGACCACACTGCCTTAAATGTTACTGTCGAGGACCTGAAAGAAAACGTGGATTTTAGATTCTGTAAATTACATACTACATGCTTCAACAGCGTGTCAGGAGAAAAAATTACTTTTATCTTCACTGGATGTCTGCTGTAAACAAACCGTGCCTGTCGTGGCTGTGTAAGGGATCGCGTGGTCGAGGTCGCGGGCTCGAGTCCTCCCTAGGCCTGTTCTGTATTTAATGGAAGCAATCTATTATAGAAACTCTATCGAACACCGGAGCTATCAGTATCACATAGCGGCTAAATGCCATTAAATAAAATAAATAAACAGATTAACAAGGCATGGAGGCTACAGTGAAAAATACTCAGTGGTAAAATAAATTATTTAACTGAGAACTTTCAATATTGAGCTCTTCAAATATACCAGCGTATTGCAACTGCAAAAACAGATGTGGAGAAAGGATATCTTATTCTTATCCTCTCAGTCTGTTGTCAGCTTCGGAAGAGGACTGTTGCATAATTATGCTTGGACAGTTTTGTTGAAAAGTTTATTTTCTCGCTCTGGAATCAGTGGAAGTCTTGGAATCATCCTTCCGGAAGATCTTCGCTTGCATTAATGAGGCACAATGACCAGTAATTTACATCGCACGTTATGAAACATCCACATTATACAATCTTTACGTATTTGGAGGCGATTCTTGTTCTTAGTCATCCAGCTGTATATAATTTTTATTTCGTTTCTTTATCGATACTTTTCAGAATTTTCTTCTAAAATACGGTACCTTTCAAGTGCAGTTACTGCAGGAACAGCAGAAGTAGAAATATGAAATAAGTAGAAGCTTGATTATTTATAAAAAAGACGATCCAAGACAATTAAGATGTTAAAGAAGATTCTAGAAAAAATGTTCTTCTTCAATCACAGGAACTTTTTGATAGCAAACACTGAGTTAGAACCCATAGCTGTATATACTGAGTTCAACAGTTAATGGAAGCAAGGCGTGGGTTTATAAAAAATATAAACATATAAATAATAGAAGAATCAGAAATATAATAGAAGGACTTAAAAAAATTAGCGGAGTGATGAGTTTCCGGAAACAATACTCGGGAAAAACGCTTATACAGGAAGAAATTGATTTTTGCGTGTGAAACTGAGTAGTACAGGATTGTTAAGCGAAGATAGTCATGATAGCTCTAGCAACAGAGAAAGGTCAAATGTTAAGCTGATAGCTGGTACAGTGCATTGTGATTCACGTATTGTGGTGAAGACATATGGCACGATAAGAAGCAGGCGGCTGCAAAAATCAAGTGGAGAGAGTGGTTGAATATCCCGTTATACCCCGCCAACTCCGGCTCAAGCGCAGAGTGGATATTCATTATGCTAAATCCGATATGGTTTCTTATAATGGTGGATGTATTTGACACAGTAATAATACACTGATATTTCCTGGCTGGACCAGTAGTTAGTTTGAAATTGTCTCTATCGTCGAAAAGTAAAATTTCCAGGTTACTAAACAAAAATATTTCTTACTAGAGACCTACGTTGTTGAAGGTCATATAATTGTCATTCGATATAACGGTTGGATACGGAGGGCAAAATGACATTAAAATCAATGTAATTATAGTATGGTTTCTGCTGCATATTCTTATTTACTGAAGGAAGAACGTAGATCCATTTATTCTTATTCAAACAACATTGCAGGAAAATTTTTCTTAATGTCTGGAAAAGTAGTAAATTCATTGTGTGTGTACTGAAACTCTTGGAGTCTGAACTTGGTAAAATTTAAAATAGTTTCAAATTGGATTTTGAAAGTATTTTGAATCACATTCAGGATGAAATTTGTTATCTCCACTAAGATACATTTCAGTTCCCTATTATTGAAACCGTTCCCAGTGAATATAGTGACGAAACAATCTCTGAGTGAAATTACTTACTTCGGGGAAGAAATGTCTGTTACCACAACTAGATAGGTGGAGGTTCACAGCATTGTTTCATAAATGTACCAACCGAATGGATGATGAAAAAATATTCCGTTCTTTGCTGTTTTTCATATACAAAAATAATGCCGACTAATTCCCCGGATTTTTTTAACATGATACTGAAGTTATCACTCACGTTACGATACGTCCACTCTGCGGTTGATATCTCTAAGCAACAGCGCTGTGGTTGACGATCTACAGTTGGCTGGCTTCTTTAGGCCCCGGTAATTGCATGCCCAGATGATACAGATACATAATTCCTAACCACCATACTGCGCATCTCAGGTCACACATATGTTAATAGTGCATACGAAGTGAAAGAGCATGAAACGGTTAACATTAGATTCTTATTTGGTGACCACATTAAATCTTGCCTTCCATCGTTCGAATATATTATTTGTATTTGCATCCAATGCTTATTCTGATTGTGCTTATGTTATTCTGTATGGTAGTGAACACTGCTCATGATGTTTTTGACTTCTAGATAATTTGCAGTGATGAATTTTCAAAGAGTATGAAGCAGTAAGGAGGAGGTAAGGAGGTACTTTTAACAGAAAAAAGCATGGAGTAAAAGTTGATATTATTTTAATTATAGGCCTTTTTATTTCTAAGAACACACGTCGCTCTGGAACGATATCAGCAAGGGGAATGTGAATTTTGTTTAGTACAATTTTGGCCAATGCTTTTGAGATGATCGTTCATTGGGATTTCGCTACTGTTCTATTGATATTGAAGTAAAGACAAAAATGAATGACCAAATCACTAACCAATGATTAGCTGTCAGTAAATGATTTTTTTTACCTACTATAATTTTTAAACTCGTAACTTACTGTTAATGTGAGTCTTCAGAAAAATATGATTTCCTGGTATAATACTGTATAGAATAATTACATATTTTTCTTCAATAGTTTTTAGCGGAGGCTGGAGGTCAATAATACGGTTATGAAGTTCTAGAACCTATTTTTCTAACATAGTTTCGTGTCTTCACTTGATCTAGTGGTTTATAGAGCTACTAGATATTGTATTTTATGGTATGAGGCGTGCTATGGGATTATGTTTTCACTATTTTGGTAGGGGTAAGCAGTGAGAAACATGTTTGTATGCTGATATCACTGGTTGAACTGTCATTTCTTTCTGCCTACAGCTACGGCTCCCCTTCGCTAGCTCCCCTCATCACCTTTCATCTCCCCTTCCCGGCCCTCTCTCTCTCTCTCTCTCTCTCTCTCTCTCTCACACACACACACACACACACGCATACACACACATCGACTTTTGGAAGGATGGGGGAGTTTGCTGGTAGAGACCTGTACATGCTGTTACCGCGATTTTTGCACGCGCTACGCTCTTGTTATTTTAGGTACATAAAGGTCACAAAAATATTTTTTGGACACTGAACGTGTAAATAAAGCTAGAGATGGAGAATAATTATGCGTACGGAGATCGCTGCTAATAATTTATTGTTTTTATTTGGAATGAAACAGAAGAAATGATAACTATTGAACTGATAAGAAATTACTTGCCTTGCCTTTACCCCAACAGATTTTAGTATCGTCATTCCTTCTTTGGAGCAACTCTGTTATCCGTTTTGGTTCTTTTTATTGGCTCTTTTCTAGTAAGACAACTTAAAATAAAATTTTGGTGGAACATAGGCCCAACAATCGCGAAGTACAGCAACATAAGTTACCATTTACTTTTTTTTTAGTATTAGCAGGTTACTGTTAATTTTTAAGAACTTCGTTTTTTCAAAGATGAAAAAAAAACTTTTTTTCAGTTTGTTTGTTGTGATTGTTATTTGACATCGAGGTTATCAGCGCTCTTTTTTATAACCAGGTTCATTTTGCTATTGAGATGTTGGATTTTTGTTGACTTGTTTGTATTGTCGCTCACGTGCTGACGTGCCGGCCGGATGCTGCGGCCGGGACGCGTTGCTCTGGCGACGAGGAGTGTGTCAGAGGGGGCGGTGTGACTGAGGAATCAATAAAACGGCACGCGCTACAGGTGAGTGAGCGGGCGAAAGCGAAAGCGGCGCGCAGATGTTAATGAGGCGGGGCACCGCGTCAATGCACTCTCGCACTCCTCTAGTACTGAGGCCACACTGCAGAAACCCGCACCAACAATGGTTACAAGTGCACGAAAAGTAACGAGTTTTACTCTTTTTCCCTCAGCCAGTAACTGTGTTAGTTTTATGGACAAGTTCGTAATATGAGGCATATGCAAGCTTTTGTTAATGAACCGTAAATATAGCACAACTTCTCGCTCTGACTGACGCTGATGTCACTGTTCATAGTGTCTGTATGTTTTTATGTTCTTCATCAAACCCTCGTGGCGTCCTTGGACGCCAAAACTCACTCAAGCCTAAGCGGCCTTTTGGAAACGACAAAACAATTTTCGTCACAAGTTTTCAACAATTTAGTTCTGCCTTTTTTTGTGGTTTCCCGAAGTCATTGTAAAAGAATGGCCGATTGTTTCATTCGTAAAGACTATTGGCGATTTCCTTCAAATTCCTTGCAGACAATCCTATCATGGCTTTAATCACCTCACTGTCGACAAACCGTAAAGTTCAACCCGGCTCCGCATCCTTTACTCCTCTCTATTTTTTTTTAAAGCAGGAAATTATAGATTTAGTTATTAAATTATTTTTATTGTTAGTAATATTTTACTTGGAAATCCATTTTGATTGAACAACAAATAGCAATGCGTATACTGAACCACAATATTGTCATTCCAAATACCAAACCATTAGCAAACTCTGAATACTGCGATGTAAAACAAATGTATGTAGCAAGAAGTGAAAATGCTACGAGTTCCAAGTTTATCGCAGAGAATGAAATCAGTAAAAGATTTAAAACTACATGGGTGGCTACTACCTTTCAGAGTTCTCAAGTAGATCCAGAACCAATAAAACGGAGAGGGCTTCTCTCAAGAGAGCGGAAGAAGGCTCTGACGTGCGAGATCAGCAGGACAAAAACAACAGAGGGACTAACAAGATCAAATCACTGCGAATGAGGCTGGTTGTTATCACACAGTTAAGTTTTAACAAAATATACCAACTGTTGACTAGAGATATTAAACATCGCCCGCTCAATTTGGCGAGTGAAACGCACGAATTTTGTGGAGTTCGTCTTATGCATCACTTGAAGGAAGTCCGACTGGGCGCAGGTTGTTTATCGCGGCTGAAGCAACTAAAGGGAGAGCTGGATGGCTTATATTAAATTTTATGTACATTCTGTGCCGTCCTTCACATTGGTAACGCTTACAACAGTTAAGGTAAACTATGAGAAACGCTTAGATCTGTTTGAATGATTATAAGGTCGAATTTCTTTTTCTGTATCTTTTTTTATTTTTATTTTTTTCTAAAATTGCTACATTATAGCTTCTCCAAGGTCATGAGCACATGTTATAACAATGTTATAAGGATTTCTAGAGGACCTAATGCGGCACTAACACTTTTCCTAAAGCGCCCTCGCTGAGGTACTGTACCTCTACCTAGAAAGCGACCGTGAGACTGGAAGAAGATCAGCGTTACTTCCAGTGGCGTAGCTATGTTATCAAGGGCCCTAGTGCAAAAAAAATAAAATAAATAAATAAATAAATAAATAAATAAATAAAATAAAAAATATAAATAAATAAATAAAAAATGGGCCCACAGGCCAGATGGCCTCCCTTTTTTTAGCTCTACGCTGTTTCGTGAGGTTTGCTAGCTGGCAGGGGCTCCCTGAGATTTAGGGGCGCCCTGAGCTGAGCTTGGGGGCCCCGGTGCACGGCAACGCCCCTGGTTACTTCAGCGGAGAGTAGGAAGTGACCAATAACACGGGCAGTACCGTTTTTCTCAGAGTGACAGCCTCTCGTTTCTTGCCTTCGTGTTTGAATGTTGGTTGAAGCATATTAAAAAAAAAAAGCACTTAAAGAACTACTGGAGCTGACAGTACAACAGAAAGATGACTAATTCAGATACATATTGAACTGCCTGCTTCATACAGATGATACCATTTCTCTCTGTCTCCGTACAATGCGAGTGTTGCGGGAGGCCTATTTGTGGGAATGCGCTGTCCATTTAAATGCAGATCCTCCTCCCCGCGTCTTAGATCGTCGTCCGTACTATAGTGGCCTTCACATAGCAGTGTCTCCAACAGCTCGCAGAGTTTTAAGTAATGCACATTAATTTCTCATGTAACCTTGGATTGATTTCAACATATTTTGTTACATACTAGGATAGGTGTAACGAACACTTCCTCTCCTAGTTCGTAGTGAAAAACAGAGTAACCGTAATAGCAGTTTTATTTTACATTTTATATGTACTGTAAAATGTATAATTCCATCCAAAATTTTTTCGATCTTTTAAGATTTTTGTTCGGAAGCAAACAGTGATGGGACGCTTGTTTAGGTCGCAGTGCAACTGCGTTGGAGAATTTTTTTTTACTGGTGTCACTGGCCATTTTTGTAAACAGTTTCAATTTGCGGAACAAAATGGTGCGTAGCTGAGTCATATCAGATGAGTTGACGTTTAGTAGAAGCTGCAACACATTAATGTCCGAAAACTCTCTTAACAGAGAGTGAACGGAATAAAACACAACGAACACGTGCAACACGTGCAGAACACGCTGGAGTGCAGTGCGTAAAAATCATTCTGATCCACGCCACTCAAGTTAAAAATTCATCAGCAAAAAATCATGTACGCAACTTTTTTTAAATATATATATATATGTGTGGGAACTGATACGTGATCTATATATTTCGCTTTTCAATTACGAAGAACTCATGCCAATAAAAATAAGGTTACTTAAATACAGTTCACATGGAACCTTAGCTGGAAGTCGGAAGCTCGTGTTTTCCCAAACAAGTTCTGGGACAGCCAGAAATCCCATTCGGAAGAAGGGGATTGGTGAATGAGCGTAATCACTTTCTAGGCCAGGATATAAGGACGACTTTCTTCGTCTCGGCTGCAAAAGCAAAGTGAACAAGCGCCAACTAAACTTACGGTATATGGTGACTACGACACAATTAAGACATACACAGCAATGCGTAACTAGTCGTCATTCATTTACTATTATTTTTGTATCAAACGAATGAGGATATATGTATGTCGTCCACATGTTTGTACAGTGGTATCTCAATTATCGTCTTATTTTTATGATTATTATAAAAGGAACTAGTCATGAAACTTTGCTAGGACCAATATCACATGCTTTTTTTTCTAGTAAACTTTTAAATCCTGTTATATTATTAAAGTGAATGCCACACCGTTTCGTTACAATCTAATATAGTTCTCTTTCCGATACAAGACAGACAAAAAATGTGATATAAAAAAGCATTAGATAAACAGATAAACAGCTAGTAAAGTAGAGGTGCAAAGGACTTTTAATAATAACGTGAGTGTAATTGTTATATTTTTAACAAAATAGTAATCCTAAAATTTTATAAAAGCAAAAAATAATAAAATCATGAATGCATTTGATCGACTGTTTAGAAACGTTCCATGTTATTCTTATGTATTACACATACATAACTGCTGGTTTTAAGTTTTTCTAATACAATCAAAGAAGAAAAATTTGAATTTGAACCAACAGATAAGGGTCTTGAAATATATGAAAGTGTCTAAACACCGTTCAACCGACCAAACTAGTCTCGTTGTCAAAATCGTCACCATACTGGACTTGTCTGGGGATATGCAAAAGAGCCGAGGTTCAAACCGGGCACCTGACCCATCAGTCATCCCGATTTCGGTTTTTTGTCGGTTTACCGTAATCAGCTAGGCGCGTGCAGTGGCGGTTCCCATAACGTTCATTTTAAGCCAGTTGGTAAACAGTTGTCGCGGCTGTATGGTGTAAGAGGGCCACGTGGAAAACAATAGGAAGGAGATCGAAAGCCAACTGGGCAGATAAATGCCACGTTTCGTGGTAATTCGGGTAATCTACATATGTCATCACGTTAAAGTTTCACAAAAACACACAAAAACTAGTGAACTAATGAAATGCCACTGGAATATCGGACATTAATTTTCTGCTGATATTCAGTACTACGAGGAGAAAGCAGTAAACAGTAAATATGCAGTGCTAACTAAGTGGACAAATCTTCCGAGGGAATCTGATGACTTATCCCTGTCAAGTAGCCTCCACAAAGTTGTCCGCGCCTCCGTGGTACATCACATTAAGTGTTGCGGCAGTCACTGTTGGTTTGGAAACTGTTCTCTTACATGCAGGGAGCTACTTCCATTTACTGGCATTATTATGTTTTCTGCCAAGCATTTCGTCTTAATACTCACACTACCAGCAGAGTCCTCGATTATGACCGCAGAGTTGACCGGTATTTTGGAACCATTTAAATGTGCCAAAATCTTTCCTGCTAAAAAACTTTGTGTTTTTATCCGACTCAAGGTCTGCACTGTTCCTTCTTAGAAAATCAATATAAGAATTGGCATAATGACCCATGACATCGTGGGCGTGGCTCAAGAATTTAAACGTTCACACAAGACACTGGAATTTAAACTGCACACTATAATATCACAGGAAATGAAATGGTGAATCGATGTGCTAAGCAAACTGACAGCTGTGCTGGAGCACACATTAACACAATTCCCGTGCCAGACTTAATTGGTCAAGTTAAAAGTAACATGAAGGTCAAGTGGAACACGGCATGGAAGAGATCACTCTCAAGTACAGGCCAACGCTAAGGGCGTATACACCTGGCGATTTCTTCCCATCCGTGGTATGAGGTTCATAAATGTCCTCCCACACTCAGCACCTGTATTGCTAGACTAAATTCAAGCATGGTTGCTGCAAGCAATACCTTCATAGAATACATGCTGCAGATACCCCTAACTGTCCTTGTGGGACAACTGAAGATATTAAACATCTACTGTTTGGCTGCCGATTGAAAAAGATGGAGATCGATCACGTCGTAGATGCTTTCACGAAAACGACTTCCGCTGCCCAGTTGCGCTACCTTCCTCCTACCATAGGACAACAATGTTGTTTATAAGATTTTCTACCAACACACGAGAAATATTGGAGTAAACACTTAAACTAATTGTAAATAACTTTTGTACAGGCTATATCTTTAATTGTATGTTGACGTTATTCTAAAAAATGAAAATTACGGGTGCAGGCCTAAATGTCAAATAAATAGTCATAAGCGTTCTGAATTAACCGTTATGTACGTCTAGTTTATTATTATTATTATTCTTTCTGGTTCGTCGACGTCGATGTCACTAGAGGCGGAAAAGGACTGAAGACGAGGAATGGGAAGGAATTTGGTCATGGTCTTTTGAAGAAACCATTCCGGTATTCGCTTGATTTGGGGAATCTGGATGGCCGTATAGGGATTCGAACCGACGTCCTCACTAATGCGAGGCCAGAGCGTTACCACCACCCACCACATACGGTGTGTTAGTTTGCGTTTCACCCGTGTTAAGATCAGCACGAGTATGATCCGTCTGAACGATTACGCAGGTTTAATACTATTATTTTTTAAATTATTTATGGCTTTACACCTCGTTGACGCCGAGGTCATTAGAGGCGGGATGGGGCTGGGGACAAGGAACGGGAAGGAATTCAGCCATGGCCTTTTGAAGGAAGCATCCCGGCATTCGCCTGGAGTGATTTGGGGAAATCATTGAAAACCCAAATCTGGTTGCCCGTAAATACTATTGTAAAATATATATTTATATATAAGCTCTTAAGCTTCAATCCGGAATACAATTTCTATCCTTCTCAGCTTTCACCTACTCTTCCGCATACTCGCATATTTTGCGTTGCACGCAGCGACCCAAGCACTGACGACCGAAAAAGCTTCTTTGTACCGATTTCGTTAACTGTTTTGAATGTTGCGCCGTCAATTTCTCTTTCTGTATTGACCCATCAAATTTGTCTAGGTCGTGTTAAATCTGCTGTGCAGATACTCGCCTAGCTACTACGTTTTTGCGATGTGTACACTATTTTGAAAGGGCCTCTAGTGCAGACGACACAGTGCGTATGAGTGTGCGGTATTGTTAGGAGAGCGAGCAGGTGGCGTCCTAGCCCCGCCCCTGCCGTATTGTATCGATTTCGTCAGCAGGCGTCCCCCCGCCGACATATTCTGAGAGCGCCGCTCTCTAGCTCTCGTTTTCACTTTCATCGGGCGAGCGAGCGATCTATAACGGCTGCCTAGGCGCATCCCTCCCGCCGCACCCGCCTACCGTCAAAACGCAGCCTCACCTGTCTCATGCCGCAGAGATCCAATATACATGCTGTTTCTACTTGATTCGTGGTTTTACTACCGGGTTGGGTTTTACTACGCCTTTTACTACCCAGTACGAAATGAAGTATCTCATAGTTTCGATTTTACTTAAGTAAGTTGATAAAAACTGACAATATACTATGCATAAACCCTTAGAAATATAGCAGTGCAACGTAGGACAGTATAATGAACACATCATATGTCTATCTGTAGTAGGTAACCTGCTTTTTAAACTACGGCTGCCAGTACGCTTATAACTCTAGAACCATTGGTACAATTCAGATGAAGGTTTTTTTTTTCCTAGCAAAAGAAAAATATATTGTAGGTTAAATATCCTGCCAGTCTTTGGCTCAGATTTACCATAGTAGATAGATAAAAACTAGCAAGATAGAACCTTCCTTCCATACGATTACTAAACCACCACAGAAGCCATTTGCAACACTTCTTTGAAATGGAACTGCTTAAAAAATTATTTAAATAGTGGTATGCTAGTCTAGAGTAGGGATGTAATGGAGCTCCGCATCCATATTCGCAAGTATGGAATTTCCGAGTGGAATCCTACCTTCGCTTTTGTATCCGTATCTGCAATTTTTAATGCAGATGTATGAAGGAGCTTTTTTTCACATTGCAATATATATTATTCTTTTCTCTTTATACGAGATTCAGCCAATCGTCGCTTAGCTAACAACAACGCTGTTGTTTTTCTCTTACGATCTTGCAATAAAAGTAACAATGAACTGAACGGTATTATTATTTAAGCGACAAATTTACAAGCTTGAACCTGCGTGTAAAGTAAAGCGATCTATTCACGGTCAAACCTATTGGACACCCGTGTAAAACTACCGTAGGATGCGCCGCTCACCCATTCGCACTACTAGAAGGGGTCAGCAAGGTGTTCCAAGCAGTCCTTTCCACTCTTTTTTTTTTTTAACTGCTTAACGTCTTCTATAACAACTAGGTCTTTAGAGACGGGAAAGGATGGGGGGCAAGGAATGGGAAGGAATTCGGATATGGCCTTTTGAAGGAAGCATCCCGGCATTCACCTGGAGTGATTTGGGGAAACCATGGAAAACCCAAATCTGGATGCCCGGACGGGGATTCGAACCGCCGTCCTCCCGTTTCCACTCGTACTTTCTTGCGGCACACTCGCAGGATATTTCCTCAATTCATGATCCAACGCCATAGCTTGTTGGACGGCAGGACCCTTGTTGGTTGTCTGGGTGTCCAACAACATATCCTACATGTAGTCCTACAACCATTCTCGCGGCTCAAGAAGAAACCTATCTTCGAAAATTGGATCACGGTAAGTCCTACAAATTGGACTGTAGGCGGCTAGAACTTTGGAAAGGCGGATGGTGGGCACGGAGAAGTACTGTGGCGTGGCCTTGTGCTCGAATTAGTCGAGCCGCCAACTCCGCAAAGTTCATATGACAAACATTGTTGACACGTGCGCAATTATGTAAATAATTTAATTCACTTGTGAAACCATCCCACGTTTTTTGTTGTTAAAAAATGAGGCAAAATTAAATCAATATGATAGTATTATGTATATGGAAACAGGCTTTGCTTATTCAAAATGTAGAATTTGTGATTTGATCTTAAGGGGACACTTATTTATTGGTAAATCTAAATCTCTCTTATTTCGAGTTCAATCTCACTGAAATTTTGCACACTTCTGCATAGGGTTCCCATAAGCTTTAAATAATTTTTTTCAGAATTTTTAATAAAATATTAATGCTATCAGAATATTTTGAATTTTTTATTACATTATTTTTTGAGGTACACTTTTTTATTATTTCCATTCAAAATTATTAAACTTTCTGTATAGCAGATTAATCTACACTAATAAATATACAATTAAGTGCAGTATCTTTTTGATAAATTATTTCAATTATTTTCTGTGATATTTTGCATTTGAGGGTTATTTTACAGCAAAATTTTCCACATATTATTAACCATAAAACTTGTTAAAATGGATTGATTAAAACTTTGTTCCACTTAAATGTTTATTCCACTTGGAAGAATGGGTGTGCCAAATTTCGTAGAAATCCTTCCAGTAGTTTCTGATATATGTGTTCCTGAGCGAAGAAAAATTTAAAGTTGCAGAAAAATCAATTTAAATTTTACATGAACATTTTTTCCATCGACCACCAAACTGACTTTTCCTTCACAAACAGAGCATTTGCCAGCTATCCTAAGGGCTTCTACTACAAATTACAGATACAAAATTCTAAAAACCTGTGTTTCTGTGACGTTTGCTTCTTCTGACAAAATATCTTTCCAAAGTTTTACTTTGGATGCACTTTAAGACAAGCTTATGTTTACATCTACAGGCCCAGACCTAACCTCAACATCAATTTTTCTCCTTATATTGGAAATATGAGACTTATTGTATTTTTTAAATACTTTAACTGGCCTAGACATTGTAAAACCATATCAATATACCCAATATTGGCACAAGGAATCACTCAATAAATCCAATTACACACAAATTATACTATAGAGCACAAAAATGTTTACGAAACTTCACAACCTTTTATACAACACTGCTTGGATCATAACTGCTGTTCAGTATAAAATAAATCAAAGCTATATATCCACGTTACAAAGAAAAAAGTAAGCAAGACAATTGTTTCTCCGCTGGATACCTTAAAAAATGGGCGTGGCACTTTATACTGTTTACAGTTTTAATATTTTATACCATTTGTAGTTGGAATTTCAAAGAAAAAATTTGTGATAATAATCCTAACAATATTTCCTTTAAAATGAACAAATAAAAAAAAATTTGATTTTCTTTCATGATTTCGCCACCGTCTCCCCTTAAGTTTATTTTTGATAAAATATTAAAATCTAAATAATTATGAATTCATTTTCCCCCTCCGTATCCGCTTCCGCAAAGATGACCTCCGTTACAATCCGCGTCTAGGGGCACGGTAAATGGCTGTTGCGTAGAGAAAGAGAGCTGATTATAAACGGCGACGATAGTCCATTATTGAACAACTTAATAAGCAACAAAACTACTAGAACCCGTAATGCAAATTTCGCAGGAAGTGCAGTATCTGATAACAGACTGACTACTTCACCACAGTAATTTGGATGTAAACATTTTGAGTATGGTCACTAAATTCCTGTTGAAGCTATTGAAAGAAACAAAATTAATTGTAATATAGAATATTTTTAGTTGCAGAAATGGAACTGGGAAAAACTTAGTAAATATTAATAGTAAATCGAGTAAACTGGTTGCTGTACAGAATGAGTAGAAAGAAACCCAACCCGACCCTCTGTGACAAGCGAAGCACAGAATAAGGGAAGTAGCGGTCTTAAAAGGTTTGAAGTATGAACAGGAATGCCACGGGAAAGCTAACTGCCGTTAATCTGAATCTACTTTTAGCTTACCTTAAAAATTCGGGTTGATTGCAATGAGAATTCACAGGGTTAAAACGAGACAGCACCGAGAATAGCTACAGACGAGTCTGTTGACAGTCGCTGGGTCAACACCGAAAGAAGACAAATGCTAAGAATCAGCTTATTACATTCATAGATAGAAAAATGAATGTTGGGAGATAGTATGGAGAGGTTTCAAAGTCATGCATGTGTTAGAGAGAGTGAACTGGGATAGGAAACCTTGACTAGACCGTTGATTCAGTATGGTTGGATGATGGAACCCATGTTATGGGAATACAGTAGTTCGAGAGGACGAAAAAGAGGCCAGCCAGGTATTACGGCTTATAATAAAGATTTGGGTTAAGAATTCCTGGATGATAACGTATGAAGAAATTGCTGAGTACAAATTAAACAAACTTTCGCGATAATTTTTGCGTGTATATTATGAGAAAAATTAGGAGTAGCATGTGCAAGAGATCACAATGACCTCTTGGTTTCGGGTTCAAGGGAATTTTCATTAGCAGGAGAGACAGTAACGGATAGGAATACATTATCAAGCAAGGTACTGGACAATTTACTTCAAATACCGATAGCTGAAAATTCGTGTATCACAGAAGTAGTTATCTAGGGAAATTGCTATCGGGGCATTAGGTCCTACGCCATTAAAGAAACGTATTTGCCACATTGCCTTATGTAAAGATAATTCATATAATTCCGTGAACTATATTCTGAAAAAAAGAAATTTTGTTTTATCCTAAACAGTGAATAATAGAATACAAATCGAAACATCTAAAGAAAAGGACAAAAGAAGGAATATACTTTCTCTTTAGACATCATAACTCGGTCATTAGAGACGAAAAATGGTGGAGGCAAGGAGCGGGAAAAAATCGAGCATAGTATTTTGAAGAAACCATGCCAGCTTTCGCCTGGAGTGGTCCTGGGAAACTATGTGAAACTGTAATCTGGTTGGCCTGACGGGGATTTCATCCTGCATCCTCACGAATCCACGATCAAGCTTTATCGCTCACCAGTTAATCCTTCTGAATCGATCTCTGGGAGCTTATACGTTGTATGAAGTGTTTTACAATGACAGTATTTTAGAACAGAACTCACCAGAGTGAATAGTCAAACACTAAACATTGTTTCTCCCTTCGAGACGTTTAAAATTCTGAATTTTATAAAGGTTTTAGGCACCATTCTCGTTTCTACCTCCCTCCCCCGCCTCTTTCTCGTCTCTCAGGAAGAAACCAATGAAGGGAAGATGCGGTAGTAAGGAAGAACGAACCAAGATAATGACGTTATAATTCGGAAAACTAGAAACTCTCAGTGGAATTGCCAGGTTAACATGAAACATTTAGGCCAGATTAGATGTAAATACGGTTTCGACTCTCTTCAGGAATACTTGCAGACAGCAGGTAGCAAATATTACACCGAAGAGTACGATCGTACCAGGAGACGAAGTCTCACGGGTTAACTGAAATCCAGCTGAAAACGTCGAAATGTTACTCTTTACCTTTCCCTTCTTGGTGAGAAACATTTTGCTACTGTGTTTTATTTTAATTCTTCAGTTTCTCAGGTACAATAACGAACGACGAAGTTTTTTATTATTATTATTGAAGAATGAACCAAGTTAATTGGAAAGATGCCTTTGATTGACTACCTTCCCTTATTCTGACACCGCTTGTGTCTCCTGTAAGAAAGTTGTTACTTCTAAAAATGTTCGCTAAACAGGCAAAGAAACATACGTGATTCACTTTTAACAATCCAACCAGTTTCCTAATTTTCATTGCGGTTGCAATTTATTATGCCATCTGTATGTTGCGCTGCCTCATCGCGTTGGATCATCGCCGGTTAACGCAAGGGTAGCGGCGGAGCAGTAAGGGGCATCACCTTCAGGGAGAGTTTATATTTCATTCTCAGTTTCATGAATACTCTAAATAAAAAATGGAATACTTTAAGTTAATCTATAGTAGAGCCTACTGATGATGCGTGAAGAGAGTTTTTCCGCTTGGTGAACGTTTGTGGATATGGCATCGGCATGCTCGTGGTTTGTAAGACAAATTACTCTTCCAAGAAGTTTGTTGAAGATCCCAACTCGATTAAGACCCTTCTTCATTAAATTACTTGGCACCTTGCGCTAGTGTTGACGTTCTGAGCTAAAGGTGTAACCCGAAGACTCTTACTCAGCATGTTTCGCACCCAAAAAACTTAGTTCTAAAAATATTTTTTAAGTTGAGAAATACATTCTCTTTATTAGAAGTCTCAAGCACAAGACTTAAAAGTTACACTGTACATCATTTCACTTTCTCTATTTCTTTTAGGTCTTCATATTCATTCACTTTTTACTGTTTTATCTATAATATAAAAATGAATCGCAAAATGTGTTGGTAAGCGCATAACTCAACAACGCCTGGACCAATTCGGTTAATTCTTCTTTTTATATTTTCGTTAAGGCACAAGGAAGGTTCTTATGGAGAGAAAAAACGCAAAAACTGGAAGGAAAATAGTAAAAACAACACTTTTCTTTTCCCTCAATCAAAACAAAACAAAGGCGCGTTAGGATCATGGAGGAAGGAATTACATGGAGGAGAAGTGACGTTAAATCGGTGAAGCAAGCACTAAACTCTCCCGCATGGTGGCAGCACCGGCAGCGACCATATGGCGCTTCCCAACAATTAAGGTGTTCACATTGTGGTAGATGCAGTGATTATTTCATTTAGTATTGTGTATAAGTGTTTAAAAATGCCAGCTTGTGTTGCGTACGGTTGCACAAATAGGCCAGACAGGAAAGAATCTGGAATATCATTTCATAAGTAAGTTGAATTGTAATTATCGTTGTTGAAGTGAGCGGTAGACACCGCAAACTATGCAGCACGTCTATAAATATTTAGTCATAGCTCTCAATGGGATGACTTTGTTCTCAAATTTTTCTTGGTGTAGTGTAGAAAATCAGCAAACTTGCTATTTTGCACATAATAGACTAGCATTATTTTTTAACGAGTGTTTAAAATGAGATTTAAAGGGGCGTGTTTTACTTCGCGATTCAGTGAATTTACTATTACGATTTCTTTCGTCACGTTGCTGATTATACTGACAATGGATGATGAAATTAACTGTTATGTGAGAAGCTGTGAGTTTTATTAATTTTTTAAATAGCTATTTCAGGCCATTGACTTAGGTTATTTTTAAAGCTTCATATAAGACTTGTTTCTGTTTGTAAATACGTCTATACCTATTTTTACCGATTTTGAAATCTTTCTCATCTATTTATGTCGAAACAGGTTCATGCAGAAATAAAAATGGGCTTCATAAATAAAGAAGTTATTGGCCTTTGAACAAAATCAATTTGGGGAATGTGTTTCTAATTTAGTCTCTTTTTTTTGTACAACATTCTCCCCCCCCCCCCCCCGTATCTAAATCTGAGAGATAATTTTTTTACAATTGTCCTAATAAGTAGGGCTGTGAAATTAGACAACACATCTTGATCAAGAGAATGTTCATTAAGGTGACTGAATAAACATTTTATTTCTGGTACCAGCCTACAAAATGTCTGGGTTGCTCATCCCTAGAGTGGGTCCTCCTACTTTTTTTCTGGTCTAGGACACATTTCAGACTAACCACAAGTGGTAGTAATAAAACTGAAATATCCATTCTGCATGTCAACCATGTAATCATTGTGGCTTTGACAGAATTCATTTTTGGTCCAGCCTGCATCCAAACCTAAACCCCTCAATTTGGATGTTGTATATCCCCCAAACTAAGAAAGATATCGAAAACATTTATTCCTTATTATCGAGTTTTTTCGTCGTGTTACATAAGAATCCATCATTAAATTTGACTTTTGCGAAATTTTTCTTCTGCATTTCAACTCAAGACACCTCACTTTTGAGACAGTATATCTCGAGAACTAGGTGAAATATCGAAAAATTTTACTCTTTATTTTTTATTTGTCTCGTCTTTTTAAATAAAAATTCATCATAAAATTTGACTTTGAATAATTTTAACTTCTGAATTTCAACCAAAACCATTTCACATTTGAGACAGAATATCTCGAAAACTAAGCAGGATATCAAAAAATTTTATTCTTCATTTTTTATTTGTCTCATCGAGTTACATAATAATCCATCACCAGATTGCGGCGTCACGTTTATCCTAGAGTCCCCTTGAGGTGTTTGTACATATTCCCCGAGTTTGTTGGGAAGCGGTCAAGCCCCCACCACTCCGGCCATGCCCCCCCCACTCCTCCGCCGGCCTGCTTCACTCCCATGCGTGGTAAAGGTCTCTTGCGTCGTCTCCATATTATTCCTTCCTCCATGGTTAGGATTAACTTTGGTATGACTTCAAGTTGATTAGGCTCTATGGATATTAATCTATGCCTGCGTGTGATCAGCGAAAATAATATCACTGACGTACGTGTTATCATTATTTCCTCCGTGCGTGGCATTTTCTTGGTTACTTTTAAATTTTCGTTCTCTCGAAAACCATTTGTTTGTTTATTTGTTCAGTGTGTTTACATTTATACCCATGCCGCCTACCACGAAAGTTTCGACTATGAAAATAGAATGCATCAGTTTAGAAGGATGCAATATTAAGAATACCTAAAAAGCAAAATCGATTACTGGTATTTCAGTTGAGAAGCGATATGCATTATCGTCTGACGATCGAACCACACTTATCCTATTATTTTAAGAATGCAATGTTCTGGTAAGTCTTGTGGTGATGGGTTCCATTCGTTTTAAACTATGTTCGGGTAGAATTCATGGTGATTGAATTGGTTGCGATTAATAATACTTTCTAACTTTTAAAATCTTCTATATAAATAAAAATGAATCGCCAAATGTGTTGCTAAGTGCAAAACTCGAGAACGGCTCGACCAATTCGGCAAATTATTTTTTCCTTCATATTTTCGTTAATCCACAAGGAAGGTTCTTATGGAGAGAAAAAACGTAAAAATTGCGAGGAAAATAGTAAAATCAACACCTTTCTTTTCCCATACAAACCAGCCAATCAAAATAAAACAAAACAAAGGCGTGTTAGGATTAGCTCTGGTATGCCTTCAAGTTGATTAGACTGTATGGATATTAATCTATGCCTGCCCAAAATAAAGTTCGAAGGAAAAAAAAGGTTTGCGTGTCATCAACGAAAATAATATTACTGCCAGTCAATCAAAACAAAACAAAGGCGCTTTATGATTATCTTTGGAATTGCAAAATGATGAATCGGAAGAAATGGTTTCAAAACAACTCATTGGCATTGGTAATGACAAAATCCCTGTAAACGTTTTGAGTGGCTGCATTACATTTCCTGTCAATTTTTTGGTTGAACGACCGAACTACATTCCAGAGACAAAAACACGGACGTTAATTAAATAAATTTCGAAATTCAAAATGAAATTTCCGGTGAATTAAGGATATACAAATCAGTTGATTGCGCAACTAACCAAGATGATGTCGTCAACTATCCACCAGAATTTTTTAACTCACTGGATTTGCCAGGATTGCTGCTTCATAATCTTATATATATATAAAAATAGACGTGTGTTCTCATATATTTCACTTTTCAACCACCACTACCAAACACAGATTAAAGTTGGCCAATGCATGGTGTTTTCATATTTCGATCAAAAATTTGTGTCTTCTTATACTTCTCTTTCCTGCCACAACTACATAGCATAGACCATTGGTGTTTGTGTGTGGTAGTAGAATCGTGTCTCCTGTCATGCACTATGGTTGTTAGATGTCGGTAGCTATGGGGGTGTGGGAGATATGGGGGTTGAAAGTGGTCGACCTGCGGCAATTTCATATTTCTGCCAAAGACACATGTGTCATGGTGTATCACTTTTCAGCTAAAACTATCTATCGCAGATCACTGGCGTTTGTGTGTGGTAGTAACACAGAGTCGCCTTTCGATCACAACATCGGCCGAATTTCAGTAACTGTGGTAGTGTGGGAGATATGGTGGTTGAAAGTGGCCGGTCAAGGACATTTTCGTATTTCGACGAAAGACATGTGCCTCCGCAAATGTCACTTTTCTGCCAAAACTACATAACATAGAGCATTGGTGTTTGTGTATGGTAGTAGAATCGTATCTCCTGTCGTGCACTATGGTTGTTAGATGTCGGTAGCTGTCAATACAAATTCTTTACAAACACGAACGAAGTCGTGGGTAACAGCTAGTAAAATTCATAAAAATTAAAACCAAAGTCATAACTACATATTAGGGGTGTCCACTTAGAAAGTACATCGATGTTTTTATTCGATGTAAAACATCGGAACCCTGCATCGATGTTTTTCGATGCATCGCTTAAAAACATCGATGTTTTTTCAACATCGAATACTTTTATGTTTTTCTTAGCTCAACAAATACAAACAGACAATATTCGTCGGTCAATGTCATTTCATTTATCTCTTACCTGTTCCTTTAAAATCGCTGAGAGAAAATTTAACAATAGTTAGATATTCACTACTTCCAGTTGATTGCAGATAGTTCTTTGTCTTTCGTTTGGTCCGTGTTAACACACGGTAACACTATACCAGCAGTGTAGTGCTGCAGTTGTAATGATGTGTTTACTTTTATGCTTTCTTTCTTTATGGCTTTACGTTTCGTTGACGTCGAAATCATTAGAGGTGGGAAAGGAATAGGGGCAAGGAACGGGAAGGAATTCGGCCATTGCCTTTTGAAGCATTCACCTGGAGTGATTTGGGGAAACCTTGGAAAACCCAAATCTGGATGCCCGGACGGGGATTCGAAGCCGCGTCCTTCCCAATGCAAGACCAGAGCGTTACCTTTCACCCAACATTAAAAAATTAATTTTATGATCTTGTGTGTTGGTTGAGTAGTGTTGTATTAGTGAGGTGTAGCTTTCTGAGTGAAACATAAACTGCAAATTAACAGAAATATTTTGTCACTATACCAAACGATTACGATAAAAAAACCATACATTAAATAATAAAGCCTAAACCTGCCTAAAAATATTAATTTTATGTCTTTAACCACTTAACACCAATGGTGTTCAGGCAAACTTTGCAGAAACAAAAGCTTACTCGATCGTTTTCCTTTCATTCTGTTCCTTTGCTGATTGACTATTTGAGCAGCCTTCGAAAATGAACGTTCGGATGCAATGTGTCAACAGTCAATCAGATGTTTCTCCAACCAGGTTTATATCTAAATATTGAGTGGTATCAGGTAACACTTAGTTGTTTTATAATAATAATATATTACTTCGATTCACGGCAAACACCGGCAAACAGTAGGAGTGAACTTAAGAAACTGATTTTATTCATTCACTCATACGGACAGGACAGCCAAAAGCAAGAAAAATTCATCTTCACCGTTGTTATGTCCCGCTGATTGCTCACAAGTATCACCACCTGTTAATGACAGTTACTTTAAATTGAAATAATTTAATCTTGAATAAATTTAGTAATCTTAATATTTATTTCTACTATTTTTGTCATTATTAGCCACAGTTTCTTTTTATTGAATCGATGTTTTTATAAAAACATCGATGCATCGAATAGAAAAATTCTTCGTCAAAACATCGAATCAATCCGATGTATCGTATGCTAAACATCGAATGGATACGATGCATCGATGTTTAGTGAATATCCCTACTACATATAAACTATTGTTTATCGTAATTAGTCAATTACCATCACGAAGTTCTTGATCTATCCTGACGTAATGTGATCAGCGCAGTCACCGATTTTATTGTTGACGATGTTGTAAATTAGGTATGAGCAACCTTTGCTTAGGTGAGGGCGGAATTTCGCGAGCCGTAGGTAAGAAATAAGTAGGTAGTAGTGAATAAAAATTCACACATTTTTGATTTATGACAATTAATAGTATTATCAAACACACAAAAAGCAAATTAACAAAAACAGATGGAAAAATCAAATGAAAACTAATGAGAGGCTTGAGTTTGAAGCTGGAAAACAAGATGATAGATATCACTAGTACATAGGCGCACAGTGTTTTCTAAATTAACATCTGTAAGCCGAGTACGATGCTTATTTTTATTAATTTTCATAATTGAAAAAAGCTGCACTTCCGAATGTGCAAATTATTTTTCGCGCGAAAACTCTCAGCTGTGGATATTTTTCTTCGGAAAGTTATGTTCATTAAAATTCTTAAAATCGGAAAACCGATCAGTGAATTGCTCTGACAGTAGTTTCAGTTCTTCAGCATAGCGATCATATTCAATGTTTTCGTGACTGGATAATGTTAAACAATTAAAACAGTTTTTACTTCTCATTTGTATTTCCCACAAGCGAATTTTGTTTTGAAAAGCTTTAAGATGACTGTACAGCTGATTTGCCAGATGCCCTTGTTTTTGAAGCTTCAAGTTCAGATCGTTTGAGTGTCCTGTGATGTCTACCAGGAATGCTAAGTCACAAAGCTATGTTGGATCACAAATTTGCGGCAATGATTTCTCTTTCATTTCCATAAAATCAGGTATTTAGCATTTTACCTTTGCTTAGCCGCTTTACTTCGCAATAGTATGTCACATCATCGTGTTATGAAAAGAGTTAATCCAAAAATGCTTTAAACTGGCGATTGTTAAGACCGAGGGATCTAATAAAATTAATGGTATTCACTACCACATCCATAACGTTCTTCAGTCGAATGAACTTTCAGCACAAGTTTTGTTGGTGAATAATGAAATTCAGAATTATTAAATTACATTCTTGGGCGTTATTTGAAATTTCTGAATCTCTCGCGGGCCGGATTGGCGCTGGTGGAGGGCCGGATTCGGCCCGGGGGCCGGGGGTAGCCCATATATGTTGTAAATTATAGTAGCTACCTGGGCCATTTTGTTCGACTCAGGAGATAGCAGGTATCAGTAACTTGCAACATTGGAACCCCAAATTTACAGTGATCTGTTAGGCCTAGGAAAAAATAAGTTGATTCAAGTTACTGGAATTCGCAGTATTGGGAGCAGACGTTCAGTAGATGATATTACATTTGGATATCTCAATTACTTCATCGCGATAGTTACATCTCAAAAATACCTTTCCATACTCATAAAATTCTTTATTTTCCTTGTGGCGATTAATTATTCCCATTTAATAACCACAGTTAATTTTGCGTGATAAATTTATTGATAACATTTTTTTCAAAAAAGTTGTCGTTAGGAAAATACTAATATAATACTAATATAATACTAAGATATAATACTAATATAATACTAAGATATATTTGATATTCAATGCGTGAACTGAATTAATTTTATGTCACAGTGCAGTCTCTTCTTGTAGCTTAGACATTTGTGATATCTCCTTCGTATCCAACTTATAGTTCCCGGTCAGAAACTAGCCCCAAACGATAATGAGGAAACAAATTCACACAAATTAAATGTGGAATGTTTAAAAATAGCCATGAGACTAACGAATATACCTCAACTTTTCGCTTCGGTGTAAAAACAATAGTGGAAAGCAGCGATATATAACAGAAACAATGATAAAATGGTGGTAGCTTGTCAATAATTTATCCCAACTACTTATTAAAAATTCAAGCAACCATTCTTGTTGTTCTAAACTCTACATTTTTACTAATCACCGACCGTGGTGGTAGAGTAGTAACGCTCTGATTTCGCATTCGGGAGGACGCCAGTTCGAATCCTCATCCGGGCATCCTTATTTGGGTTTTCCATGGTTTCCCCAAATCACTCCAGGCAAATGCCGGGATGGTTCCTTCAAAAGGCCCCTGGTCTAATTCCTTCCCGTACCTTGTCCCCAGTCCCATCCCGCCTCTAATGACCTCAATGTCAACGAGGCGTAAAGCCATAAGTAAAAAAAAAAAATACTAATCATTTCTTTTATTGTTTACGGAGAGTCAGCAGGGCATAGTGGTCGAGAAACGGGAAGGAAGTAGACCCTGACCTCTGTGAAAGAACCATCCAAACATTATCCCGCAGAGATTTCGGGAAGCTATGGTGAAGTGCCATTTTTACCGTCTCGCGGGGATCGAACACACGTCCCCCCGCATGCAAATCCTGGACTGTTACCGCTCAGACAGAAGGTTAGGTTTTGTCTGAAACAGTTGATGACAGGTGTGTAACACAATTGGGAGGAGAAGACAACAGAGTGCAAAGAAGCTAATGCATAGCGGTGACAGCATCTGCGACTCGCATCACAGACTTTTTCTTGGCTGCTTTTCAAGAACTGCTTTCGCGTGCCGGTGGATCGCAGCCAAAAACTACTGGCTCACAGCCGTACAGTGCATGGCAGCCGCTGTATTGGCGTTAAGTAGCTCGCACCAACCACTTAGCCTCACAGGCGTGGCAACCACTGTCGGAACATTAAGTGAGATCGTCTCGAGAAAACAAATCCTAGATACCAGCAACATGGGGAGAAGCACAAAGGTCAACTCATTAACGGCTGTCAACCAGTGTCTTACAGTAGTTTGTAAAAATTGCCCTGTGGCCACCATTTTTTCCCACACAAAATACAGAATTCCCAAACGTTAGCTCAGACACATAGTTCTCGTTACACCTGCATCTCTTACTCAATTTAAAATGTTTGAGAAAGGCAACCGGAAATAGACTCCCAAGATGTTGTTAAGAAAACAGTTTTCCGTGTATTTGTTCAACATCTTTCGGAGCTGGATAAGAATCGAGAACGCTGTGAGGCTATATTAGACAATACAGTCATTTACAGTATTTTTAACGTTACGAATTTATTAGCAAAAGAGTTTTCCTGAAGGTTCATTCATAACACCAGAATTTAGCTTGTTGTAAGAGAGGCGGAGCCAGAGAAGTAAAAAAGCAAAACCTTTCACCCTTCTTTGGTAGACCCTATAGGTATAAGAAATATTCAGGATGAAAGTAGTGATGGTAACGAAGATAAACAAACGTTTATGGAAGACGTAGCGAGCTTACTCGACATAGCTCAGGCGTAGTTACGAAAATAAACGAAGTCACGGAACCAGAAGGATTGTTCGTTCATTCATTGATCCAAGCTGCAAAGAAGTTCCTACTAATTCATACTCTCTGAAGAACAACGCAGTGTATATTATTATCAAGAAACTCCAGAATCTGGCGACACTCTATGGGGGCGTGGACTAACATCACCAACTTCTCTTTCTCCTTGCAAAAGTATGGCGGCTTTCGAGAGGAACAGTTTTCCGAATTAAATGAACAATCAAAACTGTTACCGCGAGAGCGTTTGAGAATTAACTATGTATGGACAGGCTTCCGTAAATTGCAGACTCATTTAGATTTCTTTTAATCAATTTAGTGAGCGTTTTTGTTTCTTGTTAAGTGGATAAGGCAGTTGCCATGGGCCATGGCTTTTCGGGAGCAGGTGTGACAGTAACGTTTGCGGCCTTGGCGTTATTCATACGAGTATGCACCTTAAACTGCATGTCCGGCTGCGGGAGAGGTGAAATGCTTGGCAACTTAAAACTCTGTAACCAGTTTGTAAAAGACCAAACTAATTTACCAACTTAACATTTCTCTTCAGGTGTCTCATACATATATTACCACACCGATAGACTTAATTGATTTTTGTATTGCTGCCAATGCCAAGCAGAAAGTTGTATTTAACGTAATAATTCAGCGCGTAGATATGTTATTTGAAGATTTAGATAATTATTTTGCGGTATATGGGGATCCTCGGGAAGCGAATCTGTGGCTTAATAATCCTTTCCCGGAAGATATAAAATTATGCGCAGTGTGAAAAGAAAAAGGCTGATAGAGTTGTCATGAGATATTATTCTTCTTTCCAGACAATGATTTCTAAATTTTGGTTAATATGTTATAAAGAATAATCATGTCTTTGTTAAAATGTTTTAAAATTGTTTATCGTTTTTCGATTACTAACATGTGGTGAAAATATTCTTTAAGCCATGTCAGTAGTAAGACCAAAGCAAAGAAATCGAACGCATGTTAATGCGTTTCGGAAACAATGTTGCAGACTTGTTTGTTAAATTTTGTAAGAAATAAACAGCAGTAGTTGTCGCAATAACAAAATATTAATATTTTAATAATAGATTAAATATATGAAGTACTGCATACATTGTTGTTTATTTCTGTCTTAGCCATTATATGACGTAAGCTAGAGTTTTATATGAACAACGAGCGGGAGCGGTAGTCGAAAAATAGCGAGGTAAAAGTCACATTCTGTAAGAAAATTTTAAAGGCTTGGATATGTATTCTGTTTAAAGGGGAAATGAGCAAAGCTTTTGCCTCGATGATTGTGAACAATAACCTGAGTGTTAAACAGCGACTGATTGAATCTCCATCCGGTAAAGTATGAATAAGACTGCGGCGCGCCTTTAACCCTATTGTCACCATGTGCACTTCCTGGTCAGAGCAGTGTTTAGCTCAGGTATCCTGCCAATGAAACTGGAATACGTGTCCAATAAACTGATAAGCGAGTGAGATATTTACGCTTGCTGTAATCATCATTTTAAATGACAAATTTCCTATTTCCACTCACACTTTGCTTAACAATTTTTTTTCGACATTTGATAAATTGCTTATTTTCATTGAGAGGTGCAGTTCTGCGAGAACTACGGTTTGAAGGGCTACCTGGGGGTGACCCAGAGCAAAGGCCACACGTGTGGGTCGGCAAGGTACTCGCAACCCAACACGCAAGGGCCAACCGGTCTCAGGTCGAGCCAGCAGCTCAGAATATTTGCAACTGGCCTTCTGGAAAATGGATAATAATCATTGCAACAGTCCTCTTCATTAAACCTACCGGCATATGTTAAATCGTAGACACTTCCTTCATTACCAGTCAATCTAATTGTACATGCCAAGGTGCCACCACCGTTGATTTGGGAAAGTACTTCAGGCGCAAGATGAAATGTCGCCTCTGGAACGCTCATATTGATAGCACTTTGAGAGGTTTTCCTGTCCATGTTGATGACTACTGAGGTATTCCTCACTTATACAAACATTCCACAAACATAATTATACCAACAAACAAAAAACTCGTGAATTAACAAACATCATTCCAAACGCGTCTTTTATGGTGTTGACCTCCTGTGGTATTTGTATTCTTGTTGTTGTTATTATTATCTGCTGGTTAAGACTTGTTAACGATGGTACCACTGGAAATTGGAGAGAATTTCTTGTAAGGGATGTAGAATGCCGCCATCCACCTCCACTGATGTTGAAAAACTTTTGAAAATTCGATCTTAAATAACCGATCCGGAATTCGACTTTGTGTATTCCTGAATGGCAGGCCAGAACGTTACCTCTCATCTATCTAGTTCTTTACAAAGAAGTTTCCCTCGCACACCAGATTAACTGGATTTTTAAAATACGTAATACAGCTACCTGCACGTTATTATTATTATTTTTCATCTCGCTGCTGGCTTGATTAATGTGCTGGTATTGTAAAGCTGGACACAGTGGACTGCCCTCGAAAGTATCCTCAGTTAAATGCAGACTTGTAATTGTATTCTGTTGTCTCAGTCTTACAACTTCCCGTTTCCAATTGTCTTTACCTAATTTGCAACCGTGAAGCTAAAATAGAACACTTCTATTGTAACCTGAGTGAGTATATGCAATTCGTAATTTTTTTTGAAGAATTGATGGTTCGTTCTTCATCAATGTTTTTTTTTTATTTTTCTTAACGCACGACAGCGAGCTCTTTAGAGGCAGAAAAGGACTGAGTGGGAGGTACAAGAAGTAAGTGATCATCCCCGCATTTGTCTGGAGTTATTTTTGGGAAACCACGGAAAATCGAAACCTGGATGGTCTGACGGGGATTGGAATCTACATCTCCCCAAATGCGAGACCAGAGCGTTACGGCTCACCAACCATCCTCGGTTATAGTAAGGAGGTTTAATTTCCTGTCTATAAGAGCATCTATATGATGGAGGAAAATGAATCTTTCTGTCTGGGTCTAAACCTTGAAAGATTTGTGCTAGGGTATTTTGTTATATACCTGATAAATATTTTGTGATATAAGTGGGGCACCGTAGCTGGTTAACCTAGAAATCCACAAAGACTGCGGTAAAGTATGCCGGTGTTTGGACTTAATCTTGTTTGCGGCACCTTAACGTTCTAATTGATATGTTGTTCTGGCTTCCTGACAAGAGAAGGATTATCCAGTTATTAAATTCGTCTAATTCCCACGTGGGCTGGGTCTGCGACACCTCGCACGGTCCAGTGGTAGATTTCTCTAATCCACCATCGCTCAGTAATAAAGTGGTCTGGCCTTGTACTGTATGGGGAGGTTCGACGGATACAGATTGTCTACCCTATTTACATTTCTGATTGCGATTTTTAAGCCATTTTCTGGAATCATATTGGCGAATGCTCGTAGGATCCCAAATATTCGTCTCAGAAACTGAACAGTTCACATGTAACCGACATCACTAAGCTTACAATGGGGACGTCCATAAATTACGTGAGGTGAAATAGGGGGGGGCGGCGAAATCTCACGAAGGGGGAGGGGGGGCAACGGAAATCTCACGTGAGATTTTGGACTTTTTGTTGGACTGTAGAGCTAAAAAGAAAAAGGTCTACAATTAACGCGAAAGTCGATTTTAGGGGGGTATTTCGTCGGAAAGTGGGGGTGTAACTGTCTCTGGAAAAAAAAGTCGCAAAAAGTTGCGAGGGCGATTTCTAAGGGGGCGTCTCACGGACCAGATCTCACCAGAAAGGGGGGGGGGGGTCGGACCAAATCTCACGAAGTCTCCGGAAATCCGGAAAAACACCCCAATGTTGGCATACAGATGGCTGGAATTCCGTTGCTTGACGTTATGGGGTTTGGTGAGGTTATGTTAGTACCTAAGTCTGCACTCATCAAAAACTAGCACGACATACAGATAACAGACAACGTCGACAGAGACGGAACTTGCACTTCTTATAAACCTGTTACATGGCTGCTGGGGCTCGGGTGTTTGTTAGCTAAACCACTCGACCAAAAATCGATGTGTACAATTACTTGCAGACGATGAACGTCTGCTTACATTTTATTGTTAACCGCATCGAGTAAAGGGTTAGGCCAGAAAGCATAACAATGGGTGTATTGTAGCATTACATAATTTCGTATTAAATTTTCCTTTTTGCAAATAGAACGTACGAGATTATACGGTCTGCAGACTGATGACAGCGCTCAAATGATACCTCCCTTAATGACTTAGACGGCGGCAGGTTTTAAAGCCCTCAGGAAGAAAAAAAACAAACGAAATTTGACTGGGTGCCAAAACGAATGAGTCCGTCCGTGGTTCAGTTTCCTTTTGGGCAGGTTTTTCCGTTCAAGTCTGTCGGCTCCTGCTAGCACGCAGCGTATGACGCAGTAATTTTGGCAGTCAATTACTGTCTTTAGTAATACCAATGCAGTATGATGTGAGGGGAGAAAAAACGTAAGTGAAAAACGTGAATTCGGCGCGGTTGCAAATATAAGTGGTAAGTGTTGCTCAGAAGTTGCTTGTTTTCGAGAGTTAGGTGTATTATTCCCTATCGAAGAAACATTCACCTGAGGAAGATGGAAGGAATTGTGGGCGCTCACCAACGTTTTCGTCTGATGTAGCTTTGAGGATATTCAAACGACGTTCAAGTTTTTTTTTGTAAATAAAGAAGTAAGACACAGATTTAGTTTTGAAAGATTTATGTGCACAGGATTACTAAAAAAAAAACTTTCAAAACTTTGTATTTAGTTTTTCTGCATTTGTGTCTCAGAGAGAATAGAGTTTCACTTATTTTTGTGGATGTTTTCATCCTAGTTATTCTTATTACTCTGCTGCAAGGTCAGTTTTGTCCGTGAGATACAGATCGAAAGGCAAAATTCGTCCTTGTACACGAACCACTGTGGCAATTTTTTTTAAACAATCAACATTGGAGTATGTCTGGTTTGTTATATCGTCCCTCTGCTGAAAGACGTGGCGAAATGCTAATGTTCGGTTTACTTTTACTTAATAACTCTGAATATACACTGAAGAGCAATTGAGTTAGAGTATGCAGGTGTAGAGCTGCAGGCTGCCCTGTAAATATAAAATAAATGACGTAAGCAGAGATCCGACAGTGATAGCAGTATGGGTAAGACGGATGCTGTAAGTGAATTTGATCGTGCGCAAATTATTAGGGCACAACGATTTGCTCGTTTATTCTCATCAGTAGAGACGGGATTAAATGCATTTGCATATGCACTGGCATATTAAGCACATTTTCACCGATTATTGCATATTTCACCTAAAACCTAGTGATGACGCATATTTTCGCTATATTTACAATATTTTTCGATAGTGTACCTTGTTAATAAATAAAATCTTACGTTGTAGCTGGCAAAACCCACAGCTCTTAGTGCACGACGACTCGCTGAAGAACCACGACTCACGTTTGCGAATTAACTAAACTGATTTCATCAACAAACAAAGCGTTTCTTAAGCTACGTTCTCGTGATAATGCCAATAAAACAATTCCAAATGTGCCTTTACCTCCGGAACCAGTGGTAACACGATGAACGACATGGGCTGAAGCTGTATTGTTTTACAATGAACATTTCGAAGCCATTAAAGGTGTAGCAAACGACTTTGATAGTGGAGAGGCTATGACAGTTTGTAAGTGCAAGGGAGCATTTAACAATTCTAGTATTAAAACCATACCTATGATTAGCACTCATTTTTCCTACATACTTCTGAGTATTAAAAAGCTCGAAACTCAAGGTTTGACGTTGACTATTCAGTCAATGAATAAATTCCGCATTGCCAGAGGTATTCCTGTGTAAACTTAAAATGAAGTTTGAAAATATTTTGAACAATAACCCAGGTTTTGAACCTTCATGTCAAATTGATAGTTTTTATAATGGGACGGGTGAACATTTTCCAGAAATAATGACTGTTAACACAGCACCCAGTTTCAAATACTGCCCAGTTACATCAGTGAATGTGGAACGGTCCATATCCACTGGTAAATATATTTTGAGATATCGAAGAAACACTCTTACTATTACAGATTTGGAACAGTTCCCGATTGTTTACGCTTATAAAAGTAAAAAAAAGTTAAATAATTGTTAATTATCGAATTTATAAATATGTTATTCAACTACTTACTAATTGCATGCTGATTTTTAAATAAAAAAATCTAAAAATTACTATTTTAATATTATATAATGTTGCACATTTTGGCACTTTTCATCCATATTTTAAGCATTTCTCATGCATATTTCTAGCTTTTTGTGTTGCATATAATCCGGTCTGTACTCATCAGCCACTGTATCTTGCGTACGACTTTTCTGGGCCAGGGATTGGCGTGGTCACTGTCGTCGAACTCGCATTGCAGTAGCGGATACACGAGTGTCAGAGTAGCAGATCTCTCTGCCATTCAACACTGGAGCGCAGCCAGATGTAAGTGGTCACACCATCCAAAACCTTCTTCGCGTTATGAGGTATAAAATCCATCAAACACATCTAGGAAGCAACTAAAATAAATTTTCGATTTTCTGACTACTCTTCATCAAATCTTCTGTAACTACAGGAAACTATTGTCAACGCCAATGTCGAGTACTAGCTGAGACCATCTCCAGGGTGAACGGTAGTGGTATATGATATTAGATAGGTATCTATATTTTTTTTTTGCTCTCCAGTGAAATTCAGTTATTATTACAAATATTTTCATTATCATGTGAGCTGAACGGTGTAATGTGTTAGATGTAATATTGCATGTAATGGTGCTATTCTTCCCAGAAAGTTTCTTGCGGATACACGTAAGCTATAAAGTGCCAATAAAACTGAAAATCAGACTCGGGATTGAACTCAAACGGTTGTTAGTGTTACTACACGAAGACAGCGCTATAGCTGTTACAATAGGTTCCTTCTTTTGTCGTTGTATTGAAAACGGAAAATGATGAAACAAATTTATCAATTCTGTACCATCGGGACGTACGTTGCGCCTCGGTTGCTATGAGCAGGTTTGTACTACGTTTCTCGCCTAGTTACGCACGTTGCAAGGTCACATTGAAGAAAATATGTACCGTGTCTTGGATATTGAGCTGGCTCAAAGGCAAGCTTCCTGGCTTTGATAGAGCTGAGTTCTTACAACTGCCCTGACAACAATTCTTACAGTATAATTAGCCTCTCTTTTACGTCTGGAAAAAAATGTGCTTTTCATTTCGTGAATTTCGTCATTGTTGGAATTCCATTTTAAATTGAAGGTCTCCTTTTCTCTGCATGATTACCGGAATAAGTCATGTGGCCACTTGAAACTCCGTCAATAATGTGGTTAAACAATCTTTATAGTTTCCCCAGAGCATCATACAGAAGTTTAGAACTGTTAAGGACATCTGTAGATGCCGTCTGCAGCGGCACTACCGCTTACTTGAGACTGATTCATCGGAACGTTATATTTTGGGGAGTGACGTACTGGTTTCCCTAAACCAGTGGTAGTGAATTCCTTGATGTGTTTCTAGGGTTGACTCTACTTAATTATGAACAGCTGTCTCAGTGTAAGAAGCCAAACGTTCGCTCTTGCTCATGGGGTTACGTCTCTTCGAAGATGAGGTCGTTACAAGCGGAAAATGATTGGGGGAAGAAAATGAGAAGGAATTTGGTCTTGGCTTTTTGAAGTGACCATCCGACATTCACATGGAGTGATTTAGAGAAACCATGGAAAACCGAAATCTGATTGGTCGGTCAGGAATATGAGCCTGGGCCCTCCCGAATTCCAGACTCGAGCGTTACCGCACACCCAGCAGACTTTGCAGTACCCGCACCATGTCGTTACCTTCTAATCTGCTCATCAAACATCGTTGCAGATTTTAGCTTGTAAGTAGGTAATTATTCCATGGCTTCTGAGCATTCAACCACAGGGAAAACAATTCATGTCGTAACCAATCATGAATCTCCCAAATCCAAACTCATATGAAACTTGGTGGATTATTTGAAATATAGCGACATTATAGGCAGGGAAGTAATAGTTCACCTAAATGGAAGAAATTCTTACTATAATTAACAATAATAATAATTCCGTGTAGTCGTAATGAACTGGTGACAGGGTTTCTCTTGGCTGCGCATTCCGTCTCTGTCGTAGCCGCCTTAAAACCTACCGGGTACCGTACAGAGTTTAGAGTGGAATCGAAACCACGGAAGCGTTCTGGCGTACTTCACATTGCACAGTCAGCTGTGCTAGAGGGGAAGGTCGGGTTAAGGGCCTATAAAAACTCCCGCCAAGGCAGGGATTCGAACCTGAGACCTTTCGATCTCCAGTCAGACGGCTTAACCACTGAGCCACCTGACCACTCGAACTATTATTAATAATGCACCAGGCTCCTCATACATCCATCGAATGAAGTAATCGACAGTTTATATCAAATTTAAAAGAAAAGGGAGGATCCAAGAGATCATTCTGGTGACGTTTCTGTGAAACACACCAAAATCTCCCATAAGGAGAAACCTATCATGTCACAAACTAATGTAAGATCCAGCAACATAACAGCCATAAACTACATGGAACGCCGAGTTCAATGATTATCCCATATGGCCCGCGATCTTATGCAGCTGAATTAATCTGAGAAGTTCTAAGAGGCACGGCCTTCACCTTAGATGAGCAAGGAACTTCTAAAAACAACAGAAACAATCCTACTTAACTCTTTAAGAACAGGAAAAAATGGAAGTAGGCAGTAGTCGGAGCTGCTACCACAAGCTTTAATGTGGAAACTTCTCTGTTTAGTCAAAGAGCCAGTGTAGCACTAAATTTTATTATTTAGGTACACAGCAGAAACTACTACTAGGTACTGAATATTCTAGTAGGTACACGAGAGAAATTATTGCTCAGAACTTAACTGATACAACATGTGTTTCAGAGGTGGTTTACAGGGGTAAAAATAGTGTTCATAACGTAACATTTTATAATAATACTAATACTAATGCTAGATAATAAACTAGGTAGTAAACATATTATTTAGGTATCCAAGAGAAACTTCTACTCAGTACCTAACTGCTGCAACACGTGTTAAAGTCCAGTCCATGCTGCTCGACTCCATACACTGTGTTCCTCTGGGCAGTCTCTTCCATCGGAGGCAGCTCTGTTCTGTAACTCTCTCTCCCGCACGGATGGGTCCCTACGATGTCTGGAGCCCACATTGTTTCCACTTTCTTACAATGTATTTTGACATTTTCGCTTTCAAGTTGTCACAATTTTTCGAAATTTATTTTTGTTAACCTATAAATAGTCTGGTGTAGTATATTTCATACGAAATGGTATTAATTTGCCTCATTTCAAGCGACCAATGGCCAGTCACCGTGCACTGAATCGCCGTCTTGGTAGCCGACCAATCGCGTTCCGCTGTGGCTGGCTGGGAGAGACGACGGCTAAGGGGGCGTCCATTAATCACGTGAGGTGTCTTTCCGGAATTCCGAACTCTCACCCTCTTTTCTCGTGAGATTTGGTCGGAGTCCTCCCTAAGGTGACGTGAGATTTTGACTTTTTTATCTCTCCTGTTTCGAAGGTGGTTATACCCCCTTGTAGGTATCCACACCGTTTCTAGACCTTATTACACCCCCCCCCCCCCAAATAGTCAGCCGTGTCGTTTGTGGACCTTTTTCATTAAACTCTACTGTCCTTCAAGAATTTCAAAATCACACGTGAGGTTTCCGCCAACACCCCCCTTCCCCCTTGGTGAGATTTCTCCGGACCATCACTATGTCACCTCACGTAATTAATGGACGCCCCCTAATATGTTTGAGTCTTTCAAGCTCCCTCTCCCAAATGCTTTTCAAACCGTCGTTCTCTTTTCAGTAATCTTTGAGTACAAGCCGTTTGAAACGGAACACTTTCCATGTTGCTCTTAACCCTGAGATGCTACCTAGGACCTAACTTGGCAGACATACAAAAACAATGCCCAAAAGTCTGGACGACTCAAATTATTGTTGTATTGAGTACACGTTTCATAGAATTCTATGTCGCTTGCAAGGGAGGTGATAGATATCAGCTTTAGAGGAATGAATAAATTTCTGAGCACACGGGTTACGTATATACAGGTATGTGTAAGAGGAAAGACATTGTTACAAGTCCCCGCGCAATAACTAAAAGCCTCCCACAAGACTAGACATTATATTAAATGCATCGTTAAAAATATGTAACCAATTCAGAACTCATCAAGAACTTGCGTGAAAGCTCCCGCAGAATGCAGGTCTTATCTGCTCATATACTTCGAGTTTTGCCGTAACACCAATGAGGCAAGAACATACGGCAATAACCTAAGCAGATTGGATGGAACTAGGAGAATAAGGTAAAAATTCTCGGTGTAGCAGTGAACGTGTGTTTTTTAATTCAAAAATTTATTCGATCCCTTCAGTTGAATGCATTTTGATCAAAGTTTCTCCAATGAACTTATTTCATTCCACACGTGAAATTCTGGAAGATTTGAAAAAATACCCAACTACGACTGTTCCACGTCTCCAATTGATTCAAACCATTTTCCAGCAACAAATTTCCTTAGATTAAGAAACAAGCATAACTCGGAGGGGGAAAAATATGACCAACAGGGTGAATGTTCTGTCAATTCAGATCCCTCAGTTTTCCCATTGCCCAAGCACCTTTTGTTGGCAGGTTGTAGCACAATGGAAATAGTCTCCCAAATTAATATTTTAAAACAATATTAATAATTCATTCATACGTAATTTTATCAGTATCTTTTTTTATTTTCTGGCATAAAGCTAGACAGACATTCAGTTATTCTTAGAGAACGTTTAGTTGTTATAGTTATTCGCTCAGAGACAATATCGTTAGCTTATGAGTAAATCAAGCAGGAATTGTTCCGTTCAGAACATATATTTAGTACAAATATTAGATGAATGTTTTAAATGAATACGCCGTTGTTAAAGTGAATTACTAATACTAATTTCGTTTCGCAATTACTGCCAATAAAGGACTTGCACGTAAGTTACTTTTCTTGATGTTATTTGATGGGCCATTATTAAAATTACCTTTTTGTTTGAGCATAAAGAAAACTGCAATCTCTTTTTTAATTTGGGTATGACTTAAAGAGTTAAATTAATTGAACACGAGTTGTACAAACCACAATCAACAGTTATAAGAAATCCGACAAGGTGCCTTGTCCTCATGAAAGGTTTTCTTTCACGAATTTGTTCACCCAATTGATTCAGTGGCCTCAGTATTCACAATTTATTGTTTTACCCTATTCAAAGTAATAAATAAAAGGTGATACTTTTGGATACCTGAAAATACTAGCCATAAGATTTCTGTCATGTGAAATCGAATTCGTCGTTTTTGGTGCGACTGTTCTGCTTCCACCCACTGTCGCACAAAGTTGGGAGGAATCTTTTTCTCGAGACATATTGCGCATATGTTTTTGGACTGTATTCAACAAATACGGCAACCATCTTGCACGAGGTTTTCTCATACATTCTTGAAGCAATCCCCCCTTCTTACATTTCTACGGTCTCTGCTGTATTAGAAACCTTTAACTGCCTATTGTCCAATATACCACTGTCACCTTCTCGACGTTTTCATCCGTGATTTCATTTTCATATTCAAGATATGTAAGATGAGGTTTAAATTCAAGCCGTATAGAGGAACCTAATTAACAGATAAAGTTAAAATTTGAAGTTCGTTACAGCAAAAAAAAAAAAAAAAAAAAAAAAAAAGTTGATACCAATGTCCCCGCTTCACCAGGTCAAGAATCTTTCAAAATGAAGCCATCTACAGTTATGCTTAGTCATATGAACGAACCAAACACACAGACCGAATAGTTCATCGACAAAGCTATTAGGTCTTTAGTTAGACGGCAGGCTTAAGTGGACACGACTTGTGAAATATTAAATATAAACAACAAGGAAGGCGCCAAAAATATTGCGAGCAGTGAGCCATGTTTGGTGCAAGCGTACATAACAAACATCTTAACAGTGCATCACTCCCTTATCGTATTGATATTAAGCTACTGATTGTTTTTCTCAGGAGCACCCATAATTATATATTACGGAAACTTAAAATAATGAGTGAATATCTTGCAATATTCAGGCATTAGAAATACTAACAGGAACAAAGAAATCGACTCCTACCAAGACACTTCTGATACAAGCGAAAGAGATGATTTTGAACAGCAGAAGAGTACTGCTGGAGACTACTTGTTTGAACTGATGGGTGTTAGTAATTCCCCACTCACTCCTAAACAATCTGTAATGTAATCAATAATCAGATAAGAAATTTAATATATTCAGCTTCCGCTAATATCCATATTCAGAGACAAAACGTTTAAGGCCTCTAATTAGCCACACGAATTAAATATTTCAGCCAACTTTATTTCAAATAGCAAAAATCGAAAATTTATTATTACGTCCCTATGAACTTTAGATCTATACGGGCCGACTTCAACCAAGTGTATGCAGATGGATCAGAAGTAATACCAACTGTTGTCACGTGTCAGGATTTATCTGGAAGTACATTCTCCATTTCAAGGAAAGAGCTAGAACTTATTATGCAGTCAAACCGACAAATAAATTATCATAATGTGGACCATGTAGTCCGCTGGAATGAACGAATGACGAAATTGTCGACCGTCCGGCTTAAGCTGCGCAGGCAGGAGGCAACATCAAACAATTCCACTTCAACACACAAAGTTTTTTGATAGGCTGAGAAAGACAACAAGTAACAATGGACAACATCTTCTGAAGCAACAAATATTACGTTAGCATGCAGCCAGACATGCCGATGCCTTCCTGGTACATGCTTATTGTGAATGTGGTTACGTTATGGGGTTTACCACGCCACTTGCACGGGATAAAAGTGTTTGATACGCCTTACTGCGAAAAACATTCTATACCACGGACTCTGACCATTTGTTCTTCGGATGCTCCTCTTCGCAAACCGCAAGCTGATGGCAGTGGCTCTCAAATCTTCTTTGTTCTCAGTTTGCCTCTTCAGTCCCTAGTACTGATTGCAATTCGTGATATTCATTGGTTGAGTCATATATCGAATTGTCTTCTTATTCTGTGATTTTTCGCTTACCCACTTTCTTCATTCAGTAGTTATTACAAGTATGTGTCCTATTAGGTGGTCTCTTCCTTATAACATATCATAGTTAAAAAAACTCTGTTGATATGTTACTTAAATGTCTGGAGAGTTATTATCAAGCAGTATACTAATTTGGTTTCATCATTTTATTCCGCACGTCCTTGACGACATATATGTCGCAAATCGCCATAACGTTGTATAAACTGCTGTCGGGTGACTAGCCGAGTCAAGAGTGCGTTGTCACACGATATTTCGGTGACTAGATTCATTGCCGCCATCTTCTGGTGAAGTCACCAGAAGATGGCGGCAATGAATCTAGTCGCCCGAAATATCGTGTGACAACGCACTCTTGACTTGGCTAGTCACCCCGAGAGCAGTTTTATACATTCTCAACGCCGAGAAAGACTTCGTTCTTTATATACGCCATAACGTTGTTTCCTGTTGTTTGAAACACCGAGACAATCCGATGAAGAAGATGTGACAGTAACTTGCAAGTCAACAGTTACGCTCAAACAATAAACTTATTGATCCTAATTGATATTTATCTTTTGAAACATGATTCCTGTTAATCGGCCAGTATTAATATGGTTTCAGGTATTAGTCTATGCGCGTTATGGCAGTTCGCAATTTCCCCCTGAAAGGAAAATTTCATACCAAATATCTCGACACACTGCAGAACGAAGCATACACGATTAGTGGGGAGATGATGACATACTCATCCTTTCCTTACGACAGGTTGTGCAGATGACGATGATAAGTTCAAATCTAGATAATGTGGTGATTAGATTGTGCGGCATCGCAAGGTCACTGTAAAACACATTATAATAATACGCATCAACAGATTTATTCCTTACTTAAAAAAGAAAAATATAAAGGAAGTTTGCTACTGAGCACAATGTGTCTACAATTTTCTTACCGTTGTCTTCGTTTCGTAAGATTCATTTTGTACAACTGGGTTAAACAATGACCGCATATTGTAAAAAATGAAGCAATGCAATACTCGTCGCATAATGATTTCTGATACACGAAAATGTTTGATTCATCTCCATTGTGCGCCATCTGCAAAGTTGTACATATCTCGGCGTGCGTTGCAGACGGCGAGGCCAGACCAGACGAGGTCCTTTGTGTGATTTGGGCGGCGGGGCCGGGCCAGACGGAGACAAAAAAACCGTCCAGGTTTGAACCCGGGGCCGGCGGCTGCAGGCCGTCGACCTGCCCTCCGCACCGCCGCCAGACTTCAAAACAGGAGGCGCCAACGAAAGAAAATCTTATCTGTATCAAAGACGATCATTTCAGGTAATAACTTTTGTCAAAAAATATTTCGTTATGAAGCTGCTTCTTCTAAACTGGACGAGAGATGACGAAACATTTTCCTGTCAGAAAAAGAGTGTGTCTAAAAACATTCATTTATTTTCGACGTAAGCCCTAATTTCGTTGAATTCACTTTGTTCGTTTCTCCAACAAATGTATTCCATCCTTGTAGTGCGATTCTTGTAGGTAGATAACTAACCATATACGTTTGTTGTAACGTCTTCCTTTGACTCAATATTAGGACTTGGAGGGAGCCAAATACCGACAAGGGGTGCTTTGTCCGACAATTTATATACAAGGTCCCTCAGTTTACCAATTTCAAACGCAACTTTGTGGGTAGGTGTATTATTCCGATGAATTATGATTGCTGTCTTTGGTAAAGAAGGAATGTTTTGTTAATTGTTTCATCCAGTTGATTTAGAGGTATTTTCCACTTATCGTCGTACCATTTTGAATGTAATAAATAGGAAGAATCCCTTCTGCATTCAAGAAAATTCTGGTAACGACATTTCTGGCAGTAGAAATTGACATGCCCCAGATTGGTGAATAGCCACCGGCTTCTGCCCGCTGTTTTGATTGCTGTTTCGTTTTTCGCGCGCAGTGTTGGACTTGCGTCTCATACACAGTAACACATCGGCGCACGAAATTGGAGGATTCTTTTAAAAAAGTTCCAAGTATTGTTGAGAAATTCATTTTCCATTTTTTTTGGGGGGGGGGAGGGTCAGCATTTGACAAATACAGCACCCATGTTGCAAAAATCTTTCTCAAATTTAGTGTTTGATTTAAATTGTACCGTACCATTTCTTCTGATAAGCCTTACCTATGTTTGACACCTTTAATCTCCTATTGTCTAATACCAAATAGTTTTCATCTGTGGATGCAATTTTTGGCTGTCCGTATTGTGAATCATCATCAAGAGATGTAGAAGCAAATTTAAATTATTCACTGCTTAAAATAAAAGAGTAGACTTCTCATATACGTCTTTATCAATCTTGGACGAATATTCGTTGGTGATAAACCATCCAAAACGATTAATTTTATGACGTCACGATATTCTGGTTTATCCACACGAGTCACATATGTTTTAGAAACCCTTATAAAGAAAAATACCTCACAGAAAAATTTGAAATTTGCTACACGTGTACCAAAATCACACACAAAAAAAAAAAAAAATGTTTTGATGGTAATATAACCACTATGTCAGGGCGAGAACTTTTCACCCACGAAGAGTCGAACTAGCTACACATATACCAGCGATGTGATAGATTTCTCCACTGTACGTATTGTCGTGTGAACACATTCAAGAGTTGATTATTGCAGGCCATTTCTTCCACAGTTGCTTGTTAAATTAATTATTATTTAGTAAATACGCCAATACAACTGCAGTTGTATTGGCGTATTTGCTAAATAATAATTACATTCAAGAGTATCCAGCACCCTTGATGTAGGTGCTAAAGGACCGATCTCACACACTGAAGGCTACCTGTTAGAGTATGGCTTAGGGTATGGGAGTGCTGTGTAGATGTTTTGTCTTTCCCATTGTCTACTACAATAAAACGAGTAACAAATATAGTTCTTGAGTCATTATATAAACAAAAATGTCTCTGGTTGTACGTTCGAAACGGCTAAATGCCATTTAAATGATAAGGGTTGGATTCTGCTTACTTTCTCTTTCAGCTTTAACAGCTACTAGCACTCACTATGGTATTAAAAAATGAAACTAAACATTACAAGTAGTTGTAAACTCCCAAATCATATTTTCCTAGAAAGCACTAGTATTACGTAACGATAAAAAGTAAGGAACAGCGATCCCTTGATGGCAACCACTTAACACAATAGGAAGTGGCATCAATTTGCTGTCTGCTCTGTAGAGACGCCATGCCTCAGATCAGTGTCGCGAAATCAAACAGGCGATTAGTGTGTGAAATTCTTATAGTACTGATACATTTTCGAAGCCTTAAAACAAGAGACTGAATTAAAAATTTATGAGTTTAAAGGATGTCTGTGCGCATTGTTACGTGTTGCTAAAACGCTTAACGAACATTCGCAACATTTCACATGTCGCTTTGCAAATTCTGTCGGACATATTAAATATTCTGTATACAGCGCAGTGAATGCTGCACGACACCATGTTAACAGACTGAGATTATCACATATGCTGTTAATCTGTTTTCTTGCCGTACCGTTTAATGATGTGTGAGTATGCATCTCAGATCTTATAACATTGCACTTCACCAATTTATTTCACTTCTATTAGCACAACGGAAAGAGAAGTATCCAGAAAGGGTAGTCGACATCTCACGTCTTTAATCTTTATGAACCAGTAATTTATTTGGTGGTCAGTCTGTTTGAATTAAATGAACTTACGTAAATGTGCAGATAAACGGCCGTTCTTTGAAATTTCTAACATTTTCCATGATTAATATCTGATATTAATCTCATTTCCTAATCTGGTTTATAGTATACTCCATAATCTCTAAATTAGAGGTGAAGTCTCAATGGGAAGAGCGCATCTAGTCATAGCAAACTGCCAGAGTAAGCGTATATTTCAGTAGGTCTAATTTTCTTCTTCTGAAGGAAGCACAACAGACGGCGATGAATTTTTCTCCTCAAATTGAAGAAACAGTTATACTTTCCACAGGCACTTTCTCCACAATTCTGCTCTGACGAACACAAGACGGTCAACGGCATTGGCACTAAACTTTTTACTGTTGTCAGTATCAAAAATTTGTAGTTATTTTAAATTTCTAAAAATTTGTTGTGTAAAAACTACGTATTTCCTCGCTATAATAAATATCTTGACAACTTACTGCAGTTGCCACAGGCATAATGTCGGTTTTGTCTGTTCTTCACTTTTGCAATCCTCTCTTTGAATGGTCTGGCGGCTTAGTGGTTAAGGGGACCGGAGGGTCCCCGGTGCGTTTCCCTGTCTCGACAGGGATATTCATATGCCCCTAACCCCACCTTCACCTCTGGCACAGCTAGTTGTGTTATGTGAAGTACGCCAGAACGCTTCCATGGTTCGGATTCCACGTTAAACAGTATGTCCCCTGCAACCGACAGGCATACGGAGTTAGGTTAAGGCGGCTGCAACATGGGAGGAATGCACAGCCAGTAGAAACCCTGTCACCAGGTCATTACGACCACACGGAATTACTGCTATAATCCTTATTTAGCTATATTTTTGTTTGATGTGGTAGTGCATTGTGTGCCGAGGGACGTGACATTCTTTTACCTAAACTACTCATCTGTCTGGATCTCCATTTTAATGTGCATAATGAACTTATTAACTTCATCCGCTTCGGTTACATTGCTGCGAGGTCAGAGAGACACTAGGCATTATTCATGGAAGCCGCAATTTGTTTGTTCAATTGTTTTAGCTTTACTAAAATCAGACACAATGGTGACAAAAAAAAATAAATTGTGCAAATGCTTTTATAGCGTACGCGAACGACAGTGTTTTCATTACTATCGACGAAGTAGAGAAACTTGAATGCATCTATGACCGCGGGTGAGAGAAAAAAAATTTAAACATGCTTATTTGTACACAAGATTAAAATAAGATACTGAAATGAAACTAAGGAAAAATTAATCTTTTTCTGCCTAATCTGACTGCAAGGACTGAAGTGACAGCTAGATGGTTACTGAAACTGCTCAAACATATTAACCAGGACGGTCAGGTCGCCAGCTGTCACGTATGTAGTTCTTCCCGTGTTGAGTATGGCGACGCTTTAAGATGTTTCGTCCCAGTATTGGAACAACCTTGATTTAATGCTATAAAAAGAATGTGTCTCGTCTTCTGTCAGTTGATTAGCTGAAACTTATCAGCTGGTTATTTTATCATTCTAGTGGCAGATATATCTTTCGCACTGTACTTTTTGATTAACCGTGACTATAAATCTCCAACTTAGAGGTCCAACATTCTCATAGCACTCCGCATATGTCCGTGATGATATGAGTTTGATGAGGACTATTGTGTGGAGCACACAGTTTTTCTACTCCATTAAGAATTTCATAGTACTTTTGATTTTGCAGCTGATGGACCTTGCTACTAGAGTTGAGCAACGAAGAAACAACAAGCAAACGAA
>CM061920.1:111238681-111425081 GCA_031002005.1 Vandiemenella viatica | reverse complement strand
TCTTCTGTATTTTATATGTGTTAATCAGTCCAACCTGCACCTTTACAGATGGGGAGGACCGATTATCCACAATTTCGCGAACTTTACCGGCAACAAGTTTAAAGCAAGCATCAATGAAATTCATTGGATCAATGAAATTTAGAGAATTTGGAATTGTCCCGGAATAAATTCTATTTTTAAATGCACTAAGCCTGTCTTCAAGGACTAATCGCGATACTGCTGACTCACCCATCGTTGCTGCATGATCATGACTGCATAAGGCTGCCCCTGCACCGGCATACTGCCGGCTGGGTCCCGGCGATGGGTCGGCATACTGTCGGCTGGGCCCCGGCGGTGGGTTGTTGAAGTGCCGGCTGGAGCCGGGCGATGGGCTGTTGAAGTGGCGGCTTGACCCGGGCGATGGACCGGCATACTGTCGGCTGGGTCCCGGCGGTGGGTTGTTGAAGTGCCGGCTGGAGCCGGGCGATGGGCTGTTGAAGTGGTGGCTGGAGCCGGGCGAAGGACCGGCATACTGTCGACTTGGGCCCGGCGATGGGCGGCTTGGCAGGCGAGGTGCTGCTGCTGTGGCGGGCGGTCGGCTAGGTTCCGACGTCTCCCATGGTCGCCATATTGGTGGCGGAACTGCCTCGTTGTCCTGGTGTCCGACTGCCCCCTCTGAAACATAAAAAAAAGAAGAAAAATGTTTTAGTATCATGAAAAACATAATTTTGTAAGCATAAAATAATATAGGTAAATTACTGATGTACTGGACTTACCGATATTCCAGTGTGCTGGTGGTTGTGGAAGAACCCATTGTGGTGGCGGAGTTGGCGGCATGCTATGTGGTGGTGACATGCTCTGCGGCACATCCACGTCAATATTTGGGAGCATGCTCCATTGTGAGCAATCACAAGCTCTTTTTGGGCTACTTATTTCTTGAGAATTTCCCTTACGCTTCTCTGCGCGTGATGGTTCATCTGAAAAAGAAAAAATGTATTAGCAATAGTTATAAAGACATGGAAAAAAAAATCTATAGATAAATACGTACTGAAATAAAAAAGGTCGCTGAATGAAATATCCAAATCACCTGCGAACAAATAAATTAATAATATAGACTACTGCTTCAGCACTATACATTTTCATAAATATAGTTACGTTAAAAAAATATTATCATTACCGAAATCATCCTCAGCGAGAATTTCATCAATGTCTGAAGCAGAAAAAAAAAGCTCATCAGTATATGTGAAAGAATTTAAAACAGCCAGAAAAAACAAGTTAAATAACAATAATTTACTTACCAATATCGCTGAATAAGCTAAGATCCTCAGAAGACATTGCGATGATTGAAGTTTTCAGCTCGACGACTCAGAGAAGACTGGATGGCAGAAGGGGCGTCTCAGCCCTATTTATACACGCGTCTGGAGCCATGGAGAATTGGTGTGGGAAGACTGCGCCCCACGATGATGAATGTGGTGGCGCAGCTGTGCACATTCAATTACGAACCCGCATCCTGCAGCTGCGTGGGGAGCGATAATTCGAGTGTGGTGCAGCTGTGCTCATTCAATTACGAACCCGCATCCTGCAGCTGCGTGGGGAGCGATAATTGATGGCTTCCGGGTGTGGCGCATTCAATTACGGACCCGCATCCTGCAGCTGCGTGGGGAGCGATAATTCGAGTGTGGTGCAGCTGTGCTCATTCAATTACGAACCCGCATCCTGCAGCTGCGTGGGGAGCGATAATTGATGGCTTCCGGGTGTGGTGCAGCTGTGCACATTCAATTACGAACCCGCATCATGCAGCTGCGAGGGGAGCGATAATTAAGGGCTTCCAGGGTGTGGCGCAGCTGTGCACATTCAATTACGAACCCGCATTCAATTAAACTCCCCTAGTTCCTCGGCTCCCCTCCGCTCCAAACTGTCTGCAAAGACAGGTCCATAAGCAATACATGGGGGAAAAAGTGGGCTCACTCCATCCTCCATAAGAATACATGGGGAAAAAACTGTCCGCTGACCGCTGTACATAAGGAAATAATAAGATCAATCTGAGGTTACAGATGTGAGACCCCCTCCCCGCAATTCAATTAGCATTAATTAAAATCAATTAAGGCTCCCCGCCATGGGGGAAAAAGTGGGCTCACTCCATCCTCCATAAGAATACATGGGGAAAAAACTGTCCGCTGACCGCTGTACATAAGGAAATAATAAGATCAATCTGAGGTTACAGATGTGAGACCCCCTCCCCGCAATTCAATTAGCATTAATTAAAATCAATTAAGGCTCCCCGCAATTCAATTAAAATCAATTAAAATTAATTAAAATCAATTAAAATCAATTAGCGTTAATTAAAATTAATTAAAATTAATTAGTCTCAATTAAAATCAATTAAAATTAATTAAAATTAATTAAAATCAATTAAAATCAATTAAGGACCCCACGCAATTCAATTAAAATCAATTAAAATCAATTAGCCTTAATGCGCATGCTAATTAACGTTCCCTTTGATGGCGCCGACGCCCCTTTTATCACTACTAATGTTGTTGCAGGCCATGTTTCCACAGTTGCTTAATTAATTACCAGTTGAAAGATAACTCCAATGCAACTGTTAAATTTGTTTATTGTTGTAAACTAAACAGTTGCATTGGCGTTATCTTTCAACTTGTAATTTACCTCGTAAGTTTGAAGACTTTTTCTTCGCTCTACTAATCTTTGGAGGGCGGCAATCTGAAATAAAAAGTTGACGTGTGATTTTTATCGACTCCCTCTCCCCTTAAATGAGATTTTGCCGGATCCTTATATTTTGAGCTCATGTGATTAATGGAAATAGTTTTGTTGTCACAGAAAAGCGATAGTAATTTCATAAAAGGCGTAAACAACCTAACAGATGCAACGGTCACTATGACTATCAATCAGCCGTTTCCAATAATGAATTCACGAATCCTCTTGGAGTCGTGAGTACTATTATCTCGAATATCTGCCTGATTCAGTGGCGTATTAGTGACCTTCCCGCTTGCCGGAAGGAACCTATTCTAACGTCGGAAAATTAAATATTTCCATCTGTCTGTGATTCGTAAAACTTATGATCTATAATTTACGTATATTTTTGTTTGTGAAATTTGTAGTCAGTGTGGCGGAAATCGAGGACAATCGCAGCATTCGTCTAGGTGATTGCGGTAAACCGATTAAAACCCGCAGTGAGGACGGCGTGCGCGTGGACCTCGTCCCGTCGCACCTCCAGTGTGGTGCGCAGGCACACACAATCAAACAGCAATAACACGTACTACGTTACTACATGATTAAACTGGAGGTAAAGAAAAAATAATCAAGTTCAAACAAAAATTACTGCGAGACGACATGGAATTAACATAAGGAAAAGTAAAATTAAGAACTTTAATGATGCAGCAGAAGAAGGGAACATTGTTACATATGAAGCAATTTACAACCGATGGCTGAAGTAAGTAAGGATGATGCTAAAACAATAGTAGATACTAGAAAAAAAAACAGCTCCAATAAAAGAAGTTACTTTAGATGACAAAGATCGACAAAAGACTTTGAACATTTATAAACTGTTTGCAAGAAGTACTCCATTTTAGGAAATGAACATAAGAGTTTACTTAAGTTTTAATGTATTTGGAACAAGATGGAATAGAACGAGACTGAAAATTTGGAGATCGTATAAACTCCAAAATAACTGATTCAGGAAATAAGTTACAAGGACAATCACATTTTAAAATAAAAAGAATATTTTAATTTTCTTAATTAATATTACCTGAGAGCTGATAAAAATTAAGTATTTAAAGCCGATATTTACAGTCTTATGTTGTAATGGATATATGGAAACAAAAAATCTGATGCTACCTAGGAACCTGGATCTGCAGTGAACCGCTTGGCTAGCGGAGAAAATATAACCGTGCAAGAACGAGTCGTGCTTCGCATAATTGTGATTCCCTACTCTAATGGCCTATCATACACAAGAAGGAAGACGCTTGGTATAAAAATCGATGTTTGACATGTTTTCAACTTAGACAATGGACTTCGCACCATGGCTCTCTGCGCCGCTACATGTTGTTGTTGCTCTAACCTGTACAGCAACTGTTCGGTTTTAATAAAAATTAATATAAGCATTTCAATATACAATGAACCCTCGGTTAAGAACACCTTTTAATAAAATAGTATTAATTCACTACAAAATATTTTTATTTTTTGGCTCGAAATTTAGACAGTATAAAGATATAAGTAATTTTAGTATATTTCTTTGAAATGCAAGATCTGATAGATATTTGCGAACATTTTCAAGTTCTGAGGTAACACCGTTTTTGAGATAGAACCGGTAGCAAAATTGTCTAAAATCAACAACTTTGACGACCGCTAAGGTATTTATGTTCAAATAATAATTAAAAAATTAAAAAAGTCTATATCTCTATATAGCATTTACACCTCACATGCTGGAACAGAAAAAATTACTTTTTTTCGACTACTTTTTTAATTCTATAAAGACTCACTAAAATATGATTTTACCAAATTTTAAGTACGATATTCGTTGCTGGGGCAACGAAACATATAATATGAGCAAATGTAAAGTCTCCGTTTTATTCCGTTTACGAATTAGAGGCATGAGACAGCGGAGCGTCTGCAAAAGGACTGCGTTTGCCGTTGGATACATAAAACTTTTACATTTCGCTCAAACACAGGTTTAGCTTCTATTAATGTATGCGAGCACTGTACACCGACAAAGTGAGGAATGAAACTAATGTGCCTATATTATAATCTTACCTGTGACAGAGTTATCAGACACTTGCCAAAACTCAGAAGTTGCAAAGATTTGATGACACTCCGGTAAATTGCCCTGTAAGGAAACGAGGTGTTCGATTCGCTGGGACCTTTCAGCCAGAGGCTACCGTACACCCTTAGCAGATAATCGGTTTCAGTGAGGGGACGACCATTTGACGAACTATTCTCCTGAATACGTTCACATAATTTCTCGTGTCTCCTGGTGAGGCAGGACGTGTTATTGCAGATTTTTTCCCGACGCTGGCGATTTGTTGCGTGCTCAGGTTCGATGTTTGCAGGTGTAGGGCCGGCGCAAACGTCAGCCTTTATTTAACCTGTCACTGAATACAGCTTCGATCTCTTACGTCGGAGGGAGCCATGCACTACGTCTGTAAGAGAACCTGCAATCACTCTCGTCGTTACAACTCAAACCGGATGTTGATCTAATCAATTCACACTCAGGGGAAAATGTAACAAATGACTAACGAGGAACAGTTCATATTAGTTGAACAATTTTCTCTCTAGTTTTAGTGAATAATTTTGATCTTTTTAGAAGCATACTAATCCATATAATACATTTCGCCTAAGGCCTAACAATTTGTTAATGAAAATAATTTATCTGTGCGATAATTAGTTTTCAATCGGAAAAATTTCTCCTTTCTGTTTCTGTAACAGATGTGTTGTAAGCGCTAATTTCACTCGTGTATTATTATTTGGGCATGGACCCTATCGGATTACGCAAACCCTTGATTATCATAGATGCCTCTAACTAAGAATTTGTCCAATGTTTCCACTGGGTAGTTAAAACTAGGGATTGTTAGTTTCTGGAGCAATGGTGGGCGCTTAAGAGTTGCTATGATAGTGTATTTTTGTTTGTGAAATGTGTAGTTTATGAGCCGGAGATAGGGGACCGTCCCAGCACTCAGCTAGGTCACTGCTTAAAAACACAATCGGAACAGCCACAGCCAGTACGCGGACGCTAACAGTTTTGTGTATTATAATATTAACATCGGTTTAAGTGTATATGGTTACTTACACAAGAAGTTGTGATTTATAAGAAAACAGTTTTCGTGTTACGTACACATTTATTTAATTATTGACAGTGAAGAGAATAATTGTATCTGCAACATTTTTACTTATTTTTAAACGCATTTTCTTCCCTTTCATGAAGACCTATATCCATATAAAAAAGTTCTTTGTTAACCATACTACGGTTTCAAATGTCATTTGACTAACCACAATTTTAAAATTTTACAAAATGCCTTCAGCTACGTAGTCGTGTTTCTGGCAATGGCTTGATGGATTTACACAAATATTAAGGATAAGCATAATCATTAAAAAAAAGTTTATAACTTGCTTGTCTTTTATTGTAGTGCGGAAGATCTACTTGCAGGATTAGCTTTGGGAAATGTAGGTAAGTCACGCCATCTCTGTTGGTCTGAAGTGAATAGTAATAGTATCTCGAAACTTTGCCTGAACGATTTTAGGTAAACAGTATGTGCAGCCTTGCCATTCGTTTGTCATCTCGTTGCACGCTGTGAATATCGACTCGGCTGTAATAACTAATAATAGCGGCAGGATGGCGCAGCCGGCATCAAGTTTTGATGAAGCGCTGGTCGCAATACGCCCACGCTAGGACCGTAGGCCTACGCCTGTGCGATCAATAACAACTGTAACGGGATTTTTCCTTTCTAACCGTCATCATAGCGGTGTCGCGGGGAGCGGGCCAGCCGATCGTTCTGTACCCAGGTGGAGGATTCTGCAAGCGGGCAACTGCTGCTAAGATCTACGACGAATCGGCGTACTTTAAAGTAAAATCACAGGCGCTTAGCTTGTATTACGTTCACAACATTTGGTCAATAAACAATCTTCCGACACTTACAGTCTAATATATTTTCAATTAGTCCACAGACCCTTGTTGTAGGTTTCAAATGTTTACATCACGGTCAAAATTGTAATGATGCCTGCAATTGGCCTGGATATTCTTAGGATCAAATGCGAACCGACTAAATACTTTGCCGTGGGTCATGCTCAACTCTGGCTGCAATGGAATAGATCTTCTGATGACTAATTCGTATAGTATTACGAAGATCAGATGCAATGTCGATACCTTTAAATTTCTTTTTTTCGGGGAGTTAAGAACAGCAATAAATGTGATGGACTTTAACAATGGTGTACCATGTCGTCTGCAATATATAGTAGCGTTAACTGCGGCTTAATAGGATGAGTACTGTAGCAACCATGTAGTATTATTTGAATTTTTATATTTTTCCGAAATACTCTATTATATAACCGAAAAGAGAACAAGTTACACTGTTCTGAAGGCAGTGTACATATTTTATTATTTTTACGCTGCAAACAAACATGGCGTTTACATGATTACCGCAAGATCCACGGAAATGGAGGCTACTGTGGATACTGCGCGAGACTCCGGCTTGGCATTCAACAGGACGCCGGTTCGATCCTCTGATTTCATGGTTTCCAAGCGAATGCAGTAATGGTTCATCCAAAAGTCCTTTGACAAATTCCTTCTCGTACCACGCTCTTATTCTCCTCTTGGCTTTAAAGCCCTGAAGCTATAAGAAAAAGGGTAAAGGAAAAGTCTCTGAAGAGTTACTGGGCGAATCGTTTCGAACACTACCATCATTGCACTCTTGATGTCTGTCTGTATGTCGATGTAACTGATTATTGTAAACGCTGAAATGTTAGCAACTAGATCTTAGCGAATAGTCGATAGATGCGGAAACGTGTATTTTGTTTCGTGTCATCAGCCTCTCAACTGGTACAATGCAATCCTCATTTCTTACGTTCCTAATCTCTTCATCTCAGCACATCTTCTGCAGTAAATATCCTCAATAGTAAGCTCAAAAATTCTAATCCTTTTCGTTCATTCAACCAACAATTTAATCATTCTCGCTTGTCTTAAAATATGAACAACGATCATATCTGTTCGTTCTGTGAGATTCTTGCATAAATTTTTCCTCGCCAAAAATTCGTTCAACTTTAAGTGAACGTGTGTTTTTTTTAATTTTCTTTTAGGGCTTTACGCCTCATCAATGCAGAGGTCAAGTTACCGGAGGATTTCGGGCATGTATTTTTGGAGGATTTTCTAACATGTTTATTGGTTCTAATTATGATTCATTTATTCACGTTCAAATTCGTAAATGCCTTGCTGTAACTACAGCAATACTTGTACAGTACAAAGCTGCTCTTTCTACATTACTAAAATAGCAGAATTTCAAAGACATGTTTCGTTTTGCATTATTTGTCAACGAGAACGTTTGTGGATACGTTAATAACCAAGCAGCTATCAAATGTTAGACGACTGAAATACCTGCAATACCTTCAATCACACGTTTCATTCGTAAATAAATCTAAAGTGTTTACTATAGACTGAATATTCATGTGATCTTTTAGTGACACTAAACAATTCATGAGAATTACACATTATCAGTAGCTTTTTTCCTATTTTTTTTTCGTAATATTCAAATAAGCCAACTTCTTTCCAAAAACTCAGCATTACTGCGTCATTGCCTTAATTTTTCCATTCATCGGAAGCTATTGTTATTTAACCCTTCGGTTAATTATTTCATGTCCCTCTATATTAGATTCTATGTTTACAAATTTTTTGGTTGTATTTCTCCTTCCATTTGAGTTATCCCTAACTTTTGTATTTGATGCCAGAAGCGCCTATTCACCTGTCTTAATAGTTTACATATGTAAACGTAAAATAACACGTTTTTATTTCCATCTATTGTATAAGATACGATATAATTTTCAACTAGATTAAAATCCCTTTTGTATCAAATACTGACATAAGGTTAGAAGTAATTGGTTTTGTGTATTAAGCAATGCACGTCATAAAAGAGGAAAAATGCTACTGAAAATTAACTACGTCAACGAAAAAGGAAGATTATGGAGTAAGTGGAAGGCTGGTATATGTAACGCAAATAATTTTGGATGTAAGTTGTGAGGAATATGAGGCGACGAAGGGATTGTAGGATGAAAATAGGTGGTGGATTGCATGAGATAGAGATATAAAGACTCATTCACGTCTCTAAATCTTCATTATATGAGTGTGGACAGTGTAAGACACCATACTGCCACACCTGCGAGAGTCTATCTCTGAACACAACTGATGGCTGACTCACTGTAAAAGATAACTGGTTAATTACGCCGAGTTGCAGTTATCTACGAACCATATCTATCAGTAATGTTCATAAGAGACACTTAGCAGACTAATAAAAGCGTTGTCAGAAGTATTGTTCTCTATGAAATAATCAATCAGGAGGTGGTTTTAGCAACAGGACAACGTTTTTGTTTTAGAAAAAAGGTCAAAATGGCTTACTGAAGAAATAGGTCATATATAAATTAAAAAGTAAAACAGGAGACTTCACTTTCATTCAGGTTATTTTTTTAAAAATTGTTTGGTATATCTTAACAATAAAGTGAGAAACGATACAAGATAAAAGGTTCTGAAGTGTACACGCCATTGCCGATTCTGGAAACGAACCGGCGTTCGCAGGCACATGAAGATGCTAATAGAACTTAGGAGGCTGAGTGTTTTGGTATATTTGTGGCCCGACTAAGAATTTGTATCTGTGTTAAGAGAACAACGTTGATAACTTCCCTAATCATTAAATGCCACTAAGAAATAAGGCTGTTCGCAGATAAGGCATTTGACGTGGTAGTATGGTGACTTATCCACCTGAATGTTTATGCTGTTAAATTTGAATTCGCTCATGTTTTTTTATCGAATCCAAGTACTTCAGACGTTCTTCGTATACTAGCAGAACAGTAAAATCGTTTCCAAGGTAAATGCTAGATGAGAAAAGAAAACCAATATTGTGAGATCAATTATTTGCTGAAGAAATATAATCTTTGATCTTCATTCTTGTACATTTTTTTTTACTGCGTAAATAAAAATTGGATTCCATTGACACAGTAAGTACTGGGAAGATATAGACTAACATTCAAAATGTGCAATATGGCATCGTGACATTCCATATATATGAGCCTTATTATATTCCATAATATAAGAAAGAGGATCATTTTTAGTCCAGTAACGTGGTCGTAAAATGGGGATCTCAGAAACATTATATCATGTAGAAGATTTTTTTATTATCTTGTATATATTGGTGAGAGTATGCATAAACCAAGATTTCGACCTCCAACACCCTCGGCACAATTTTCTGTGGCCAAAAAACATAAAAAATTTGGTACTTTTTTCAGTTTTTCGTCTATAACTCGTTCCTAATGAGTCCTAGCAAGAAACACTCTATTTTCAGTTTGAAAGAGTAAAAATTTCCTACAACTTTCGTAGTAAAAACGTTTTTCTAAACTCAAAATTAAGCGAGCTACAGTTATTCGAAAATCAGCCAAATTACACAGTTTTCCTAAAAGTTGGATTTTTACCTACTTTGTAGCTCAAAATGTCCTGAAAACCCTGCATATATAACTGATATATATGTATTTCTGTATGACATAGTATATATCTGCACTACCCTTTGATTACTGATGGTCAATTCGATAATCATTTAGCATTGTTGGCCGGGAGATCCCGAAGGCTTGTTCGGGCGCCAGGTGACAGTGTTTTCGATATGCCGCGCCGCGCCGTGCATTGCGCTCCTTTGTGGCTATCTAACCTGACCAAGTAATAGTACTGGGTATAGGCAACCTACAGCTTAACGTGATATCCAAACTCCAGAATCGTTCTGGCTTACTTCATATTACACAGCAAGCTGTGACAGAGGTAAAGATCGGGTCAATGGACTTTGAAAATCACTGCTGAGATCGGGATTTCGATCTCCAGTCAGTTACCGTACCTTAACCACTGAGCTGGTGGTATTTGTACCAGTTTGAAAAACAGATTTGAAAAATTTAAAACATAATGTTAGGGCACAAAGTTTATTTACGTAGTCAAAATAAGTAAAAAATTAGTAATAAATCCATTTCTTTTCCGTTTTAATGGATTGAAACAATGTTTTCCATTTGAATTTGTTCCGTACTTAAAGGGAATAAAATTGTCTCTGTATGAAGCATTTAAATCTATTCAATATGCAACACCCAACATAAAAAGTTTTGTTATAGACGAATGATGCCTCCTGCATAAGGTATGTGACATCGTAGTGAAGAGCTTGGCTGCTTCTGTGGACAATATGAAGCCTATTGGACGACGAACTATAGATCCAACATCAGAGTTATATTTGACGGATACCGAAGTGTTGCTGCACAGAGAGGAATAAAGTCATCTGAAATGTTTTGTAGTTTCAAAACATCAGATACTTCAGTAGACATCATTTTCAGTGAGGAAACAAATGCTGCAGTGACGCAGCAAATGAGAGCAGGAAGAACCGTGTATGTTGATACTAACGGAAAAACTGAAAAAGGAGGCATCCAAGATCAACAGGCAAAAAAAGATGCAGCTTGATTGATCGTTGACGCAGCTATTTCCCAAGCAGCAAAATCCGACAGTGTGATAATTCTAAGTGAGTATATTGGCTTTCTCATTTTGCTAATGGGCCTTGGTAATACCAGTTTGAACCCACACATATCCTCTTCATCTATGCATTAGCAGGATGTGATATAATGTCAGCATATTTCGGCTATGGGAAATACAAATTCTGCTGCCTCAATTCAATACCAACCATATCTGAAAGTAACATGCATGTTAACTTCTCAGAACTTCTAACCCCCAGTGACTAGCATCTGGAGAACACGCTGGGGAACAGCTCATCTTGGAAGGGTACGGAAGATTGGTTGTGGAACATTTGACGGCTCGGATACGAAATGTTTAAGAAATCTGCCAAAAAAATGCATTCAGGATAGTACGGTTGCCACCAAAATCAGATGCGGCAACGTTTCACTCAATATGCACATACCACCAAGTAAAGGATGGTTGGGTCGAGAAACGTACCCATAGCCATGGGAATGAAGGAAAGGCTCGTCAAGTCTTATTCCAGTTACAATAATAAACGTATTCAGGAGGACGCCGGTTCGATTCCCCGTGCGGGCATCCAGATTTGGGTTTTCCACGGTTTCCCCAAATCACTCCAGCCGAATGCCGGGATGCTTCCTTCAAATGGCCATGGCCGAAATCCTTCCCCTTCCTTGTCCCCAGTCCGTCTGTGCCTCTAATGATCTCGACGTCGATGAGGCGTAAAGCCAGAAGAAAAACAATAATAAAAGACGCTGCATCTGAGTTTACTCCGAAGGTAGTTTCATGTTCCTGCTAGAAACCTTGTACTCCACCATGCAGCTGTCGGTAATCAGGACTGCACTGTTCAGCTGCTTGCAAAAATTGCTGTGGTCTGTCTCATGAAAACGTTCCTGAAATGAAGTAGATGAAGGAGAGGAAGAGTTCATCGACCACGAGGATGCTGTTCCTGCTGCAATGGATGAATGAGACACAATATATTGATAAGCCGGGACAATCCAAACGGAAAAGAAATTAATTTATGACAATTTTTTAACTTATTAAGGTTTTATTATGACTTAATAACTTTTCGCCATAACATTATGCATTCATTTTCGCTCTATTATCAACATTCATCATTAATAGTGCGATCTGGTAGATCAATGGTTAAGGTGTCTGACTGGTGATCGAAATCCCGGTCTCAGCAGTGATTTTCAAAGGCCATTGATCCGACCTTCACCTCTGCCACAACTTGCTGTGTAACATGAAATATGCCAGAACGATTCTGTGGTTTGGCTTCAACGTTAAGCTGTAGGTTCCTTACATCCGGTACGATTACTTGGTCAGGTTAGATAGCCACAAAGGAGCGCATTGCGCGGCGTAGCGAAAACATTGTCACCTGGCGGCCGAACAATCCTTCGGGATCTCCCGGCCAACAATGCTAAATGATTATTGAATTAACCATCGGTAATCAAAGTGTAGTACATATATATCATTTATATATACAGGGGTTTCAGGACATTTTTGGCGACAAAGTAGGTAAAAACCCAACTTTTAGGAAAACTGTGAAATTTGGCTGATTTTCGAAGAACTGTGGCTCGCTTAGTTTTGAGTTTAGAAAAAAGTTTTTACTACGAAAGTTGTAGGAAATTTTGTCCTCATTTAAACTGGAAATAGAGTATTTCTTGGAGGCCTCATCAGGAAGGAGTTATAGATGATAAACTGAAAAAAGTACCAAAATTATGATGTTTTTTGGCCACAGAAAATTGTGACGAGGGTGTTGGAGGTCGAAAACTCGGTTTTTGCATGCTCTCACCAATATATACAAGATAAGAAAAAAAAATTTCTACGTGATATAAAGCAAGTTAAAACTACCCCGTTACTATTTGGTGATCTACTAATTACGTTTCTTTCCCTACCCGTTACATATTACGTAGACGATTAGAGGCAAATGTGAAAATAGTTATTTCAGCCTTTTAGCAGTTGATAATTTTCTTTGCGTCACATGTCTTTGTGTCTACTCAAGATTGAATTATGTTTGTTTATACAATGGTAACTTCAGTCTTGTTTTCTGGTTTCTACTCGCCACATTACATAGTAATTCAATCGCAAATCTTTGCGTAGTGCCTTTGGAGAGAAGGCATGCATCCATAAGATCGGCACCTTAAAACTGGAGTGGTTCAGAAGAGCAGGCGTGAAGGGTCGGCACCTGATATCATTTTGTTTCATTTTTCAGATCTCATGCAGAACGCGGAAAAGAACAGAGGACCACGAAACAACGGTCACCTGTTACATAGGCGTCCGTTGCCATCTGTCTGCTAAACGTGTAACTTGTGTTCTGTATAAGTGTATTTCTGTTTGTGAAATGTATAGTTTATAAGGCGCAGATTGGGCACTGTCCCAGCATTCGCGTAGATCAAAGCTGCCCAACACCAGGTCCGCCAACAGCAGTGGTCTAGCATATCCCAGCTCAATAACCACTGCAAAGGTCTCAATGATGTTTTCCACTCTTTTTTATTATATTAAAAACCCACCGCAAAGGTCTCATTGACGGCTTCTATTTTTTGATTGTAATTAAACTGTGCTACGTACATCATTGTTAGATTTAAATATCTGTTGCATCTATAGGCAAGTGTTATGTGGCCTGTTAGTTAACTTAGAATAAAAATCGTGGCCCACAGGCTAACTTACAATCGAAATTGTGGTTCATTTCCAAAATCGGTTGGCCAGCCTTGGTCTAGATGATTGCTGGAAACCGCAACCAGGACGGCTGGTACTCGAGGACTTGAACAATAACGCGTATAGCACTAATCACGCTGAAGATATCAGTGGGAAGGATCTAGTTGTTACGGTGGGAAAGCTTTCTATATTCGCATCGCTGGCAGACAGGGCATGCCACAAACATTGAAATCGAGGACATAGAGTACGTACGGAAGTTATAGTAGGCATAGATGAGGACAGAATGTAGTTACGAATTATAGAACCGACTTATTTATTTAACTTCTAACAAGACCATTAGGTTACAGGAAGTTTCAGCGAATAAAATTTTGGAAGCTCTGTTCGGATTGTAATCTGCAAAGCAGTTGCGTTTGGGAAGAAATCTTAATGGCTACGTCAAAGAATTTTTTAGCGTTCGCTGTATAACGCCAGTGCCAGTTTGTAGACTCGACAATCTTATTTCCCTGCAACCCGCTGTTGCAGTAAGTAGCAAGGCGAATCTACCATATCGTTCCATATCTTACTGCATCCGCCACCGTCGGCTTGTCATCGAGGTAGCTATTGGCTGGAGCTCCGCTAGACTGGGCCGAAGACGCCAGATGTGAGCCGATGCAATTATAAGACGTAATTTAGTCCCTTAGCTTTCATTAACTTTGCTTTTATATCATTTCATTTTAAATTAAATTTAGTCCAAAATATATGGTAAAACACAAAGTTTGAAAAATCGTGGAATAAAACTGTACTTTACGACTCAATTAAGCCCTTTCTGTAATTGCCATTGTTCAGTCAATACTGTCATGATACTCAGCCGTCTTTACTTTTACTATTTAGGTACTTACATTGGATATCAGCTTACATGAGACGCGAGGATAAGGCTATTACAAGTTTTCTTTTTACCTTATTTTCGTGTTCAGTGTAGATCGTCATTACGTTATTGTGTTTTTTTATGTATTTGTTTATTGTGATATTTATCTATTCATGAAAATAATAAAGTTGTTTAGTAATATTAGTTTTTATCGTGGTGCAAGCCGCAAATATAAAACTATTCTATACCCTGAAGATAGCCAAAACACGGTTACGGGCTTATACTACTCCGTAATGAGTGGAAGTTTGCCTGCTACCCGCATACCTGCCATGAAAAAGCTGGAATGTTTTATAATTTCAACAGAAAACTTTTTTTTTTTGTAATAAAAGTTTCTCGACTGGTTTAATACAATCCTCAATCGCTTTCTATCTTCCAGTTATCTGATTCATATATTCTAATCTTTGTCTACCTCTAGAGTCTTCGATTGTTCCTTCCTCTAACAAATTAACCAATCCCGATTGTTTTAAAATGTGACCTACCATCCTGTATCTTCTTTCTGTAAGACTTTCACAAAATTCTTCCCTACCCATACTCTACAGCGTTTATCTTCGATTGTTCCTTGCTCTAACAAATTAACCAATCCCGCTTGTCTTAAAATGTGACCTACCATCCTGTATCTTCTTTCTGTAAGACTTTCACAAAATTCTTCCCTACCCATACTCTACAGCGTTTATCTTCGATTGTACCTTGCTCTAATAAATTAACCAATCCCGCTTGTCTTAAAATGTGACCTACCATCCTGTATCTTCTTTCTGTAAGACTTTCACAAAATTCTTCCCTACCCATACTCTACAGCGTTTATCTTCGATTGTTCCTTGCTCTAACAAATTAACCAATCCCGCTTGTCTTAAAATGTGACCTACCATCCTGTATCTTCTTTCTGTAAGACTTTCACAAAATTCTTCCCTACCCATACTCTACAGTGTTTATCTTCGATTGTTCCTTGCTCTAACAAATTAACCAATCCCTCTTGTCTTAAAATGTGACCTACCATCTTGTCTCTTCTTTCTGTAAGACTCTTTCACAAAATTCTTCCCTACCCATCATTTTCAAAACACATTCATTTCGTATCCCAAACTATACCTGTTTAATAAAGAGAGTAACACGACACGTGAGAGCTAAAATCTTAACGATTTGCTGGCAAATCGTTTTGACCTGACGAAGTTTTTTCCCGGGCTTTACGCCTTATCGTCGTAGAGGCCTTTAGAAGCGGAAGGGGAGGGGACTGCGAACAAGGAACGGGTAGGAATTCGGCCACGGCCTTTTGAGGAACCTCCCGCCAACCGCCTGGAGTGATTTAACGAAACAATGGAAAACAGAAATCCGGATGGCCGAACTGTGGTATCATCCTTTGGAATGTGTTGAATCATTTAGAGTTAAATGATCTTCTGAAGCACGGCGTGTGTTCTTGTGCTGTTGACTGAACCTGCGGAAGCTTTTTCCCAGAACAATTTCACTTTTATTTTTTTTAAATATACGACGTATGTATACGACGTACTGTATATTACCAAGTTAGTGTTGCTAGGGCTAGGAATTATGTACGTTTGGATGTGGTCGTGAGGCCGCAGCGAGTGAAGACGCGTGTGGGTGCGTAGCGGAAGTGGGGCGGGTCAGGCAGGCAGGCTGTGCCGTGTTGCGTAACTGAGGCCCGGGCCAACCGGCCAAAACGTGCGCTGTCTCTTGCGACACTGCGGCGGACACGCCCCTCTTTCTGGAGCACGCTACTCGCGGGACCGGCTATTAACGGGTTTCGTTACTGATCCATAAAGCCCTATTATTGCCGGACCAACTAATTTCCGACTTCCTTGTATCTGCCTACTGTAGTCTAAAAGAAAGCTTTGCGATTCACGGGCAACTGAAAGTTACATTGGAGAATCCATACATAGAGAGTAATGGATGATGCACAAAAGAAAAATGTGATTCCCAATCACTAAATTGGGGAAACCGACATTGTGTTCCATATCGTTTCAGGAATCAGTTCAAGCAAATTCCAATCCCCGTTCACAGCTTAATTTTAGTTTCTTCATAACACTGAAACAAGAATCCGTGTCCAACAACCTCTATGTCTGAAATCTATAAAATTGATAGACCTTAATATGACATATTTCTACCGACACTGTATCTACTTTGAATTTCTATAGTTGCGACTTCACGGAAATAAACTGTAAATGTAACAGAGCTAGTATTTCATTTTCTGTAGTATACTGTAGTTTAATCCACAAACATTACAACCACAGTGCCATGTCGGATGAAACTCCTATTACCTGATTCCTCGGAGAATCCGCTGTACTATTCTCGAGAAGATCAACGCCGTAGGAGCGTATGCAAAAAGTACCTGACAGACAAAAATTCCTTCAACTGATTAAAAATTAGGAAATGTTCAAGTCAAAAGACATTTGGCAAACATTTCCTCCCCTCCTCGAAGAGTTGCCATTTACATACCGCTCAAACTGATTTTAGAAAATAGTAAACAATCGCTATATAATAAATATCGTTGAAATCTCATTAATTTCTTCGTTCATGGTTCGTTTATCCCTGGGCAAGTATCTTTCTGCTCGATCCTGCTAAATTTATCTTGACCCCAGTAAAGCTCAAAACGAAATAACAAATCGTTCTGCCAGAAATATACTTGCCCATCCTCTAACATAGCTATCTTCAGCTCCGATTTCATTAAACCGCGAATACATCGTGATATACGCTAAGTGCTCGACCATTAACAGTTGTACGGATTACATCCAGGATGGCAGTCACGGCTGTGCTATTCTCCAATGGATACTCTTTACCTATCTGTTTTCAGCTGATAAGAAATTAATTTTCATCTCCGATAGTTATAAAAACATATGAACCTACGATTTAAGCTGGTTAATGAGGCGTCGAGGCGGTGACATTCTGCTTGCGACAACTGCAGATACCTGATGAAGACAGCAGAGTCAGCTGTCGAAACGTCGTGTTTTTACACCACCATCCGGCTGGACACCCGAGAAGATTTTGTTGCATCGATACGTCTGGAAAGTCCCCACTCACAGTGTTTAAGGTGATCTTACCCGTAAAGAAGAAACGAGGCTTAAACAATCGAATTGGATTGGCTATTTGAAAGTGAAATATTAACGCATATTTTGCAGTGATAATGAATAACTGAAACAACCTGAACTCTCTCGAAGATTTTGCACAAAGACATCGTTAAGTCCTAGTATTATCTTCTTGGCTACCATGCTCACAAAACATATTTCTTCTTCATGTAACTATCATAAAAATTTCCTAGATTGTTTCACTGTCTCACGTCTTTAATCTTAATTTGAGAAATAACAACATGTTACATTAAAGGATTTAAAACAAAGTTACACATACATATGTATATAATTGGGCCTAGTACAGATAGCGAAGTACAAATTTGCCAATAAAATTTCCAGTTGCTTCTACACTAAGTAACTTCGCAAGATCTTATTAAGCATATGCCTCAATATTTTGATCATAGTCAAACGACATCAGAGGACCCAGAAAATATACTGTACATCCACTGCACTTTCCAATGCCTGGTCTTCTATCATTCATTTTACTTGCATCGTCAGCTGGTGCTGAATAATCAGTGATAATGCTTGTGAAACTACAACGATACTTCTAAGTAACTACAAGGTGATAACTGAAACTTTGTGATAGCTACTTCTTAAACTATTAATATATCGTATATTTGATGATTCCTGTAACACAATAGAACTGAACAGTATACCTGAAGCAATCATCAGAGACATCATGTGACGTCCACAGCTTGGCAGCACAAGACGATTTCTAATCACTCTGTTAAGTGATGGTTCTTTATTATTGGGTTTTCAATGCTACACTGCTTCTCATAGCCTACACATACAGCACGCCAATCTTTCTCATTATTACCACACCGAAACATTTACTATTTTGGTGGCTGTACATGACATAATTTTTCCTATTTCATACTATTAACAAGCAATTGTCTTGTCCTAATACAATATAATACAATACATTCATTAAGGATCCCAGCATAAGACACTGGCTCTAAGAGATGTGGAAAGTTGATAATTTACAGATAAACTATTGAATAACAAAATAGACAAAACACATCTGAAGATGTACAGTTACAATGTAATATATACGTTAATTACATCAACAACATTTACACAAACTACTGGTGATTAATGTGTAGATATGCCCTACCTTAGAAATAAATTCTTCGATGGAGTAAAAGAAATTGTCAGTTAAAAAAAAATTTCGATCTTTTCATGAATGAAATCTCCCGTTAGACATTTAAGATGTGTAAGCTTTTTGAACAAATGACAAGGACATATAATCCTTGTGAAGCTCGTGTTTACTTCTAGTGACATAGTTGTGTATTTTACTATTCGTTTCAAACAGAGTATAATTTGTGACTTCAAAGGACATTAATGTGTATATATATACTCGACCACCAATGTTGAAATCCCTAACTTCTTGAACAGCTCTCTGCAAGAAGTTCTACTACTAATCCCAAATGTAATTCTTATTACTCGCTTTAGGATCCTGAATACTTTGTCTCAATTAGCAGAATTGCCGTAGAATATTATTGCATATGGCATTAAGGAGTGAAAATAAGCAAAATAAATTAATTTCTTCATACTGAGATCACCTATTGTTGAAATTGTACGAATTACAAATGTGGCTGCACCCAATCGCTTCAGTAAGTCAGAGATATGCACCCTCCAACTTAAATTATGATCAATAGGCAATCCTGGAAATTTCACTCATTCTACCTCTTGAATGTACTAGCCTTCAAATTTTATGTCCATGTTTGATGGTGATTTGCGTGACGTGCTAAATTGGATATATTGAGTTTTATCGAAATTTAAGGACAATCTGTAAACCATTTATTACTAAGGTCAAAGATATAATTTGATATATGTTCAGTAGAGAAATCTGGAACATTTTTAATTCCTGTGCTTGTGTCATCTGCAAACTGGACTAAATTTTGAGTTTTTAGATGTAATGCAGTGTAGATTATTTATGTATATATATATCTATTAAAAACAATAGTGGCCCCTATATAGAATCCTGAGGTACTCCACATCTGATAAATCCCCACTCTTAAAACAGTGAACCACATGACGCCACATTAAAATCTTCCAGTGACACTTTTTGTTTTCTATTCAAAAATAAGAACTAAGCAATTTATTAACAATGCCATCTATACCATAATACTTTAATTTTTGTATCAGAATTTCATGATCCACACATTCAAATGCCTTAGGCAAGTCACAGAAAATTCCTACAGGCATTGGTTTATCATTTATTCCTTCTGAAATATTGGCAGTGAATGAAAACATGTTGAACGACCCTTTTGAAAACCAAATTGTGATTTAGTTAGAATATTTTTATTTTTAGGTGTTGGTAAACTTTGTTGTACATTGCTTTCTAAAAAATCTTGGTGAAGGTTGTTAGTAATGAAATAGGACAGTAATTTGATACAACTGACCTTTCCCACTTTTTATAGAGTGGTTGAACTACAGCACATTTAAGTCTTTCTGGGAAGGTACCCTCAAGTAAATATATATTAAACAGATAACTTGGTATATTACTTAATTATGTGGAGCAGAGTTTGATTAATCTGCTGGAAATCCCATCATAACCACTCAGCATTTGCTCTTAAGAGACATGATAACTTACTTATTTCTTTCGGAATAGCTAAATTTACAGACATAATGTCAAATTTTTCTTGGAAGACTGTATTGACAATATCCATATTGCGAGTCGCTGAGCTACTGATGTCAACTCATCAGGAACAAAACAAAAACTGTTTATTAAATTTATCAGTAACTGGAAAATTGGATTCTTCTTTTGTTTAATATAAATGTCTTTAGTGAGCTGATTATTCATTCTTGTTCTGTCGTAATTTTATTATCAGATTCCTGAATCTTATGTTTGTAATACCGACGTTTAGATAAAAATCTACCTTAGAATTACCATACAAGACTATGTTAGCTACTTTTCTGCTTAAAAGTGTTAATAAGTGTTTAAGTTGACTCAGAATTAGAGCAAAGTTACTAGAGAGTGTTTTGATTATTGAAATTTAGCCGTGTAGTACAAGCTTCAACTTATTTTTTTTTTTTATTTATTTTTTTACGCCTTGTTGATGGCTAAGGTCATTAGAGGCGCGATGGGAACAAGGACAAGTAACGGGAAGGAATTCGGCCATGGCCTTTTTGAAGGAAGCATCCCGGTATTCGCCTGGAGTGATTTGGGGAAACCATCTAAAACCCAAATCTGGATGCCCGGACAGGGATTCGAACCCTCGTCCTCCCGAATGCGAGACCAGAATGTTAACCGTTCACCCACCACGAAAGGTGCAAGCTTCAAAATATTGGTCGCTAACATTTATGGCATCAGTGCTATAACCATTTCTGATATAAGTGACGGCTCCTCCTTTCTTCAAGTTAGTTCTACAGTAGTGAGAAGCTAAATTAAAATCTGTTATATTTGACATACCTATTCCTGTAGTTATTTATTTATTTAGCTTGTGGCCATTGCACAAAAATAATACAATTTAACATTAAATTACAATTAAAATTCAAAATTAACATGGTGTAGCCAATCTAAAGCTTCATTTGAAATGTTAATAAAATCTATCGGCGATCCCCTGAATGCTCGAAGTGGGCAGTCAAATGTCACGTGACGGATGGTTTGTTTCTCCTCACCACAGTCGCATCTCGGTGAATCTCTCATTCCCCATGTATACAAAGATGAAGCAGATCTTCCATGACCAGTCCTAACTCTGTTAAGAGCTACCCAGGTCCTGCGAGGAAGGTCGAGTCCCTTAAGTGCCTGTTGACTGTCGAACAGGGAGTGCCATTCTGGTTGGGCTGAGGCTATCCACTCCAATTTCCAAGCTTCTCTCCCATTAAAATTATCAGATATAATCTGTTTTACAGTTTTTACACTTGGATTTCTCGATTTAAGTCTCACAAACATATTATCCAAGTCGTCATGGATGGGCAGATCCAAGTTATCACAGATCTTATTATACTGGGCAATTAGGAGATTGTGTCGTCTTATTGTAGGCGGTTCGATGTTGCACAAAACAGGTAGCCAGTACAGTGGAGTGGTCTTAATACATCTTTTTGACGTGGGCGCTATTTATCCAGACAGATGAGCAGTACTCAGCTGCAGAATATACAAGGCTCAGTGCTGATGTGCGGAGTGTAGAGGCGGATGCTCCCCAGGAGGTGCCAGTTAACTTCTGCAGAATATTATTCCTGGTTCTTAGTTTTGCTGCAAGGTTGTTTAGATGTTTATTGTACGACAAGATGCGATCCATTACGACTCCCAAATACTTAGGGAAGGGGTTGTGTCGGATGGGAGTGCCATCAAGAAGAACGTCAAGTGAGAGATTCGCCACTCGATTGTTAAGATGGAAGACACTAGTTTCCGTCTTGCTGGAACTGGGTACGAGACGCCATTTCCGAAAATAGTTGCTCAGGGTTTTGAGGTCTGCTGTTAAACTATTTTCAATTTGCTGAACGTTATCAGATTGTTGTACTACTGCCAGATCGTCGGCATAAGAGAACTGTCTGGATTCTGTTTGAGGAATGTCAGAAATATAAACATTAAAAAGAAGTGAGGCAAGAACTGAGCCTTGAGGCAGACCATTATTCACTCTTCTTACTTTGCTTATCTTATTGTCTGAAACAACCTGGAATGTTCGGTTAGCTAACATGGTATTGATCAGACAAGTGATTTTTTTACACTTCAAAATGTTCAGCAGTTTATATACCAGGCCCTCTCGCCACACTGTATCATAGGCTGCGGTAAGGTCAACAAATACAGCACCAGTCTTCAATCGTCTCTCGAATCCTGCTTCTATGTGAGTTGCCAATGCCAGGACCTGATCCTCGCAGTTTCTTGCAGGTCTAAAACCTGCCTGTTCAACTGGGTGTAAAGTAGACTAGCCTCCTCGTGGTACACCCTGGGCAACGTGCTTGCACGGCTAAATAGTCTACACAGTCGGCCTGCCAGACAATCCTACAGGATCTCCTGGCAACCAGAGCACAGTAATCCTCCTCCCTCCTGTAGTTATATGTTACAGTTACAAAAATGTTTTATCGAGTAATACTATAAATCCCATCTATAACCTTTACAGAATGATAGTCACAAACGGTTAGCGTTCTCGCCTCGCATTCGGGAGGACGCCGGTTTGAATCCCCGTCCGGGCATCCAGATTTGGGTTTTCCATGGTTTCCCAAATCACTCCAGGCAAATGCCGGGATGCTTCCTTCAAAAGGCCATGCCGAATTCATTCCCATTCCTTGCCCCCCATCCTTTCCCGTCTCTAAAGACGTCGCTGTTAAGAAATGTTAAGCAGTTCAAAAAAGAAAATAAAAAAAAATATAGTCACAGTTGTGTACGCATCTGACTGCTGAATCATAGATACTTGCTGACGAGCAATGTATGATATTAAATAAGTGTTTCAAATTGTCTGTGTGATGTGGAAGATACTTTGATTTGGTAAATACAATAAGCAGGTTAAATAATTAAATTGTAATTCTAGTGAAAGGAAACAATTTAAAAGACGCCTGTGAAACCCCCCTCCCCCCACGTAACCTAACGTGGCTTTTGCCTCTATTTCCCCTCGCCCCACCCCTTCCCCCTCGCGTGGCCCGTAGCTGTTTTCCCCATTGATTCCAGAAGACATATTGTACTGTTTTCTCTTGTCAGACTATTGTAAATTACATACGGATATAATTAAATGACGGAAATGCTATTGTGTGTTCTGTACCTTATTTTAACTGTGACAAATAATATGAATGAAAAGCTACGTGGCCTGGCTCGGAATCCCCCCACCCCTCCCAAAGTAGCCCAGCGTAACTTTCTACCCCCCCCCCTCTTTTTCGCTAGACCAAGCCACGTAGTTTATGGACGTTCCCTAACTACATTTTAAGCGTTCGTAGGAAGTTGCTATTAGCTACGATTTAGCATAGGAACAAAATATAACTTCTACCTGTCATAAGTTTGTAAAATGAAGCTTTTGGTTGGCAATAATTGCAGAAGTGATTAAGGACTCCCAGTGTAGTAGGCATGTTTCATAGTATGTAAACACAAGACGAATGCAGCGCATATTTAAAACCACCAAAGTCCTCGGCCGAAATCGAACCCCAGACCCCTGCTACGCGAGGCCAGCATGCTATCACCTTCGCTCCTTGGGACAGTAGGAGGCTTTATTTCAACAAGAGGTAAGAGATACATTCACCTTTACTCTGTCTTGTGAAGAAATAAGTATTTTCGACTAGTATGAGTTAAGAATGGAAGGATGTTCAAACGTTGGTCACGCCTTGATACACTAGGTAACTTAACAACTAGTGCCTAAAATTGCTTCGTAAAACTGTCTTTGAGACCAATAAGCTACTGCATCAACTTTGTGAGAGAAGAAGATCAAGATATTGACCGAAAATCGAAGTGTTTTTCATTGACCCGAAGAAACAATTTAGTGAAGAAAATAATTAAGAACTTTTTTCTTTGTTTTTAGCTAAAGAAAAAGTTTAATGAACCAAATTATTAAGATTACGATATTTTTATTGATTTAAGCATTTTTTAAATTTTATTTTAAAAAAATAATTAAGTGACGATTTTCTATTGAAGATGTAATACTTTACTTTTTGAGTGGGAGATGATTTAGAGAAGGCAAGTGTTGAAGAGTCGACACTAATTTTGAAGGCTGTTTAAATATGAGGGCTAAAGAGTTTGCGGAACTGAATCTACGTTGCTGGCTGTCGCTGAACAAGGAGGCAGGTTTGGCAATAGCCGTCCTCCAGCTGACACACAACCTGGCCAAATAGTTGAGCCTGACCCTGACACGTGGCAGGCATGTAGTCGCTACAGGGCCGCCACGTAATAGATACTGACTCAACACAGCGCATATATATACTATAAGTAATCTTATGTGGTGACTTTTTTACCGGCTTTGTAATCCTCCCTTATCGTAACGACCTAACTTAATCCGGTAGTCCTACCGGGAATATGGGACCTACAGATTAACTTGGAGTACGAACCACGGAATCGAGGATATTAGAAACAGTGGAGAACTATGGTGTAGGAGCGTGAAAGTATGGTATTTGTATGCAGTTTGATACAACGGGATAAACAGTAAGCTGATTCCAGCTCTACAATCGTCGCACCCAAATACCTCTGATGTGTAAGCCTGGGAAAAGAAATGTCGCGAAGGAGTTAAGGCGAATGTGATGTATGCCACGCTGGCTCTAGAACCTTCGAGTGTCGTGCTCTGACGCGAGGCAAATATGTGGTTGCATGGGATTACTCAATGGTGAAATTATATTTTGTAACCTTCACTCTACTGTCGATTAGGCGATTATAACAGCAGGTGAAGGAGATGCACATTATATGCTCAACAAATAAAAAAGACGGGCAAAGTGCAAGCTAAACCTTGCGAAGTTAGGATTCTGTCCTCTAATGAGCTGAACAGATACCTCGTAAGCTGTGAGACGGCACAAAAATCAGAGCTTGATATATTTGCAGGTTAGCTACGGATTACGATCCACGGCACGTTGCCGCTCGCTCCTTTAATCAAATTTATCTTCTGTAAAAATAAAAATAAAAAATCCTAATTTATGTTGTGAATTGATTCCTACAATTGCCACAGAGAATACAACGTAATCATTGGATGCTCTTCTCCTGACATGATTTACTGCATATAGTCGTCGTAAATAAACTTTTTTTTAATGGCATTCGGCCGTGTTAACCATACAGCCAGCTCAATGTGTTCGTGATTTTCCAATGTGTATATATATCGTATCATCTTCATTTTTATCTTTCTCTATCTGGTAAGGACAACACAAGGGGGACACGACACATAGTTAAAACCACCCATTACCCAGGCCGGACTCGAACCGGCGACCCCTTCAACGCGAAGCACAGATCGCTATCCTTATCCTGCCGGGGTCGGCAATCGTAAATTTAAAAGAACGACGCATTGTAATTTATTCATCTCTGTCCAAAGTATTTTGGTGCAGTTACCTACACAACAGAAAATTGCCTCTTGGTTTGCTAGCAACGCAGTTACCATTCCTTTCAACACTGTAAATGCATATAAAATTAAACTCAATTATCTATTTGAAATTTATATTTCCTTTTAACAGTATAAGCGAAAATAAAGTCAATGCAGTTATTCATTTGAAATTTCCTAGTTACGTCAGCAGTGGCGACCAGTGTAGCCAACAGTTCAGACTTAATCGGACTCCCCGAAGGTTTCCGAGTAATCAAGCTGACGTCCGGCCTCCATGTCCAACGCATTTTAATAAAGTGGATGACAATAAACCCGAAATGAAACATTTTGTTTGTTATGCTCGCATCTCAAAAAGTTTATGCGATATAAGTAGTTTTAGGATTTTCTTTTAAATGCGGGAAAGTTTCAATATTCTAAGTTTGTAGTTAAGAGCGTTACTGACATATCTAGTAACATAAATGGTCTAGAATTAACAATTTTGACTGCTGCTCTTTTACTTGCACCCATTTATTTCTGTAGAAACACCCCCAGATTACAATTTTACTCAACATAAAATACGATATTTGGCTTTGGGTTAACGAAGCATACAATACTTGCAAATTTGGAGTCCGAAACATAATCAATTCAATAGCTAGAGGTCTGTGACAAACGGACAGAGAATATTTTGGCCGGGAAATGAATAAATAAATAAAAATGGGATACGTCGTTCAAGGAGACAAGGGGAATCACTCGACTACAGATCAATATAAAATTGCAGTATACAATATATTTGAGGCGGTAACAAGAAGAGTGAAAATGTAAGATTGACAAGAAAAAAATTATAAAACAATAATCGAAAAATAACAAAAGCGTCGAGATGTACAAAGGTATGAAAGGTAACATGCAAATTGGAATCGATGTCATATAAGCAGCTGAAAAGACCATTCAAAAATAATGCCTCCTTAAACATAGCCAACAAATATATATTAGAGAGGATACTCTCAGAAATGAATTTTAGAATTGAAAAAATATTTCAGGGATAGGTTCATAAAATCTAAGAATGGCGCAGGTTGAATGGAGGCCAAGTTGGAAGAGTTTAAAGAGATAATAAAAAATGGTGAGGAAATATATATGCCAAAACAGAAAAAAGAGAGACGTACAGAACCTGCATACTACAATAGGGAGGTGTGGAGGTTTAAGAGGTAAATGAGACGAGAACACAACAGAGTTATGAGATAGGAAGACTGCAGGGAATACATAAAACAACTAACAAGCAATTAATAACAGCAAAGAGAGAAACTAAAGATTGGTTTATGATGAATGTTATTGGTGCAGGGGGACTACTCAATGATGTATATAAAATTTTCTATTGCTATGTTAGAAACTTAGAAACCTTAGGGGAAGGGAAGGTATACAGCAGACTTGCGCATAATAGTTCGCGAAGGGGAGCGCTCAGTTTAGTTCGCAGCTCCCTCGCGAACTAGTTCGCTCTTTTAGTTCGTTAGTTCGCGTCTCGAATTCAGAGAAACAGATCATTCGCTCGCCTTGCTACCGCTACTGCACGCGCTATTTTGTTTGTTATGTCAGTTTTATTAGGACATAATCATTTTTTTTGTCGTTTCTAAATGGAATTTAAAATGACCTTCTTAACAAAAGTTATTGCTTAATAATAGCCCTTTCAAATTATCTTAGCATGAACAGTTGGCGCCGATAAACCAAAGTGCTCATTGTCCTTTACACAAATGGGTAAATTGAATAATTGTGCTGTTTTTACTATTTACTTTACATGCATTCGTAGAATATTAATTTTTAAATGGATTTGTTTATTAGTTTATGGAAGAAACATTACTTATAAAAGGCGCTAATGACCCTGCCGTCGACGCGCCCTTAAACCCCAACAACAATACAACATTACTTATAAAATATTATAAACGCGTTTATTTTGATGAATTAAAATTCCCGTTTATAAGTAATCGGCTTTTTTATTTAAATAAAGTTTTGAAAATCATGAACAAAATATAATTCTACTATTGGCTACAAGTTAAGTACTATATTACAGAAATAGTATTACCTATATTATTAAGAAAAGTAGCATTAATACTTCCAATGTGATACCTAACAATTAGAAATGTAAAAATACCAGTAACCCTTGAATGAGAAAGTGGTAGCAATAACGAAAGTGCGTAAATTTCCAGTGAATTGGAAGTCATTGAGCTATTATTTTATTAGTGAAGGGGAGGATAATACAACACACATTCACAATTTTTTGGCTACGAATGAAACTGATGAAGACACAAAAGTTAAAATCTTTTTGAATTTCGCAAGTCATTTCTTTCATCACTTTCACAAAACTGTTAACCAACCGACTGAGATAAGTATTATATTATGTCAGATTTAAAATCAGCGCTAGAAAAATGCAAAAGATACTGTTTCTTTGGTTAAGAAAACAATAAAAAGCCTTTAGAAACCAAATTCTCCACAGAAAGTGATAATATAAAAAATAATGCTCTAGTATTCGTTGATAAAATTAAATTCAAAACACAGGGTTTCATTTGTTGACTGTGAGACTATATTAGAGGTTATAAATTTACGAGAAAAATTAATATCAAAGTGAACAAACTTTACTTTGAAATAACAATATTATACGAAATCCAGGTAAAAGTAAGAAAAGTATTTCATGAATAAAAAATGAGCTTTTGCTCGAAATTAATTTGACAACTGAAAGCGATAAAGCATATGACAATTTTACTGTAGACAAAAAAGAATTAAAGATGCAAGAAGTGCAAAAAATATAGCTTAAAAAATGAAATAGTAAAAACATACCTTTTATCATTTTCTACTCTTTCGTAAAATATTATATTTTTGAAGTATAGCATATTTTTATAGGTTATTCTTTTTAAAAAATTACTACCATCAACCGAAAAAATATTGGAAACCATAGCGGCGAATGGTGGTAGTTCGCGAACGGTAGCACTCAATTTAGTTCGCGAACGGTACCGCTCAGTTTAGTTCGCGACCGACAGCGCTCAGTTTAGTTCGCGAACGGTACCGCTCTCCTTAGTTCGCGACCGGGAGCGCTCTGTTTAGTTCGCGAACTAGGTCGCTCCAAGACAGTTCGCTCGCTCGCTTTGCTAGCGCTATTGCACGCGCTCTCTTGTTTGTTATGATAGTTGTGGTTATCGATGGTTGTCTTTTAATTGATAATGGGATCAAAGTGTATTTTATTTTCACATTCCACGTTAAATTTCCGTTTGTGACTTCTGCAATAATTATTAATGTTGAACGATTTATTTTTCTTTTATTTTTATATCTGTGTCTTCAGTGAAATGTGTCCATAAGGAACTGTGTTTCCTTTTAGATAATAAACTAAAACAAAAGTTGGTCTTCGGGAAAGGATCGAACGAACTAACGAACTAAGGAGCGAGAGATCTGGGAACTAGTTCGCTTAGTTCGCCTGTGGGAGCGCTCTTCCGAACTAGTTCGTTCGCGAACTACACAAGACTAGTATACAGACAACTGTGGATAAGAATGAAGTTAATCAGTTTTTGAAAATGGGAGAGATAGTTAGTTTAATGAGACCAATAGGGACTATCATCAGGGAATAAATCAGAGGAGAGTCTCCATATAAGTAGAAATAGATCCCAGAAAATTATGAAGAAAATCGGAAAGATAAACGAGCGCAAAGGGCTGGTGCAGATAATATTACTACAGATGTATTAAAGATTAAGGGATTTGATATTGTACCTTATCTAGAAATTTTATTTAAAACGAGCTTACCAGAGGACTGGAAAAGAGCGATAGTAGTACCGGCTCATAAAGGAGGAGTGACAAATAGGGTTGAAAATTACAGGCCGATTAGTTTGATATCAGTGATAGGCAAGATGAAGACAAAATGATGTGCAACAACATGAGAAATGCCTGTGAGGGGAAAAAAATCGTTTGCAAATCGACAACGAGGCTTTAGGCAAGGATATTCTTGTGAGTATCAGATGGTGGGATATATGAATTGGACAAGGGGAGCTAAGCTAATAGTTTAGCACTAGATCTTCCTCAGGCATTTTAAATAAGTTGAAAGCTATTGGAGTGGATGAAAAAGTCACTTGCTGATTAAAGGAATTCATAAAAGGCAGGAAGCAAAGCGTTAGAGTAGGCAGAGATGGAAGTAAATATGAGAGTGCCACAGGATAGTGTATTGGGACAATTACTGTTCATAATTCTAATGAATGATTGTGTTGGTGGTTTACAGTCAGAATTTATATTGTTTGCAGATGACATAGTGGTATATAATGGAATCAAAACAAGAGAAGACTCTGAACAGCTGCAGGGTGACCTGGATAGAATATCTAAATGGGTAGATCTATGGAATGAAGATAAATGCCAGGAAGAGTCAGCTTAATAGATACACAGATAAAAAAAATTGAGGTTGTTTGTGATTATATGGTGGGGTCAAAATTGATTGTTGGGTATGAAGTCTAAATATCTTGACATAACGTTTGATAATAAACTCAACTGGGCCGAGCACATCAGGCAAGGTGGTAGGAAAAGGTTATAGAATCCTTCATTTACTGAAGAGGAGAATATAAGAAATTGGGTTACAAAACATTGTTCAGACCATTGTTTGAATATGGTGGTGTAGTATGGGACCCACATTTTGAGTATCAAATACAGGAATTGGAGTACGTACAAAGAAGAACAGCTAGATTTGTTCGTGGAAATTATCTACGAGTCCGTTCAGTATCTGATATGTTAAAGGAGCAGGATTAGGATTCATTGGAAGACGGGTGGAGGGTAAAGAGAGTGCTGGGAGTGTACAAGGCATATGTTGGTGATAGGGCTGGAAGGATATTGGTCCAAGAATTAGGGATGGAGCATGGAAGGCGAGATATAACCAAGACCACAAGCTGGCACTCAATTTCATGCATAGGAGAGTGGGAAAATTTTATTTTGTGGATGATGTCAGGGATTGGAATAAATTATCAAGTGATAAATAATTTAGTCAAAACGGTGAAGGTTTTTAAAATCAAGATTCGTAAATCGCGTATGTAAATAGGGGAGATGGGGAGATTGTAATTTAACACTCAAAGTATTTACACTTTTACTATAAGAGTAAACAATGAAATTAAAAATTTTCGTATTAAAAGCAGACTGAAAGAAGAATGATTGTGAGTTCAGCAGCATGAAATATTTCCCTCTTTTGAGTGGAAAATAAATAATGTAAACGGTTATTATGTAAATGAAAATTTAGGATTTAATGGCCTATATCCAGACTGAATTGTTTTACATAAAAAGTAACTTTTATAAGAAAGGTTTCAACCATTTGATTCCCTGGGTAGCACCCGACATGTTAAATAACAATAATGCTCAAATTAAAGAATCTAAAGCAGGTGAAATATGAAGAAACACTATAATTGAAGAAAGTGACATAGGGCGTGGTTGGAAGAAGTGACTGGTGCTAAAACCATATGATTTAGGTTGTTCCTATAATATAGAACAGAAAGTAGAAGGAAAGCCTCCTTTCATTCGGCGAATTTTTAAGGTGTAAGAGAGAACAGCAGGATGTCTACTCTTATATTTGTTTATCGTGTTGTAGCTTGATAGCCAACAAGACCAATAGAAATCATTCACAATGCTTCTAGATATTCAGTTTAACATGCCATGCACACAGTTATGATACCGCGTGTTCCCTATCTGATGTTATTTTCATTCCAATTAGTTTCTCTACGGTAAACGTAAAACTCAACATGGCGAAACTTATCACCCAGCTAGCAATCGATACAAGCATTCACGATCCCACCACCAGTGGAATTATCTCGATGTAATTTACCTTCAGTCTTTACTTAGATAGTCTATGCTTATGACACACATTGCCACAACATTCTCTAAAATTGCATTTAGCAAACTATAATTTTTTACTATAATATTGACATACACACAGATAACTTGTTGATATACAATTTTATGAATAATTGTAACGCCAATGCATAAAATTGATCCTATCGCAATTGAGGAAATGGCCCACAATATCCAGATGTTGATATACAAGTAACTACCTGAGTCGACTGTTGCACAGAAGTACTATTACAGTAGTAGTAATGAAGAAATCGAACCATACCTCTAATATCCATAATGAATGTTTGCAACTCAGATAATTCCAGCCATTAGAACGAATAATTAAGAACAAAAGATTGTAATACTCTGGGCAAACAAAGATAGAGATAGTCGATAAGAAAAAAGAAAAATGTGGAGGGGCTGGGGTTGGGAGCTAACGAAAGGAACCGTGCAAACAGACAAGGATTCAGGGCGAGCTAATTGAAGATAAGTGTTGTCGAAACAATATCGCGGAGATGAACTGAAATTGAAGAAGACGGTAAATGTCAAATGATAATGCAGTTGTGATGAATACCACTATTTATGCAAATAGTATCATAGATTACTAAGATACATTCCGAATTCTGTTTATGAGTAATTACTGATGATCTGGCTGATACAGACAAATATAGGGGAATGTCGGGTAGTCCCGGACGGCGGTTAAACCCGGACATTCAAAGTTCTAACTAACCAACCACTCTCGGTAAAACTTTATTGTAAATATATACCATGTATTGTAAAATCAAATAGAACTGAGCTGCGGCTTGGGCGCCCAGTCAGTTCCACACTAGTGTGTGTTTTGTGCGTCGATCCTGTCAAAATTCGTTGGAGATTATTGTATATGATGCGACAAATAAAGGTATAGTAACGCGGGCTCAAAAAACCCAAAAGGGCGAGATTTTAACATCTTCACCATACAAAAAATGTGGAGAGGACGGGCAAAAAGTAAAGGTAGTAAAAAGGGTGAAACGAAAATATAAACAGGTAAAGGCGCTATAGAGACGTTGAATAAAAAAAAGGTATTCAAAGCCTTTCCGAAGCAAATCAAGTAAAACATACCAAATGTATCGTATGTGGAAATTTCTTGAATAAGACTGGATTCAGTGCTATGAAGCAAAGACAGCGCCCACTAAGATTTTGTTTATATAGCTTCTTCAAATATCAATTATAATTGTGATTTTTGTAAGGCCAAAAAATGATTAGGCCACCATTTATTGCTGCATCCGGGGCTACCCGACATCTTTTGTGTTGCAAAAAAATTAAGGCGAAAGTGTTTTCAATTTAATTCGTTGAAAAAACAATGTTATGATTACTAACTTCTAATTGATATGATTGCAGAAGTTGACAGTTTAGTTTTAATATTAAAATGAAGATATAAAATGTGTTTATTTTATTTTTATTTGCAATTAATTTTAAGTGTCGGGGGCTACCCGAAATTCCCCTACGTCGAAAAGGAAAAAATAATTTCAGGGTACTCCTAAATAACAAATAATGTTGAAATTTTTAAAACTATTTTTTTACAATTTCAGTGCCTTTTTGTTAGCGTAATATGGAATGATAGTAACAACGAAATGTTTTTGCCATGATCAAACAGAACGGAACTACATTTTTATTATCTAATTGCCAGACAAGTTGTGAGTTCTCGGTTTAGAGCTTGACACATAATTTCTATGTTTAAAATTTCATGTACAATATTTTTTTCCGAGGAATTTGTTTAAAGAAATGATATAAAATAAAACGTAAATTCTATGTTGTAAATCTAGAAGCACGTTGAGTAGGGACTCGTATTCTGGGTTGCAACAGCTCAGCACGTCAGTATGTCGGCTTGCTGTACGGCACAGTAACAACCATAATTTGACTGCGCAACTCCTACAGCAGCAGAAGGCGGCTTCTTTCATGTAAGGAACCAGATAAATTTACTCCGTGATCAAATCGTGCTTACGTAACATTAAAGAGGATTAACAAATTTCAAGTAATGCTGTTACAAGACATTCTTAAAACCCAAATCTGGATGCGTGGACAGGGATTCGAACCCGCGTCCTCCCGAATGAGAGGACCTCTCACCAATCACGCTCGGTGGCAACTTTCCGCATTCCGAATGTGGTTTACTTTTATCAGTCTGGAAGTGGCCTAAATTGTACGCCGTAGTATATTTCATCATATTTTGGCTCAGGACACGCGACGAACGAGATACTCAGCGTGCACTTAAGGTAGGTTTCCATTCTGACAAGTTCCTGGCACATGTCGCGCAACTTGTGCCCGGCACATGTTGCACGTAATTGTTCAGCTGTTTCCAATTGCCTGGAACATCTGCAACATTTATAGAGAGGTTTCGAGTGGAAGACTACAGATGACGTTTGTACAGAGAATCAGATACAGTGTTTTCCAGTTTCTTGAGTGAATGATCTGTTGGTTCAAATATTTGAGCGATATGAACAACTCAGCTACTGCAACTTTAGTTGTAATGGCAGGCAAAAGCGACCTAGATAGTGGATTAGGAGTATTTTTTTTTTTTTTTTTTTTTTTTTTTTTTTTAGCAAAAAGACATTCAGATGGCAGACCTACGTCTCCAAAGTGGGTCGAGAATTTTGTTAGAATGACAGCAAGTGATTTTCAATTGTTACTAAATTGACAGAAAACTCATTAAATTGAAATACTGCCATTTATGTTCGGAAACATCTTTAGCACTTTTCTTGCTTTTTTCAATTTTATTTTTTTCCCTTAAATATTGGGAACTCAGGGAGTGAATTTGTTCTCTACTTCTTCAATACTGCATTCCAGAATATCAGCAATTTGTTGCATGGAGTCATTTCTATTGTTCGACTTCTTGTGGTTCGCATCAATTATGTTCCACAGAAATGTCTCCTGTTCTAAAAACTTTGTTACAGTATTCTTCGACCACTCCATCTAGAAACAAACACTACACTAGCTTTAAATAAAGTATGATTACCACAGACAAGAAAACACGCGCTGCCCACAAGGAGTCTGTTTCCATGGGCTGTGACACATGTTGTGTCCCGCAATCGCTTGGCACATTTCTGTCCCCGGCACTTGTGCTGCAACATGTTGCAGACCGTTTACATTTCAACAAATTTGTGGCACATGCGCTGGCACTTGTGCCACAACATGTTGCGGGACAAATTTGTAGTAATGGAATCGTACCTTTATTCGCCGTTTTGTTACCTGACCTTCTGCGTCCCTTCCACACGTCCCGCGGTGGTCGGTGTAAGTGTTGGCTTTCAAGGTTTCTCTGTCGAACACTATCCACCCCTTTGTTTCTGAGTTCTTTTCGCTTAAAAATAAAAGGTTTTCATGTTGCTTGGAATGCTACCCAGTACAAAATTATTATTGTCAAAATTAATAATTCACGAGTTCAATTAGCTTCTTTGATCTACTGTAAAACAATGCGTTAGCGCTAGGGGCGTTAAAATGCCCCTGAACTTGACACAGGAAGATGCGTAACTCGCTCCTCAAAATCCCGGTACCAGCGTTTTGACCTTCTTTCCTTATTGTGGTTTTATGTGGATTCCAGTAGCCTACTATGCAAATCCTGAGATGCTTTTTGCCTCGGAAATACAGTTTTAAAAAGCAGAATAACGCAAAACACATCATACGGCTTGCAAACAGCAATACCCATTTCCTTCAGCTGTGAACATAATGATAACCTCATAAAGAAGGACCAGTTCATTGATCAACGTAGCGCAGTTTATAATAGCGCGAAGCACTAACTGATATGAGCATTTGACTCTGGAAACTACTTAGGTAAGAGTAATATTTTTAAATACCTTCCTTTCCTAGAATTATCTGCAGGAGCGTTTGCAACTAAACTACCGGTATTTAATTTCTAGACATAAAAACATTACGTCGACTATTCGATTTGTTCAGATTAGAGAAAAAGAAAAAAATCAGTTTAAAATACAAAAACACAAATTTTATTGTATGTTAAATGTTATTGCAACTAATATTGCTCAAAGAGATTATTTAGATGTCTGAAGTACTATTTGCGAATAAAGTGTGGAAGATGAAATATTGTTTCAAGGTACGCCAATAGCACAACGTCGAGGTGATTAATGGAAGATTGGGGGCAAGGAGCGATAAGGAATGTAGCCATGGCCTTTTGAAGGAACAATCCCGACATTCACCCCCCGAATCCGAAAATTGGATGGTTGGTCAGGGAACTAGGCCGACGGTCACGAAACGTAACCACACACACGGAAGCTTCCAGATGACAGAAATACTTAGGTCAATATTAATTGTTTAGATGTCGCCATTACTTATTATCTTAAGACTAATTTGTTCTAATTAACTACATATCTACTATAAAATTCAATATTTTTCTTTGAATTGTTATGCTCAAATTTTGGAATTTTGTTAGAACTAGTCACCTGTGCTTTTCACCGAAATTTTTTATATCTTATCAACTTCATGAAAATAGAATCTAACTCGTAACACACGCAAGGCTACGTTCCATCTCCATTCTAATTTGTTGTTCGTGCCACAGATCTGGCGAAACCAGTTTAGTCCACCATAAAAGAACAGGTATCTCATCACTGATACAGGTATATTAACAAACCACCTCTTTTATAGAGCCACATACGGCGTCATTGCAGTAGTATTCGTTCCTAATATTTCCCGAGAAGAAAAATGAAACTGGGAACGTTATATGTTTTGGAGAGGTTCGTAAGCGTGGATTTTTTTCTGTCCACTGGTAGTCAGTAAGTGAAAGTGTGGGCGCAATTTACATATGCACACCGACCGTGGTGGGTGAGCGGTTAACGTTCTGGCCTCACATTCTGGAGGACACCGGTTCGAATCCCCGTCCGGGCATCCAGATTTCGGTTTTTCCATGGTTTACTCAAATCACTCCTGGCAAATGCCGGGATGCTTCCTTCAAAAGGCCATTGCCGAATTCCTTCCAGTTCCTTGTCCCCAGTCCCATCCAGCCTCTAATGATCTCGACGTCGACGAGGTGTAAAGCCATAAAAAAACAATATGCACACACAAACGACAGCCTTCCAACTCAGACAGTCTATAACCTTGCGGTTCGAGAAGGCTTCCGCCTCCAGTGTCAGCATTACGTCGAATTATTAAGAATTATTGTTTCGGCCCTCATTCTGGTGCCTTCCTAAGACCCTTATCAGCCACACGATGTTTCTTGGACGATTAACAAGGAACATCGTGAGCATTAACCTATGGCACGAATGTAGCTTTTCATGGCGTTATAAATTAATAACTCTTCTCGGGCTTCCAGGCGTGTATAAACGTCACAACTCTGGGAGGTTTCGAAGGCGTCTATCTCATATTTTCACCGAACGGAAGATCTCCTCCCGTATAGGCTAGTGATGTACCCTTTACGGGGAGATGTTCCGTTCACTGAAAAAATGAGGGCAGAAATAGATGCCTTCGAAACCTCCCAGAGTTGTTCATTTTTACACCGCTGGAAGCCCGAGAAGAGTTTATCAGTTAAGCATTAGTTTTTTGACCCTCATCCTGGAGCCTTCCTATCACTTTTATTAGCCACACGATGTTTCTTGTTAGTCGTCCGAGAAACGTCGCGGCTCCACCCGGAAAGCCAATGCAACACAGTCTGTTTCCCTGACAGACCACACCGCCATACATCTGTACCGGCACATGAGAGACAGTTAGGTATTCCGCAAAAGGGGACTATAGATTATTTTTTTTACCAATGACTTTACGTTTCGTCGACGATGAGGCCATTTGAGGAGGGAAAGGACTTAAAGGAACGAACGAGAATTTATTGGTGATGGCCTTTTGAAGGAACCGTCTAGACATTCCCGTAGATGGGAAATCGAAATCTGGATGGTCAGTCGGGGATTCGAACCCACGTCCTCCCCAAAGTGAGGCCAGAGCGTACCGCTCACCCACCACGCTCAGGGTCACGATGGAGCCACGGGAGCCCTGTGATGAGAGCGACTAATCACTGACTTTCTTTGCACAACACTGGGGAGCTCCCCAAGGCAATCAATAAAGAACAGGTCGTATAAAGAAAAATCCTTCCCTTAAAAAAAAAAAAAAGAAAGAAATAACGGTATTCCTGTTATTAGTTGTGCTCCCTGACGTCCCGACGTTGTTGCTTCTGATTTTGTTTCCCTAGAGGGAAACGAGACTGAAAGGGATCCGATTTAATTTACGTCCAGCTTACACTTATCCAAAAGGACGTTTTGAAATACTTCAGAAATACTAGCGGAGAGGTGTCGAACACTATTTGGAAGGAATTTTGGTTTAACATCTTCACACGGGGAGAGTTGTTTTGCCTTTATTTGCCCGATACATTTGGAGCAATCTTCTACTTTAGAACGTAGTAATCCTTCGCTTAAATCAGCTGATGGATGTCAGCCGTTAGACCTGGACATCTATTTTAATTTTGTTGTTAACGTTTAACGCGGAGTACAAAAAAACCTGGACGATGCTGTCTACCCTCATTTTAAATTTTTTCCTTAGTGTTCAGTGCATGCTCTGAAAGGACCACCTGACATCTCACGCAAACTGAAATGAATTAAAGAGTAGTCTGTCAACTAGCATGTAATTGCAAGCCTTCTTTTTATTAAACGCTTTTTGTACACATATTTGAATAATGAAAGGTATGAGGATAAACTGAAAAACGCGAGCACTCATGTGGCCAAGCAAAGAACCAGTTGATCAAGTGACCTCAACAACTTTCTGGTTGTCATGTTACCGCCTGCACGTGGAAACCAGAATCCCGCCTTCCTCTTACAGCAGGAACTTTATAGTTGACATTTTTAATTGGAAAAAAATATTATTACAATAGGCTTCTTCTTTTTCTCCTCGATGGTTAGGTTGGACATTATCTTGGGAAACAGACTAGGGTGGCTATCTCTTGCCTTCTACAGTGATGGAAGTGTATTTACGTGTATATTTTTCTGTGCGGATGATTTTAGTGTATTGTTTGTGTTTTGAAATGGATGAAAGGTGGAAGAAGGAATAGGGTGAAACCCGGCGTCAGGTCTAATTTTCCGAAGGACACATAGGGGGACCGCCAGGTTTACTTCCCATCCGACGGACGAATCAGCATCAATAGTGTCGTATTCCTTCATTCCAAACGCACAGTGGAAAGTTTTGGGATTTAGCCCAGGACTCAAACATACTATCCGGTATCTGCTTTTTGTAATTCTTCCATCTTGCAACTAAAGCAAATGCTTTTATGACAAAGGCGTATCGTCTTTATTTAAGACATTTCAAGTGCTCTATGAAAACATATATACACATGTATATACATATATAATAATGTTATTTGATTTTTGTGTTTGTATATTTGTTAAGTTATCTTGTATTACCAGCTACTTACAGTTTAATAGATAAAACCTTTTTCCACTAAGACTTGAACTAGCTAATCACATGTAAGGCGCCGTACAGCATTACAGTGCCGGAACCAACCTAGCGTACATTTGATATTTCTCGAGAAGGAATCCACTGTTCTCTGAAGAATTTTCGACCTGGAGAAAGTCACTCCTACTATTTTCCTACGTCCGTTTTGAAAACGTAAAACGCAAAATCCCTGAACTTGATTCAACGGTAATCCACCCACTAATCCGAATCTTACTATCTTGGAAAAGTAAGGTGAAAGTGTCATTTAAAACTCCCGGGCATTGGGGAGGCAGGTAAATTTTTTCCCTATGTTGGTAGGACTGTCTGTAACATTTGCCAAGCGTCTGTTTGTCAAAGAGTTTAATTATATCTGAGTTACACGTGATTTTGTATATAACCAAAAGTGAATTTTTCGATTTTTACAATGGGTGATTTTGTTGAGCAAAGAACTTGCATCAAATTTTGTTTTCGGAACGAATATTCTTGTGCGGACACGTTGAAAATGTTGCGGAAGGCCTTTGGTGATCAAACAATGGCGAAAAAAAAAAAACGTTTACAAGTAGTACAACGAGTTCAAAGCGGGCCGAGAACGTGTTGAAGACGAACCGCGCTCTGGACGACCATCAACGTCTACCGTCGAGGGCCACGTCCAAAAAATCAGAGATTTTGTGCTTGAAAATCGTCGATTGACAATTAGAGAACTCGCTGATAGTGTTGGAATATCATTTGGCTCAGCCCAAACCATTTTGAAGAATGTTTTGTGTCTCAAACGTGTCAAGTCTCGATTGGCGCCAAAATCGCTCAATTTTTTGGAAAAAAAGCATCGCATTAATGTGTGTGAAACTTTGCTGTCTGACTACAGGACCACTTGAAATGCATCATTACTGGAGACGAGACTTGGATTTACGCGTACGACCCTGAAACCACCGACCAATCCAGCGAATATCGTGCAAAAGGCGAAGCAAGACCGAAAAGACCACGGCAAAGTCGATCGAAAATCAAGGTCATGTTGACAGTTATCTTTGATTATCGTGGTGTGGTGCACTATGAATTTCTTCCGCCGGGCCAAACTGTCAACAAAGAATATCATTTGAGCGTTATGCGTCGTTTGCGTGAAGCTATTCGTCTGAAACTGCCAGAATTATGGGCGAACAACTCTTGGTTCCTTCATCACGATAATGCACCATGTCATACTGCATTGATTCTTCGCGACTTTTTTGCCAAAAACTCGACTCATATCGTTTCGCAACCACCGTATTCACCTGATTTGGCTCCGTGCGACTTCTGGCTATTCAGCAAACTCAAAAGGCCAATGCGGGGACGCCGTTTTGACACGATTGAAGAGATAAAAACCGAATCGAAGAAGGTCTTGAAGGCTATATAGGAAAAAGACTATTCCGACTGTTTCGAGGACTGGAAAAAACGTTGGAAAAAGTGCGTTTTATCGGACGGGAATTACTATGAAGGGGATGAAATTGATTTGGAAGAATAAATAAAGAATTTACATTTTATAAACAATTTCACCTTACTTTTTGATCGGCATAATATATAGATTTATAATCGATTTAACTATAGTCTTCTATCTAGATTACGGACAGCGGAGTTATACTTGATGAAATGTTTCCGCAATTAATAATTTTAATTACGTCTCAATTTTGAGCCTAAATAAAGTAATGTTAGGGAAGTTTCATGGATGCAATGACGTGTCCTGTAGCTGAATGTTAAGGCGTCTAATTGCGGATCGAGTGGAAATCACGTTTCCCCCAGTAGGAATGCTTTGTAGTTGGAATCATATTTGAAGACACGTCACAGGGGGAAAGCGCTATAAATTTGACAAAGCTTTTACCAGGATATTTAAGAGCACGCGAATAAAATACTAGCAATACGCTTAATAATAATAATTAGATCATATGCACTGCGATTACATAACTTCCTTAATTTTGTAGACGCTTTCTTTTTCTCCAGGACTCTTTCATTCTTTGGCTCAATCGTGTCCGTTCGGGTGTTGTTTGTCTCTAACTGTTTCAGTTGGGATTTTACAAATTTCAGTTTGGCCTTTCTGAAGGTCTCGATTACTTGTTTGATTGTAGTCTTGGACTATTTGGAGCTTCGGAACTTTTCTTTAAAGCTTTCTCACACTCGGCATACTACCATAGATGATTCTTCTTTTTCGATTAATAATATTTCATTTGTTACTTGTTTTGGTTTCTTGGAGCCGCTTCATTACCCAATATATATATATATATATATATTATTCCCCCCAGTAATCTAATCGGCTTGATGGATTTCGATGTATGAGGTGTTGTTGGATTCATCTTGATGCCACATGTGGTATAGGCTACATAGTTTTATTATAATTCCAATACGACTCACAATATGTTGCAAAATATCAAGGCAAAATCCAAAACAATATTTAATCCTATTGAGTTAGGTATTATTTTCAATATGTTAGTTTAGTTTTAAGAGACGATTATAGAAATACAGGGTATCCCAGAATTATCTTTACAACTTTGACATTGAATAAATTATGTTTGGAACGAAATATCACATGCAGTTTTTTGCATTTTGAAAAGTATCTCTCAAAGTTTTGTTTCTGTCTCTAGAACAGTTCTTTGGAGCATCCTTTGATCAATTGTCGTAATAGCTGCAGAAATCCTCTGCCTGAGATCTGCCAAATTTCTAACCGGGGTTTGATACACGATAACTTTTACATATCCCAAAGAAAGAAATCCAAGGGGGTTATGTCAGGTGAACGAGGCGGCCAGTCAATTGGATCCCGACCAGGAAATTGTTTATCCCAATGCGGAGGTGTTGGAAGATGACTGTTGGTTGAAGGACTTCCAGTTGTGGAACAACAAATTTTGTTAGCTTATCCAAGTAAACTGGGCCTTTGATTGTCTTCTCAGCAAAGAAGAAGGAGCGAATGATTTGGTTGTGCATAACACCGCAAAACACATTAACCATTGGGCTGTCGCGCTCTTTCTCTCTCTCTCTAAATGCATGCGGAGGTTCAGAACCCCAAATTTGAATGTCGTGCCTGTTAGGTAACCCTTGTCTCTATAAACCAGAAAACACACTGAGCTTTTTCCTGTGGGGTGTACATTTTCAATAAATGTGATGTAACTACCTACTTGTCACCAAACTGCACCTGAAATGAACAAAAAAAAAAAAAACTTTGAGAGATACTCTGTAACATGCAAAAAACTGCATTGTGATATCTCGTTGCAAACATAATTTATTCAATGTTAAAGTTGTAAAGATAATTCTGGGACACCATGTATATAAATTGTGACAGTTTAAGTTAAATAAAGGAGACGAATTTGGAAGTGACGTGTGGAATGTGTGGGGTCTTGAGACCTCGCAGCAAAGTGAGCGGAAGTTGCTTGCAATTCGTAAGCGTGCGCTGGGATACTGTGCACGTCTCTGCAAAATTAGGACTTTTGTTGTTTTGTTATTGTTTCTTTTTTACTTTTTATTTATTTATTTGTTTTATTTTTTTCGCTTCCGGATAGGTAGAGCTACTTTCGAGCAAAAGAGCGTCCAGATACGTACCTACTGTTCTGTGCACGTTTTCTCGGAAATTCCATTTTTTCTGACTTTCGATATGAAGCTTTCTATACTTTAGGGAACTACCGATCAATTAAAAAAATTAGTAAAAACATTAGACGAAGTTTTTCCTTGTGCGCTCATGAGAAAAGTGAAGAAAGATCTAGAATATTAAATAAGGGGACACATTTTAGACATACGCAGCACCCAGTGATAAGACCTATATAATAAGGCTATACCTAGAGTGATCGAGCGTAGAGGGGAGTGGCTGTGTTACTCCAAGACACCGTCCATTCCGAACCTATTTCTCTAAGCTTCTCCGTACAAGCAGTGGCAGTGCTTAAACACGGTCACGCCCAACAGATAGTGTGCTCCATCTTTCTGCCTCCAAGACAGTAGGAATATGCTGCACCGAAAACTCGCTGTCGGGAGCCATTATTCGTCTCGTTTTGTTTGAACTGAACAGATGAGGATACACATACCAGCTATGAGGTCCAGTCTCGTTATCGTTTTAGTGATAAAATTGTCTGTTATGTCAGCATATTTTACTTCTGAAAGCTGCTGCATTGTGCCAATACATATAGTACCAAAATATATATATTATATATAGTATCTGATATCTTAGAGGTCTTGTAAACGCCAAGTGTCACCACCGAATTTCTGGTAGTAAATTATCCTATATTGGTTTAAAGGGATGAACATTTCTTTTTAAAATATGAATAAAGAATGATTACGTGTGTGACAAATATTGCATTGGCGTTAATAAGAGTTAGTAACAAATATTCTTTGTTCGATTCGTACTCCAGAGGGCAAAAATGTCTGATTGCTGGTGAGAAAGAAATTTTGTTGACCCAAGTAGAAATGTATTGGCAAAAGGTTAAGTTTATTGGCTTTGAGATCAGTTACATCTCTCGACGACTTAGCTACTAGCGTACTTGAACCTTGGAAACTAATAGATAGGCCACGTAACCAAAATTGTTAAGATGAACTAATATGTTTCATAAACTTGTAACGTTCATAACATTTAGCATATCATTCATTTATACTCAACTTCTATAATAAATATATCTTGCAATCAACTAAAAGGAACGAAATAAAAAATTATTGTAAATATAAAAAATTAAATAAAAATTCTCTCTATTACATTAAAATAGGAATACCTGCAGCTATTAGATTGTACAGCCATTAATTTAATTGCTTAAGAAGTGATGAACGCAGGTGCTTACTTCATTCATTTTGTTTTACCATATTACAAGTAAATTAATTTAAGATGTTCACAGTTTTATATGTCTGGACTTGATCAATGAGGTTGATACAGCTTACATTTGATGTCACTGGTACGTCTTCCCACCATTTGTTGGGCACACCTAAGATACGGAGAGCCTCGAATATTTTCCAGTGCAGATTAAGGTATTATTGGGATTATTTAATGAAGTATTTATTTACTTCGAATATGCTCTAGGCTACGTAGACACCAGATGGTCGTGTTGTGCGGCCTTGTTCTAGGCTAGTAAGGTATGCTAAGAGATATATTGGGTTCACAGCGTTGCAGTCAATGTATTTTTATTTTTAATTTTTTGGTCTTATGAGCAACGTATATGTTTTCTTACGTCAGATCCTGCGAGTCTCTTCATGAAATGTTTTTGGATGTTCTTTATTTTCCGCGCTTGCACCAATGCTTTGAGTGACTCGCTCTTTGTATGGAATTGTTTACTGACAAAATTTCAATTAGCAAACTGTTTTCAATTAATCAGTTCAAAAAGAACGGTCCTAATAACAAGAAACACCCGAGCATGGTGCTGCCTCGCATTCGGGAGGATGCGGGTTCGAATCCCCGTCCGGGCATACAGATTTTGGTTTTTCATGGTTTCCCCAAATTACTCCAGATGAATGTCGGGATGCTTCCTTCAAAAGGTCTTGGCCGAATTCCTTCCCATTCCTTTTCCCCAGACCTTTCCCGTTTCTAATGATCTCGACGTCGACGAGATGTAAAGTCATAAAAAAAACAAGACAGAATAAAGCTTTTTTAAATTCTTTGATGGCAGGTTGTACTGTGGGTTCTAATCAATATTTTTATTAATTATTATATTTAGAATAAAATAAGCAACTCTTGAGACCATTTTATGGACTCCATTTACGTCAACAATATTTATGAAATGGTAAAACAACGTAATGCACAAAAATCTGTAACCAAACTGTAATAGAAACCCTAAATGTTCAGTATGACTTGATACGATAAATGACAGGTTGTGAACGTACTGTGATCATCAGTTGCTACTAGTGAATGTTTTACTGCGAAATTATATTTTCAGAACTTTAAACCTTGACGGGTACAATCATGAAAACCCATCTGCTATTGAATTGTAAAAAGCTTTGTGTTAGAGCTCCTTGTTTCATTATGAGTATTTTGCGAAACGAACTTTGATGACCTGACAAATGTTGATCCTGATGATTGCAAAAATCCGGATACAGTATCCGACGGTCAGCCGACCTGTGCAGACGTCTCGAAACCTGATGAAGACGACGGAGCTAGTCGTTGAAATATCGTGTTTTCAAATCACTATACCCGTGATGACTTCATTTCAAGCATACGCCGTTCTTACTGAAATTGACTCTTCAGCAATACGTCGTTCTCTGAGATCTGTGCGGCACGAAGTAGGTAATGTCAGAAAGTGGACTGTCGTCTGTTGCTTTGAAGCGAGCGATGTATTGTGAGAGTGCAGCGACTCAGTGGCCTCCGGCAAGGTCGCGCGGCTCAGCTGACTCCGCTGCTGCTGTCCTTGGTCAACCGGAAGAGCGACCCCCCTCATGCAGGAAGCAAGACCCGCATACCTAACTCTCATAGTACACTGCGAGAGGAAAGCGAAAACATGTCTCCCCTATTCTTTTCACTTATTATCGATTCACTGATTGGGTACCTGAGAATAATCTTTTCCGTGGAAACAGAAAAATCAACAAAACACCGATAAGGTGTATTTTATGTTATTACCGAACTGGACGGTGTCGAGTTTCCAGGACGTTAACAGTTGTGGAATTTATAATGAAACGATCTCGGCGTGTTACTCGAGTTGGAAAGCCATGTAAAACCGAAATTTGTATGGCTGAAATGGAATTTAAATTTCGGTTAGAAGACGACTTAAAAGAGCCACTCCATCAATCAGCTAAACTTCTATCGGAATCTTCTGACAGAGGTTTCAACGAAAATTTAATAAAACTCATTTAGCGTTCAATGTACAAAACCAGTGTATGAAATAAATCATATTCAGGTCTCTGTTGAAACGAGAGATTTGACGAACTGCAGCCAAATTCATTTAAAACCTACGATCACATTTCATTTACAACGATCAAAATTTATATTCTGGTACTATTCCACAGTAAGAGTTGAAAAAAAGCAGTTAGAAATGCTGTTAAACTTAAAGTCGACCATACAAAGATTTTTTTTGTTTATGGCTTCACGCCTCTTCGACGTCGATGTCATTAGGGGCGGGAAAGGTCTGGAGGCAAGGAACGGCAAGTAATTCTACCATGGTCTTTTAAAGGAAACAGTCTGGGATTAGCCTGTTGTGATTTGGGGAAGCCATTAAAAAAACCAAATCTGGATTGCGGGACGGGGATTCGATTCTGCGTCATCCTGAAAACGAGGACAGAGCGTTACCACTCACCCATCATGCTCGGTCAAAGATGTTTAAAGCAGTACAGTAGCATGAATGAGGCATCGCATGGAATATTGCTCTATAGTGTAGGGTCAAAGCCGACTAGCGTTGCAATAAGTGCAGACAAACTTACTTGCATGTAACGACAAGAAAAGTACAATTGAATGGTCAGAAAATCCAGGTGAAATTGCTACTTAAGATAATGTAAAAATTATTATAAAACGATTACCTGCAGAGACTGTAGCTCATAAAACAACAAAGAACATTTGGCAAGAGATATTAAAACTAAAACGATTCGTCTCAAAAATCCATCAATGATCACAGAATTGTTGAAACAACGTCTTCCTTTCGACAGGACCTCAGTTTGATGACCGCTGCGATCGTCATTATGATTCCCAAATCCAATTTAGTCACCTAAGGCGAATGCTGGCGTGGTTTCATAGAACAATATCTTTTGACTATTGATAACTTGTGCCTCTTAGTCTCATCCAAACACTGTTGCACGTTTGCAGTAAAGCAAGCGCTAGAGGTGAATCACGAACTAACCGCGGAGGTTGCCCGTTCCTTGTTCAGATATAAGCTGTATCAAGACGATAACGCGTCTCCATAACTAAAGAGGCCATACTGAAAAGCCGGAAAACAACATAATAACATTCACGAAACTAAAGAATCCTGTGACTAAAATATAAGTATAAGTGTGTGGCTCGACTCATGAAGGTGAACGAAGGGATCCTTTAGAAAAGTGTGAATGCTGAGCACAAATACAGATAAATACTGTGATAGTTTTCAGACAGAAAGGGCTCAGGTTCTCAAAGCAATTAAAATGTTATTGTTTCATTACTGACGTTGAAGGACTAAAAATCCTCTACAGCTGAAAGTTATGGCTAATATAGACGGAATAATCTGAAGGAAAAGCCGAGAAAACGGCAAAACCAATCGAGAAACATTATTCCGGAATGAAGGCGTGAAGCAAAGAGATACTTTAGGTTCTCAATAATAACAATCTACCAAAGCATCTAATACTCCGGAAGAAGAAACTTATATGGTTAGAATGTTTCTCTTATCCAAAATGTCAGGCAGCCAACAACGGAAGAGTATGTTTGGTATGTAACAAGAAAACTAATGAAAATCAGTCACCTGGTTAAGCTTAGTTAGATTCTGCCGAAGTAACGTAGGTAAGTGTGCCGCGATTTTGTTGTAATAAACCCATAAACTACTGGCAATTGGTGCTGAAACCTGTAAATTGACGAGAAGCGATTTATTCGGAGTACAGGCAGCAGATTCGACATCGAAAATGTCACAACTAAAGATAGCATCAGGAATGAAAAAGTCAGAGACAAACTGAACGTGGAACCACTGTAGGAAATGCTGAAGAAGAGAGACCTGCAATATTATGCGCTACCTATCTATGTGAGGCGGGTGATCGTTAACACTCTGGACTCGCATGGGGGTAACGCTGGTTCGAATCCCCACCCGCCCATTTCGGTTTTATATGGTTTTATAAGTCACGCCAGGAGAAAATCGGGACGGTTCTTTCACAAGGCAATGGCCACATTCCTTCCCGTTCCTTTTCCGTCTCTAATGACCTCGACGAGCGTAAAGCCATAAATAAAAGAAATAAAAAGTGAATGTAAGAGGATTCCGAAAATGGCCCTAGAAGGAGAGGACATCTGTCGGTAGACCACGGGCCAGATCAATCAACATGGACAGGAGCGCCAAGAGCTAAGAGGAGTGAACTCGAAACAGATTGTGGAGGAAGATTCTGACAGAGCCTGGTTGCTGAGCGGTTTACAAGGGGCCCTGGCACTCTGCAGGACGCGGGTTCGATCCGACCATCAGATTTCGGTTTTCGATGGCTTCCTGAAATCTAATTAGGCAAATGGCAGGGTGGTTCCTTCAAAAGGGCACGTTCCCCACTCCCCAGTCCTGTTTATCTCTAATCACGTCGATGTCATCGATTTGTAGAGGCAGGAAGGTAGTATAAATGATGATGATTAGCTCGTGTACAGAGGAGATGGCAGCGCTCGCTGTTCGGGCGTGAGGGGTGACACAGTTTTGGTGCCGCGGGGCTCCACGTGGCTGAACTTGCCGCTCGCGGGGTCGTCGAGTTCGCTCGCCTTGGCTTCGTTTTATCTATGAAGCGACCTCATTGCACGGTGACCACCGACCAGAGGACTGGGATTCTAGTTCACCTCGAAACTGCGCGTCCGTAGCGAGCACGTAGGCTCACTGTAACCGCTTAAACTCACTGCTGGGGTGGGCTTCTACAGTGGGGTTGACCACACTGCCTTAAATGTTACTGTCGAGGACCTGAAAGAAAACGTGGATTTTAGATTCTGTAAATTACATACTACATGCTTCAACAGCGTGTCAGGAGAAAAAATTACTTTTATCTTCACTGGATGTCTGCTGTAAACAAACCGTGCCTGTCGTGGCTGTGTAAGGGATCGCGTGGACGAGGTCGCGGGCTCGAGTCCTTCCTAGGCCTGTTCTGTATTTAATGGAAGCAATCTATTATAGAAACTCTATCGAACACCGGAGCTATCAGTATCGCATAGCGGCTAAATGCCATTAAATAAAATAAATAAACAGATTAACAAGGCATGGAAGCTACAGTGAAAAATACTCAGTGGTAAAATAAATTATTTAACTGAGAACTTTCAATATTGAGCTCTTCAAATATACCAGCGTATTGCAACTGCAAAAACAGATGTGGAGAAAGGATATCTTATTCTTATCCTCTCAGTCTGTTGTCAGCTTCGGAAGAGGACTGTTGCATAATTATGCTTGGACAGTTTTGTTGAAAAGTTTATTTTCTCGCTCTGGAATCAGTGGAAGTCTTGGAATCATCCTTCCGGAAGATCTTCGCTTGCATTAATGAGGCACAATGACCAGTAATTTACATCGCACGTTATGAAACATCCACATTATACAATCCTTACGTATTTGGAGGCGATTCTTGTTCTTAGTCATCCAGCTGTATATAATTTTTATTTCGTTTCTTTATCGATACTTTTCAGATTTTCTTCTAAAATACGGTACCTTTCAAGTGCAGTTACTGCAGGAACAGCAGGAAGTAGAAATATGAAATAAGTAGAAGCTTGATTATTTATAAAAAAAGACGATCCAAACAATTAAGATGTTAAAGAAGATTCTAGAAAAAATGTTCTTCTTCAATCACAGGAACTTTTTGATAGCAAACACTGATTTAGAACCCATAGCTGTATATACTGAGTTCAACAGTTAATGGAAGCAAGGCGTGGGTTTATAAAAATATAAACATATAAATAATAGAAGAATCAGAAATATAATAGAAGGACTTAAAAAATTAGCGGAGTGATGAGTTCCGGAAACAATACTCGGGAAAAACGCAGGAAGAAATTGATTTTTGCGTGTGAAACTGAGTAGTACAGGTTTGTTAAGCGAAGATAGTCATGATAGCTCTAGCAACAGAGAAAGGTCAAATGTTAAGCTGATAGCTGGTACAGTGCATTGTGATTCACGTATTGTGGTGAAGAGATATGGCACGATAAGAAGCAGGCGGCTGCAAAAATCAAGTGGAGAGAGTGGTTGAATATCCCGTTATACCCCTCCAACTCCGGCTCAAGCGCAGAGTGGATATTCATTATGCTAAATCCGATATGGTTTCTTATAATGGTGGATGTATTTGACACAGTAATAATACACTGATATTTCCTGGCTGGAGCAGTAGTTAGTTTGAAATTGTCTCTATCGTCGAAAAGTAAAATTTCCAGGTTACTAAACAAAAACATTTCTTACTAGAGACCTACGTTGTTGAAGGTCATATAATTGTCATTCGATATAACGGTTGGATACGGAGGGCAAAATGACATTAAAATCAATGTAATTATAGTATGGTTTCTGCTGCATATTCTTATTTACTGAAGGAAGAACGTAGATCCATTTATTCTTATTCAAACAACATTGCAGGAAAATTTTTCTTAATGTCTGGAAAAGTAGTAAATTCATTGTGTGTGTACTGAAACTCTTGGAGTCTGAACTTGGTAAAATTTAAAATAGTTTCAAATTGGATTTGAATCACATTCAGGATGAAATTTGTTATCTCCACTAAGATACATTTCAGTTCCCTATTATTGAACCGTTCCCAGTGAATATAGTGACGAAACAATCTCTGAGTGAAATTACTTACTTCGGGGAAGAAATGTCTGTTACCACAACTAGATAGGTGGAGGTTCACAGCATTGTTTCATAAATGTACCAACCGAATGGATGATGAAAAAATATTCCGTTCTTTGCTGTTTTTCATATACAAAAATAATGCCGACTAATTCCCCGGATTTTTTTAACATGATACTGAAGTTATCATCTCACGTTACGATACGTCCACTCTGCGGTTGATATCTCTAAGCAACAGCGCTGTGGTTGACGATCTACAGTTGGCTGGCTTCTTTAGGCCCCGGTAATTGCATGCCCAGATGATACAGATACATAATTCCTAACCACCATACTGCGCATCTCAGGTCACACATATGTTAATAGTGCATACGAAGTGAAAGAGCATGAAACGGTTAACATTTGATTCTTATTTGGTGACCACATTAAATCTTGCCTTCCATCGTTCGAATAGATTATTTGTATTTGCATCCAATGCTTATTCTGATTGTGCTTATGTTATTCTGTATGGTAGTGAACACTGCTCATGATGTTTTTGACTTCTAGATAATTTGCAGTGATGAATTTTCAAAGAGTATGAAGCAGTAAGGAGGAGGTAAGGAGGTACTTTTAACAGAAAAAAGCATGGAGTAAAAGTTGATATTATTTTAATTATAGGCCTTTTTATTTCTAAGAACACACGTCGCTCTGGAACGATATCAGCAAGGGGAATGTGAATTTTGTTTAGTACAATTTTGGCCAATGCTTTTGAGATGATCGTTCATTAGGATTTCGCTACTGTTCTATTGATATTGAAGTAAAGACAAAAATGAATGACCAAGTCACTAACCAATGATTAGCTGTCAGTAAATGATTTTTTTTACCTACTATAATTTTTAAACTCGTAACTTACTGTTAATGTGAGTCTTCAGAAAAATATGATTTCCTGGTATAATACTGAATAGAATAATTACATATTTTTCTTCAATAGTTTTTAGCGGAGGCTGGAGGTCAATAATACGGTTATGAAGTTCTAGAACCTATTTTTCTAACATAGTTTCGTGTCTTCACTTGATCTAGTGGTTTATAGAGCTACTAGATATTGTATTTTATGGTATGAGGCGTGCTATGGGATTATGTTTTCACTATTTTGGTAGGGGTAAGCAGTGAGAAACATGTTTGTATGCTGATATCACTGGTTGAACTGTCATTTCTTTCTGCCTACAGCTACGGCTCCCCTTCGCTAGCTCCCCTCATCACCTTTCATCTCCCCTTCCCGGCCCTCTCTCTCTCTCTCTCTCTCTCTCTCACACACACACATACACACACACACACACACACGCATACACACACATCGACTTTTGGAAGGATGGGGGAGTTTGCTGGTAGAGACCTGTACATGCTGTTACCGCGATTTTTGCACGCGCTACGCTCTTGTTATTTTAGGTACATAAAGGTCACAAAAATATTTTTTGGACACTGAACGTGTAAATAAAGCTAGAGATGGAGAATAATTATGCGTACGGAGATCGCTGCTAGTAATTTATTGTTTTTATTTGGAATGAAACAGAAGAAATGATAACTATTGAACTGATAAGAAATTACTTGCCTTGCCTTTACCCCAACAGATTTTAGTATCGTCATTCCTTCTTTGGAGCAACTCTGTTATCCGTTTTGGTTCTTTTTATTGGCTCTTTTCTAGTAAGACAACTTAAAATAAAATTTTGGTGGAACATAGGCCCAACAATCGCGAAGTACAGCAACATAAGTTACCATTTACTTTTTTTTTAGTATTAGCAGGTTACTGTTAATTTTTATGAACTTCGTTTTTTCAAAGATGAAAAAAAACTTTTTTTTAGTTTGTTTGTTGTGATTGTTATTTGACATCGAGGTTATCAGCGCTCTTTTTTATAACCAGGTTCATTTTGCTATTGAGATGTTGGACTTTTGTTGACTTGTTTGTATTGTCGCTCACGTGCTGACGTGCCGGCCGGATGCTGCGGCCGGGACGCGTTGCTCTGGCGACGAGGAGTGTGTCAGAGGGGGCGGTGTGACTGAGGAATCAATAAAACGGCACGCGCTACAGGTGAGTGAGCGGGCGAAAGCGAAAGCGGCGCGCAGATGTTAATGAGGCGGGGCACCGCGTCAATGCACTCTCGCACTCCTCTAGTACTGAGGCCACACTGCAGAAACCCGCACCAACAATGGTTACAAGTGTACGAAAAGTAACGAGTTTTACTCTTTTTCCCTCAGCCAGTAACTGTGTTAGTTTTATGGACAAGTTCGTAATATGAGGCATATGCAAGCTTTTGTTAATGAACCGTAAATATAGCACAACTTCTCGCTCTGACTGACGCTGATGTCACTGTTCATAGTGTCTGTATGTTTTTATGTTCTTCATCAAACCCTCGTGGCGTCCTTGGACGCCAAACTCACTCAAGCCTAGCGGCCTTTTGGAAACGACAAAACAATTTTCGTCACAAGTTTTCAACAATTTAGTTCTGCCTTTTTTTGTGGTTTCCCGAAGTCATTGTAAAAGAATGGCCGATTGTTTCATTCGTAAAGACTATTGGCGATTTCCTTCAAATTCCTTGCAGACAATCCTATCATGGCTTTAATCACCTCACTGTCGACAAACCGTGAAGTTCAACCCGGCTCCGCATCCTTTACTCCTCTCTATTTTTTTTTAAAGCAGGAAATTATAGATTTAGTTATTAAATTATTTTTATTGTTAGTAATATTTTACTTGGAAATCCATTTTGATTGAACAACAAATAGCAATGCGTATACTGAACCACAATATTGTCATTCCAAATACCAAACCATTAGCAAACTCTGAATACTGCGATGTAAAACAAATGTATGTAGCAAGAAGTGAAAATGCTACGAGTTCCAAGTTTATCGCAGAGAATGAAATCAGTAAAAGATTTAAAACTACATGGATGGCTACTACCTTTCAGAGTTCTCAAGTAGATCCAGAACCAATAAAACGGAGAGGGCTTCTCTCAAGAGAGCGGAAGAAGGCTCTGACGTGCGAGATCAGCAGGACAAAAACAACAGAGGGACTAACAAGATCAAATCACTGCGAATGAGGCTGGTTGTTATCACACAGTTAAGTTTTAACAAAATATACCAACTGTTGACTAGAGGTATTAAACATCGCCCGCTCAATTTGGCGAGTGAAACGCACGAATTTTGTGGAGTTCGTCTTATGCATCACTTGAAGGAAGTCCGACTGGGTGCAGGTTGTTTATCGCGGCTGAAGCAACTAAAGGGAGAGCTGGATGGCTTATATTAAATGTTATGTACATCCTGTGCCGTCCTTCACATTGGTAACGCTTACAACAGTTAAGGTAAACTATAAGAAACGCTTAGATCTGTTTGAATGATTATAAGGTCGAATTTCTTTTTCTGTATCTTTTTTATTTTTATTTTTTCTAAAATTGCTACATTATAGCTTCTCCAAGGTCATGAGCACATGTTATAACAATGTTATAAGGATTTCTAGAGGACCTAATGCGGCACTAACACTTTTCCTAAAGCGCCCTCGCTGAGGTACTGTACCTCTACCTAGAAAGCGACCGTGAGACTGGAAGAAGATCAGCGTTACTTCCAGTGGCGTAGCTATGTTATCAAGGGTCCTAGTGCAAAAAAAAAAAAAAAAAAAAAAAAAAAAAATAAATAAATAAATAAAATAAAAAAATATAAATAAATAAATAAAAAATGGGCCCACAGGCCAGATGGCCTCCCTTTTTTTAGCTCTACGCTGTTTCGTGAGGTTTGCTAGCTGGCAGGGGCTCCCTGAGATTTAGGGGCGCCCTGAGCTGAGCTTGGGGGCCCCGGTGCACGGCAACGCCTAGCCCTCCGATAGCTACGCCCCTGGTTACTTCAGCGGAGAGTAGGAAGTGACCAATAACACGGGCAGTACCGTTTTTCTCAGAGTGACAGCCTCTCGTTTCTTGCCTTCGTGTTTGAATGTTGGTTGAAGCATATTAAAAAAAAGCACTTAAAGAACTACTGGAGCTGACAGTACAACAGAAAGATGACTAATTCAGATACATATTGAACTGCCTGCTTTACAAAGATGATACCATTTCTCACTGTCTCCGTACAATGCGAGTGTTGCGGGAGGCCTATTTGTGGGAATGCGCTGTCCATTTAAATGCAGATCCTCCTCCCCGCGTCTTAAATCGTCGTCCGTACTATAGTGGCCTTCACATAGCAGTGTCTCCAACAGCTCGCAGAGTTTTAAGTAATGCACATTAATTTCTCATGTAACCTTGGATTTATTTCAACATATTTTGTTACATACTAGGATAGGTGTAACGAACACTTACTCTCCTAGTTCGTAGTGAGTCACAGAGTAACCGTAATAGCAGTCTGATTTTACATTTTATATGTACTGTAAAATGTATAATTCCATCCAAAAATTTTTCGATCTTTTAAGATTTTTTATTCGGAAGCAAACAGTGATGGGACGCTTGTTTAGGTCGCAGTGCAACTGCGTTGGAGAATTTTTTTTTACTGGTGTCACTGGCCATTTTTGTAAACAGTTTCAAGATGAGTTGACGTTTAGTAGAAGCTGCAACACATTAATGTCCGAAAACTCTCTTAACAGAGAGTGAACGGAATAAAACACAACGAACACGTGCAACACGTGCAGAACACGCTGGAGTGCAGTGCGTAAAAATCATTCTGATCCACGCCACTCAAGTTAAAAATTCATCAGCAAAAAATCATGTACGCAACTTTTTTTAAATATATATATATATATGTGTGGGAACTGATACGTGATCTATATATTTCGCTTTTCAATTACGAAGAACTCATGCCAATAAAAATAAGGTTACTTAAATACAGTTCACATGGAACCTTAGCTGGAAGTCGGAAGCTCGTGTTTTCCCAAACAAGTTCTGGGACAGCCAGAAATCCCATTCGGAAGAAGGGGATTGGTGAATGAGCGTAATCACTTTCTAGGCCAGGATATAAGGACGACTTTCTTCGTCTCGGCTGCAAAAGCAAAGTGAACAAGCGCCAACTAAACTTACGGTATATGGTGACTACGACACAATTAAGACATACACAGCAATGCGTAACTAGTCGTCATTCATTTACTATTATTTTTGTATCAAACGAATGAGGATATATGTATGTCGTCCACATGTTTGTACAGTGGTATCTCAATTATCGTCTTATTTTTATGATTATTATAAAAGGAACTAGTCATGAAACTTTGCTAGGACCAATATCACATGTTTTTTTTCTAGTAAACTTTTAAATCCTGTTATATTATTAAAGTGAATGCCACACCGTTTCGTTACAATCTAATATAGTTCTCTTTCCGATACAAGACAGACAAAAAATGTGATATAAAAAAGCATTAGATAAACAGCTAGTAAAGTAGAGGTGCAAAGGACTTTTAATAATAACGTGAGTGTAATTGTTATATTTTTAACAAAATAGTAATCCTAAAATTTTATAAAAGCAAAAAATAATAAAATCATGAATGCATTTGATCGACTGTTTAGAAACGTTCCATGTTATTCTTATGTATTACACATACATACTGCTGGTTTTAAGTTTTTCTAATACAATCAAAGAAGAAAAATTTGAATTTGAACCAACAGATAAGGGTCTTGAAATATATGAAAGTGTCTAAACACCGTTCAACCGACCAAACTAGTCTCGTTGTCAAAATCGTCACCATACTGGACTTGTCTGGGGATATGCAAAAGAGCCGAGGTTCAAACCGGGCACCTGACCCATCAGTCATCCCGATTTCGGTTTTTTGTCGGTTTACCGTAATCAGCTAGGCGCGTGCAGTGGCGGTTCCCATAACGTTCATTTTAAGCCAGTTGGTAAACAGTTGTCGCGGCTGTATGGTGTAAGAGGGCCACGTGGAAAACAATAGGAAGGAGATCGAAAGCCAACTGGGCAGATAAATGCCACGTTTCGTGGTAATTCGGGTAATCTACATATGTCATCACGTTAAAGTTTCACAAAAACACACAAAAACTAGTGAACTAATGAAATGCCACTGGAATATCGGACATTAATTTTCTGCTGATATTCAGTACTACGAGGAGAAAGCAGTAAACAGTAAATATGCAGTGCTAACTAAGTGGACAAATCTTCCGAGGGAATCTGATGACTTATCCCTGTCAAGTAGCCTCCACAAAGTTGTCCGCGCCTCCGTGGTACATCACATTAAGTGTTGCGGCAGTCACTGTTGGTTTGGAAACTGTTCTCTTACATTCAGGGAGCTACTTCCATTTACTGGCATTATTATGTTTTCTGCCAAGCATTTCGTCTTAATACTCACACTACCAGCAGAGTCCTCGATTATGACCGCAGAGTTGACCGGTATTTTGGAACCATTTAAGTGTGCCAAAATCTCTCCTGCTAAAAAACTTTGTTTTTTTATCCGACTCAAGGTCTGCACTGTTCCTTCTTAGAAAATCAATATAAGAACTGGCATAATGACCCATGACATCGTGGGCGTGGCTCAAGAATTCAAACGTTCACTGGAATTTAAACTGCACACTATAATATCAAAGGAAATGAAATTGTGAATCGGTGTTCTAAGCAAACTGACCACTGGGCTGGAGCACACATTAACACAATCCCGTGCCAGACTTAATTGGTCAAGTTAAAAGTAACATAAAGGTCATGTAGAACACGGAGTGGAAGTGATCAGTCTCAACTAAAGGCCAACGCTGCGGGCGCATACGCCTGGTCATTCCTTCCCATCCGTGGAATGAGATCCATAAATGTCCTCCCACACTCAGTACCTGTATTGCTAGATTAAATTCAAGCATGCTTGCTTCAAGCAATACCTTCACAGAATACATGCTGAAGATACCCCTAACTGCCCTTGTGGGACAACTGAAGATATTAAACACCTACTGTTTGGCTTGCCGATTGAAAACGTTGGAGATTGATCACGTCGTAGATATTTTCACGGAAACGACTTCCGCTGCCCAATAGCGCTACCTTCCTCCTACCATAGGACAACAATGTTGTTTATAAGATTTTGTACCAACACACGAGAAATATTGGAGTAAACACTTAAACTAATTGTAAATAACTTTTGTACAGGCTATGTCTTTAATTGTATGTTGACGTTATTCTGAAAAATGAAAATTACGGGTGCAGGCCTAAATGTCAAATAAATTACTATAAAAATACTACGTAGTAACCTGTTTCGAGTGCCGAATAGTCATGAGCGTTCTGAATTAACTGTTATGTACGTCTAGTTTATTATTATTATTATTCTTTCTGGTTCGTCGACGTCGAGGTCACCAGAGGCGGAAAAGGACTGAAGACGAGGAATGGGAAGGAATTTGGTCATGGTCTTTTGAAGAAACCATCCCGGCATTCGCTTGATTTGGGGAATCTGGATGGCCGTATAGGGATTCGAACCGACGTCCTCACTAATGCGAGGCCAGAGCGTTACCGCCACCCACCTCACTCGGTGTGTTAGTCTGCGTTTCACCCGTGTTAAGATCAGCACAAGTATGATCTGTCTGAACGATTACGCAGGTTGAATACTATTATTTTTTTAAATTATTTATGGCTTTACAGCTCGTTGACGCCGAGGTCATTAGAGGCGGGATGGGGCTGGGGACAAGGAACGGAAAGGAATTCGACCATGGCCTTTTGAAGGAAGCATCCCGGCATTCGCCTGGAGTGATTTGGAGAAACCATGGAAAACCCAAATCTGGATGCCAGGGAATACTACTGTAAAATATATAAGCTCTTAAACTTCAATCCGGAATACAATTTCTTTCCTTCTCAGCTTTCACCTACTCTTCCGCATACTCGCATATTTTACGTCGCACGCAGCGTCCCAAGCACTGACGACCGAGAAAGCTTCTTTGTACCGATTTTGTTACTGTTTTGAATGTTGCGCCGTCAATTTCTCTTTCTGTATTGACCCATCAAATTTGTCTAGGTCGTGTTAAATCTGCTTTGCAGATACTCGCCTAGCTACTACGTTTTTGCGATGTGTACACTATTTTGAAGGGGCCTGAAACAATCCTCTAGTGCAGACGACACAGTGCGTATGAGTGCGGTATTGTTAGGAGAGCGAGCAGGTGGCGTCCTAGCCCCGCCCCTGCCGTATTGTATCGATTTCGTCAGCAGGCGTCCCCCCGCCGACATATTCTGAGAGCGCCGCTCTCTAGCTCTCGTTTTCACTTTCACGGGCGAGCGAGCGATCTATAACGGCTGCCTAGGCGCATCCTCCCGCGGCACCCGCCTACCGTCAAAATGCAGCCTCACCTGTCTCATGCTGCAGAGATCTAATATACATGCAGTTTCTACTTGATTCGTAGTTTTAGTACCGGGTTGGGTTTTACTACGCCTTTTACTACCCAGTATGAAATAAAGTATCTCATAGTTTCGATTTTACTTAAGTAAGTTGATAAAAACCGACAAGATACTCTCCATAAACCCTTAGAGATGTAGCAGTGCAACGTACTACAGTCTGGTGATCACATCATATGTCTATCTGTAGTTGGTAACCTGCGTTTTAATCTACGGCTGTCAGTACGCTTATAATTCTAGAACCATTGGTACAATTCAGATAAAGGTTTTTTTTTTAATAAAAAAAAAAAATGTATTGTAGGTTAAATATCCTGCCCGTCTTTGGCTCAGATTTATCGTAGTAGATAGATAAAAACTAGCAAGATAGAACCTTCCTTCCCGTAAGATTTCTAAACCATCACAGAAACCATTTGCAACACTTCTTTAAGATGGAACTGGCCAAACAAAATTTTTAAATAGTGGAATGCTAGAGTAGGGATGTAAAGGAGCTCCGCATCCATATCCGCAAGTGTGGAACTTCCGAGTGGAATCCTACCTTCGCTTCTGTATCCGCATCTGCAATTTTTAATGCAGATGTATAACGGAGTTTTTTTTACATTACAATATATATTATTCTTTACGATATTCGGCCAATCGTCGCTTAGCTAACAACAACGTTGTTGTTTTTCTCTTACGATCTTGCAATAAAAATAAAAATAACAATGAACTGAACTGTGTTATTATTTAAGAGACAAATTTACAAGTTTGAACCTGCGTGTAAAGTAAAGCGATCTATTCACGGTCAAACCTATGGGACAACCGTGTAAAACTACCGTAGGATGCGCTCACCCATTCGCACTACTAGAAGCGTCAGCAAGGTGTTCCAAGCAGTCCTTTCCACTCGTACTTTCTCGCGGCACACTCGCAGGATGTTTCCTCAATTCATGATCCAACGCCATAGCTTGTTGGACGGCAGGACCCTTGTTGGTTGTCTGGGTGTCCAACAACATACAACATATCCTACATGTAGTCCTACAACCATTCTCGCGGCTCAAGAAGAAACGTATCTCCGAAAATTGGAACACGGTAAGTCCTACAAATTGGACTGCAGGCCGCTAGAACTTTGGAAAGGCGGATGGTGGGCACGGAGAAGTGCTGTGGCGTGGCCTTGTGCTTGAATTAGTCGAGCCGCCATAAGACAAACATTGTTGACGCGTGCGCAGTTATGTAAATAATTTAATTCACTTGTGAAACCATCCTACGTTTTTTGTTGTTGAAAAATGAGGCAAAATGAAATCAATATGATAGTATTATGTATATGGAAACAGGCTTTGCTTATTCAAAATGTAGAATTTGTGATTTGATCTTAAGTTTATTTTTGATAAAATATTAAAATCTAAATAATTATGAATTCATTTTCCCCCCTCCGCATCCGCTTCCGCAAAGATGACCTCCATTACAATCCGAGTCTAGGGGCACGGTAAATGGCTGTAGCGTAGAGAAAGCTGATTATAAACGGCGACGATAGTCCATTATTGAACAACTTAATAAGCAACAAAACTACTAGAACCCGTAATGCAAATTTCGCAGGAAGTGCAGCATCTGATAACAGACTGACTACTTCATCACAGTAATTTGGATGTAAACATTTTGAGTATGGCCACTAAATTCCTATTGAAGCTATTGAAAGAAACAAAATTAATTATAATATAGAATATTTTAAGTTGCAGAAATGGAACTGGGGAAAACTTAATAAATATTAATAGTAAATCGGGTAAACTGGTTGCTGTACAGAATGAGTAAAAATAAACCCAACCCGACCCTCTGAGACAAGCGAAGCACAGAATAAGGGGAAGTAGCGGTCTTAAAAGGTTTGAAATATGAACAGTAATGCCACGGGAAAGCTAACTGCCGTTAATCTGAATCTACTTTTAGCTTACATTAAAAATTCAGGTTGATTGCGATGAGAATTCACAGGATTAAAACGAGACAGGACCATGAACAGCTACCTATGAGTTTGGACTGTCGATGGGTCAACTTGGAAAGAAGACAAATACTAAGAATCAGCTTATTACATTCATAGATAGAAAAATGAATGTTGGGAGATAGTATGGAGAGGTTTCAAAGTCATGCATGTGTTAGAGAGAGTGAACTGGGATAGGAAACCTTGACTAGACCGTTGATTCAGTATGGTTGGATGATGGAACCCATGTTATGGGAATACAGTAGTTCGAGAGGACGAAAAAGAGGCCAGCCAGGTATTACGGCTTATAATAAAGATTTGGGTTAAGAATTCCTGTATGATAGTGTATGAAGAAATTGCTGAGTACAAATGAAACAAACATTCTCGATAATTTTTGGGTGGATATTATGAGAAAAATTAGGAGTAGCATGTGCAAGAGATCAAAATCACCTCTTGGTTTCGGGTCAGGGCCGGTTTATAGCTACCGCAAGACCCGAAATCGTGGGGGGCCCCAAGCTTGAGGGGGCCCCTCCACGATCCCCTTCAAAATTTGTCCTTACTTACCGAAAAATTTTCCAGCTAAAATAAATAATCTACAACTTTAGAATGTTAACAAGCTGCGTTCACATTAGACTTCAAATATGATTCTTGAAGTACGATCAACTACATCTGTAGGTGATGCGGAGCATCTCCCACATTACTCTTACACGGATTTGCAAAAATATTGAAAGTGCTATCTTAAAATCGGAAAACCGATCAATGAATTGCTCTGACAGTAGTTGCAGTCTTCAGCGTAGCGACCGTATTCAATGTTTTCGTGACTGGATAATGTGAAAAAATGAAAAAAGTTTTTACTTATCATTTGTGTTTCCCACCAGCGAATTTTGTTTTGAAAAGCTTTTAGATGAATGTAAAACTGATTTTCCAGTTGCCCTTGATTTTGAAGCTTCAAGTTCAGGTCGTTTGAGTGTCCTGTGATGTCTACCAGGAATGCCAAGTCACAAAGCTATGTTGGATCACAAATTTGCGGCAATGATTTCCATGAAATCAGCTATTTAGCATTTTACCTTTGCTTAGCTGCCTTACTTCGCAATAGTATGTCACATCATCGTGTTATGAAGAGAATTCATCCAAAAATGCTTTAAACTGGCGATTGTTAAGATCGCAGGATCTAATTAAATTGATGGTATTCATACCACATCCATAACGTTCTTCAGTCGAATGGACTTAGAGTACAAGTTTTGTTGGTGAATAATGAAATGCAGAATTATTAAATCACATTCTTGGGCGTTATTTGAAAATACTGAATCTCTCGCGGGCCGGATTGGCGCTGGTGGAGGGCCGGATTCGGCCCGGGGGCCGGGGGTAGCCCATATATGTTGTAAATTGTGGTAGCTACCTGGGCCATTTTGTTCGACTCAGGAGATAGCAGGTATCAGTAACTTGGAACATTGGAGCCCCAAATTTACTGTGATCTGTAAGGCTTAGGAAAAAATAAGTTGATTCAAGTTACTGGAATTCGCAGTAATGTGAGCAGACGTTCAGTAGATGATATTACATTTGGATATCTCAATTACTTCATCGTGATAATTACATCTCAAAAATTTCTTTCCATACTCATAAATTCTTTATTTTCCTTGTGGCGATTAATAATTCCCATTTAATAACCACAGTTCATTTTGCGTGATAAATTCATTTATAACAATCTTTTCAAAAAAGTTATCGTTAGGAAAAAAGGTTTATAATACTAAGACATATTTGATATACAAGCGTGAACTGAATTAATTTTATGTCACAGTGCAGTCTCTTCTTGTAGCTTAGACATTTGTGATATCTCCTTCGTAACCAACTTATAGTTCCAATCTGGATATTGTGGGCCATTTCCTCAATTGCAATAGGATCAATTTTATGAATAATTGTAACGCAAATGCAATTGAAATTGTTGTTTTATTTTCCGAACGCGTTTCGCTTCATTTGCGAAGCATGTTCAGCGGTTCTGAAACTGAAGGCCCAAACGATAATGAGGAAACAAATTCACACAAATTAATTGTGGAATGTTTAAAAATAGCCATGAGATTAACGAATATACCTCAACTTTTCGCTTCGAAGTAAAAACAACAGTGGAACGCAGAGAGATATAACAGAAATAATGATAAAATGGTGGTAGCTTGTCAATACTTTATCGTACGAAAAATAAAAATCCCAACTACCTATTAAAAATTCAAGCAACCATACTTGTTGTTCTAAACTCAAAATTTTACTAAACACCGATCGTGGTGGATGAGTAGTAACGCTGTGGCTTCGCATTCGGGAGGACGCCAGTTCGAATCCCCATCCGGGCATCCATATTTGGGTTTTCCATGGTTTCCCCAAATCACTCCAGGCAAATGCCGGGATGTTTCCTTCAAAAGCCCATGGTCGAATTCCTTCCCGTACCTTGTCCCCAGTCCCATCCCGCCTCTAATGACCTCGATGTCGACGAGGCGTAAAGCCATAAGTAAAAAAAAAAAATACTAATCATTTCTTTTATTGTTTACGGAGAGTCAGCAGGGCATAGTGGCCGAGAAACGGGAAGGAAGTAGACCCTGACCTCTGTGAAAGAACCATCAAAACACTATCCCGCAGAGATTTCGGGAAGCTATGGTGAAGTGCCATTTTTACCGTCTCGCGGGGATCAAACACACGTTCCCCCGCATGCAAATCCTGGACTATTAACGCTCAGACAGAAGGTTATGTTTTGTCTGAAACAGTTGATGACAGGTGTGTAACACAATTGCGAGCAGAAGACAACAGAGTGCAAAGAAGCTAATGCATAGCGGTGACAGCATCTGCGACTCGCATCACAGACTTTTTCTTGGCTGCATTTCAAGAACTGCTTTCGCGTGTCGGTGGATCGCAGCCAAAAACTACTGGCTCACAGCCGTACAGTGCATGGCAGCCGCTGTATTGGCGTTAAGTAGCTCGCACCAACCACTTAGCCTCACAGGCGTGGCAACCACTGTCGGAACATTAAGTGAGATCGTCTCGAGAATACAAACCCTAGATACCAGCAACATGGGGAGAAGCACAAAGGTCAACTCATTAACGGCTGTCAACCAGTGTCTTAGAGTAGTTTATAAAAATTACCGTGTGGCCACCATTTTTTCCACGCAAAATACAAAATTCCCAAACGTTAGCTCAGACACATAGTTCTCGTTACACCTGCATTTCTTCCTCAATTGAAAATGTTTGAGAAAGGCAATCGGAAATAGACTTCCACGATTCTCTTAAGAAAACAGTTTTCCGTGTATTTGTTCAACAACTTTCGGATATGGATAAGAATCGAGAACACTGTGTGGTTATATTAGACAATACTGTCATTTACAGTATTTTTAACGAATTTATTGGCAAAAGAGTTTTCCTGAAAGTTCATTCATAACACCAGAATTTAGCTTATTGTAAGAGAGGTGGAGCCAGAGAAGTAAAAAAACAAAACCTTCCACCCTTTTTTGGTGTAGGTATAAGAAATATTCAGGAGGAGAGTAGTGATGGTAACGAAGGTAAACAAACTTAGGTGCTTCAAACTTAGAACAAACAAATCTATATCTTGACACTTGAGAAAGTGTAATACAAACCGAAAAAAATGTTAGCCATTAATACAAAGAGAATCTAAAACTTATTTCCCCTGTAGCCCTGCTATTGAAATATCACACCAACCTCTTTGTGTAGTGTGTTGCGAAACTAGATTAAATGTCGCAGTTAAATGTTCTTAACCTAATATTGATGTGTTTTTTTGAAGAATAAAGATTTTTTCTTATAAGTAGCTTCTTGAAAGATTACATTGACCACAATAGTAAATAAAAATGGTCTCTGTTTTAAGAATGTTATTTAGATCCTCAAAAACAAAATAAAAAGCGAGTCTATTATTGGCGGGGAGTAGGTGAAATTTTACATCTTAGACGTGCTACGAGAAATACCATACAATACACCCCTTTCGGACACAATCATGCACAGGTGAATTATCGATATAGCAACCGATATTGAAACCGGATAAATAAATTTGTTCCTTCATTCATCTTGTTAAATCGATTGACGTAAGTAATTGCAGTATATATTTTACATATTGAGGTATACAGAAGGTGGAGACTTAAGGCACCCTGACCACTTGTTGAAAGATACTTAATTTTCTGTATGAGCTTTCTCAAGCGCAGCGTTTCGACTGGAGAAAACGCTGTGAGTGTTTACGGAAGACGTAGCGGGCTTACTCGACATAGCTCAGGTGTCGTTACGAAAATAAACGAAGTCACGGAACCAGAAGGATTGTTCGTTCATTCATTGATCCAAGCTGCAAAGAAGTTCCCTACTAATTCATACTCTCTGAAGAACAACGCAGTGAACATTATTAACGAGAAACTCCAGAATCTGGCGACACTCTATGGGGGCGTGGACTAACGTCACCAACTTCTCTTTCTCCTTGCAAAAGTATGGCGGCTTTCGAGAGGAACAGTTTTCCGAATTAAATGAACAATCAAAACTGTTACCGCGAGAGCGTTTGAGAATTAACTATGTATGGACAGGCTTCCGTAAATTGCAGACTCATTTAGATTTCTTTTAATCAATTTAGTGAGCGTTTTTGTTTCTTGTTAAGTGTATAAGGCAGTTGCCATGGACCATGGCTTTTCGGGAGCAGGTGTGACAGTAACGTTTGCGGCCTTGGCGTTATTCATACGAGTATGCACCTTAAACTGCATGTCCGGCTGCGGGAGAGGTGAAATGCTTGGCAACTTAAAACTCTGTAACCAGTTTGTAAAAGACCAAACTAATTTACCAACTTAACATTTCTCTTCAGGTGTCTCATACATATATTACCACACCGATAGACTTAATTGATTTTTGTATTGCTGCCAATGCCAAGCAGAAAGTTGTATTTAACGTAATAATTCAGCGCGTAGATATGTTATTTGAAGATTTAGATAATTATTTTGCGGTATATGGGGATCCTCGGGAAGCGAATCTGTGGCTTAATAATCCTTTCCCGGAAGATATAAAATTATGCGCAGTGTGAAAAGAAAAAGGCTGATAGAGTTGTCATGAGATATTCTTCTTCTTTCCAGACAATGATTTCTAAATTTTGGTTAATATGTTATAAAGAATAATCATGTCTTTGTTAAAATGTTTTAAAATTGTTTATCGTTTTTCGATTACTAACATGTGGTGAAAATATTCTTTAAGCCATGTCAGTAGTAAGACCAAAGCAAAGAAATCGAACGCATGTTAATGCGTTTCGGAAACAATGTTGCAGACTTGTTTGTTAAATTTTGTAAGAAATAAACAGCAGTAGTTGTCGCAATAACAAAATATTAATATTTTAATAATAGATTAAATATATGAAGTACTGCATACATTGTTGTTTATTTCTGTCTTAGCCATTGTATGACGTAAGCTAGAGTTTTATATGAACAACGAGCGGGACCGGTAGTCGAAAAATAGCGAGGTAAAAGTCACATTCTGTAAGAAAATTTTAAAGGCTTGGATATGTATTCTGTTTAAAGGGGAAATGAGCAAAGCTTTTGCCTCGATGATTGTGAACAATAACCTGAGTGTTAAACAGCGACTGATTGAATCTCCATCCGGTAAAGTATGAATAAGACTGCGGCGCGCCTTTAAACCTATTGTCACCATGTGCACTTCCTGGTCAGAGCAGTGTTTAGCTCAGGTATCCTGCCAATGAAACTGGAATACGTGTCCAATAAACTGATAAGCGAGTGAGATATTTACGCTTGCTGTAATCATCATTTTAAATGACAAATTTTCTATTTCCACTCACACTTTGCCTAACAATTTTTTTTCGACATTTGATAAATTGCTTATTTTCATTGAGAGGTGCAGTTCTGCGAGAACTACGGTTTGAAGGGCTACCTGGGGGTGACCCAGAGCAAAGGCCGCACGTGTGGGTCGGCAAGGTACTCGCAACCCAACACGCAAGGCCCAACCGGTCTCAGGTCGAGCCAGCAGCTCAGAATATTTGCAACTGGCCTTCTGGAACATGGATAATAATCATTGCAACAGTCCTCTTCATTAACCCTACCGGCATATGTTAAATCGTAGACACTTCCTTCATTACCAGTCAATCTAATTGTACACGCCAAGGTGCCACCACCGTTGATTTGAGAAAGTACTTCAGGCGCAAGATGAAATGTTGCCTCTGGAACGCTCATATTGATAGCACTTTGAGAGGTTTTCCTGTCCATGTTGATGACTACTGAGGTATTCCTCACTTATACAAACATTCCACAAACATAATTATACCAACAAACAAAAAACTCGTGAATTAACAAACATCATTCCAAACGCGTCTTTTATGGTGTTGACCTTCTGTGGTATTTGTATTCTTGTTGTTGTTATTATTATCTGCTGGTTAAGACTTGTTAACGATGGTACCACTGGAAATTGGAGAGAATTTCTTGTAAGGGATGTAGAATGCCGCCATCCACCTCCACTGATGTTGAAAAACTTTTGAAAATTCGATCTTAAATAACCGATCCGGAATTCGACTTTGTGTATTCCTGAATGGCAGGCCAGAACGTTACCGCTCATCTATCTAGTTCTTTACAAAGAAGTTTCCCTCGCACACCAGATTAACTGGATTTTTAAAATACCTAATACAGCTACCTGCACGTTATTATTATTATTTTTCATCTCGCTGCTGGCTTGATTAATGTGCTGGTATTGTAAAGCTGGACACAGTGGACTGCCCTCGAAAGTATCCTCAGTTAAATGCAGACTTGTAATTGTATTCTGTTGTCTCAGTCTTACAACTTCCCGTTTCCAATTGTCTTTACCTAATTTGCAACCGTGAAGCTAAAATGAACACTTCTATTGTAACCTGAGTGAGTATATCCAATTCGTAATTTTTTTTGAAGAATTGATGGTTCGTTCTTCATCAATGTTTTTTTTTTATTTTTCTTAACGCACGACAGCGAGCTCTTTAGAGGCAGAAAAGGACTGAGTGGGAGGTACAAGAAGTAAGTGATCATCCCCGCATTTGTCTGGAGTTATTTTTGGGAAACCACGGAAAATCGAAACCTGGATGGTCTGACGGGGATTGGAATCTACATCTCCCCAAATGCGAGACCAGAGCGTTACGGCTCACCAACCATCCTCGGTTATAGTAAGGAGGTTTAATTTCCTGTCTATAAGAGCATCTATATGATGGAGGAAAATGAATCTTTCTGTCTGGGTCTAAACCTTGAAAGATTTGTGCTAGGGTATTTTGTTATATACCTGATAAATATTTTGTGATATAAGTGGGGCACCGTAGCTGGTTAACCTAGAAATCCACAAAGACTGCGGTAAAGTATGCCGGTGTTTGAACTTAATCTTGTTTGCGGCACCTTAACGTTCTAATTGATATGTTGTTCTGGCTTCCTGACAAGAGAAGGATTATCCAGTTATTAAATTCGTCTAATTCCCACGTGGGCTGGGTCTGCGACACCTCGCAAGGTCCAGTGGTAGATTTCTCTAATCCACCATCGCTCAGTAATAAAGTGGTCTGGCCTTGTACTGAATGGGGAGGTTCGACGGATACAGATTGTCTACCCTATTTACATTTCTGATTGCGATTTTTAAGCCATTTTCTGGAATCATATTGGCGAATGCTCGTAGGATCCCAAATATTCGTCTCAGAAACTGAACAGTTCACATGTAACCGACATCACTAAGCTTACAATGGGGACGTCCATAAATTACGTGAGGTGAAATAGGGGGGGGGGGCGGCGAAATCTCACGAAGGGGGAGGGGGGGCAACGGAAATCTCACGTGAGATTTTGGACTTTTTGTTGGACTGTAGAGCTAAAAAGAAAAAGGTCTACAATTAACGCGAAAGTCGATTTTAGGGGAGTATTTCGTCGGAAAGTGGGGGTGTAACCGTCTCTGGAAAAAAAAGTCTCAAAAAGTTGCGAGGGCGATTTCTAAGGGGGGAAGGGGGTCTCACGGACCAGATTTCACCAGAAAGGGGGGGGGGGTCCGGAAATCCGGAAAAACACCCCAATGTTGGCATACAGATGGCTGGAATTCCGTTGCTTGACGTTATGGGGTTTGGTGAGGTTATATTAGTACCTAAGTCTGCACTCATCAAAAACTAGTACCACATACAGATAACAGACAACGTCGACAGAGGTGGAACATGCACTTCTTATAAATCTGTCACATGGCGGCCGGGGTTCGGGTGTTTGTTAGCTAATATCACTATACAAAACCACTCGACCAAAAATCGATGCGTACAATTACTTGCAGACGATGAACGTCTGCTTACATTTTATTGTTAACGCATCGAGTGAAGGGTTAGGCCAGCAAGCATAACAATAGGTGTATTGTAGCATTACGTAATTTCGTATTAAATTTTCCTTTTTTCAAATAGAACGTACGAGATTATACGGTCTGCAGACTGATGACAGCGCTCAAATGATACCTCCCTTAATGACTTAGACGGCGGCAGGTTTTAAAGCCCTCAGGAAGAAAAAAAACAAACGAAATTTGACTGGGTGCCAAAACGAATGAGTCCGTCCGTGGTTCAGTTTCCTTTTGGGCAGGTTTTTCCCTTCAAGTCTGTCGGCTCCTGCTAGCACGCAGCGTATGACGCAGTAATTTTGGCAGACAATTACTGTCTTTAGTAATACCAATGCAGTATGATGTGAGGGGAGAAAAAACGTAAGTGAAAAACGTCCATTCGGCGCAGTTGCAAATATAAGCGGTAAGTGTTGCTTAGAAGTTGCTTGTATTCGAGGGTTAGGTGTATTATTTCCCATCGAAGAAACATTCATCTGAGGAAGATGGAAGGAATTGCGGGCGCTCACTAACGTTTTCGTCTGAGGTAGCTTTGAGGATATTCAAACGAGTGGAAGTTTTTTGTATATAAAAAAGTAAGATGCAGAGTTAATTTTGAAAGATTTATGTGCACAGGATTACTAAAAAATACCTTTAAAAACTTTGTATTTAGTTTTCTGCATTTGTGCCTCAGAGAGAATAGAGTTTCACTTATTTTTGTGGATGTTTTGATCCTAGTTATTCTTATTACTCTGCTGCAAGGTCAGTTTTGTCCGTGAGATACAGATCGAAAGGCAAAATTCGTCCTTGTACACGATATACCCTCTGAACCAGTGTGGCAATTTTTTTTTAAACAATTAACATTGGAGTATGTCTAGTTTGTTGTATCGTTACCTCTGCTGAAATACGTTGTGAAATGCTAATGTTCGGTTTACTTTTACTTAATACCACTGAATGTACTGTACACTGAAGCGCAATCGAGTTAGAGTCAGTGATAGTAGTATGGGTAAGGACGGATGCTGTAAGTGCATTTGATTGTGCACAAATTATTAGAGCACAACGATTGGCTCATTTATTCTCATCAGTAGAGACTGGATTATATAAATTTGCATATTAATCCCATTTTCACCGGTTATAGCATATTTTACCTAAATATTTTCGCTATATTTACAATATTTTTCGATAATGTACATAGTTAATAAATAAAATCTTACGATGTAGCTGGCAAAACCCACAGCTCTTAGTCCACGACGACTCGCTGAACAACCACGACCCACGTTTGCGAATTAACTAAACTGATTTCATCAACAAACAAAGCGTTTCTTAAGCCACGTTCTCGTAATAATGCCAATAAAAAAATGCCAAATGTGCCTTTACCTCCGGAACCACTGGTAACACGATGGGCGACGTGTGTTGAAGCTGTCCTGATTTACGGTGAACATTTCGAGGCCATTAAATGTGTAGTAAACGACTTAGATAGTTGGAAGGGCTATGACAGTTTGTAAGTACAAGGAAGCATTTAACAATTCTAGTATTAAAACCATACCTGTGATTAGCACTCATTTTTCCTACATACCTCTGAGTATTAAAAAGCTCGAAACTCAAGGTTTGACGTTGACTATTCAGTCAATGAATAAATTCCGCATTGCTTCCTGTGTAAACTTAAAGTGAAGTTTGAAAATATTTTGAACAATAACCCAGGTTTTAAATCTTCATGTCAAATTTATAGTTCTAGCAAAGGGACGGGTGAACTTTTTCCAGAAACCATTCTGCTAGCGCAGTACCCAATTTCAAATACTGCCCAGTTACATCAGTTTTTGTTAGTGGATATGGACCATATCCACTAACAAAAATATTTTGAAATGTCGAAGAAACACTCTTACTATTAAATATTTGGAACAGTTCCCGATTGTTTACGCTTATAAAAGTAAAAAAAAAGTTAAATAATTGCTAATTATCGAATTTATAAATATGATATTCAACTACTTACTAACTGCATGCTGATTTTGAAATAAAAAATCTAAAAATTACTATTTTAATATTATATAATGTTGCATATTTTGGCACTTTTCATGCCTGTTTTAAGCATATTTGCATGGATATTTGTAGCTTTTTGTGTTGCATATAATCCGGTCTGTACTCATCAGCCACTGTATCTTGCGTACGACTTTTCTGGACCAGGGATTGGCGTGGTCACTGTCGACTAAACTAGCGTTGCAGTAGCGGATACACGAGTGTCAGTGTAACAGATCTCTCTGCCATTCAACACTGGAGCGCAGCCAGATGTAAGTGGTCACATCATCCAAAACCTTCTTCGCGTTATGAGGTAAAGAATCCATCGAACACATCTAGCAAGCAACTGAATTAAATGTTCGATTTTCTGACTACTATTCATCAAATCTTCTGTAACTACAGGAAACTATTGTCAACGCCAATGTCGAGTACTAGCTGAGACCATCTCCAGGGTGAACGGTAGTGGTACACGATATTAGATAGGTATCTGTATTTTTATTGCTCTCCAGTGAAATTCAGTTATTATTACAAATATTTTCATTATCATGTGAGCTGAACGGTGTAATGTGTTAGATGTAATATTGCATGTAATGGTGCTATTCTTTCCAAAGTGGCAATAAAACTGAAAATCAGACTCAGGATTGAACTCAAACCGTTGTTAGTGTTACGACACGAAGACAGCACTATAGCTGTTACAATAGGTTCCTTCTTTTGTCGTTGTATTGAAAACGGAAAATGATGAAACAAATTTATCAGTTCTGTACCATGGGGACGTACGTTGCGCCTCGGTTGCTATGAGCAGGTTTGTATTACGTTTCTCGCCTAGTTACGCACGTTGCAAGGTCACATTGAAGAAAATATGTACCGAGTCTTGGATATTGCGCTGGCTCAAAGGCAAGCTTCCTGGCTTTGATAGAGCTGAGTTCTTACAACTGCCCTGACAAGAATTCTTAAAGTATAATTAGCCTCTTTTTTTGTCTGCAAAAAAAAAATATGTGCTTTTCATTTCGTGAATTTCGTCATGGTTGGAATTCCATTTTAAATTGAAGGTCTCCTTTTCTCTGCATGATTACCGGAATAAGTTATGTGGGCACTTGAAACTCCCTCAATAATGTGGTTGAACAATCTTTACAGTTTCCCCAGAGCATCATACAGAAGTTTAAGGACATCTGTAGATGCCGTCTGCAGCGGCACTACCGGTTACTTGAGACTGATTCACCGGAACGTTATATTTTGAGGAGTGACGAACTGGTTTGCCGAAACCAGTGACAGTGAATTCCTTGATGTGTTTCTAGGGTTGACTCTACTTAATTATGAACAGCTGTCTCAGTGTAAGAAGCCAAACGTTCGCTCTTGCTCATGGGGTTACGTCTGTTCGAAGTTGAGGTCGTTACAAGCGGGAAATGACTGGGGGAAGAAACCGGGAAGGAATTTGGTCTTGGCCTTTTGAAGTAACCATCCCGACATTCACATGAATGATTTAGAGAAACCATGGAAAATCGAAATCTGATTGGTCGGTCAGGAATATGAGCCTGAGTCCTCCCGAATTCCAGACTCGAGCGTTACCGCACACCCAGCAGGCTTTGTAGTACCCGCACCATGTCGTTACCTTCTAATCTGCACATCAAACATCGTTGCAGATTTTAGCTTGTAAGTAGGTAATTATTCCATGGCTTCTGAGCATTCAACCACAGGGAAAACAATTCATGTCGTAACCAATCATGAATCTCTCAAATCCAAACTCATATGAAACTTGATGGATTATTTGAAATATATCGACATTATAGGCAGGGAAGTAATAGTTCACCTAAATGGAAGAAATTCTTACTATAATTAACAATAATAATAATTCCGCGTAGTCGTAATGACCTGGTGACAGGGTTTCTATTGGCTGCGCATTCCGCCTGTCGTAGCTGCCTTAAAACCCAACCCGCAAACCTACCTGGTACCGTACAGAGTTATGCGTGGAATCTGAACCACGGAAGCTTTCTGGCGTACTTCACATTGCACAGTCAGCTGTGCTAGAGGGGAAGGTCGGGTTAAGGGCCTATAAAAACTCCCGCCAAGGCAGGGATTCGAACCTGAGACCTTTCGATCTCCAGTCAGACAGCTTAACCACTGAGCTACCTGACCACTCGAACTATTATTAATAATGCACCAGGCTCCTCATACATCCATCGAAGGAAATAATTCACAGTTTATATCGAATTTAAAAGAAAATGGAGGATCCAAGAGATCATTCTGGTGACGTTTCTGTGAAACACACCAAAATCTCCCATAAGGAGAAACCTATCATGTCACAAACTAATGTAAAGTCCAGCAACATAGCAGCCATAAACTACATGGAACGCCGAGTTCAATGACTATCCCATATGGCCCGAGATCTTATGCAGCTGAGTTAATCTGAGAAGTTCTAAGAGGCACGGTCTCCACCTTAGATGAACAAGGAACTTTTAAAAACAACAGAAACAATCCTACTTAACTCTTTAAGAACAGGAAAAAATGGAAGTAGGCAGTAGTCGGAGCTGCTACCACAAACTTTAATGTGGACACTTCTCTGTTTAGTCAAAGAGCCAGTGTAGCACTAAATTTTATTATTTAAGTACATCAGAAACTACTACTAGGTACTGAATATTCTAGTAGGTACACGAGGGAAATTATTGCTCAGAACTTAACTGATACAACATGTGTTTCAGAGGTGGTTTACAGGGGTAAAAATAGTGTTCACAACGTAACATTTTATAATAATACTAATACTAATGCTAGATACTAAACTAGGTACTAAACATATTATTTAGGTACGCAAGAGAAACTTCTGCTCAGTACCTAACTGCTGCAACACGTGTTAAAGTCCAGTCCATGCTGCTCGACTCCATACACTGTGTTCCTCTGGGCAGTCTCTTCCATCGGAGGCAGCTCTGTTCTGTAACTCTCTCTCCCGCACGGATGGGTCCCGCCGATGTCTGGAACCCACATTGCTTCGACTTTCTTACAATGTATTTTGACATTTTCGCTTTCAAGCTGTCACAATTTTTCGAAATTTATTTTTGTTGACCTATAAATGGTCCGGTGTAGTATATTTCATACGAAATGATATTATTTTGCCTCATTTCAAGCGACCAATGGCCAGTTACCGTACACTGAATCGCCGTCTTGGTAGCCGACCAATCGCGTTCCGCAGTGGCTGGCTGGGAGAGACGCCGGCTAAGGGGGCGTCCATTAATTACGTGAGGTGTCTTTCCGGAATTCCGAACTCTCCCCCTCTTTTTCTCGTGAGTCCTCCCTAAGGTGACGTGAGATTTTGACTTCTTTATCTCTCCTGTTTCGAGGGTGGTTGTAGGTATCCACACCGTTTCTAGACCTTATACCCCCCTCCCCCCTAAAATAGTCAGCCGTGTCGTTTGTGGACCTTTTTCATTAAACTCTACTGTCCTTCAAGAATTTCAAAATCACACGTGAGGTTTCCGCCAACCCCCCCCCCCTCCCCCTTGGTGAGATATCTCCGGACCCCCACTATGTCACCTCACGTAATTAATGGACGCCCCTAATATGTTTGAGTCTTTCAAGCTCCCTCTCCCAAATGCTTTTCACACCGTTGTTCTCTTTTCAGTAATCTTTGAGTACAAGCCGTTTGTCACGGAACACTTTCCATGTTGCTCTTAACCCTGAGATGCTACCTAGGACCTAACTTGGCAGACATACAAAAACAATGCCCAAAAGTCTGGACGACTCAAATTATTGTTGTATTGAGTACATGTTTCATAGAATTCTATGTCGCTTGCAAGGGAGGTGATTGATATCAGCTTTAGAGGAATGAATAAATTTCTGAGCACACGGGTTACGTATATACAGGTATGTGTAAGAGTGACAAGTCCCCGCGCAATAACTAAAAGCCTCCCACAAGACTAGACATTATATTAACTGCATCGTAAAAAATATGTAACCAATTCAGAACTCATCAAGAACTTGCGTGAAAGATCCCGCAGAATGCAGGTCTTATCTGCTCATATACTTCGAGTTTTGCCGTAACACCAATGAGGCAAGAACATACGGCAATAACCTAGGCAGATTGGATGGAACTAGGAAAATAAGGTAAAAATTCTCGGTGTAACAGTCAACGTGTGTTTTTTAATTCAAAAATTTATTCGATCCCTTCAGTTGAATGCACTTTGTTCAAAGTTTCTCCAATGAACTTATTTCATTCCACACGTGAGATTCTGGAAGAATTAAAAAATTACCCAATTATTACTGTTCCACGTCTCCAATTGATTCAAACCATTTTCCAGCAACAAATTTCCTTAGATTAAGAAATAAGCATAACTCGGAGGGGGACAAATATGACCAACAGGGTGCATGTTCTGACAATTCAGATCCCTCAGTTTTCCCATTGCCCAAGCACCTTTTGTAGGCAGGTTGTAGCACAATGGAAATAGTCTCCCAAATTAATATTTTAAAACAATATTAATAATTCGTTCATACGTAATTTTATCAGTGTCTTTTTTTATTTTCTGGCATAAAGCTGGACAGATATTCAGTTATTCTTAGAGAACGTTTGGTTGTTATAGTTATTCGCTCAGAGACAATATCGTTAGCTTATGAGTAAATCAAGCAGGAATTGTTCCGTTCAGAACCTATATTTAGTACAAATATTAGATGAATGTTTTAAATGAATACGCCGTTGTTAAGGTGAATTACTAATACTAATTTCGTTCCGCAATTAATGCCAATAAAGGACTTACACGTAAGTTACTTTTCTTGATATTATTTGATGCGCCATTATTAAAATTACCTTGTTGTTTGAGTATAAAGAAAACTGCAATCTCTTTTTTTAATTTGGGTATGACTTAAAGAGTTAAATTAATTGAACACGAGTTGTACAAACCACAATCAACAGTTATAAGAAATCCGACAAGGTGCATTGTCCTCATGAAAGATAGAGCAGGTTTTCTTTCACGAATTTGTTTACCCAATTGATTCAGTGGCCTCATTATTAACAATTTATTGTTTTACCCTGTTCAAAGTAATTAATAAAAGGTGATACTTTTGCATACCTGAAAATACTAGCCATAAGATTTCTGTCATGTGAAATCGAATTCGTCGTTTTTGGTGCGACTGTTCTGCTTCCACCCACTGTTGCACTAAGTTGGGAGTAATCTTTCTTTCGAGACATATTGCGCATATGTTTTTGGACTGTATTCAACAAATACGGCAACCATCTTGCACGAGGTTTTCTCTTACATTCCTGAAGCAATCCCCCCCTTCTTACATTTCTACGGTCTCTGCTGTATTAGAAACTTTTAACTGCCTATTGTCGAATATACCACTGTCACCTTCTCGACGTTTCCATCCGTGATTTCATTTTCATATTCAAGATATGTAAGATGAGGTTTAAACTCAAGCCGTATAGAGGAACCTAATTAACAGGTAAAGTTAAAATTTGAAGTTCGTTACAGCAAAAAAAAAAAAAAAAAAAGTTGATACCAATGTCCCCGCTTCACCAGGTCAAGAGTCTTTCAAAATGAAGCCATCTACAGTTATGCTTAGTCATATGAACGAACCAAACACACAGACCGAATAGTTCATCGACAAAGCTATTAGGTCTTTAGTTAGACGGCAGGCTTTAGTGGACACGACTTGTGAAATATTAAACATAAACAACAAGGAAGGCGCCAAAAATATTGCGAGCAGTGAGCCATGTTTGGTGCAAGCGTACATAACAAACATCTTAACAGTGCATCACTCCCTTATCGTATTGATATTAAGCTACTGATTGTTTTTCTCAGGAGCACCTATAATTATATATTACGGAAACTTAATATAATGAGTGAATATCTTGCAAGATATTCAGGCATTAGGAATACTCACAGGAACAAAGAAATCGACTCCTACCAAGACACTTCTGATACAAGCGAAAGAGATGATTTTGAACAGCAGAAGAGTACTGCTGGAGACTACTTGTTTGAACTGATGGGTGTTAGTAATTCCCCACTCACTCCTAAACAATCTGTAATGTAATCAATAATCTGATAAGAAATTTAATATATTCAGCTTCCACTAATACTCGTATTCAGAGACAAAACGTTTAAGGCCTCTAATTAGCCACACGAATTAAATATTTCAGCCAACTTTATTTCATATAGCAAAAATCGTAAATTTATTATTACGTCTTTATGAACTTTAGATTTATACGGGCCGACTTCAACCAAGTGTATGCAGATGGATCAGAAGTAATACCAACTGTTGTCACGTGTCAGGATTTATCTGGAAGTACATTCTCCATTTCAAGGAAAGAGCTAGAACTGATTATGCAGTCAAACCGACAAATAACTTATCATAATATGGACCATGTAGTCCGCTGGAATGAATGAATGACGAAATTGTCGACCACCCGGCTTAAGCTGCGCCAGCAGAAAGCAACATCAAACAATTCCACTTCAACACACAAAGTTTTTTGATAGGATGAGAAAGACAACAAGTAACAATGGACAACATCTTCTGAAGCAACAAATATTACGTTAGCATGCAGCCAGATATGCCGATGCCTTTCTGGTACATGCTTATTGAGAATGTGGTTACGTTATGGGGTTTACCTCGCCGCTTGCACGGGATAAAAGTGTTTGATACGCATTACTGCGATAAACATTCTATACCACGGACTCTGACCATTTGTTCTTCGGATGCTCCTCTTCGCAAACCGCAAGCTGATGGCAGTGGCTCTCAAATCTTCTTTGTTCTCAGTTTGCCTCTTCAGTCCCTAGTACCGATTGCAATTCGTGATTTTCATTGGTTGAGTCATATATCGAATTGTCTCCTTATTCTGCGATTTTTCGCTTACCCACTCTCTTCATTCAGTCGTTATTACAAGTATGTGTCCTATTAGGTGGTCTCTTCCTTATAACATATTATAGTTAAAAAAACTCTGTTGATATGTTACTTAAATGTCTGGAGAGTTATCATCAAGCATTATACTAATTTGGTTTCATCATTTTATTCCGCACGTCCTTGACGACATATATGTCGCAAATCGCCATAACGTTGTATAAACTGCTCTCGGGTGACTAGCCGAGTCAAGAGTGCGTTGTCACACGATATTTCGGCGACTAGATCATTGCCGCCATTGAAGTCACCAGAAGATGGCGGCAATGAATCTAGTCGCCGAAATATCGTGTGACAACGCACTCTTGACTCGGCTAGTCACCCGAGAGCAGTTTATACATTCTCAACGCCGAGAAAGACTTCGTTCTTATATACGCCATAACGTTGTTTCCTGTTGTTTGAAACACCGAGACAATCCGATGAAGAAGATGTGACAGTAACTTGCAAGTCAACAGTTACGCTCAAACAATAAACTTATTGATCCTAATTGATATTTATCTTTTGGAACATGATTCCTGTTAATCGGCCAGTATTAATATGGTTTCAGGTATTAGTCTATGCGAACGCTATGGCAGTTCGCAATTTCCCCCTGAAAGGAAAATTTCATACCAAATATCTCGACACACTGCAGAACGAAGCATACACGATTAGTGGGGAAATGATGACATACTCATCCTCTCCTTACGACAGGTTGTGCAGATGACGATGATAAGTTCAAATCTAGATAACGTGGTGATTAGATTGTGCGGCATCGCAAGGTCACTGTAAAACACATTATAATAATACGCATCAACAGATTTATTCCTTACTTAAAAAAGAAAAATATAAAGGAAGTTTGCTACTGATCACAATGTGTCTACAATTTTCTTACCGTTGTCTTCGTTTCGTAAGATTCATTTTGTACAACTGGGTTAAACAATGACCGCATATCGTAAAAAATGAAGCAATGCAATACTCGTCGCATAATGATTTCTGATACACGAAAATGTTTGTTTCATCTCCATTGTGCGCCATCTGCAAAGTTGTACATATCTCGGCGTGCGTTGCAGACGGCGAGGCCAGACCAGACGAGGTCCTTTGTGTTGATTTGGGCGGCGGGGCCGGGCCAGACGGAGACAAAAAAACCGTCCAGGTTTGAACCCGGGGCCGGCGGCTGCAGGCCGTCGACCTGCCCTCCGCACCGCCGCCAGACTTCAAAACAGGAGGCGCCAACGAAACAAAATCTTACCTCTATCAAAGACGATTATTTCAGGTAATAACTTTTGTCAAAAATATTTCGTCATAAAGCTGCTCTATCTAAACTGGACGAGAGATAACGAAAAAAAAAATTCCTGTCAGAAAAAGAGTCTCTTCAGTAAAAAACATTCATTTATTTTCGACGTAAGCCCTCCTTTCGTTGAATTCACTTTGTTCGTTTCTCCAATTAATGTATTCCATCCTTGTAGTGCGATTCTTGTAGGTAGATAACTAACCATATACGTTTGTTGTCACGTCTTCCTTTGACTCAATATTAGGACTTGGAGGGAGCCAAATACCGACAAAAGGATGGATGGTCCGACAATTTATATATGAGGTCCCTCAGTTTTCCAATTTCAAACGCAACTTTGTGGGTAGGTGTATTATTCCGATGAATTATGATTGCTGTCTTTGGTAAAGAAGAAATGTTTTGTTAATTGTTTCATCCAGTTGATTTAGAGGTATTTTCCACTTATCGTCGTACCATTTTAAATGTAATAAATAGGAAGAATCCCTTCTCCATTCAAGAAAATTCTGGTAACGACATTTCTGGCAGTAGAAATTGACATGCCCCAGATTGGTGAATAGCCACCGGCTTCTGCCCGCTGTTTTGATTGCTGTTTCGTTTTTCGCGCGCAGTGTTGGACTTGCGTCTCATACACAGTAACACATCGGCGCACGAAATTGGGAGGATTCTTTTTAAAAAAGTTCCAAGTATTGTTGAGAAATTCATTTTCCATTTTTTTTGGGGGGGGGGAGTCAGCATTTGACAAATACAGCACCCATGTTGCCAAAAATCTTTCTCAAATTTAGTGTTTGATTTAAATTGTACCGTACCATTTCTTCTGATAAGCCTTACCTATGTTTGACACCTTTAATCTCCTATTGTCTAATACCAAATAGTTTTCATCTGTGGATGCAATTTTTGGCTGTCCGTATTGTGAATCATCATCAAGAGATGTAGAAGCAAATTTAAATTATTCACTGCTTAAAATAAAAGAGTAGACTTCTCATATACGTCTTTATCAATCTTGGACGAATATTCGTTGGTGATAAACCATCCAAAACGATTAATTTTATGACGTCACGATATTCTGGTTTATCCACACGAGTCACATATGTTTTAGAAACCCTTATAAAGAAAAATACCTCACAGAAAAATTTGAAATTTGCTACACGTGTACCAAAATCACACAAAAAAAAAAAAAAAAAAATGTTTTGATGGTAATATAACCACTATGTCAGGGCGAGAACTTTTCACCCACGAAGAGTCGAACTAGCTACACATATACCAGCGATGTGATAGATTTCTCCACTGTACGTATTGTCGTGTGAACACATTCAAGAGTTGATTATTGCAGGCCATTTCTTCCACAGTTGCTTGTTAAATTAATTATTATTTAGTAAATACGCCAATACAACTGCAGTTGTATTGGCGTATTTGCTAAATAATAATTACATTCAAGAGTATCCAGCACCCTTGATGTAGGTGCTAAAGGACCGATCTCACACACTGAAGGCTACCTGTTAGAGTATGGCTTAGGGTATGGGAGTGCTGTGTAGATGTTTTGTCTTTCCCATTGTCTACTACAATAAAACGAGTAACAAATATAGTTCTTGAGTCATTATATAAACAAAAATGTCTCTGGTTGTACGTTCGAAACGGCTAAATGCCATTTAAATGATAAGGGTTGGATTCTGCTTACTTTCTCTTTCAGCTTTAACAGCTACTAGCACTCACTATGGTATTAAAAAATGAAACTAAACATTACAAGTAGTTGTAAACTCCCAAATCATATTTTCCTAGAAAGCACTAGTATTACGTAACGATAAAAAGTAAGGAACAGCGATCCCTTGATGGCAACCACTTAACACAATAGGAAGTGGCATCAATTTGCTGTCTGCTCTGTAGAGACGCCATGCCTCAGATCAGTGTCGCGAAATCAAACAGGCGATTAGTGTGTGAAATTCTTATAGTACTGATACATTTTCGAAGCCTTAAAACAAGAGACTGAATTAAAAATTTATGAGTTTAAAGGATGTCTGTGCGCATTGTTACGTGTTGCTAAAACGCTTAACGAACATTCGCAACATTTCACATGTCGCTTTGCAAATTCTGTCGGACATATTAAATATTCTGTATACAGCGCAGTGAATGCTGCACGACACCATGTTAACAGACTGAGATTATCACATATGCTGTTAATCTGTTTTCTTGCCGTACCGTTTAATGATGTGTGAGTATGCATCTCAGATCTTATAACATTGCACTTCACCAATTTATTTCACTTCTATTAGCACAACGGAAAGAGAAGTATCCAGAAAGGGTAGTCGACATCTCACGTCTTTAATCTTTATGAACCAGTAATTTATTTGGTGGTCAGTCTGTTTGAATTAAATGAACTTACGTAAATGTGCAGATAAACGGCCGTTCTTTGAAATTTCTAACATTTTCCATGATTAATATCTGATATTAATCTCATTTCCTAATCTCTAAATTAGAGGTGAAGTCTCAATGGGAAGAGCGCATCTAGTCATAGCAAACTGCCAGAGTAAGCGTATATTTCAGTAGGTCTAATTTTCTTCTTCTGAAGGAAGCACAACAGACGGCGATGAATTTTTCTCCTCAAATTGAAGAAACAGTTATACTTTCCACAGGCACTTTCTCCACAATTCTGCTCTGACGAACACATTGGCACTAAACTTTTTACTGTTGTCAGTATCAAAAATTTGTAGTTATTTTAAATTTCTAAAAATTTGTTGTGTAAAAACTACGTATTTCCTCGCTATAATAAATATCTTGACAACTTACTGCAGTTGCCACAGGCATAATGTCGGTTTTGTCTGTTCTTCACTTTTGCAATCCTCTCTTTGAATGGTCTGGCGGCTTAGTGGTTAAGGGGACCGGAGGGTCCCCGGTGCGTTTCCCTGTCTCGACAGGGATATTCATATGCCCCTAACCCCACCTTCACCTCTGGCACAGCTAGTTGTGTTATGTGAAGTACGCCAGAACGCTTCCATGGTTCGGATTCCACGTTAAACAGTATGTCCCCTGCAACCGACAGGCATACGGAGTTAGGTTAAGGCGGCTGCAACATGGGAGGAATGCACAGCCAGTAGAAACCCTGTCACCAGGTCATTACGACCACACGGAATTACTGCTATAATCCTTATTTAGCTATATTTTTGTTTGATGTGGTAGTGCATTGTGTGCCGAGGGACGTGACATTCTTTTACCTAAACTACTCATCTGTCTGGATCTCCATTTTAATGTGCATAATGAACTTATTAACTTCATCCGCTTCGGTTACATTGCTGCGAGGTCAGAGAGACACTAGGCATTATTCATGGAAGCCGCAATTTGTTTGTTCAATTGTTTTAGCTTTACTAAAATCAGACACAATGGTGACAAAAAAAATATTATAAATTGTGCAAATGCTTTTATAGCGTACGCGAACGACAGTGTTTTCATTACTATCGACGAAGTAGAGAAACTTGAATGCATCTATGACCGCGGGTGAGAGAAAAAAAAATTTTAAACATGCTTATTTGTACACAAGATTAAAATAAGATACTGAAATGAAAACTAAGGAAAAATTAATCTTTTTCTGCCTAATCTGACTGCAAGGACTGAAGTGACAGCTAGATGGTTACTGAAACTGCTCAAACATATTAACCAGGACGGTCAGGTCGCCAGCTGTCACGTATGTAGTTCTTCCCGTGTTGAGTATGGCGACGCTTTAAGATGTTTCGTCCCAGTATTGGAACAACCTTGATTTAATGCTATAAAAAGAATGTGTCTCGTCTTCTGTCAGTTGATTAGCTGAAACTTATCAGCTGGTTATTTTATCATTCTAGTGGCAGATATATCTTTCGCACTGTACTTTTTGATTAACCGTGACTATAAATCTCCAACTTAGAGGTCCAACATTCTCATAGCACTCCGCATATGTCCGTGATGATATGAGTTTGATGAGGACTATTGTGTGGAGCACACAGTTTTTTCTACTCCATTAAGAATTTCATAGTACTTTTGATTTTGCAGCTGATGGACCTTGCTACTAGAGTTGAGCAACGAAGAAACAACAAGCAAACGAATCATACAGCGTTCTGTTGGTCGGCTAGTTTGATTTCGTGTAACAGTCGTAAAACAGTAAAAGATGACCAGATTTGTTTCGTGTGTAAGCATATGACAGTCATGTTATTCTGAGCCTTACATCGAACGTACAGTGTAAATGTATGTATGTATACTGTCTGGTCAAAATGTGCTTCTCCTTATATGCTATAGAAAAGATTTAAAACCGAATGTTCTGGTACAATTTAGCTTGACCCTGAGCTACGTGCGTTTTACGGTGTCAGTTGAAGTTCGAGCGTCATAATTAGACCTGTAAATACAGTTTAATTACTGTAATTGGTTTTGGGAACTGATAGAAAACACAGTAACTAATGTCAAAAGTCAACATCCGCACTCACTCTCAGAGTCTGTTTGTTTAGGGTCATGAGTCTTATTTATTTTTGTACTAAGGTGTTCATCCTCTAGTTGCTCCAGAAATTAAGAAAACTTTACAGCATCCAGACACTGAAACTTACCGCCAAAAAGTATGTGCGGACAGAAAAGGGTGTCGCAACGTATATGAATTTGGGATGGATGTGGAAGCTGACAGTAACAATAAATGAAAGTTCAAAGCGCAATAAGACACACGCTAACAAGACGAAATATTAACTACTTTGCTTTTCACATTCGTTGTGACTAATGTAAGTTTTCAATGCAGTTTTGCATCCACGAAGTCCGCAACTAACTGATGCTGGGAACGGAACATGGTTAGTCTCGGTTTCCGGCCCCGGTGGCGCGGAACTAGCGAACTGGCTCCACGTTACAGAAGGCGTCGGCTCGAGTCCAGCAAGGGGCAGGGGCGAATATAATTGAGTGTTGTGTCCGTCCCGTGTTCACCTTATATTTGTGATCACTAGATACAATTAAAGAGATTAGCACATACATTATACTTTTAAAATAATCATTTAGAAACCCCGAATTGGTTTAATGTCTGTAACGTCGACTGCCATTTTATTGTAAAATGAAAAAAAAAAAAAACATCGGACAATCGGTGTGACTAAGATTCAAATTCCCTTGCATTTGGGAAGACGCGGCTTTGAATCCCGGTCCGGGCATCCATATTTGGTTTTGCCATGGTTTCCCCAAATCACTCCAGTTGAAAGGGCATGGACGAATTCCTACCCGTTCCTTGTCCCCAATCCTATCCAGCCTCTAATGACCTCTACGTCAACGATGCGTAAAGCCATAAGTAAAAAAGAAAACGAAAAAACTAAGCGATATGTCCACCCAAACAAAGGGCTCTGCAGATCTTCTGAAAGTGGTCCAACTAGTAGCACTACTTGAGAAATATTCTCCAGGGGCTTACTCCTCTTCTAAATACCCAAAACACCAGAAACAGTAACGAGTCCCGGGAAGCTCTTGTAAAACATACACGACGATATGTTTACTGGTACTCCGCTACACCAGCCAACGTGATAATTCACTGCTTGGATTTTCTCATGAAGTGGAATAAACACGTAAAGTTTGTGTCAGTTCTCTCTTTGTGGTCGGAGGCAACTATTTCCTTTTATTTAGCATGTAATCGGGTGCGGTGTGTTTGTTTCTCAAATGATTCAAGACGACTGCTGTTTCAATATAATAATCCATTTATCCTAATACTTTTTTCAATTGGAAGTACTGCGAGCGATGTTCCATCCTGCTAAATATGACCGATCTCTAAATCTTTATTTTCATTTTCCCAATAAATGGCTCTAATTTTTGTATTCAGGAAATTCGATGTGAGAAGTAACAAGCACACGAAATCTGACCGAATCATTGCGCTGCGACATTATTGAATTCTAGAAACAGTATATTGTTTCCCTTTAATTATGTCCTATTATTTAATGACTTACACGTTTCTATCTACAGAAATTTTTGCGTTGGTAGCGATTATCAAGTTATTATCGAATCAACGGAAATGTGTAAAATTAATATTAATTCAGATATAGGACATTTTTCCTAAACATAACATTCACCACAACAGTTTTATGTTGACGGCATGTTATTTATAACTCTCTACTGCGATGAAACATATACACGGGGCGTCAGTTAGAAGTACCTGGGAATAAAACTCTCTCAAACAGACAGCAAAATCACTATCTCAGACAGTAAGGTCTTGGGGTCAATCTGGAATAGAAAATCACCACCAGTTAAAATTGGCCATATAATCGCAACGCTTATAACCGAATAAGTGGATTGCATGAATGTTCGTAGAGTGCTGTCTGAATCGTAATTAACTACACAAGTATTCTCCTGTGCGCTGTTTTTTTTTTTTTTTTTTTTTTTTTTTTTTATACATTTTTAGACTTAAAGGTGTGTAGGGAACATATGGAAAACCTTAAGACGTCTCTAATTGGTGCGGTTCACTATTCCTACTCCAAGGGATTTTTTGTGTTTGTGTACCTGAATTAGTTTGTAGTGTCAAATATATAAGATTTTGGCAATTTCAGCTACGTTTATTGTAATACATTATTCTCGAACGGGTAGAAACTTTATTATATGAGTATTAAATAACAAGGGAAACCTCATAGTGATAAACACATTAATAAAAATAAATAACAGGAGGCATGTGAAAGAGCAGGCCTTAGAGTAAGTGATGTCGATCTCTCTAGACGTATTATCTCTGGTGAGACGAGGTCGAGATCAAGACAGGAAGCAGCTGCGAGGCACTATCAACACAGCAAGAGATAAGAATTTCGTGGGAACGGCTTATCGCAAACTAGCTCAAGAAAAACACTATCGGCACATAGAAACATGTTCAGATCGCAGACAAATATAACACTAAACTTTAGCTTGCATGTAGCATTACGTATATCACGAAACACTCTTAGTAATCATGTTAAGTTTAAGAAAATTTGGAAAATAAGAGTTTAATAGTATTCTTTTACGTTATTACAAATTAGTGAGCGATATTAAAATATTTGCAGTTTTGTTGATTCTCAGATTACTTTTTTTTTTAGATTTAGAACATTGTGTGATGTACAATTAACAACTTGGAGTCAGGCGCTTTGCTTTACGGTTCGCATAAGAAAAGATCATACAATCCGTGTTCTCTATTAAATTAAATTAAATTGCAATGGAACGCATGCTCCGGTGGCAATTTCCCTAAACACCCATCTTCTACCTTTTCTGCATCCACCTAAATTTACCCTTTACAAATTTTAACTTTAAATTCTTTCAACGTTTTTGGCAAATTATTCATAATTTCTCTTGGTAACTTATTCCAATCCCTGACACCCTTACCTAAAAAAGAAAATCTTCCTCTTTACAAACATGACGAAATAAAGAAAGTACTCAACTAGTGCAACATTTCGAGATTTCAACCTTATAAATGTTTTACGATTACCTGCGTGATTTCTGAGTGTTGCTGTGTGATATCGATTACCGGAGATGTAGGGACTAAATTCGAATTTTTGTAACCATTTGCGAGCTTCAACTTGTTACTTCTAGTCATCTGTGTCTCAGGGCAATATCTTATTTAGGCCACTGTAATTAAAAGATTTTTTTCAAGCGAGTGCTGGAATATGCAAAATTATTTGAGTTTAGGCAGTTAAATATTACAATAAACAGTAACAGCCAAGCAAATTATCGGCTGAATAGAATTTTTTTGTTGCTTGGCTCTGGTAATTTTTTTTTTTGAATTTATTGAAGTTGGGACTCAACATAAGTATTGGAATTCTTTTAGATATTTATTGATCTCCTAAAATTTAGATAACTGCCTCAGTTTTTATTTTGTCTCAGTTGTTTAGGTTGAACTTCTCATTAATCCAAGTCAGTAACAGAACAACAAATTTAAAGGCAATTAGAGGACAAGAGTTTAAGTTTAGAAGGTATCAGATGCCATTAATCGAAGCCACGTTTTCGTATATCTACAGTTTAACCTGGTAAATTTTAAAATTAGAATAATTTACGGGCAGTTCAGATAATAGTTAGAGAATCTTTTTAAAATTAAATCTCCAGTTGCCAAGTTTCCCTGCACACCTATTTCTGGATTTCACTTACTTCTACTTTTAAAATCCTCCAGTGTTTGACGTTAATTTTTCGTCATATCCCTTCCTTACTTATTCCAGTCTGCGATTCTATTACTGATTTTTTATGCCTGAAATCAAGTGATAATCCACGGTTATATTCATTTCGTTCCTTATATGTACTAGTTTTAATATTCTACCAACATCCACCCAGGCCTCATCGCGTATACCTGCCTTATATACTTACAGCACTTTCTTCACTTTCTCCTTTCACAACCTGGCCCCTTTATTACATCAGTTACCTTTTTTTTTTTTTGCTTATGGCTTTACCAATCGTCGATTTCGAGGTCATTAATGCTGTAAATAATATTTAGTGAAGAGGCAAATGAGATTTTTGTTTTAATAAGCTCCGCTGTTTATGCCGTAAACAGGTACACTAATCCATTAGTGCACTGACATTACATGTATTTGCCTGTCGTATGAAACACCTACCAAAACTATGTTTTTGAAACTGCTTATGTATAGGGACATACGGATACACGGAAGCTGGAGGCCAAGCGCTTGGCTCGAAAAGAGGCGATGATTCATTTACTGTGGGAGTGGAAACGTAACGGAAATGCTGAACGATTTGGGTGGCGCGTTACTCATGAGGATGAAGGCATTGTTTTCGCTGTTACATTGTTTGTTACCAGTAGCACTATTACTTCAGAAAAATAATTTTAGAGTATATCCGTACAATTCAAAAACGAAAGATAATCTCATCTTAATCAGTCATTTGAAAGCACCAGAATCCAACAACATTTAGAAGCAAATCAATCTCTTCTACTCATTCGAACTGATAGTGCTCGAGAATAGTAACATTAGCTTCGCAATAAATCTATAGAAATACAATGAAATGAAAACAAGGCGCTGTAAGATTAAGGGGATGGATTCTCGTGTTGGTGTGGTGTAAGATTAACTCTCAGATACGTGTTCCTCAAACAGCCATGAACGATCACTAAATCGAGTTAAAAAGAATCAAAGATCAAATCCTTCATACAGGGCCAGATAAGGTTTGTAATGCAGTTAACAATTCAGAAACGAAGAGCGATGCATTGTAGAAGTGTTAGATGCAGCTCTAGCCAAATTCATGGAATCCACTGTCTCCTCGAGTTCCATTTCTTTTAGAGTCGCATAGGCCTGTCTTGTTGAGCAAATCGAATTATTATACCACATCCGGGGAAACTTTTTGTGAGCAATTAACGCTCGGGGCTGGTATTTGGTAGGATGCGTCTTCTATACATAGTCCAGTCATCCAGATTTCTGTTATGTATTGTTTCGAGGCGAAGGCAGCGATCGTTCTTTCAAATCTCCCACATCTAACGATCTCGACGTAGACGTGGCTAGAAAAAATAGAGTAATTGTTTCTTTAAATTTCATATGAGAATTGGCACCGATTCTGCTCTCATTAATATGCGCTGCCTGGAAAAAAGAAGAAGAGAGTGAAGCACCCAAAAAACTTTGAAGGACTAGCCCACTTATCAGTATGACGTTACAACCTCTCTGGCCTGGATGCCACTGATTTCGGTTGGGAAAAGTGTTATAAAGCCATTATATTATCTCCTGAGCCAAGCTGGCCCACTGGTCCTTGACATCCTGAGTACTGGTACTGTGTTTGAGTTGACGTCCGAGCTGATCCCACATATGTTCTGTAGGGGACAGATTTTGGGATCTTGCTGGCCATTGGAGTACCTCAACATAACGCAGTTCAGAAACACACGTGTCGTGTGCATACAAGCATTTTCCTGTTGAAAAGAGGCACCACGATACTTTCGCATGAGAAGGGGACCACTGCACGTTTTGGAATGCCATTACCCCTTTTCTTCCAGTTTCCTGACTTAAAATGTTATATTGGAGTGGGCCGAAAAGTGATGGAATATGAACGTAGGCCACAGAGCAATGTGAATATCCATATGGCAACCAGCATCCTTCCTATTAATATGATTGAACACGTCATTTGTTCTGTGCCTTCAGTGCAAAGACTAAAACACCCAATTTGATTAGGGGGCATCCACAAATTACGTGAGGTGTTTTTCCGGATTTCTGGACCCCCCCTCCCCCCTGGTGAGATTTCGTGAGATATGGCCAGACCCCCCCCCCCTCTGGTGAGATCTGGTCCGTGAGAACCCCCCCTAGAAATCACCCTGGAAACTTTTGTAGACCTTTTTTTTAGGTCACACCCTAACTTTTTTGACGAAATACCCTCCGAAAATCCGACTTTGGCGCAAATCGTAGACCTTTTTTTTTTGGTTCTACTGTCCCCAAATTTTTCGCAAAATTTCACGTGAGATTTCCGTAGATCCCCCCTCCCCCCAGGTGAGATCTGGTGAGATTCCGCCGGACCCCCCCCCCCCCTATTTCACCTCACGTAATTAATGGATATCCCCTTAAGATTGTTTCATAAATGATATTGAATGACGTTCTCAAATCTGTATTCTTATTGTAGTTGAAATTAGTAATTCTACGTTCCTACTTTAAGATCCCTTGTTCATTGTGCAGGATGCAGAGCACCACGCACTGGTATAATGTTTGAAGAACTGCCGGTGGCTATTTTACAGTATATTTTTGAAACCGAATGATCTCAGATGTTGTTTGACCTTATTTATTTGCACCATTAAACACTGTACAGGTGTATCGACACGACTGTGGTTGCCGTGGCGGTGTTGGAGAGCTCATCTCCTGCACAGGCCCTGTTGCCAACGCCCGTTCAAGGCGAAAGCTGTCGCGAATTTCGTAACTATCCGATATCTCGCCAAGGTTGACCAGGACTAGATTAAACCCGAATGCGATGCAGTAGCCCGGCTTGCATTCAGAGTGGTTAATAATACGCTCATGCAGCACGTGTAACCAAGAGAACGCTGCCGCAGTGCTTACAGCTTCATTCCACCTTAGTCAAGCAGTTGTTTCTAATCGTTGTGTACTCTGATGCCTTTAAAAAAAATTACAGTCATATCATAATTTCTTTCGTAATCAGTGAATTTTTCGCTATTTCTTTGCTCAGTCATCTATTCAGTTTTCTTAATAATGTCTGCTTGCGTTTCTTGAATAAATTTAATATTTTGTGCTTCTGGTTCTTTTTACTTTTAAATTCGTTTCAGTCAATTTTATATTCATCAATACAATATAACTCCCGCTTACAAACGCATTAAACTTCATTTTCTGATAGGTTTCTCTATGGACATATTTGCTAAAAGTTTAGATTCGTAGCTCAGCTGGAACTGCTACATGAAGGAACTGTAGAATGATACAACAGGAAACAGATTCAACAATTCCTGGTACAGTTTAATAAAGATTCCAATCCCTATTGGTGACAGATGATTGAGGATACTTTCAGAGTGATTTCTGAGATAGTTTTTTGTACTGTTTCAACACCATGTTGAAGCTATTTGGTTTCATATCGAGCGTCCAAACAATAGGAGTGTAATTACATTTTCCGAAAAAAAATTAATTTTCAGTTTGCTCACTAAAATCCTCCAAGTGAAGGCCATTTTCTTAATTAATCTAACGACGTACAGTCTTAAACAGAACTCAACGCTTGATTCTGCTTTGTTAAAAACTAATTACTTTAATTTTTATTATTCTAAGTGGTCTGAATTTATCCAGCGATTTTACAATTCAATAAAACTATTTTTGTGAAGACAAGCACTTTGGCTATCTGTTTATTAACAAGTTTCTGTTCGCAGTAGACGTGAGATAACAAAAAGACGCACAACTAACAGAGTTTGATTTACTAGAGGAATGTTACTGCATGGAAACATAAGGGTTTCCGTAGCAATTTGTAATGAAAACTAAATTTTGAAAAATACTCACTACCACAATAAGGTCTAAAACACTCACTATGACACCAATCATGGTTTGTTATTGTGTCTAATAGTCTTCAGTCTACAAATGAAAGTATAACTACGTGGCTAATAAAGGATTTAGATGTTATTGATACAGAAATGATAATAATTTAGTTAGCAGAGTACCAGATAATTTTTAAGGAGATAATGGCCCAAAACTCGAGATACTGGAAAATGTTATATAATATCGTAATTTTATCAAAGAAAAATGACGCCAATTATTAAAACTAAATTACTAAAATAACTTTGTGGATTTTGGATGATACTATATTTTTACAGGCTGATACAAGTTGTAGGTTTTATGTGGCATGTTGAAAATGACGATAGTAGATAAGTGAGTTTCGGTCAGTACGTTAGAAATAGAAACTAATTCATTTAACTTTTAAATATCTATTTGTCTTTGATTCTAAAGTTTGTGGGGCATTAAGTTGTATAATATTACTGAAGAGTATTGAAAATTATTTTACCTGTGAACAGCACGGCTTGAAATGTCACTATATTGAGGTGTCTAGAAGACGATTCCATCCTAATTTTTTGGAAAATTAATTTAATATATACAAAATAAGCACTGAAAGTTGAGACCTAACTTCTTCTCTTCGATATCGGCTATCTGAGGACCACGAAAAATAATCCCGTGCATTCATTTCGATGCTTCTTTTCTTGACTTCCGATAGTTCTTTATCCTTTCACTTTGCTGTTTCCTCCTTTCTTCCGTCCATTTGTTATTACGTTTCCTCTTCTCCTTCTCCTGGAAACCCTTGCAATTTTGGATCAATCTCCTAAAAGTTGCTCTTTCTTGTATTAAATCTTCTATTATTCCGATCTCAATTATATCTTTCTGTACTCCTTGGATCCACTGGTTGCCCTTCTTACTCTTGTAAATATGGTTGAAAATTCTTTTTGTAAGTCTGTTGTTATCTATTCTCATTATGTGACCAAAAAACTGATTCTCCTCTTTCTGATCGTATCTGACATCCTTTCAATTTCTTCTTCTTTGTATAGATCTTTATTCCTTCTGTGTCTAAACTCAACATTTTCAATTTTTAGAGGTCCCCAAAATTTTCTCAAGATTTTCCTTTCACTTTTCTCTATCTCTTCTATTTCTCCAGTTTTCATAGAGAACAAACATTATGAGGCGTACTGACCTTCTGGTTAGATTACTGAGTTGTAGGGTTTGATTTTAGTTTTTCTGGAGAGATTCTTCTTATTGTATGTATCTTTAGTCAGTTGGTATGCTAGTTATAGTGTTCTTGCTCTTGTTTAGGCTGATTATTGAATTCTTTACAATTTTCGGACGTTGCATTACATTTCTAATTATCTGCTTCCGAAAAGCGGAAAGGTATTCTAAATAACTATTTCTGCTTCGTGAAATAGTTAAGTCTGTTAAATGGTACCGCACAATAGATCGATGAAAAATCTACTTGGATCTTATTTATTTATTTATTATTATATTCTATTGTATCGAAATATTTTAACTTCATGGTTGATAGTGAGTGTTTGTGAATACGGTAAGCTTTGTGCATATTTGTTTTGTGTTATAGTGGTTTTTGTAACGTGTAGTTTTTGATTCTCAGAATGTGAATCTAATCAGAATACGTCTTACTTACTGCGCAAAACTGTCTAAAACCAACCGGACCTATCGTACATGCCCGCGGCACTTCAAAGAACACAGCCAAAATGATGTATCATTTATTCTGAAATTTTTGTCTTTCTTACGTTTGGTAATGTCGAGTTGTTCTGCATAACGAGTTATTATCGTGAGTGCAATGATGCTGTTATCATACAACAAAGCCTTCTGGATGAGCGGTAGCGCTAGGTCCTGGCATTCAGGGCATGGGTTCAAATCTTCGTCCGACCGTCCAGAACTCAATTTTCCACCGTTTCCAGAAATCAACTCACGAGAATACCGAGGTGGTTCTATCGGAAAGCTATGTCCGAATTCCTTCTTGTTTCTTCCCGCCTCTAATGTTATTTTTGTCGACAAGATGTAAAACGCTTGGGTGAAAAAACGACAAAACATAACGCTAAGCCACATTTCAAGACGCACGGGATAGCTTAATTTGTTAGTGGAGGAAATAGTCTAAGGGAGGAACAGTAGAGGTAGATGAAGATTAGATTCTATGAATGTGATAAGTGAGAACGTAGGTTGCAATGAATATGTTGAGAAGAAGAGCTTAGTTAAAGGCAGGAGGAGTTGGAAGACGGTACCAAACTAGCAGAGAGGCTGATGACAACTCTCTGAATTTTACTTGAACTAACATGCTGTCCATACACATTACTCAAACAATTAAGATACATTCTGAGCAGAATTTTTGTTTTTTCGACGAATTTTCACTTATAAACTGTATTGAATTTTCTCCAAACATTATCTACAAGAAGTACAAGATGTATTTACAATAACCCACTCATAAATTCCAATCTGGTAACTCTGCTTACAGCTTAGTACAAAGAAAGTAGTATAAAATTTCGACTTATGCTGGATGTCCTGAACTGAGGCCTCCAAAAAAAATTCTGTTTATATCTCACTACATGCAATAAATACATGTCAAAAACATTATTGGAACAATACTAAAAAACATTAAATGAAATTTAACACAAATATTCTCAATTTGGAATTATTGATTTTAAGATTTGGCTAATAACTTATAAACCTTCTTTTTATCTTTACTTTGACAACTTAACAGAAGCTTGACAAATCAACAGAAACATTGCAGTGTCATATGTCTAACAGGTTACAGTAAAAAATATTGAATCAAAGGGCAGTCAAATGAATCAAAATAATTGTATGTTGTTAATTCTTTCCGTTATTAATCCTATTGTTATAAAATTCTGCATCATTAATGTAACTAATTAAGCTCTTAATTTTATTACGGTACTTAAATAACTTTATAATCGTAATGTTTTCTTTTCACTACTCCTCTAAGTACTCTCGCAATATCGATAATTTCGAAATGTTGATGTAGGCATAATAATTTACGGAATTGTAACTTTCAAGCCAAAAAGTGAGCGTAGAACTATAAATTTTTAAATCGCAACAAACTGTAGATAACTACTTTTTCACGTAACTTTAATCACCTGAGTGATTTACTAACGTATTCTGAATAATAAGAATTAGAAGTAACTTTGAAGTATTGAGTAAAAAGTGACTAGAGGGTTAAAATATTTCTATCCCCTCTGAGAATCCTTTCGCGCAGGAATGTTCTATCCGAAAAAGAAAAACCTTTAGGATGCGTCACAGAGTCGTGATGTGCTGCTTCATTTTAGTACTAGTAGCGGGAGGGGACGTCGGTCTATTAATTCTAATTAAACATCCTCATTTCATTCAATTATTCAAAAAATATATATTCAAATTAACTATCACTGTATATAACTGCATAAAGCATGTGTGCTATTCTGATCAATTTTAATAACATCCACTATTCTTTCGTTACCGAAATTTCATTAACAGTTCTCTACAGACTTCTTGAATAAAAATTCAGATAGTATTACGGCCTAAAAAAAAATGTCTTAAACGTGAAGTAGTTAGATAGAAATATCGTCAGAATGAGATCCTGTAACATGGTAGGTCATATTTCGTGCAATCCTGATTATTATCATACACACAAACATATGTATACGCCACACATATACAACATCGATCCGAAAAAGATTTTAATAACAGCTCGAAAAGTTAAAATGTAAACTTTGCAAATTTTCGTAGCTTAGTTAATGTTTTCCTACTTTATCACGCTAAGCAGACATTACGATTATCTGCTTATAATAACACATTGATGGTATGTGGCGTAGTGCAGTCGGTCGCAGCTAGTTTTGGCAATCACCCTCCAAGGCTGCCGCGAGGCCTCCACAGGGAGAGCTCAGCTGGAGTGTCCAGATAGTGGTCGGAAACCAGAGAGCAAAACTGAAAATAATCCGCGTCCTGTAAGAACGAAATTTATTTATTAAAAGAAACGTTTAAAACGAAATAGGATGAACTGAAAAATTAGTCTTAATGTTTTGTATGGAACAGAAATGTCACGTCAAATACATTTCAACAGTACAAGGGCCATTGAGATTTAAATTACATTTTAATCAAAAAGTAAAATAACAACAGCGATTACCACGGTCTTATTTTTCAATATAGTCTTTCTGCTTTTCAAACCACGGACCCCATCTTTGTGATAGCTTACGTATGACGTTAAAAAAAAAAAATCTTTTTCTTGTATGTTTTCGGATGAGGAGAGAGTGGTTTATTCCAGACAATCTCCGAAAATATTTCTCAATATGCATACACTATTTCTAACGGAACATATTCTCCAAACTGTCCGCTTTCTGATAGTTTCACTTACATTTTCACAAGAAACTTAATAGTGACACATTGTTTCAAGCTTCGATGCATTGCTATTTCATTTAGAGATTAATTAGTCATTAATTTAATTTATTAGATAAATTTGAACGTTCCTAGTAACATAGCAATTTTTACGCGCAGGACACGCTGCTTTTGCTGCTTTTTCCAAATGCGCTCCCATTATCGTTGTTACGCTAGTCCGTAGCACATTATTACATGCTGTTCGTTTTCAAACACAGCTGGGGACTGAGAGGTATCGTGTATAATCGAAAGGTCAGTTCGTGCACAACGTGTTGCACTGGTAACACTTTCGCAGGTGTAGAGGAAACATGGCTGAATATTTCTTCAGGATATTTCACGTCACGTAGGGTTGCTGCGCTTCGCTGGCCAGAATGGGGTCCCACACTATAGTAGGAGGCATCCCATTTTTTTCCTTTATACTTAGTATGCGTCGTGGTGGCTATGAAACTGGTCTCCCTCTACCAGCCCATCGATCTGCCATCTGTTGCTCCAAATATGTGCGGAAATGTGATGGGGCTTCGTTGCGTTACAGCCGTATTACTTGACGAACACGTAATTGAACCATATCCAATAGACTACGGAAAACGTCTTTTGAAATATGGATATGAGCATTAATGTAGCGCCTGCCTGCGCTGGATTGTTATTGGGCGCAGAGTCCCATTCTCCTTAACGCTAATATATAATTGGATACATAATTGTTAAGACACCAAAAACAATGGGAAGAAGTTTTGCTACCCTACAACGACGAAACCATGATTTTCCGGACATGAGACCTCTAGTAGTACCACACAACATACTAATCACTGTCCGTGGTTTCCGATCACCCTGTACATTGCTTGAAACGAGCTTGGATCCGCTGAAATAACACCACGTAATTTACAGAATATTTTTTCTTGCATTTATTTATATTTTGTTAACAACCAGTCCAAGAAGCTTTTTTTGTGGGGGCGGGGGGGGGGGAGGATGCTATTTTTACAGATATATAGTAAAGTGCTAGGATAGGCTAAATATATCGTTGAATTTATACAACATAACGAATTTCCAAATGGCCAACCGAATTTCGGTTATCAATGGTTTCCAGAAATCACTCCAGGGATGGTTCCGTCCAAACGCCATGGGCGATTTCCTTATCGTTCCTTGCATCCAGTCCTTTCCCACCTCTAATTACTTCGATGTAGAGTCGCAGAGCCATAAGGAAATAAAAAATACCACCAAGGAACGAGTAAGAAATTATAAGCCGCAGTGCGCAGCATATTACCGGATTGCTTTAGATAGAACATGGTGACTTCGAAACATTCCTCATCAAGATTTCCAGTATAAGTTGCCTTATTCCATCGCAACTTCTTGTTTTAGAAACATGTGGCACCTATTTTATGTTTTACGGAGTAATATTTTGTTGTTTTACTTGTCATCTGTATTTATTTCTACTGAAGTTGGTTAAAATCAACTCTCATATGTTTGTGAAATTTAAAATTAACTTCGTATATAACCCGAAGGGTGTTTATATCCTACCGAAGGAGACTTAGTAAGCCCCTGTGTCAGAGGTAGGACGGTCAGTTCTTTTCTAAGGGACCTACAGTTTAATGTGGACTCGCTGATCGAGGAGCGTCCTGGCATAGCTACGGGAAGTTCGATGTTGAAGCCGAGCGCCTTACCCACTGAGCTACCATAGAAAATCGTAAGGTTTTCGCTCATGCGTGTTGTAGTTTACTTGTTAGTGTAATTACATTTTTTGAAGAGGAATATAGCTACCATTGCCACATTTTCCTAGACGTATAAGAAAAATCGCCTTTAAATTTTGGTCAGCATGTACAGAAACAGTCCGTTCTTGCACCCGCGTCGTTATAAGCCTCAAGGCACAGGGCAGAGAGTGTTGTGTCAACCAGACCTAGGTAATATCGCCAATTTTCTACCCACATGCCTCTCTGTGTATGCGGATATGTGGGTCTAGATTTTGTGAACAATACCACTCGTGCTATGCCTTCGCAGGCGATCTGGTATAATTAGAGATTACTTATTCAGTATAATTTAGCGTTGGGTATTCCATACTAGCATTTACCTACGAAGGACAAATTTTGTTAATTGTTAATAGCGTCCGGGGCACCGCCATTTGAGGCCGGCGCTATGTTGTGTTTAACATGGGGTCACTCTAAACTGGACCAACGAAAATCATTCAGGCCTGACATTGGCGGAGAGACATCACTCTGAAACGTTGTTCTAAAACACCCTCCTAACAGGTGTAAAACCGGATAACTGTTTATAACTTTCCGTTGCAATAGGTTTCGCAGTTATTTTAATTGATAGCTTGTTCATTTCCTTATGAATTATTTTCTCAATGATTAAAGATCTTCACTGCATCTTCCGCACATACATGCCCTTGAAGGAAGAAGATAATTAACGAATTTTTGAAAACAATTGCCGTTATAAACATATCACGATATGGAAGAAAATGTTTGTAATGTATACTTTAAACAGTAATATTGGAAGATTTTGACGCAGATAATTGAGGAAAGTTGTTTAAAACGATTGTGGTGACATCTGGCGAGCAGCGCAGACTCTGAACGCGCGCGAGGCTTGAACACGCCGATGCAAATACTCTTATGGGTACGATACATCACATGTGCTGCGAGCCAGTAAGTGAGAATTGTAAAACGATTAGGAATGAGGCTGCTCCGTGTGCTGGCTCGGGATGGAGATGAATCTGCGCCCGGCGAAACAGAGCAGATTGTGCCCTCGCGGAGCGGCCACAAGCTGGGCGTGGCTCGGGGGTGCGGGGGCGGCCCGCTGTATTGATGTTTCCAAATGTTCACTGTTATTGCATTATTTATGACGTAGTAGGCAGTGCCGAAAATAAAACGACGGCCAGGTCGGCCCAGCCGGGGCGTCCTGCTGCCCACGCCTGCTGTGAGGACTGGCTTCGACGCCCGCGCAGGTCTCTCGGGTCGACCCACCCAACGTCCCCGAGCCACGACTCTCGCGGGTTACCTGCAGAGACTGACATTAAAACGAAATCTCCCGTCGCGCCAAGGCCATACGTCATCATCTACGTCCTACTGCCATGAGATGTATATCTCTGTCAAAAGTGACATGCATTAATACAAACAGAAAATCGTTCCCTATAGATGATGACACTCTGTTCTCATAAAAAGTCTTTCAACTACTTTCTACATCGACACGTAAAAAAAATGTAGAGACGAACACTGAAATGAACGTATCATCGATATTAAAAACTTTTGGAAATAAATTGGGTTCAAAGGCATGTTCTCCAACAGTTTTCTTCTTAAGGATCGTCCATAAATTACGTAACTTCATTTTGGCCTCCTGTGAAACTCCCCACCCCCCACGTAGCTTGACGTGGCTTTTAGCCTCTATCACCTCTCCCACCTTCTCCCCCCCCCCTTCCCCCTCCCGCGAGACACGTAACATTTTTCCCTATTGATTTCAGAAACCATTTTGCAATGTTTCCTCTTGTCAGACTATTGTAAATTATATTCGGAGATAGTTAAATAACGGAAACAAATATTCACGTGTTGTGTGTTCTGTATTTTATTTTGTGACAGATAATATGAATGAAAAGCTATGTGGCTTGCCTCGAAACTCCCGATCCCCCATCGTAGCCCAACGTAGCTTTCTATCCAACCTCCTCCCCCCCCCCTAAACCAAGCTACATACTTTATGAAGCTTCCTTAACAGTAAGCTTATTCAGCGTATAAATATATTTTTATAAAACGGGTTTCACACCTTCTTGTATCTTTTATTCTTTTTAAAAAAATTGTCCCGGAATGTTTATATGTTGGGACAAACAATTATTTTACAGTTCCAACTCAATTTATTGAAATAAATTGATTCGTTATTGCGGACTCACGAATATCGTTACAGTGTCACCAAAATTGAAAATGGAAAATAAAAAATAAGAATTACTTTCTGTTTCTCCAAACATAGCGTAGAAACGTTTTTTTATTTTAGTGAATCCATATCTGTTTAGATCATTTCGTATAAATTTAGTTCCAATTAATTCTTATTACGTATATACATCGTAATTCTGAGAAAAAGAATGAAGGTAGGAGTGGCCAATAATATGCTGAAAATCGCTGAAATATAAATTATCAAGTATGAAGAACTACCGCTGAAATCAACATAGATATACAGGCAGTGGCGGATCCAGGGGGGGGGGGGGGCTAGAGGGTTCAAGCATCCCCAAAGTGAATTTTTTAAAAAAATGCTCTTTTAATCCGAGGACCAAGGAGACAATAAAGACTACCCTCTTACCCGACTCAGCCCCCCCCAAACCAAAATCCTCTCAAGCCAAGCCCCCCCCCCCCCACTCCGAACCAAAGTCGGCTCAAGTCCCTCCCAAACCAAAATCCTGGATCCGCCTCTGTTTATAGGAACCTATGTAAACCCACGCTACATTGGTTTGAAATATGATGCGGAAGTACTGATTTCGTTTCATAAAGAGGAATTACTCCAATAGAAAGGATTGATGATGATTATGGAAATATGAATTTCTCCACGTTTAGTGAAATCACGGTAAGGCCATATAGATTCAACACCCACTTTAATGTGATAACAATCATTATTGCACTGTCGCTGAGGTTTTCTTTTTTTCTTTCCAAAAGGTAAAAAAATGTTGTCGCACCGTTTCGAAAATCAGTTTAACGTGCATCGGTAGAAATTCACCCAACGCAGATCTTCCCATCATTGTTAGGAAACCTAAAATCTCTTTACCGCGGTGCGGTTGAACTTTTTTAAACGTTTTATTTCTTCATTTAAAGAGGGAACTCTGCGTATTTGGGATATTCCTAATGATGCGCGCTTCAAGCTACATGTAGCAAATTATTCTACACGATATGAATGTTCTGGGTCATATTCTTCAGTTACAGTTAATATTATACAGTATATATGTTTTGAGTAATACTTCCAATGAAATCGAATTTTACTCTTTTGCCTGAAATCATCACCTGTTTTTATTAGTCAGTACTTTACATCTATTTATTTATACTCTCTATCCTGAGCTTCCACTATCTCTATGTTGTTCTCAAGCATAGATCACTATTCTCTGAGTTGGATTGTATTTAGCTTATACTGCAGTCGACTGCGCTATATTTATACACATTCTATTTAGTACAAAAAGTATACTTAAATTTTTTTGAGGCAAAATCACCTTACCCTATCAGCCTTTTCAATACAAGCTATTTAATCAATGTAGAAGTCATAAAAAAGAGATGAGTTTTTAGCTTAGAGCGATGGGATGTGAGTACTATTCAAGCCTATGTACTAAAATTACGAATAATGTTGGTTACTTCAGAAACGGAAACACCAAATCGTGCCACTTTATCACGACAGAGTTTTCCAACACATTCGTAACAAAAATTTGGCAAACAACATAGCTGGTGATAAAAAAAATCACGTGACTTTCACCATCTACCCTGCCAACCAATCCTGAGACCACTATTATTTAGCAACAATTTTGAATGCAGAGTCACAGTAAAGGTCTTACATGATCCAAAGAAGTACATAACAGATAGGACGCATTACTAACTGGGTACTCAATGCGCCCCTTGGAAAGTGTAATATGTAGTTAATGGGTGACGTAGTTATATACATACAAGGCCTGTTTGAAGAGGAGACCGAAAGAAGAACTCACGTTGTCCGTAATGATCCTCTTTAATTGTCTTAGTTGATCTGTACTTAGTACACTGTAATTGTCACATTTTAACACGGCGCGCATCGATCACCTCAAAGATTAAATCTGAACTTGAACGAAAGCAGAAAATGGTTGCAGTATTACTTGCTCAAACTGTGTTGATCTTCCAAACACGGTTTGGGTAGGCGAGAAGATGAGTCGTTTCGTAGGAGCGCACGCAGCACTAGTATCCGAGCTGCCGGCAGACCGCACGGCGTCAACCCACAACTGACCTGTCCCAAGCATTGGGCAACATGTTTGTCAGTGTGCATAGTTTCGCAGTAGGGAGATCATCAAACGCTGCAAAGGATGTCTTGCCAACAGAGAACTAAGCGTTGTTGTTTTGAGGAGTGTGAGCCCTTCTTGGCCGCCCCAGAGGTTATCTGTGTAGTGTGGAAACGAACTAGTTCGGAAGAGCACTCCCACAGACGAACTAGTTCCCAGATCTCTCGCTCCTAGCTCGTTAGTTTGTTCGATCCTTTTCCGAAGACGCTTCATTGAGTGGTTTTTGTTGTACACGGTAAAACGTGAAATACGGCACAGACCGCGCGGGTCATGTGAGTCGACAGATACACGTTTTTTAACATCAATTTTATTGTTCATCTGACGATTTTTTTTATTCGGGCTTTATGCCTCGTTGATGTCGAGGTCATTAGAGGCGGGTCGGTATACATACTTCAGTTTATCCTTCCAATATTATACGAGAAAAATTAGCCAGGTAGTAAAATACTCGTCTATTTTCAAGGAAATACGTGCTAAGAGCCTAAAAACTACACTGTTACAAAAACGTAGTTTTAGATGGAAATATTTATCACAATATTTGTAAGACCACAACCGACCAATTAATATAAAAATTATTCTTGGCCCATTGTCCTCAATAATCCAGGCATTGGCAACACTGATCATTATAAATAAAAAAACCTACCATAACAAACAAGAGAGCGCGTGCAGTAGAGGTAGCAAAGCGAGCGAACGATCTGTTTCTCTGGGATTCGAGATGGGAACTAACGAATTAAAAGAGCGACCTAGTTCGCGAAGGGGCTGCGAGTTAAACTGAGCGCTCCCACTCGCTAACTATGAATAATGCGTGCGCAAGACTACTGTGTAGGTTAGTAGCTTGAGGTGTCGGTACTTAACTAGAATTTGAGACATTCCCTCGGCAGACAGCACGGCGCTTACCAACTTTGCAACTACCCTAATGTCTTAACGTGGAAGCGATGACAGGAGGCACCTGTGGGCTATTTATAGAACAATCCCAGCATTCACCTGGAGTGCTCTACAAAAACCATCGAAAACACTGTTCTATTCCCTATCACTGGTAGAAAAGAATTTGTTCTGGCACTAATTTCTCTTATCTCATTTTCTCGGTCATTTCTGTTTATGAATGACGCCAGTAGTAAATTTTTTTTTTTTTTATCTTGAAAAATATCTGTCGTGAACTCTTTCTAATTAGGGGACATCCATTAATTACGTGAGATGTTTTTTTTCTTAAATTTGGACCCTCCTCCCTCTCGGTGAGATTTGGTAAGAGGTGGTGGGACCCTCCCCCCCCCCCCCTCCTCATATGAGATTTACCTTTTAATTTTATTTTCTAAGTAATTAAATTTATTTTGCACGTTCATGTATTTTGCTTCAAGTCATTAAATACTTAAATACAGGCGCCTTCTATATACTACCTTCTTTCTGTAAAATAAAGAGTTAAAAATTATATAAAAAGTTGAAGTGAGATTTTTATTGATCCCAACTCCTCCCTTTAAATGAGATATGGTGAGGTTTTGCAGGACCATCCCTCCCTCTTCCCCCTATTTTATCTCACATAATTAATGGACGTCTTCTTAGCTTCTGACGACAGCAATACCTGAGGCGTCCAGATCTTCCCAGCCGATCTCTTCAACGTCGCACTGCTCACATTGCTCCAACTATACGTACTTGTCAGGAATCGGGCGGTTCTGCTTTGGATCTTCTATAATGTCTCTGTTAAACGTTTTTGATGTAGTCCCCATACATAAGAGCAATATTTCAAGCGAGGTCGCAATAAAGCTGTATATGCAATCGATTTTGTTTCAGGCGTACATTGTTTTAAATTACCTTTAGGAAAGGGAGCATGCCGTTTGCGTTCCCAACAATCTATTAAGTGTGTTCGTTCCACAGCAGATTCTTATAAATAGTTACACCTGGGAATTTAGCGGAGTCCATGGGCGCCCATATGATACTTTGTAGGGGGGGGCCAAGACCTGATCGATTGGGGTATTTTTAATATCATACCTATACTGAAATTTGTTTTGCTGATTCCCCCCCTCCCTTCCCACTCCCCCCCCCCCCCCCGCGAAAAAAAATTAATTAAAAAAATTATTGCTTACTAAATTTTCGCTGTTCATGCGGTCAAACTTCAGCATATGCCATGACGTTTTAACTTATTACTTTTTAACTATTGACACACTGCAGAGAGTATCTACATATACTACTGAATGCTTCAACAAAATTACATCACCCCGCGACACATAGTGCAGGAATTAGGACGTGATAGATACATACACGCTTCAAAAACTATCTTTTGTTTACATTGGAATGCAGTAAACACAACATCATGTCTGACGTTTTAATTTATCACTTTTTTGCTACTAAAAGATATTCAAAACTTATTTTACATATGGCATATGTCAATGTATACGTGCATGCACCTGCACAATTATATCGCTGTACAGTAAATAGTTGAGGATAGATGATGTCATAAATAATGATATGCGCCAAAGACGTGTTTTTCCTAAAAATGGAGCGAAAATTACCCCTCAAATATTCATCCAGTGTTTCATTATGAGAGCACTTCCAACAAACTTTAAGCACAATTTCAGTAATGTTTCAAACATTTTCTCACTTACATGTTTATCATCAAGAATTGCTGAATTAGAGCGCGCCGCGCTATCCTATGTCTCTCCCTCTCTCTCTGAATAGGGTAGGCACTTTAGTTAGAGCCTATACGAGAAACCTAATTTAAAACACCATGACTGCGCCTCATGTGAAGTATTGCTCAAAAGTGCTCCTTTACGCCAACCAGGAGCAAATTGAGAAGTTACAAACAGGGCAATGCGAACTATATTGCATTGCGATATATATACACCAACGCGGGATATGCGTAACGTTTTAAATTATTTTTCTATTAACGAGCGAATAAAGCGATATATTTTAATATTTATTTTTAAAATGGTACGCGGAATAATAACTCCAGAAATGTGCGATCGGGTGGAATACGCAGGAAATCGGACAGGGAGAGTTACACAACAGAGCAATCATATTGCTCTGCCGTTTAAACGCACCTTGTCCAAAACAAAAAGTTTTGTACAAATTTTACTAGTTGAGAAAGCTAAATAAAATGATTTCTTTCTCTCTACCTTTTGTTTCTACTATTTTTGTTGAATGGGGAGACCACGTGGCCGACCTCGGCCGCGGCTTTATACTGGCCCTTTTATAACAAAACAATAACACGTTAAGTACTATACTGAAACCATTTAATATTTAGCAACATAAATGCAGAAGCAACTTTAATACAGAATGCAAACTCAAAATACACACCTCAGACGATTTTACACTAGTAGTGATTTAAAAAGCAAACTGAAATAAATTATTATACATTGGTTGGTTTATGGATTTAACACTAATATTTATGTGAAAAAGCAAACTGTAAATTTCTTTTCTTCTTGCCGAACATGTCAATCACTTTGTCCTGGAAACCAGGGTTTTCCGCTCTTTTCCTGTGAACACTAAGAAGGCACAAGCTGGACAGACGGCCCTCGCCAGTAGTACTTCTCAGCCATGTCTTCACTCTACGCAGTGTGCTGAAAGAACGTTCTATGGTGCAAGTTGTGGGGGGTATGGTCTGGTAGAATACAAGCAATCTCCTTACAGCTGGGTAAACCATAGTTTCTGCAAGTATATCATTGAGCTTTGTTTTTTCCAAACACTCCTTATTTGTCCAAACGTCAAACCATAATCTGGCTTCTGCTTCCAAGTTGTATATTTGGTAAAACCTTTCCAAACTTTTTATATCTCTCATGAAATCTTCTTTCTTCTCCTTTTTCATTAAATGTGGGTGAAGAATCCCACCTTTGAATGGTATGTCTTTGTCTTTTTCAAATCTTGTGACTTGTGATAAGTGACGTGATTATGGAATCCATGTACGGATTGTAAATTGCCACCTTGAAATAGTCTTGGGGTGATGAGTAATGGACATTCACATTGCATCTGAGGGTCTGCCTTCCAGTCAATCTTGGGATTTTTACATCTATGTCAAGTTCCTTACAATCTTCTTTCACTGCCTCGAAAATGTTTCTGAATTCGTCATCACTTTCTCTCTGCTTTTGAAAATTGGCTATCAAGTCGGTGTTGACGAATCTGTAAACTGTGTGGAGATCCATATCAGTACTCTGGAGTTTGTTCACTATTGGTTCCAGATATGAAGAATACCTCGATATAATGTGTAGACAAACGATAAATGTAGTTGATGATGTTGCACAATCAAGTTGGCTGGCACGTGATCGAGTGTCTTGATTGTATTCACTGTTATATGCCAGGTGATTCAGACTATACTTTATTACCAAGAAGTTTTCTTTGAATATCCTGATTGATTTATATTTATGGGACCATCTAGTTTCACAAAACAGTGGAATGTTAGGTATTGTTTTCCTACGCAATAGACTTTCTCTATAGAACCTAATAATAGGTATGAAAAGCAGTGCATGGAAGGGAAAAGATGACCATGACCACAAGCTGGCACTCGATTTCAGGCACAAGGGTGTGGGAAGATTCTCTTTTTTAGGTAAGGGTGTCAGGGATTGGAATGAGTTACCAAGAGAAATGATGAATAATTTACCGAAAACTTTGAAGGAATTTAAAGATAAAATTTTTAGAGGGCAAAATGTATGTGGGTGCAGGATAGGGGGAAGATGGGTGTGTAGGGATATTGCCACCGGAGCCTGTGCTCCATTGCAATTAAAATTAAATTTAAAAAAAAACTTCTTTTATCGTTCCGATTGTGTTACGAATTTCCTGGACACTGTTAAGATCATTGACAACTAAGTTCAGTCTGTGCGATGCACAATGAAAATAGACAGCTGAAGAATACTTCTCTCTGATCCTGGCCTTTACTCCAGTTTCATGGCCTGCCATTGTCGAACAGCCATCAAAGCCAAGGCCAATCAGCTTATTCATATTAAGCCCTAATTTTTCAACAAAATTTAAAATAGACGAAGAAATTCCTTCAGCATCCAATGTAATAAGCTCCGTAAACCCTAAAAATTCTTCTTTTACTGTAAAGTTATCTTTCTCGTCTACAAATCGTACTCCCACAGACAGTTGCTCTTTTCCACTAATGTCAGACGTTTCATCTGCCAGTAATGCAAACGCTGATGATCTGTTTACCTCATCAATAATCTCGTTTTGATCCACGGAGCCACATGTACTTATTAAATCGTTTTGCGCTCTTGTGATGTATATTTCGCTTTTCCACAATAGTTTTGCATATGATCCGCCAACACTTTGTCCCCCGCACTTACTCTAAACAAAAGTAAATCCTGAAAGTTTCCTTCGTTGAATTCTTTCCTCTGATGGATATGTCATAAGTGCCACAGAAAATTAAAGTAGCAAGAATTGATTTCAGTTTTTTTCTGTTGGTATTTACAAGCTCCATGATCCCACTATCTAACTGTTCGATCACATTTTTCTTTCTCATTTCTAAGGACTCACAAAAGCTTTAAGCCTTACTCGTAGATTCTAGATGCCAACTGCTCTTTTCATGGCCTCGAGCATCTTCATGAAAATGTTTGTAATCTTGATGAGCCTTTATCACGAAAGCACCAAATATTCCTCTTTTTAAAACAGGTTTGAAAAGACTTCAAAACTTACAAAGGCCCCCCTTCAACTTGGGCGAGTATACTAGCCACGAGTACTTTTGTAGCCAAGTTTTTTGAAAAGGCCTTTTGATAGTTTTTTTCTCATCAATGTCCTTTTTGAAATCATAAGTCATATTTAGAGCACGTATGTTTGTTATTAATTGATACTTGACTTCGTCTGACACTGAATCATTTATGTATTCACCTAAATCAAAGCTGTGATTAACTGTTAATGAACTACTAACGAACTCTGGATTGTTAACGGTGGAAACCGAAGCGGGCGGGTTGACGTCATCCATGTCAGTAGCATCAGGAGTAATGATATCAGCAGACTCAGGGCTAATGGTGGAAGGACATTGTTGCAACGTGAAGTCAGGAGTTGGTGTTGAGAATTTAGAAGTAGTTGTGGGACGCACGTTCGAAGGTAATGGATCTGGAACTTTTAATGAGTCATCAAGGTTCCTTTTCTGTGTAGCAGTATCACCTTTTTTTCCAAAGAAATTCCTGATATCCATCCCTGAAATAAATATTTCTGACTCGATTAGGTCAGAACGAGTGAGCCACTATTTTGCAAGATCAATGTGACAGTATACTCACCAAATATTGAGAGAAAAGGTGAAGCCTGATACTGGCAATGAATAAACATGGTGGTATTGCCGGTTGAGAGTCGACAGGGGCAAGATCAAGGTTGTGACGATGTCTCTTCCTTTCTTCAAACCACTGAAGAACGACTTTTGGGATATATAGCAATGTCGGCGTATATTGCATATATGCACTCGGTGCCTCACGTCGACTGCGAGCGCGACGTACAACATAAAGTGTTTCCTAGCGTAGCGCGAAGGTATAATAATATTGCTTGATTGGTGGTTGATTTGAACCAGCATTATACGGCAGTTATGCTAAACTAGCAAGTAAATACTGTATTATTATATATCAGATTGACTAAAAGAATAAATAAAAGATAGTCGCTTGTATAAAACAAAATAAATAAAGCAGTTAATGTTGTAACCGTGAACACTATATATATTCCCCGAGAACTAGGGGGGGGCCGCGGCCCCCCCCCCTGCCCCCGGGCATGGGCGCCCATGGCGGAGTCTACTGTACTATGTTATTAACTGTGTATTCAAAGTTAAATAATATTGTCAGCATTTGTATATGCATGTCTTGGTACTTTTTAGCATTTGCCTCCAGCTGCCTGTCTCCACACCATGCTATTATTTTCACAACATGGCCTGTAACAAAGCGCAGTTGCTTTAGGTTTTTATTTTGCGATAAATAATAACATCATCAGCAAATAATCCAGTTTTTTTCCTCCTTCACAAATAGTTTTTAGTGCACGTTAACTTAAAATGGGAGAGTGACCATAAATTATGATCACAAAGAATGTTATAAAATAGAATCTGAGATTGAATTTTCAGTTAGAGAACTCAACTCTGTAACCATTTGCACCAATAAAACAGCTGTTACATAATAACCTTTTTGCATCATCGCACAGATGCTGTCTTGTTTTCCTTAGAAAACTATGACCGTTAGTGAAATTTACAGCACGCTATTACTGTTAGGCGATTGCTGAACTGAATATTGTTTACGAAACATTTCCCACACAATCTTGGGATCAGTGGTTTGGCCGAGCTACAAGTCCGACATTGTACAGAACCTGGGTCACGGGCAAGCATAGATTAGAAAGTCAAGGACGGCGTACACTACACAAGTGGCTAGTTCTGTGTGGCTCGTATGCCAATGGCAGAAAACCTTGTACTTGCCAGAAACGCTGAATCAAGCGGAGCAGTATTGTGCCCTTAATAAACTCACAATTGTTCTAAGATTTTTTTGGTCCAGTTGTTCATTTATGACGAAACGATGTAGTGTACACTCAACGTATTATTGTACTCAAGCGTATTTTTATCTTATCGATATACAACGGTATCCGAAAAGTTTTGTAATCGAATGAAATTAAGGATCGATAATTATGTTCTTTAGTATCATTTATTTTACTTCTGCATATTTGTCTGTTTGCGTTAAAATGCTTCAAACATTATGAGCTTATCATAAGCCCAGATAAGCTTCCATTATTACGTCTTTATTTCGTGTGTATTCAAAACATTTAGGGATAGGATAATTCGGTTTTGAATTAGTTTACTAAGGTATTGAAAGGAACGTTAATTTGATATTCCTCGACCGATAATCTAAAAGTCTGAATGTTTGGTAGCTTTCTGTGGCTAATAGCTTGGTTAAATTAACTGAAGTTTCTATAAAAGTTGTTTGTTGATTAATGCTATTATGGTAGTTTTTACAAAGGACGATGACGAACTTGGGAATACCTTCAATTCAAGATCAGTACTGGGAAATTAATAGCCTGAATGTTATACAAAAGCAACGAATTTTTGTTGCAGTCACTAACAAATACATTGACAACTTTTGATATATTTCCTAAGAATATAACCTTACATACGTAGGTGAGTAGTAATAATTTATTATCCTTCATTTTGCTGGTGCCACTGCGACAGCGGGGACCTCCAAGTTCAGAAGTCTGGTTCCGTTCTTTCGTCACTTTCAGCTCTCCCGTATCGGATTTAGTATGCAGGTGTCGCTGTAAGTGGCCTCTCACGGCTGCAGCAGTTGCTAAACGATTGGTCTGTTAGTTTTCTTTAATGGCGACTTGTTCCTTTACATGCATCGTGATTTCATAGTTCTACAGACTAAAATCAAATTACGAAGTTACAATATCTAAGACCAAACAAGCCCTAAGGACTTTGGAGACTGGATTGTTAGTTTGATGGTATAGTTTTTGTAAGTGGTTTCAAATGTTTGTTCTACCTTTTGTAGGTTGCTGTAGCAATATTTTCTGTTGAGTTGTCAGAGACACAATGCCATGTTTCGGTTTAGTTTTAAGCCCCTGGGATGCTGGGTTGAGGGCCGAGGTCTTCAGTCATTTTGGTACTTGGTTGTGGGACAGCTCGTACAAGCCTGGGACCTTTTTCGAGTTCTGAAACAGCAAATCTTGGATTAGAATGTTTCGAGAAATTTGTAGGTAAAAAATGCGTGAAGAACATGGAATGGAGGTTCCACCATATCCTGTAGTAAAGTATGAGAAAGTTGATGATATTGTCTCAGTACATCCTGCTTAATTCTCTTGTTTCCGTTGCTGAGTATCTGAAGCCGACTCAATGAGAAAGCAACTGTAGGCTTAACGTAATCGATGAGTAGCTGTTTGTAATCGATTTCCTGGATGTCGATACGAGGCACAAGGTCGACGGCTTCTGGTTGCACACAGTCGTGACTGAGCGTGCCTTCATTAGCAGCGGAACCGAGACCCGTGTTCCGCGTTCATGCCCTGCTGCACGTCACTCACGAGAACCACTCCATTACTAAATTCTTACTGCGGACGTGCTTTATAGTTAAGAGTCTTCGCCTCGTGTGATTTCTGAAAACTTGTAACGTTAAATAATCAGTTGCAGTAGGCCTACTGATTATTCATAGTGGACGCAGGTCCAAGGCAATAGATGTTGCGTATCCTCAGTCGTTTAACTAACTACCAAAATAACCACTGAATCATCACTGAAACATCTCTACAGAAATTTCCTATTATTGAAGACTGAGAACCTGATTAGAGCGAAGTTGTTAGTAAGTATTTAGTCTTAGTTGACAACTGTTATAGAACTGGAAAACACGACAGTAGGCCTGCCAACTTAGTTGTTGGCCATCTCCCGCAATTATTTTTAAATGTTTGTAAATTTAACAGCGTCTGTCAACAATTGGTTCGATGAATTATTTGATCTGACACTCGTTTCGCTCTTGCGGTGCGAGAATTCGACAGCAGCTACAAATTTATATAGGCTGTTGAGGAAAATCACAATATTTATATAATGTACTAGTTATTATCTACATACACTCTTCTTACTGCTTGGTGCTTCTTTTCAAGTGTGAGTACTGTTTCCTGACTCACATAACAGGAGCTCATGTACGAGATGTTACATGACGCAAGGGTTTAAACACTAGTTGCTTCTTGGTTTGTTTGCAAACCTAATCCCGGACTCTCTCTGATGCGGGTACTGCAGCAGATTATTATTTCTTTTTCTGGTTTTTTAACTGCCAAGACCATTATGTTCTGTTCGGTTCTAGTAGCTTGTGTATTCTGGTAGCATGAATTTCACTCAGGAGGTTGTTGAGACGATACGGGATGGACGCAACATTCAATTAAAAGCGCCCACCCCCGAGGCAGGAGTTGAACCGACGACTCCAGCATCTCAAGGCTAACCCCTACGCTGCCAGCACAGGCATCAGAGACGGTTCGTACGAGAGATCTTGAGGTCTTCACGTCCAGGCGTCGCGTCATCTTCATTGAGCGGGTAAAATATCGCAATGAATGTAGGTGCGACGTATTTTAAAGTTTTCTACGGGATTTTTGTTTAAAATACAAAAAATTAAGCACTGATATGAAAAAATCTGCAGTAAACGGCAGCATTTAACGAACTCTTTTAGAATAGTTTATAGGAAGCTAGAAATCATCTATAATGAGAAACAGGAGGCGAAATTATATTACAGAGAGTGATCTACATCTATGAGCGTGAACCCTAGACCTTCAACATGTTTAAAACTTGAACTTACTGTCCCAGAAAAAGAAATCATTTACACAAAGCTAGCCACAATCGTACACACCTCCTTAAGATACACGACTGCCACATTTCAATTAATTGTTTTAATTAATCGACGTGTTATGGAAAATACGTAATTACGTTGCTGAAACATACACCAAAACCGAATCGCTTTCAAGTTACATTACCAGATCAACGATTTGGGCTGGTGGACTAAAAATTAAGACTGGAGGAGATATGTCTCCACCTTTACCATCACAGGCACATATGAGGATACTAGGCTGTACAGGAAAGTCCTGGGTTTGAATCCAAACGTCTCCGCACTGCATTTGGAGTGGGGTTATGTGATACTATTGATGGTGAATCGTCCATCTGGTCGGGGCGTTAAGCTACATGTCTTCCTGAAGAGTAAGTCTGAAAGGATTGGCACCGGGTTTCACCATCTTCCTTCCTTCATCTTTCATTCATTAACAACGCAAACAACATATCCAACGCAAAAAAAAAAAAAAAAAAAAAATACTATCCACACGAAATAGTAAGACGTACAAACACTGCTATCACTGGAGAAACCAACCCAGTTATATTTCCTAACAAGATTGCCTTGGAAGATGGAGTAACTTTATCAAGGACGGTACTAAGCCTTGATGACAGGGTAATGGAGACAGTCGTCGTATGTGGGTACTGTGCCCAATGTTGTCACAGCCTTACATCTACCAGGACAGCCCAGCACTCAGAAACTCCAAGACCGTTCAGCTTTCAGGAAATACGTCAGTTTCGTCCAGATTTGAACGCTGATTGTCAGTATCGTTGGTCAGCAACTTAAAGTATTCTATGTGCTGCGATAGACATGAAAACGCGTGGAAATAGTCAGACATGTTCGGAGAGAAGCTAATAATGTTTAGAATCTTACAAATAAGCGATTATTAAATGTTTGTAGACACATTTACGTACGGCTGACGGCGCGTTGAGGAAGCCGGCTGTTGCGAAGGTCAGGCGGTGTATTGGGCAGACTGCGGCTGGCCTTGGAGCCTTCGCTAGTTGCTACCCGACGCGCCGAATCTAGCCAACCGCCCAAATTGCAGGGGTCGACAACCTAGCCTCCACGCCACACTGCACACCACTCGAGAAACCAGCCGCTTGCTGTAATATTCAGCTACCCACTCCTTGAACGTTCACGTTTTGGAGTCCGGCCATATTACTACGATTCTCCCGTGTCTCTGTGACAGATTTTTGTGAACGTGGTAATTGGGGTAGTAATTAAAAGTAAATATTTAGTAGCACGGTAACGCGTCCAAATCAATAAATTATTAATATTTCGATTATTAGACCTCACCTAACGCCTGGCGTTTCGTACCTTTTCTTTAAAACCTTCTTTAAATTATCAGTACTTTGCATGAATTTTGGCATAACATGGTACACATGAATAAGAGTTAAAAATTTTGATGCAAAGATTTGGAAACGAATATTTGAATCTCTTCCTACCCTATACCAGCCTCTCCTTCACATGATACACTGTGTTCCCCCGACAATCTAATAACTTGCGGTATAAAAGAGCCACGCACTAGTTCATAAAGGTCAAAGTGCTTCAGGAGAAGCGATAGGTGGTAAAGTACCTCTAGATTCTTCTGAAGTTAATGAAGTATTGTATAAAACCAGTAGAAAAACTCGTTGAAATAAGGTCCAAAAGTAATATATGATTGCTGTGGTATTTCATGGAAATTTTTGAACACGATAAAATCAGTGTTGACACAATTATTGCCACACGCTTTCAAATTTTCGAGCTATTATTTTTGATCATCGTAATTCTAACCACGTTCCTAAATTTTCTCATTCATAGTTTCCGTCTAATATTTCTACTAGCTGTTTGGAAAGAAGGTTTCTTTTCACTTATCTGAGAAAAGACTTTAACGGCGTTCTAAGGTAATGACGATGTCAGCAGAACCCAATTTGGTGGAAACTCGGCTAAATGCTCATTTCTCCTAATAACGATCCATTTTCATATGTATGCTGTTTTGACTTCCTTATAACCAACGTCTTTATTCCCAGCCTACAAAGATACCGTACGTAAATGGGCGGCAGTGAAATATTTTATTTCTAGCATTTGCCCGCTGCGTCGCTCGCGCTGACCTATTAAGCAGAATCTTTGGCGGCTATCTGTTTAGACTACGAACAGATTACCATTTCTGACTCCGTCCCCAAGCATGTAGCATCATTAGATATACCGCAGATTTTAAACCCCATCAAAATCAGTTAAGTAGTTTTATGTGTGGTGTGTAATATAGTGTCTTAGTGACAGTTAATGTTAGTAAAACATCATATTTCCAAACACGGAAAAATATTAACGTATGAAATTACCATACCAGATTTTAGCTCAAATCCAAAACTGTGTAATAGTGAAAAATTATGTGGAAATGCTTCAGCCAACGAATAGCAGGGCAACCTCTGGCCGAGATTGTATTAGGAATCTTTGGCATTTATCGGTTCAGGTTACGTAATTTTTCCGTTAACGTAAACATAACAATTTCGTATAGTTTAAGCCTACAGATTAGTGTGTTTAATGATGGCACACTGAAACGATTTTTTTCTATAAACAAACAAAAAAGGTAATAAGTAAGCTTTTCTGAAAAGTAAATATCACATTTACGTGCATTTGAAGGCTACATATTAGATCTATTTAAAGAGCTATACTGAAAAGATTTATTGTTGTAACAAACATACAAAAAAGAAATTATATGTGGTCAATTATCAGTTGCAATCTATTGCAGAAAACTATATTAAGATTTCATATGTGATGTGTAATATAGCATTTTAGTAACACCTGACGTAAGTAAAAGATTATGAGATATGGAAAGATTAAGTAAATACTTGATTACTAGTTGAAAAATGACTGCGGAGACATGGCCTACAACAACATTGCATTAAATACTTCAATTTACTGTTGTTTAAGATCTGTTTAAAGATGACCTACTGAATCGTTTTCACATTACAATTAATATCCAAAAAAGAAAATTCACGTAATCAAAAAGAATATTAACAGAATACAACATGTGGAGTGTTTATGTGTGACTTTTGGTGGGTATCTATCTTTCGAGGTTAAGAAGGGAACGTTATTTTAGATCTATGTCGCCTCTATGATCTGGTTACGAACAAAATATTATTTCCTGCTCCGTCCTGCCGTGTCGTTGTGATAGATAACATACGTCGCATATTTTAAGCTACGCCATAAGCTTTCAACCTGAAAAACATCATCCAAATCTGTTATGTAGTTTTTGTGTGTTGCAATAACAAAGAAACAGATTACAGATTTATATGTGTTGACATTATTACTATTAAGTAATTAATTGGGATGCAGCATATACCCTGATAGAAATTTCCCTACCAGCTACTTCAGCATTTTACGAATTTTTGTTTTAACTTCTTTATTCTTTAACATATTCCATCATAACTTCTTTCAGCCACTGACACCTTAACCTTCATAGGGAGCATCCGTAAACTACGTGGATCCGTCAGGGGGAGGGGGGGAGGGAAGAGGGGAGAGCGGAGAGGGGAGGTGGAGAGGGGAGAGGGGAGGGGGGAGGGGCTTGATAGAAAGCTACCCTGCGCTAAGTGGGAACAGTGGGTTGCCCTAACCTAGCTACGTAGCTTTTCATTAATTTCATTTGTAAGAAAATAATCTACAGGATACACAACAGAATGTGGACATTTATTTCCATAATTTAATTATCTCCTTATTTTAGATACCTTTTAGTAAGGATTCCAAAACTTTTTCATACCACGCCACTCTTCTGACAAAAGAATTCTTCCACGTCCTTCTTCACCCCACCACAATTTTATTATTAATAGCTACTTTTCAGTGTTAACAATGACATTCACAAAGTATGAGATTTTTTCACTTGTAAGAGGCGGCGAAGGAGACGTAGTACTTGCGACGGTGTAGGGCTATGGTATCGTCCACAGGAGACAGCGCGCCACAGTCCCGCGTGTGCGTTTCACTTGTAGTTTGGGTCACTTGGGGCCGGTTTATTTGAACTAGGATTGTAACGGAGTTCATCTTTGCGGATGCTGGATCGGAGGTGGAAAAATTATAATTATTTAGATTTTAATATTTTATAAAAAATAAATTTAAAATTAAAATAAGTATATATTATATGTCGAATTCTATCTTTTTTCATAAGTTAAGTCTACTTCCATATAAGTCCATCATATTGATTTATTTTTTGCCTCATCTTCTAACAAAAAAAAACAAAAAACCGTGGGATTATTTCACTAGTGAATTAAATTACTTACATAACTATACACGCGTCTAAAAACGAATCTCTGTCATATGAACTTTGCGGAGTTCGTGGTTCGACTAATTTGAGCGTCAAGCACAAGGCCACGCCACCGCACATCTCCGTGCTCGCTTTTTTTTACTATATCCCTCGTCAACGTCGAGGTCATTAGAGGCATGAAAGGATCGGGGCTAGGAACGGGAAGTAATTCGGCCATGGTCTTTTAAAGGAAACATTTGCCTGGAGTGATTTGGTGAAACCATGGAAAACCAAATCTGGATGCCCGGACAGAGATTCGAGCCCTCGTCCTCCCGAATGCGAGGCCAGAACGTTAACGCTCACCCACCACGCTCGGTTCCGAACTAGGGATTGCAATCCAGCAAAGCGGGATCCCGCAATCCCGCGGGATCCCGCATCATTAGACAGTCTGGCGGATCCCATACAAAATTAAGCGGATCCGCAATCCGCAAAGTGCGTATAAGACGCGTGTCAGTGCGTGACTCGCTGCCCCACTCGTCTCTATCGGATGTATTGCACTGTTTACCTATACCCTTCCAGTTGGCAATTGGCGTTTGTTTTTGTCAACCTTCGTCATTCGTAAGTAAATAGATACACTTTTACGTATTCATTTTCGAGTACACATTTCTGTAATTTCAGTTATGTTGCGTATTTAGTACGATTTTGTAACTATATAATTATTTTTTATGTGTTGCAAACGTTATCTGAACTACAAAGTTACAGCTTTTTATTCATGGTTTCATTATTCCTATTTTCTGTATTTGAAGATAAAGTTATTGTGACAATTTCCTTTTTTGCGGCTGAAAATTTGATTATTCGTTGATAGGAAACTAATGTTATCGTAATTTTAATCGCATACTTATTTATTTAGCAGTATCAAAAGGCAATTGTATATCCTTTGACTTATTGCTGTTTTGGCTGCTGCCTCAATGCGTTTCTTTGACGAAAGCCACCTGTTTACATGTGCCGCTCAGGCTATAGATTAATACCTCTTCTCCTTGTTATTATTTCGACTAAAGGCAAAAAAAGTTATAATTAAGTTTTCACGGGTGTATCGACGAATTGTGTTGTAGGAACACCATACTTCGACGGCTGCCTTGCCGCCTCCTTCACGTGTGAAATCTCGTGTTTTTACAATGAAATCCGGAGATACAACCTATGAAAACTTCACTGCAATCATTCGCCGAGAAAGTCTCCTTTTTTACTAAAAAGTAATAATTTCCACTTTTAAAACGTCGTTACGCCACATATGTGAAATTGAAATACTTGACAGTTGAAGTGTTGGTGAGTAGTTTCCTTTAATAACATTGAATCAACTGTAAGAACAATCAAGGAATCAGGAGATATAATAATTAATCCCACAAAAACAATTTTTGTAAAAAAAGAGAGCCAAATCTCGTCTTGTGCAGTGACAAAAAGTTATGAGATGTTGTACTGAGCCAAGTCTACACTTTACAGAGTATATTCACTTCACTTTGTACCTAAGACATGCTAAAAAGTTTTAATATCATTTTGCCAATTAAAATATACTTAACTATTAATTTTTATCATTTAACATTAAAATTGATTTATTATTTAATTTATTAACGTTTTAAGTAACTATGTTTTACATATAAGCGTTAAAAAATTGTTTGCGCCAATCCCGCACGGATCCCGCGGGATTGGCGCAATCCTTATTCCGAACCCACCACCCGCCTAGTGGCGCATTCATAGTACAACTTGTAGGTCCTACGGTGATCCGATTTTCGATAAATAACTCTTGATGGGGCATGAAGGGAGATACAGGACTACATGTAGGACGTGTTGAATGTTTGTAAATTGAGACTTTCCCGGTGTATTGATTCAGTTAATTCTTCACGGGTGTCCAGCCGAATGGAGTCAAAGAATGACGACGTTTCAACTACCTGCTTGGTTGTCTTCATCAGGTCTATTTAAGACAATTACTTCTCGAAATCACCAACAGACTGTTGAACCGTCGTCATTCTTTGACTCCATCCGGCTGGATACCCGTGAAGAAATCATTGGTGTTGAATGTTGTTGGACTCCAAGGCAACCAAAAAAGATCCTTGCTAGCCAGCAAGCTCAAGCTATAAATATTAGAGGAAGCTATTGAAGGAAACATCCTACGAGGGAGTGTTAAGGACACATGGTGTGCAGCGAGAAAGTAAGAATGAAAATAATTCATTGTTTGGAACATTTTATTGGACCCCTTCCATTAGCATGAATGGGTGAAGGTAGTTCTTCACGGATGTCCTCATGGGCGCCGGGAGGGGGGGTGCAAGGGGGTGCACTTGCACCCCCCTGACATCCCGGGTCGCCGTCTGGGCATTAGTAGAGCTAAAAAAAAAGGTCGCCCAGCCCTGAAATTTTTGGGCCGATAGGGGGTGGGGGGCACCAATGCAGCCCTGGTGCACTCCCCTAGAAGCAATCCTGCCGGCGCCCATGGATGTCCTATACGTTGGACCGTGAATAGGCCGCTTTAGTTTACATTCAAGTTCAAACTTTTAAATTCGTCGCTTAGGTTATAACACTGTTCAGTTCATTGTTACATTTGTTGCAAGATCTTCAGAAAAAAACAACCACTTTGTTGTTAGCTAAGCGATGATGGGCAGAATCTCCTATAAAGAAACATTTATATTGCAATGTAAACAAAACAACTGCTATACATCAGCATTAAAAGTTGCGGATGTGACAGCGGATGTAGGATTTCACGTGAAAGTTCCACACTTACGGATTCGGATATCCGCTACATCCCTAATTTGAACTAACCGATACGCGCCGAAAAACATCTAACATCCTAGACTCAAATTCACTTACAGATGTCACAGGGATTTTCCACGCCAGTTACAGTATTGTTTTGAAAAAAAAAGTTGTTTTGATTCAGATCTCCGGAGTATCACCACAGGACTCGTAGATAAAACAATTTTAATTTTGCTCTGTCAAGTGTGGTGTGAAATGGCGCTGTACAATCAACTTTACGTGGCTTATTGAAAATGTTTTTCCAGTGATTTTTCAATGTACCAAATGGCGTCGATGAGTTATGGAAACCTTTTAAACAGGACGAAGAATCATTCCCTGATAATGTAGAAAGAATAGGTGACAGAACTTCAGCAAAATAAAACATAAAATGCAACTCCTCTTTCTTCTACACGGCATGTATAGTTTGTTCAGTTTTATCAATTAATACACAGTGATGATTGAGATGAGAAGGGTTTTAGTAATACCTCAAGAAGAAAAGGGTCCTTAACTACACCTGAGAAGGAGGTTTCTTTCAATAATTGATCATTTACAGCAATAGTAAGTGTCACCATTTCATTCAGAATATTTATAATTATAGAGAGTATATAAAGTGAATATCGGTCGTGTTCATTACATATGCAATGATTTTAGCGAAAGTTTCATAAGAGAAAACAGTACAAAATGTCTTCTGGAATTAACGAGGAAAAATTTACATTCCACACTGGGAAAAGGGGCGGGGGGGGGGGGGTCAGGGAAAAAAACCACGTCAGGCTACGTGGTGGGAAAAGGGGGGGGTTCAAAAGAGGGCTAAAAGGATCCACGTAGTTTATGGACGCTTGCTCAACTATGCCTGGTCATGGAGATTTCTTCCATCTGCTTCATCTTCCAGTATCCACCCAGGCTTCATCACCAACGTGTTGTTTATCCACCCCAAGATATTTTTTCCACCCTCTCTCCTTTCCTGTCTTCCAATGACTCAGCGCATTTGCTTCATCATACCGAAATAAAAATCTCGCTCCTCCTTTTGTAGCCCCCTCAACTCCTGTATTTGACACCCACAACATCGGTCCCATGCTGTCTTACGTACTCAAACAATAATTCGACCAACGGTTTTTTTCCCCAGTTCCCACGCTTCGTTGGTAAATCCTATCATCAAATATGTTCTTCCAAACTGAATTTATTATCAAAAGACATACTGAAATCTTTACACTTTATGCCTGCAAAACAAGCATCTCGTCTTTCATGTTTAATCAAACAAAATCTTCATGTTTCTTCTCTTCACATCCATAATAAGCTGACTAACTGGCTTTAATTTTCATGTTGAGGTACCCAAAGGATACCCTGTCCATATTCATCTGTTGCTACTCACAATCATCTTCTGTTATAATCCAGTTATATAATATTATGTCATCCGTAAAAAACTTCTGTTATCAATAACTTTGAGAATTTACGCTGCGTTTAGTCAAGTCTCCATTCTCCCGAAGTTTCGACGGATGACTATGGTCTTCCTCAGGAAGCACCTGCTGATTTTTCTAGAGACTCAGATTCAGCAGGTGGCTTGCCCCCTGCGCAAGACTATAGGCATGGAGAGAAAGGAGGAGTGATTGGAGATGGTGTAAATCTCGTAAGGTTATTGATAACATGGGAACGGCTGCGAAAACAGCAAAATCTTTTATAAGCTAACTTCTGGCTGTAAATGACCAACGCAATCACTCATTAGAATAAAGAACAGCAATGGTTTGAATGCGCAACGCTGTAACACGACCCGTTCTCTTTTAATACTGTATTTCCTACCCTAACTCTTTGTTTTCCATCTCTTCTTCCTACCAGCAAATAACTTTTTGATTAACCTCCAACTGTTTCAGCCTCCAGCAAAGGCATAGTACAAGTATATTTCTTGCATTTAAAATCATTTATGCTAACCATATATAAGAATTTTCATAGCCTAAATAGTTTTTTTTATCCATGATTAGATTATTTTCAAGTAAGTAACACACTTTTCCCTTATCAAAATTATTTAGTGCTTGTCTCCAAACTTAATGTTGTTTTATTTAGTCATCCATGTCTTCGAATGATGTACTAATCTCTCTTCATTTTGAATGGGCATTACCAGGCACAACTCATTTATTCACTTTAAATGTGTTAATCTTTATCTTGTTGTCAGTTTTTTTTCTCAGAATTTATCTGTTATTTAAATAACCAGTTCCTTGTTCCTGAAAAGGTAAAGGTAACCTAATTTCTGTTTGTTTTTAAGTTTAAACCATTCACTCTTTTATTAGTCTAGAATTTGCTTCTTACACCCAATGTTGATAATTCTTTTATAACATCACGTTCCTGATGTTTTTATTTCTCTTCTTTTCGGTTTTAGGAATGTTCAAGCTTCACGTATATAATCTACTCTGTTTCACATATACAGCTTTAGAAAACTTTGGTCCCTGGTTCAACAGTTTTTAGTGCTATAGGGATTATATTTCCACAGATGGATTTTTATTATTATTTTTTTAAATGAGCTTCCGATTTCTTCTACGCCTAATGTTCGGTAGACTGTTAAATGAATGAGATGATATTCCAGCTACTGTCATTACATTCTTTAATAAATTTAATAATTTATTGTTTCAGAATGAAAGAAAAGCCATATGGATGGTATTTGTTTGTTTGTTTTGTATACGGATTTTAATTCTATAAATCTCGTATTAGTAATAGCATTAGCCCTAGGAATGTCTAAGATATTATAAGAGGTTCTAATTTAAGAAGATTATTTTACTATGCTAACTTGTTTTACACATCTTTTTTTCTGTCTCTAGATTTCAAACTACAGAATTATTTTACAACTTTTCCACTCAGATTCCACTTTGGGTTTTTGGTATACTGTTATTATTACGTCTATTGCACACCGTGACTTATTATTATTTTTTTTAAAACAAATCTCAGCACATTGAGTCTTTCACCTTACATCTTTATACCACAACCGTTTCATTCACTTTGCTGATTGATTCTTTCACATTCATTTTGATGCTGGTATATTACAGCCTTGTTCCATCAACTTTTAATTAAATTTTTTTTTTCTGGATTGTGGTTTATGTGAGTATAACCACCCACAATTCCTAGAAGCTAAAAATGATTTATTTCTAACGCAGAAAGCCAAAAATGTATTTAGATCAAAAACATGATTAGTAGATTCCGGTAAATACGGATCTTGCAGATGAACGTATCATTATTACGGGTGACCGTTGGTTGTTATTAGGAATAACAACTGAGTTTACTGCATTTGTTTACGATTATAAGGAATCAAGTACAGAAAATTCTTTTACATATATTTTTCAGCTTTCTACAGAGTTCTCAAACGAAAAATCCTTAAAAAATACATCCACTTAAAGTAATCGTTAATGCGATAATAACAGTACTTAGCATTTAGAAGCACATTGCTGTGACGAACAAAGTTACTCGTAACTATAGTCTTTTATATCATGTTACTGTTATTACGAACCTACTGCTGAGCGTTATCTCAACGTATACACGTATACGTTTAAATTATGAAACGCTTTAACTGAGGACATTACACACGTTGCTGTTAAACTACAGTTTAATGTCGCTCCACACAGGTAGCAAAGTTATCATGTCGATAACGTCACTGAAAACAGGTAATTACAAAATATCATCACAGAAAGCTCATTACTATTTGAGTTGATGTGTTTGCAATAGGTTATCTAAACTAAAGTGATTACATTTACGATTTTCGTTTTGCTGTTGGTGTTCCCCTGTTAGCACATGGGAGTGAGCGTAATGAGATATTACTAAATGATATGAAGAATATACTGCGAAATAAATTTGAAATAAATAAAAGGAAATAAAGTAAGAAAATAAAAGAGGGTACAGATCATGTGGTGTGTCAGAAATAACAATATTTGAAATGTAGAAATTAGATTATGCTTTCTTTTAACAGCAGAAGAAAAAGAAACTTACTGTGGATAACATTTAAGTGAATTATGAAAATAATGTCTGAATGGTTGACTCATATATCATTGAGTATATCAAATCCGAGGATGACACTTATGGTTGTCTTCTCCTGGTATTGCATTACTGGATTTCCCTTGGTTTTTGTTTGTTTCTTGTGGTGCTGGCTCCAACGTTTCTGGTGTCCTGGCTAGAGATTACCTCTATTTCTTTTCTCTATTTTTATTGCTTTAAGGAGGAAATGTTGACCACTTTGGAGATCTGTTTTAAAAATGAAAAACTTTGCGCTGGAGGTTATATTGGTACCATTTTCTGTTGTATGGAATTAGATTGTTCATAATTGACACTGACATTTTGTATAGACGCCATCGTTTTGGGATGGTTGTCCAAATGTTATATAATCCGTCTTCTGTTCCACGTAAAGGTGTGATGCCTTTTGTGAAAGGACTGAATTAAATTTTTGGTATATTCTTTATAATATGTTACTTCGTTCATTTAATTGATTCTGGTCGTTCGGTCGACATTTACACTGCCTGACAAAAAATGTGAAGCACCCAGAAGGGGAGGAGGAAACGAAATTTCACTGGTTGAGAGGGTATGTGATGTTATTTCAGTGATTACAGAATCGAGTCAACTTTATGAAGAATTTGGCAGTATGAGCCCACTTATCAGCTTGACGTTGCCTGGTTACGCATACACTGACTTGGATGGGAAGGGTATGATAAAGCCGTATCCTTTCCTGAGACAAGCTGGCCCACAACTGTTGCAACTGGTCTTTACATTCTGGATACTGGCGCTGGGACGGAGTTGACGTAAGAGCTGGTCTCACACGGGGACAGTTCTGAGGATATTGCTGGCCACGGGAGTACCTCAACATCACGCAGATAGTTCATACAGACACGTACCATGTGTGGACAAGCACGGTCCTGTTGAAAAATGGCACTCCGGCAATGTCGCATGAGAGGTAACATGAGGACGTAGGTTGTCCGTGACATACAGTTGCGCCGTCACAGTTATCTCAACCACTACCAGCTGCGACCAGAAGTCATATCCGATGGCTCCCCACACCATGAAGCCAGGAGTAACGCCACTGGGCCTCTCCAAAACATTGAGAGAACGGGAACTCTCGCATGGTACCACCATACTCGCCGACGATGGTCATCCGAGGTACTGCAGGACCATGATTCATCTGTGAACACAATGCGACGCCAGTCGTCAGCAGTCCATGCTTTCCAATCACGTCTCTACTCCAAACTCAGCTGTTGTATTGTTCAGTTAACCGCAGTATATGCATGGGACGGTAAATCCCTAGTCCGAGTGCTGCTTGTTTCCAATCAATGGTGCGGAACGAGACAGACTGTCCAGTGTGTCCATTACTTGCTCTCGGATGGCAAGTGCAGATGTGAAGGGGTTGCGATGTGCTTGGTGCACAGTACGGCGATCCTACCATGTTAGATGAGGTGACTGGAATTTATCTATTCCTGGCATATTGGCATCGACAAAACGCTGAAGTCGCGTTTACACGAGGCTGTTATTTTCGTTGTCTGTTTGTTCATCTATAGACTTGAAGTTAGCTTCGAACAATTCTGAGAGCCGGTGCGCTTCCGTCTCACAAATAACCTTACTTCCCTGTGAAAGAGATGGGATTTTTTGTATGCGTTTTAATATGGATCTTGCGACTTTCCATGCAGAGCGTTCTGTTTGTATGAATGACATGAATACCGCCCTCTGTAATAGCTGGCTTAGTATAACAGTTGCTTTAATTTATGGCTGAAGAGAATTGACGGCAAAATTAATTTATAACAATTATAAACAAATTACCTGCAGATCTCTTGTGCGTCCACATTTGGACTATTTTTGTGCCATTTGGGATCCGTTTCGTAAGAGGTTGATCGAAAGTATAGAGAAAGGTACAAAAAAGAGCCGCTCGATTCGTGACCGGTTGCTACAGTCCTTATGAAAGCGTCACAGAACTGATTAGTAGACTAGCCTGGGAGTCTCTGGTAGATAGACGACGCACGTTTCGTATAAACTTATTGGTAAACATGTGTACTCCCACTTTCACTTACGAGTGTAGTGAAATACTTCGTCCACCAACCTATTTGAGCCGGAATGACAGGAAAGATAAGATTAGAGAAATAAGGTGCCGTAATGATTCTTATATGAATTCTTTTTTCCCTCGTACCATTAGGGATTGGAATGCACAACAAAGAGATTAGCTTTGGTGCTGAGCACCCTCTGCCACCCACAATTTTGTGAATTGCAGAGTATACATGTAGATGCAGAAGAAGCAAATACTGTTGAGTAACTGGTCACAGACCAACCAAGTACAACAAAGCTTGAAAGAAACACTTGTATTAATGACTGTTCGGGTAGCAAATCGGCAAATAAGCTTAAAGAGCGTGTGACTTGAGATAAAATAATATCGTTTCATGTGAACTTCATTACTGCGGAAAGTTTAATACCGTTTCCTGAATGGTAAAAGCAAATTTCGAAAAACTGTGAAATTTTTAAAATGTTAATGTTTATGGTAATAAAGTGGAAGTGGTACGCAGGTAGAATCGAAGCATGTCAAATGCGCAGAGTTGCCGGTGGGACCGATTGATCAGGAAAGCCGAGCGAGAGAAAGCCATGCGAGGCGACGGTCTCGGCGAAACAATCCGCGCGTGGGAGACGTGGAGTGCGCAGAGGAACACAAAGATACCAACTGGAACAGGCTGGGCCTTATTGCTTGCTCTAAACCTTCCCTCAAACGCATATTGCAGCACGCAGGGAGTGATTAGAAGTTTCTCTATTATACCTAAATGAAATGATTATTAGTTAAGTACCGGTACCAAGTATTAGGTTCTCTTGACTACCAAAGCAAAATAATAAGTTGTAAATAATATTTATTGATCACTGACTGTTTGGTTGAAGAAACACATTTATATGTTAGCTCCAGGTAGTACCTAATCCCATTTTTTTTAAAGAAAAAAATTAAAGTGACCTACCAGTACATGAATCTTTTTCAGACTACACTACTGTTGATAAAGGGATCAAAATAATAGTGATAATAAAAAGAAATGGAACTTTTGTTTTTCGTTCTGTGCATTAATCACGTAAAAGTTACATAACGGATTTCAACGAAACTACACACCCTGATAGCTTACGTCATTAGTTAACATATAGGATACTTTTTCACAAGTCAGCAAGGATACTTCCTACTACTGAAAAATTGGCATAGAACCCGGTATGAACTTTCCTAAGCTATTTATTTATTTATTTATAAGCTATATGTACCAAGCAAAAGACTTTATGGAAGTGCAACTAAGAATATGGAAAAATTAAAGCATTTGTTATATGTTAAAAACATTAAGGCGGCAGATTAAGACATAAACACGACCTGGAAATGATGGCGAAGAAAGATAATGGAAGAGATTGACAGCAAGAAGTGGCAGGATGGTGGGTCATGTTTTAAAATAAGCGGGATTCATTGGTTTGTTACTGGAGAGATTTGTGGAAGAGAAGAATTGCAAACAAAGATTGTAAGAAGATAACTGAGGAAGAACATTCCAGTGGTGTTTTGAGACTGAGGGTTTTATCAGACCATTATTGACTATCATTGAAGGATGGGAGGGAGACAATCAGAGCAGAAGCTTTTCTACATAAACAGAAATAAACAAACTAAAAACATTCTAAATATATTCAGAGAGCAGTAAGAAACTAATAAAAGCGTAAAATTGGATAATATTGTTACAAATGTATTTAAAATAGGTGGATATCATATTGTACTATTATCATGAAAAAGTTCCGTAGAAGTAGAGATCCACAAAAGTGAGGCAAGTAGGGTTGAAAATCGCAGGCCTATTAGAACGAAATCAGTGGTAGTTAATGAGGAGATTGATATGTAACCACATCGGAAATGTCTGTGAGGAAAGAAACTGGTTTGAAAAACCTCAACATGAGTTCAGGTAAGGATATTTTTGTCAATATCAGTTATTGGGCTACGTGTGAGATCTTTTACATGAAATGGGCAAGGAAGGACAAGTTTATGGTGTGGCATTGGCTTTCTCCAACACGCTTGACAGAGTGAGCCACAAAGGTGACTTGATGGATAGAGGAAATTCAGTATCAAAAGAGATGGAAGCAAAAATGGGAGTGCTGCAGGGAAATGTATTGGGTCCTTTGCTGATCATCCTAATGAATATTTGTGTTGGTGGTTTACAGTCAGAAGTTAGGCTGTTTGCTGATGACATACTGTTATTTAATACGATTACAACAGGAGAGGAATGTGGACAGCTACAGAGGGACTAGCTCTGTGGGTCAACCCGAATTTTCAAGAAGAATCATGATTTGGTAAACAGATAAAAAATTAATTTCTTTTGTGATTATAGAGTTAACTGAAAACACAAGACGTAAATATTTTGGCATAACATTTAGTATTATATTGAATTGGGCAGGAAACATTCGTACCTAGAGGTTTGAAAATATTTCATTTACTGGGAAGGGTGGTGAGGGGTTATGTCAGACAGTTAAAGGCTTACAAAATCTTGGTCAGACCATTGCTTGAATATGGCTGTTTATCATGAGACCCATATTTTGAGTATCATATTCAGGAGTTGGGGGGGAGGGATGCAAGGTAGGGCGGCTAGATTCATTTGTAGAAATTCCCGCAGAATAGACTCAGTAATTGGGTTGGAATTAATTGGAATTCAGCAGAGATGTAAAGAGGATGCTATTAATGTAGCAGTCGTATATCGGCGTTGAGGGGTATGGATGGATACTCTTAGAAGAATTAATCTCAGAGATCGCCAAGACCTCTGGTAGCATCTCTAACTCAGGTTTAACTTACTGTGAGTTGAGAGTAATTCACCGAGCGTGGTGGTGAAACGGATAGCGTTCTGGCCTCGCATTCGGGAGGACGCCGGTTCGAATCCCCCGTCCGGGCATCCAGATTTGGGTTTTCCATGGTTTCCCAAATCACTCCAGGCAAATGCCGGGATGCTTCCTTAAAAAGGCCGTGGCCGAATTACTTCCCATTCCCTGCCCCCAACCTTTCCCGTCTCTAAAAACCTCGCTGTTGAGAGACGTAAAGCCATTAAAAAAAAAAGAGTAATTACGTGTGACGTTAAGCCCTTGAAGCCAGCGAAGCTACTGGTGGCCATTTACCCTTCTAAATGAGGTCAAACCTGAAATCGGGTGGTAAGGTCTTAGTTTGTACCAAAGATTTTTAGAAGACCAGTCCCGTTAAGCGACTGCTGAACCATTGTGTTCAGTGATATATACGCTAATGCAAACCCTCAGACGTTCCAAAATTATCAAGTATTAGTCTCAAACTCCACGTTTCTTCATCATCTTCCGATACATTAATTGCCCAAGCTAACAAGTCGTCCTGTTTACTATTCCATAGTTCTGATCATGCTAGCTACCACTATGGGAGTGTTTTACAGCAGATATATCTTATGAATACGGCGAAATGTTGCAGGTGTGTTCGGGATTCCAGGGAGCTTCTCGCCTGTCTAGTCGCGGCCACTGAGTCGCTCTGATGGCGGGACAATAGAGTCTTCTAACGGTCTGCTGTCACCTAGCTCCCTGCGCTCAGTGTCAGACAAAATTCCACGAACAACAGCGCTGTAAACTACCAGACATATCCCAAAACTTACACTTCCTCCTTTACCAGCAACCTACAACTAACTTTAACCCTTTGAAAAGTAACGTCACTTTTTGGAATTATGAATTTCAGAACCAGTGACAACACCTAACACATCTCAAACCAGTGCCTTTATGTGTCGTTAAAGTCAGAAACTATTATTATTTTTTACAGAGGCCGCGAATAGAGCCAACAAGTTTGTTGTAAGAATTTTGATAACCACGGAGAAATAAAATTTAGAAGGTAGTGGTCTACTACAGAGGGGTATAAATCCTATTTGAAAATACAACAGCTGAGCCTTCTTGGGGAGATCGTTCAATGGCGGACAGTTGTAGCAAGGGTATGGTAATTGCATGATAATAGTTGCAGTGTGTGTGTGAAGTGGCGTGAACTAGTTACGAGCTGAAGTGCAGCTGTGATAGTTAGCGGAAACTAAAAATAATCAAAATACTGTTGGAATCTTCGCAACGACCACTAATAGAACAAGATGATTCGTAAAGAGGGTTATAATATTAAGCGTTCATAATTCTGAACGTAGGAAGGATAGCTAAATAGAATAAAATGGTGCCGTTTTCTAGTATACTTCACATATTGCTTTTAATTTTAAACACATTTTGTTTCTGATTTAGATAAAGTAGTTGCCGTAATAGATAGCTTGTTAATGTTGTTACAATATAAAGTAAATGGAACAAGGGGATTTTTTTTACTCCTCGTCGACGTTGAGGTCATTAGAGGGGGCAAAGAAATTGGGGCAAGGAATTAGGCCATGGAATACTTTTAAGGAACCATCCCGGCATTCGCCTGGAGGTATTTGGGGAAACCATGGAAAACTCAAATCTGGAACTCTGGACGGGGATTCGAACTCACGTCCTTCCGAATGCGACGCCAGAACGTTACCAGTCACCTGCCACGCTGAGTAAGGCGAATTTCGTAGAACTGAAAAGAAAAATATGACGAGATTATTTTTTAAGCCTCCAAGATTCCAGATGTACCTAATCAAACGGAACTACCGCGGCGGCACTTGATGAGAGGGTATAATAATCCTGATAACGTATTTACTTACTTTTTTTCCCCATTGGGTTCATGAATTCTAGGTAAGAAGTACATGGAAGATTAGATGTTAGATGTTGTTTTGCCAGAAATCAGCATATATCACTGCCGTTGGAGTAGCGATTACCACGTATGGCCTGATGCATTCCACCTCCAAATTGGGACAGATGAGCAAATGGTCATTGATTGTCATTGGCGCCAAAAGCAAAACTCACCCGCTTCCTTATTTCTGTTTGTTGACCTTCCTATTTGTGTGCGGAAAAGGTTTTCGGTTTCTTAATGGGCCGTTTTTGTTTGTTTCCTGATGATAATAGTTCACCAAGTGTAATACACGGCGCTATATCCCTGGTTGTAGCGTCGCCTCCCACATTCTCTGTCGGAGCGGCCACAATGTTGAGATAGCGTGTGCGAACAGTGTCCTGACCGTGATACAGTGGCTGGTGGTGGGTCATGAAGCTATTCCGAGCACTCTACTGCACTGGCTGCTGGTTGCCGGCCCCGGTAACGTAGGCACAAAGAGCTGACTTCGCGTACTGCGGGTCGTAGGTTCGAGTTCGGCCTAGGGCACCGATGGTTTTAAATAAGTGTTGCCCGTGTCTTGTTTTTTTTTTACTGCGTCTTGATTGCAAGATTGAGATCAGAGATGCCCACATGTTAACAAAATAAATTAAAGCTGTATGGCTCATTCGGCCAAATACCATAATTAAAAAACATGTATGGGGTTAGTTGACTGGAATAGATTTCAAGCATTAATTATATGGAAGTTTTATTTACTACGAGATCTAATCTCCCGCACTGTGGCAGGGTATTTAGCATATGAGGTAGACAGAGCGAGGTATGTCGATGTACTACCCATTTAGTACCGGTTAGACCTCAAGTAAGTTTTTGCTGTCAAATTACCTCCTGGCACTATTAACACACTATTTAAAAATTAGTGATCTGTCTAGTTTGAGGTCTAGATAGCATGGAGACTTACTAGACGATAGATTCAACGTTCAGAACAATATTTAGTTCTTGACTCGCGCACTTATAATAATTAGTTAAGCCATTTAGAGTTTTCTGATAGCCGAATGCTGTTCAGTACCTTGATGTTACAGAATACGCCAAATTTCTTGTACATAGAACGATCCCCAGTTAGTTAATGTAGAGGTTGCAAACTATAGGAGCTACGACGCTTTCCTATGGGAATCTGTTTTTGTGTATTTGCCAGGAATTGCGCTTGTACCTCAGACTAACGGTGACATGTATGTTTCTCAGCAGGTTATATATAATTGGGACAAATCTAATCTCCTGGTTGCATCCATAAATTCACCGCGCCGTGTGCAGATGATAGGCGAACATACACTACTCTGGTTGCCAGATGCTTCTGGTGACAATCTTAAACATGTTATTGGTTATAAGGATGGCATAATGTGTTCGACGTCTTCTCAGAACTTATCAAGAATAACGTGGCACCTGTTGTTATTTGATTCGGCTCTCCCTTTGCTACCTGTTCCAATCGGCACACGTTTCGGTGAATGCTAATCACACAGACAACTAGCCTTTGTTCTCATGCAAGGCGGTTTCGTCTATTCTTTGCATCAGAGAAAGTGGAGAACGCTTTGTCTTGGTTCTTCAGGAAATACAGGGAACTCGTAGATACATGATACGCACCAGAGTGTAAAGACAATTTAGTGAGAGCTTCTCATGGCGCAGATGTGTTGCGTTTCCTGCCAAAATGACGATAACTTTTTTCCTATTGAAATACGAGGATTCAAAATTCACATGTCAACAATTGATGACATTGTTTTCCGTTTCAAATTATAGATAAGCTAATTCACTTACTCATGCTCAACAACAGAATTTGAAACGGAAATCAATATACTATTAAATTATCGGGTAGACGTTTCGCTTTTACCTGTTTCGTAGCTTTCTGTGATGCAACAGCTCTAATTATATATATTATGTATGTAATTAAATTACGATGGAGGGCACGATCCCGTGGAAATTTCCCTACACATCCATCTTCCCCCTTTCCTGCACACACCTACATTTGCCCACTGCAAATTTTAGCTTTAAATTCTTTCAACGATTTTGGAAAATAATTCATTATTTTTTTGGTAACTTATTCCAATCCCTGACACTCTTACCGCCTCCCCCCCCCCCCCAAAAAAAAAGAATCTTCCTACACCCTTGAGCCTTAAACCGAGTGCCAGCTTGTGGTCATGGTCATTTTTTTCCCTTCCATCCATTACTTTTCATTCTTATGCCGATATCTTTCCATGGTTCATCACCAATATATGTACGACTCGTACACCCCCATTACCCTCTCCACCCTATTCCTGTCTTCCAATGAATCCCATTCCAGCTCTTTTATCATATTTGTTACTGATTGCATTCTGCGGTAAATTCCGGAAACATATCTAGCAACCCTTTTTTGCGCCCTCTCCAACTCCCGTATTTGATACGCAAAATGTGGTTCCATACAACACTACCATATTTAAGCAATGGTCTGATCAAAGTTTTGTAACCCAGTTCCTTTACTTCTCTCGTACATCGCCTCATCACTATCTGCAACAAGTGCCGAATTTTGAAACCATTTCCTGCTATCTGACCAATGTGTCCTGCTCAGCTAAGCTTCTAATCAAATGTAATACCAAGATATATACATTTCAAGTCTTCAACAAGAAATTCTTTCCCCACCTTATAATCGTAATCAACCTTTAGTTTTTTATTTGTGTATCTAAAAAGCTGACTCTTCTTTGCATTTATCTTCATCCCATGTTTACCAACCCAACTGGATATCCTGTCCAGATCACCCTGCAGCCATTTACAGTCCTCTATCGTTTTGATCCTTTTATATAGCATTATGTCATCTGCTAATAATCTAATTTCTGATAGTAAACAATCAACTCAATTGTTTATTAGAATAAGGAATAGCAATGGTCCCAAACGCTACTTTGTGGCACTCCCATTTTTACTTCCACTTATTTTTATATGGCATTTTCTACCCTAACTTTCTGTTTTCTACCTTTTGAAAATTCTTCTCCCCAGCAAATCACTTTCTCCTCCAATCCAGTAGTTTTTACCTTATTTACTACCATTTTATGACTCACTCTGACAAAAACCTTTGAAAGCTCTAGTGCTACACTATCATTTTGGCCTCCCTTGTCCATTTCATCTGAAATATCTTGAATGTATCCCAGAATCGCATGAATATCCTTGCCTAAAGCCACGTTGCTTACTTGAAAATACGATACAACAATTATACATTAATGTTACTTTATTTTCAATTGCGTATCAAAAACTTGTTGCACGCTACGGTAATCGTTAATTCATTTAACTGTCGTAGGTAGAAATAGTCAATAGAATATCTTTAGATCAGTACCTTTAATTAAAAAAAAAAAAGACCGCATACGTTCTTACGCCATATTTCATAAATATTGCACACGTTGGCAATACTGCAGAGCGGATGATACGTTCGGAACATAAATTAGGTATGTTGTGGTTCAGACAGAGCATGTGCTTTTGTTTCTTCCGTACTGTATGAAACATTGTCATTTGTAGACGCTTCAAGTAATATGACTGAAAGATCAAATCTATTACGTAAAGATGTGATGTAAACCAAATAGAAACGAACAAAGACTTGGGTGAAATTTGTTGGAAGAGACAATAGATCACCGGAACTCAACTTTTTTTCTTCCTGGGCCTCATAAGAGCTGTTGCTGTATTAAGATGGGCCCCAATAAGCTACCGTAAATAAAACTCCACATTTAAAAGTAAGCATTTATTTTAGCATTAATGGAATTATTGACATTGTTACATATTTTTGACAATCTCCGATAAATCCGGCTTATAATTGCTAGGCTTTGGGCCCATGGAAAGGATTGGTAGGCCGCAGGTTGACTATCATTGCAATAGACTGTAGTTCAATTTGCCATTGGGCTTTTCGTTTGCGAAAATATAAACACTGATCCAAGAATGTAAGTTGTAAGCCATGGTTTTACATGTTCTTCTCAAAAACCACAGAATTTGTATTAACTGATAGAATGTAGTGTTTATCAAGATATTACGATGCAGGTACTAACCTTATATCATCTGGTATTGATAGGCTACTGCTGTTCAATAAATTTTAGGTGACCATAGTATCTTCATAATATGTGATTTGTATTCCAAGATGTTAACTTGTTACATTATAATCGTTAATAGAGTACTTATAAATGGTAAGATCTTTTCTCTCTGTCTTTCCTTTTGAAATTCCTGATATTTTTCTACTGGCTGGCTAGAATTGCCTTTGCTTTAAGTGTGTGTGTGTAATTATTGCTAAATCAAGATTATGTACGTGGCCATAGAATATGAAGGTTAGATGTAGTTTCATTGGTATTTTTAGAGGTTCTTCTATGTTGCTGGTAACTCTGTGAAATAAACCCATTCCAATTTGACAGGATATTTTTCTTTATTTAACGACCATTGGAAAGGAGCAGGGGGAATGTAATTTTTGGGTGATTGATAAAATGGTCATCGAATAAAAAACGTTGTCATTTATTTCTCCCAAAATATTTTCTTCGAAATGACTTTGGGGGCTGTAAATATTTCTCCGGTATGCGCAACGGCTGTTTGACTCGTTTCTTAGACAGTTACGATGGCGACACTATTTTGAAAAGTCTCCTGTTGTCAACTAACCTTCGACTCAGAAAATAAAAACTGTCGTTACTTATGTAGGTCCACCTCACTTGAAAGGAATGTTGAGCGAGCATCCAAACTGCTCGCCGTCTGTGCGCGTGCCCAATAAAAGAGTCGAAATGCATTAGATGTAAAGTGTCGTGTCGCTTGACAGAGATAACCTCGTCGCTGTTGACAGTTAACAAATGTCTGCTGCTGCATGGAAAGGTTTCGTGCAGAGAACTTAGGTGGAATATTAAAACATGAAATTTTCTTGTCAACCAAACTTTGGGTATAGTAATTTGCTTATCCGCCTCAACTTTAAGTTCATTACCACAGACAGCTGTCTTATAATGATGAGAGGTAATAACATGCTTCACAAAGAGAATATGCTGTGAAAGAAACACAATCCTGAAATTTTTCTAAATTTTTTTCATATTTTTGACCACTTATTTCAGTTCTTCCTATCGTTAATTAATCTTCAGGTACCTACGTCTTCATTTATTGCTTGAAATTGGTTACTCTGATTTTATTCTATCTGCAGAATATCCCTTCAAATCTTTAATCTACAAACAAATTAAGCAATACCGTGTGTAATGTAGCGTGATACAATTTTTGTCTTCTATTGGTTTCAGATGAATATTTTCAGAATATGCTGAATTCGTATTTTACGTTTCCATTTTATTTTCAACTTCGCTCTGTAGCAACTTATATCAAATGGTTCATTTTTTGTTTTGGTATTTCAAAAGACCAAGCTTCACGAAATAGTGTGCTCCAGGCATAAAGTTCTTTCTGAGTCCGGGAAGAATTTTGATAAAAGCCTCTTCTTGGTTATGTTCATTAGCTTTTCAAAACATCCTTGCCTCGGCGTTTAGTTACAACATAACTTCCTAACAACAGATGAATCCTATATGAATTTTAACTATCATTTTTAGTAATGCTATTGATATCATTACTCACACATTTCATGACCTTTTTTTGATGATACGTAGCACAAAATGTCTTTTCTTATGGCTTTACGCCTCGTCGATGTCGAGGTCGTTAGAGGAGGGAACAGACTGGAGACAGAGAACTAGAAGGAATTTGGCAATTCCCTTTTTGAAGGAACTATCCCAGTATTCGCCTGAAGTGTTTTCGGAAAACAATTTAAAGTCGAAATCTTGATGGCTGGTCGGGGATTCGAACCAAATCAGAGGCCAGAGCGTCTCCGTCCACCAACCAGTTTCTAGAAAATGCTCTCGAAATATTTCGTTTATGTCATTTAGTGATTCTCTACAACTGTGCTCTAATCAGAAAGAGGAAAAGAGCGAATTGTAAAATAATGGTTCCTTCTCCCTTAACATTTATTCCAGACCCAATGTATTCCTATTTACTTTCCTAGACGGATAAATTTAAAATATCTGTCCTGATGGACTTGCCTTACGCCCTTGTATGCTACTGTTTGATGATTCTTGAGTAACGTGCGATAATTCCTTTCACATCCATAATGAAATACTTCTTGCATCGACATATTTTAATCGTAGGGGCAGAGAGGAAATAGAGCACAATACTGATGCATCTATGAATTCTATCTTTCCTCTCACCGTTCGAATTTGAATGCACAGAGGAGAGACCAGCATTCTGTGTGAATCGTGTTCAGAGAAAAATTATCCTAAATTTCTAATTTTTTCGACGTCGCATCAAAATCAAACAAACTCTGTTTTACTTGGGTGACGATGGGCCGTACATCAATCAGAACCTCACCAAAATCCGACCAGTAGTTCCTGCGTGAATCACTTTACAATATCACATCAGATTGAAACGTAGCCTATTTTAACCGTTGGACCAAGGGCTGCATATTAATCAAAGCCATATCAATATCCAAACAGTAATTTTTACGTGAATCGCGTTCAAAAAAAAAATATATTTCTCATTTTTTCAAAATCACATCAATCAAGTGAGTTGTTTTTGCTTGAATCCTGCTCTTTCCAACTTGCATAAAGACAGATACAAATTAAAAAAAAAAGAAAAAAAAAAGCAGTTGATACCTCCTCCGTAAATTATTAATAATACTCCCAAGTCATTATTTTCAAATATTTAAATAATACAGACTTTTCATGGTTACATGCGATCGAAGTTTCTCTTGGCGTTGAGAATTAATAGTCTCCTCGGGTGACTATCCGAATGAGCAGACTGTTTTCACACGATATTTCGGTGATCGGAAGCTCTGTCGCCATCTTCTGATGATTTAATCGGCTAGTCACACGAGAATATATTATTTTTTTATATTTGTTTTTATTATAAGCACAGATAACGGCAGGAAAACCAAAGTGCTTACCAAATGTTTACCTTCGCCATCGATCTCGCAAAGGCGCAGTACATTGGAAGTAAAATTTCGTTTATAGACAGTATAAGCAGAGCAATGTAATAGCCGTGTATGAGCGTTATCAGTACATCGCCTGGACATCATCATCAGCTTGGAGTACGGAAGCTGCACGATTCAATAGGAAGTCGATCAAGCGCTGTATGGTCGCCTGAGAGATGATGAGCCAAGCTACATTTATTCGGTTGCCGTAGCTCATCCACTGTAGCAGGCGGGTATGGATATTTTTTAAGATGTCTCATAGATTTTCTATCCGTCTGAAATCTGGTGGTCAATTTGTCACTGTAGTAATGAGATTTATGAAAGAGTGCAGGGTTTGGACGAATATTTTCCTGCTTAACTGTACCTAGTTACGAGTCGACGTGTCAGAGGTAGCACGCTGGGCTGCAGGGCTTCAGCAATATATCAATCATGCAGAGAAGAAATGAGCGTCTAGTACGCAATAGTTCCCCAAACTATTATGCCTCTCTGGTGGTGTTGGTGGCGGGATTGAATACATGTTTAGAAGTCACGTTTTCCCTGTATCCACGAACAAAAACGTGAGGTCTACACCCTGTAAAAAGAAGTAAAAAATGATTATCAGCGGCTATTCGGTTCTCCAGTTCCTTTTTTTTTTTTTTTTAACAGTTTAACGTCCCTTTTTAACGACGTGGTCTTCAGAGACGGGAAAGGATGGGGGCAAGGAATGGGAAGGAATTCGGCCATGGCCTTTTGAAGGAAGCATCCCGGCATTCACCTGGAGTGATTTGGGGAAACCATGGAAAACCCAAATCTGGATGCCCGGACGGGGATTCGAACCACCGTCCTCCCGAATGCGAGGCCAGAACGCTATCCGTTACACCACCACGCTCGGTTCTCCAGTTCCTCTTAAGATGCGTACACACTAGGGCAACGAACGCTAACCAACGACAGCCAATGTGTTGGGATCAATGTTGGTCCCCAAGGCATTGGCGTCCATGTGGAGTCGCAGTTGGCTCTGAAACCTCGTCCAAATTGCTAGTGTTTCATATTATAAAGTATTTAACCAGCCGATATTATGTGGGAAGAAGAGGATTCCATTGTCGCATGTGCAGCCCTTATTTTACTACAAAAAGCTGATTCGAAAAAACGACTTTTAGCGAATTTATCCTGTACGAAACTCATACTGTTAAAAGCAAACCATGTTGATTTGCACACTTCATCTGATTTCTTCTTGCATTCAGGAGCACGTAGGTTCGAATCCACATCCGGGCATCCAGATTTGGGTTTTCCGTGGTTTCCCCAAATCACTCCGGGCGAATGCCGGTAGGCTTCCTACTAAAAAGCCACGGCCGAATTCCTTCCCGTTCCTTGTCACCCATCCTTTCCCTCCTCTAATGACCTCGACGTCGACGAGCCGTAAAGCCATAATAAAAAAAATCTTTTCTTTGTCTTTCACGGCGAAAAGATGTCAACAAAGATTCCATTTTCTTCTTCGCAACTTGCACATTAACTTCTAAAACTAACTTACATCCGTCCAAGCGTCTAATATCTTCAATTTGTTTTTGTATTCACAGTTCGTACGGTCCCATAATCATTCCCCATCACGAAAAAAATTAATCAATTTTAATGCAGTCTCTTATCCCACTCCATACTCAACACAAATTCCGAACACAGACATATTAGACAAGGCGAACTACGAAATAGTGAACCAGTGTTGGTTGGGCGTCCACAGCAGGAGAGTGTCCCTAGGTCAACCCAGTGGCAACCCTTTAATGTTACCATCGGTTCCCCGAAGCACAACCAAGTCCAACGAATTCGTTGGCTGCGATTTGCGTCCCGTACATATTAAGCAAATCTCCGCCAACGGAGCGCTTGGTCGCCGTTCGTTGGCCATGATTTGCCTAGTGTGTACGCGTCTTTAAGCAGCACCACTGCATGCGTGCTAGATGGTGTTGTGGGGTCAGAAGTCAACTACGCCGAACTATCAACCCTCAACGTTTGCAACCGACTACATTCCTCTAGCTGCTGTCGGACCCATTCATATGCGAGGGGGCTGAGGTTTTTTTTTTTTTAAAAAAAAAAAACCTCCTAGCCCGGACAAGCTGCCTATCATTAAATTCAGATGTAATGCGGGAAGACCAGAGCTTGGCAGTGCGGAGGTACCCAAGCACGATGTGTGCATTGTACAATGTGAGAATAAAAACTTATCCAATGTTGTGTTTTATTCGTAAGCCAATGGCGTAGCTCCTGTCAAAATGACAATGTACCCAGGAAACTGATGATGGTCAGAACGATTCTTGATAAAAGTACGCAGGATGTTTTATATCCACCTTTCTCTCAGAGATAATGACGACGTAATGAAAATTGCCTAGTCGTTTATGACACAGATGAAGATAAGTTACGGTTGGGTGTTTACATACTCAATATCGTCAGTACAGCGGATATCTGGTTTTACTGGGGGAAGGTGAAAATTTTGGCCAACAGTATATGTAAACGAATGAAGCGTCTGTGGAGAGAAATGACATAAAAGTCATGCAATGTGAATAAGTATTGCTAAAGCAACACTTTACAATACTATGCAATCTGAAAATTTCTTGGCCTCGTCTTAATTTCAGATGCTCTATGTTTGAAACAAACGGATGTTATTGATTTTAACACACTAAAGGGAACTGGAAACTTGTGAAATAGTAAAAGTAAATTCATGTGTCGTAATGGCCTCGCGACAGGGGTTCTTACAGGTTGCGAAATACGCCTGTATTGGTAATCCTACCGGGTATAGAGGACTTACAGATTAACGAGGGACCCGAACCACTGAAGCCTTCTGTCATACTTCACATTACAGCAAGCTGTGCGAGAGGTAAAGACCCGAAGAAAATCCCCACTTAGACAAAGATTCGAACCGGAGAACTTCCGATCTGCAGTCAGACACTTTAACCACTAAGTCGCCAGGTCGCTATGAGAAAGAGTGATCCGTAGTATATCATAATTACTTGTTTCACTGGAACAATGTTGGTCCTGGAGACGGGTTCTATCTCTTGAATGATGCTGGACAGGTCTTTGAAAATATATGAACTATCCCGTAAGCAACAGCTTATATAAAAAAGATACTTTGAAATGTGTTCATGAAAGAGCAAATTTCTCTTTTCGATCTACCTTCATTTACGAAACATTACAGTATACCTTCGTGCTAGACGTCAAGTAGAATCTACGTAATTACTCTATTAACCCTTGCCTTTTGTGCACTGTCTGTATAATCTTTTCTCTATTTCTAGAGATATGAAAACTCGATCGTAAAAGCGAGTTACACATTTTATATAAAACTCGTGTTTTTGGGGGAATTTGCTCTGTTTTATGAATTATAGATATATTCAGGTACATACAAGAACTACTACATCTATACAAGTGAATGACTGTCGTTCTGTATTGTTGATTGTGAATAACTCTATGCTACTTATACAATGCTTTCGCAAAAAATGTACTCAAATTTTACTTAATTTTGGCGATAGTTATCAGAGTTAATAAAAGAATCATTTTAAATGAAAGAATGTTAAAACTCAGTTTTTATTTCAAGTCATCAGACTCTCGACTGATTAGATGAAATCTTTGGTTTATTCCTAAAATGAGACAATTCTCAACATACCCGTTACAGAATATGTGTTAAGTTGTCTGCATCATATGCTACAATCTTTGTCTTCCTCTGCAGTTATTTACTTACCCTGTTTCCTCCACTAACGAATCAGCCAATTACGAACGTTTTAAAATATGATCACTTTCCTCTCTCTTCTATTATCAGACTCTTCCAAATAAATTCATTTGTCTCCAATCATTTAGCAAACATTTTAATTTCGTGCTTTATTCTATATGTAATAATTTTTATACTCTATTATTTTTATAATAGTATACTCTAAAACATCGAATTTCAGGAACTTCTATTTTCCTTCTTTTTGTTATTTATTAAAGTAATTGACTCTAAACAAGCAGGTTTGAAAAGTTCTTTCTCTGCTCTAGGTCAATATTCGAAACTAAAAGCTTGCAATTCTTTAAGAGTGTAGTTTTTATTATTGCTCTTGAGATAGTTCTTTATTGCGTATTTATTTACTGTATTACTAGCATAGTTCCCGGCGTCGCTCGGTCTAGTTGGCGTTGACTTACCCATACACTATTTTTATTCAAGCAAACAGAAATGTACACAAAGTTTCATACAATTCGCGCAATCAATTTCCGGTATTAAAGTAAATCTATATTCACGCGCACCCTACCAATAAAGGAGTGGGTTGAAGTTGATTTACCCGCACACTGTTTTTATTCATCCGAAAAGATTCATGTGTACCCAGATTCATTAATTTCGTTCCGGCCATTTCCGGTACTAAACTAAACGGTGATTTAGCAACACAATTCTAAGAATGGTGTTGTGTGGATGGTTTGATACGGAATGTCAGTTTTCATTTTAGTCCAGGTTACATTTCAATCTAATTATATTTGCTAATGTTGCTGCTCTAAAATCGGCCATTAATACATACCACATACATGCTTATTCCGGCATCACGCTGAAAATACAGATTTTGAATGGATTTTAAGGATTTGAAAGCTTGGGCTCAAAGTTAAAATTTTACGTATGTTTTAAGACGTTACGGCACATTTATTTTACGAAAAATCTTGCATTACCTTAAAACTGCTGAATCGAGTTTTCACAGTATTAAATATTAGATGTGTCTCATTATGATAATTCATCTGCCACTGGAGCTAAAAAAATTTTCATTACGGTATTTCATCTGGCACTGGAGCTCAAAATTAACATATATTCCGTGCCTGTACAGTAGAATATCAGGTATTCAGAACTAAGCGAGATATGAAATACATATATATACGGGATATATATTCTTTACTTTCAATATGTTTCCGAGAGTTACAAACTGCGGCGCCATTTTATTGTGAGTAGAACGCTAAAGACGATTGCCAGAGACGTTGTAGTTGTGCTGACAGAGATTGTGACCAAAGAAAATCTCTGTTGTTTTTACGTTAATAGTTTCTCGCATTCACTACGGCCATCTATGGCGATTAAAAACTGAATACCCCGAAATAAAGGAGAGTATATTTCAAGTTTTGTTTTGTGTGAAAAATAGTTATAATTGTAAACTGATTTTATTCCTTTCAATAAAGACTATGGTCAGAGACATTGTAGTAGTGTGTTTAATGCGGAGTATGCAACATTTGGTCGTTCTATCTTTGGTATTTATCACGTTCAGAATTTCATTTAACGCTCCGGTGTTATGTAACGTTGAAACATTAGACATACCAAACAAATTAATTGAATTACTAAGCTTTAAAACGGTGAAAACCCCATCGAAATATGCCCAGTAGCTTCTGAGTTTTTATAGCACAAATTTACCCGGTTTTTGTTTTGTAGATATAGAGGAGGAAGAAGATTCCAGCTCACTTTTCACTATAATCAAAACAATTTTGTCGCTAAATTGTACGTAATAACGCACTCGTTTTCCTCCTCCTTCATTATAAATCTCACACTCGCTACCTCGCTGACATCTTGTATGCTAATTAATCTGTATTCCTCAGAGCAGAAATCCTGCGTTTCCTTCCATTTAATGTCACGAATTCCGCCAACAGCTAACGGAAATTGTTCCACCTTTCTTCTTAGGTTCTTTAACCTAAGTACCATGTTCATACTTCAACTATTTCACACTCCAACTTCACCTTGTAGAATATTTCTTTCAATTCTGGTGATTTCTACATGAGAAGTCTCCACCTGAAGATTACTGTTCAGGACGGCGTTAATAATCAAAAGTAACACGATGTGGAAAAGATTCTTACACATAAACTGATTATTTTTTTTTTAAAATATGTATTTCAAGAAACTGACGAAATGTTGTTTATTTTATTTATTGACATTTGTAGTTGGCTAAATGAAGAAATTTCAATTTTAATAAGCGAAAAATATCAATTTGAGTTAACATAATTAGCTTAATTAGAAATTGATTGGAAGTCAAACTGATAATTTTCTAGTTTACGAGGGTGGTCTGAAAAGTTTCGGACCTAACAAAGATAAAAAAAAATTTCGGAAATTTTATTTTTATTTTTCAACATACAAGGTAGTCTCCTTGTAACTCTACACACTTCTCCCAGCGATGCTCACATCTCTGTGACCCATCCAAATAGTACTCAGCGTTTTTCTCCGCAAAATAATTGTTCACGAAGGTGATTGCCTCTTCATCTGACGAAAATCTTTGTCCTCCGAGCGCAATTTTTAGATGAGGGAACAAAAAGAAGTCGCTTGGGGCTAGATCTGGTGAGTAAGGCGGATGGTCAAGCAGTTCAAACCAAAATTCGTGAATTTTCTGAAAATGTGGCCGTTTTTCCGCAAGTTCTGCTTTCAGCTTGTCAAGTAATGATGCGTAATATGCTCCTGTAATGGTTTTTCCTTTTTGAAGGTAATCGATTAAAATAACTCCATGACTATCCCAAAAACAGTCGCCAGCACTTTCCCAGCCGAAAAAACAGTTTTTGCTTTTTTTGGAGCCGGTTCCCTCTTTGCAGTCCACTGTTTGGACCGTATTTTTGTTTCAAGCGTATAATGGTGTATCCGAGTTTCATCTACAGTAATTAATCGGCGCCAAAACTCGGATTTATTGCGCCTAAACTGCGCCAACAGAGCGTTGGAAATGTTCATTCGAACACGTTTTTGGTCTAATGTGAGCAAACGCGGCGCCCAACGCGCGGACAGCTTTATCATACCTAAATGTTGATTTAATATGTAACAAACACGTTCTTTTGAAATGTTCATAATCTCTTCTATCTCTCTCACTTTAATTCGGCGGTCGTCTAGCACCAATTTGTGAACTTTGGCGATATTTTCGTCAATAGTTACAGTTTTTCGACGTCCCGAACGTTCATCGTCTTCCAAGCTCTTACGGCCACGTTTAAATTCAGCTGCCCAAAATTTCACTATGGTAAGAGATGGTACAGAGTCCCCCATACACAGAATCCAACTCATCTTTGATTTGCATAGGCGTATATCCTTTCAAAAACAAATATTTAATGACAGCTCGATACTCGATTTTGTCCATTTTCACAAAAACACTCACATCAACTCACTCAAACGACTGTTACATAACAACTGCGCTTCCAAAATGACTGAAACTTTGGTGAGTAACTGTCAACACATAAACAACGCAATTCACTAGCTTTTATATACGAGTGCTGCCATCTTCAAGTTGAGGTCGGAAACTTTTCAGACCACCCTCGTATTTCGTGGATATTCCGTTTCAGAAAACGCGAATAAGAACTAGAAGTAATTACATCATAAATGAAGGGAACAAATGGATTATTAACCCACTTGTTGGAGTGTGTGGAAAGAAGCCATCATTTTGTAAGTGATTTAAAAGTATTAAATGGCTTCAGCACATTCTTTAGAAACAAATCCACATACAAGGATATGCTATGAACCAATGCCAAATCGACCACCATCCTTTTAAAAGGCTGTTGACAAGCACTCATTATATCATGACTCATTATACCGGGAATCGTTCAGTTGCCAGGGCCTCGTCTTATGCAAACAGGAGAGGTTGAAATTTTGTTGGAAGAGTTCTCCCGCAAAACTTTACTGATAACTTTCTAAATATTATTGTAATAACAAACAAATTTGACAAAAATTCTTCTCGGGTATTCTGTCGGATAAGTTCTTGTTTCGACAACGTTTCGGCAGCAACCTCCGTTGCCTTCATCAGGTAAGGATTTTTAGTTATGGCTCTACGCCTCGTTTTTGTCAAACACCTTTGTTTCAATGGACAACAACACAAACGATGGTTGCTTTAGGTGATCTTTTTCTTCTGGCATACTAAATTCTGCCTAAATATTTTCAGTAACATGAAAAAAATTAGAAACAAAATATTAAAAAAATGTTGATCGTAAATAGTGAAAGAGTATCAGCTAGACGTGCAATCACCACGAGGGAAACGAACTATAAATCCCCTCAGATATGTGTACATTGGTACTTCTAGGGTGGTCACATAATTTTCATTTATTTCAGATTGTTACCTGTTTTTTCAGTAAGTAAAAAAAAAAAAAAAACAAAAAAAACAAAGGTTTCGTTAATGGCTACTTTCATTCTTTTTCTCTATGTTTATGCCTTTATGCCTCGTCGACGTCGAGATAATTAGAGGGAAGAGAGAATTGCGGACAAGGAACGGTCAGGAATTTGGCCATAATTTTAGGAAACCATGGAAAATTGAAATCTAGACGGGTATAGGATATGCGTCGTCCCAAATGCTAGTCTCGAGCTTTACCACTCACCCTCCACGCTCGGTCATCACTACAAAACTAAAGCATGAAAGTTATTGAATTTTCAGTAAAAAAAAAAGGGGAAATGCGTGATGAAACAAAAACAGAGTGTTGGAAGAAAAATCTTCTATGATACAATATTCAAACTGAAATGACAGTCTCAAATTGAAATTTCATGACGATTTGTAGTATCCTTAAGGCGGCCACACACGCTACGGTACACCGGAGAGGTCTACCTGTACAGGTACACCTGTACAGGTAGACCGGAGCGTGTGTGCCACAAACCTGCACAGGTATGCGGACCTGTACAGGTAACCGGAGAAGAATGAAAAATCAATTCTTTCTACCTGCGCCAGACTACAGACCGGAGCGTGTGTGGGGGTATTGCGGTAGACCTGTACAGGTTTCAGTCTTTGTGGAAGAGAGATCGCGTTGTGTTCAGTGTCGTAACAGTTTTTCTTCTTTGTTTAGCTTCAAATTACAAACGTACACCATGTCAAATTGCAAGATTAATAAAGTTAGAGAAGAATTTATCGAAATTTATAAATCAGAGCCTTGTCTGTGGCGTGTTAAGAGCAAGGAATACCATGATCGCCGCAAGAGAGAAGCCGCGTGAACGAAGTTATTGAAAAAATTACAAGAGTATGAATCTGGCGCTAATAAGCAGACTGTGATTAAAAAAATAAATAACCTAAGAAGCAACGTCCGAAAGGAGAAAAAAAAATATGAAGCCTCGTTGAAGTCTGGAGCGTCGACAGATGCAATTTATAAAATAACACTTTGGTACTACAAGCTATTTGATTTTCTGGGTGATCAAGATACCCCAAGAAGATCGAATTCCCAACATAAATGAGGAAGAAAGTGATTGCGAGGTAAATAAATTACAAATTTGTCTTTGCTGAATTTTTATTTATTTTAACTGGAAATAATGTACAATTTAAGTTCTTGGCAGCATAAATTAATGTTTATAACAATTTTAGGCGAATCTGTTTCTGTTAACAAATTTATTTTGCCATGGCACTTTACCCTCATTCACAAAGTAGATATTGAAATCTTCTCTAAATTTTTTAGCGTCATTAACAATATTTCCCAGGTTTCGGCGATTTAAATTTTCCATGTTCGAACGCAGACTATCATAGCCTGCAGACGCAATATTCCCGTTTTCAGTACCTTCCTGATAAAAACACTTTGAAGGTGCATAGGAATTTAGTACTTGTTCAACTCAAAAAAATGTGTAAGGCAAAGGTTGCCATCACTATTTTTTCTATGTTCTTTGGTTCTACATTAATTTGTGTATGGTATATGCGAAATCGCGAAGCCAATATACCAAAAGCATTTTCAACAATGTGTCTCGCCCGGAACAGTCGATAGAAACCTTAAAGTTGCTGCAAGTCTTTCGTGTGGAGAAATAGCACTTCTCATTATGGTATCCTTTTTCTGGATTAAAGGAGTAATCATTGAAAGTAATTTTAGATAAACCGATTCATCCATACGTAAGTAATTGCAGTAATCTTTAGGTTCTATCCTCAATTCGTTCAACAAATTAATATGAGTATATTCTTTTCTTTTCGACAACCACTTTTTACGCCACTTTTCACGTTTTTTTCTTTATTGTTTACATTTCAAAGCTATTAAGAAGCCTACCACCACCAAAGCATCATCCTGTGACGATTCCATGCTCCGTCTGTGCTCCGGTATACCTGTCCGGTTTACCGTTACGTGTGTGGGCTCCGTCGGTTTTCGGTCTACCTGTCAGGTGTACCTGTACAGGTAGACCTCTCCGGTGTACCGTAGCGTGTGTGGCCGCCTTTAGGGAAAGAAGCCCTTTTTCACAAACAATGTCATATGACAGAAAAAATTGCAAAAAAAAAATACAAGAGGTTAATCATCTAAAGTATACAGAAGCGTTTCTCAGCCTATGGTCTACAAAGATGGTTCAAGAGGACCGCAGGCAGAATATTATAAATTTAGATACCGTATTCGTACTGTATAAGGCTATAAATCCAACTTCTTAAAAGCCACGAATATTTCAATGACCAGGCAAAAATCTGACATTTCCGGGGTGAAGATAGGACAATATTTTTTTTTACAATAGTTTATTTATCTCCAGTTGGCATCAAAAAGAGAGCCATTCGTCTAAGAGTTAAGTAAATGACCGTTTTCTGAATGTCTTGTAGTAGGTGTGAGGTAAGCGGTACGAGGTTGGGTTGGTAACATAAGTGTGATAAGGTAAACAAAAATAAAAAGTGTAAGGTCTAGCGTCCTTTATTTTATTTTGTGCTTGTAGACAAGTAGTAAGAGTAGCATCTAATCTACAGTAACATTATTAATCATTTGGTTAATTACTAAATATTAAGAGTCAGGGCAATATATTCTAGTTTCATAACTGAGTTTCCGTAGTAATTCAAAAAATGCTTTTAGATTTGTTATGTTATAATGGTACGATAAAATATGTCTCTGATGTTAATAACATACACACAGGTAAAAAAATTAGGACCGTGTAAGTCAATGGTCTACAGTATTATTTTTGACAATTTACTGGTTCTTAAGTTGAAAAAGGTTGAGAAACGCTGCTATAAAGTGTTGTGAATACACCACCAGGTACAGCTTCATAAAGTTTCGGCACTGTAGGTGCCAAATTTGTTCATTCTTATCTAGAATGCAATTCCAGAGAAAGGAGTAAAAGTCGATGTCAGCTGGATGACGGTTTACTGATAAGAATTAATGAAAACTGTATCAGCATCTATTACCAAGAAAATAATGATAGAGGTTAACGAAAAGCGGAAACACAACAACTATACCCACCAAAATCCTCATGGTTCCGTTTTCCCTCGTGGGTCCTCCCACTCCCGTTCTTTCCCAGAAAAGACAACAGTGGAAGGGCCAACCACTTACGTGATGCTGTCCGTTTTCTACGACTGTAAGGGAAACATCGTGACAAACTGTGACGCTATCTTGTATGCATTATTGTTGAGTGAGAAATTGAAAGGGGGAATGCCGAGCTTTTGGCAGCTAAGATGTCGGCTCATCTGCTTTTGCATCCTTTTCGAAAAATGTTTAAATTTGTTTCAATATCTTGCCCCTAACAGACAGAACTTGGCACTTACAGAATGCTTCTTATTGTGTTCACGAGAGTTCCTCTTTCTTTATTATTATTATTTTTTTTAACTTCTTAACTTCTCTCGACAGCGAAGTCTTTAGAGACGGGAATGGATGGGGGGCAAGGAATGGGAAGGAATTCGGTCATGGTCTTTTGAAGGAAGCATCCCGCCATTTGCCTGGAGTGATTTGGGAAACCATGGAAAACCCAAATCTGAATACCCGGACGGGGATTCGAACCGCCGTCCTCCCGAATGCGAGGCCAGAACGCTAACCGTTACACCACCACCACTCGGTCCTCTATATTTAATAATATCAGGAGATAAAAGAGCAATTTACGATTGAAATAAAAGTTAGTAGGGATGCAGAACACCAAATTTATTAGTTTCTTCGGTGAAATATAAATTTTACTTAATTGATCAACTGACGTTTCAAACAAAAGTAATCAGCACCTGAACAAATAAAGTTACTCATTGAAATTACTATTAGAGCGCATTAACTGCTTTGCAAGTTAAATAGTCCCTAACTATGATACACGAATCGAACGATCTCCTATCTCAAACCGTGTTTGGTGGGTGAGTGGTAACGCTCTGGCCTCGCATTCGGGGGGATTCGGGTTCGAATCCCCGTCCAGCCATCCAGATTTGGTTTTTACATGCTTTCCCTAAATAACCTAACCAATACCGAAATGGTTCCTTCAAAAGGCCATGGCCGAATTCCTTCCCGTTGCTTGTCCTCTGACGTTTTCCGCCTCTAATGACCCCGGCGTAAAACAATAAGGAAAAAATCCTGCTTCAAGGTGGGTGGACTGGCGGTCATTCACATTGTTTTATGTCTCTTCAGTGTCAGCGCAGGCGCTGGCTACGAGGTCTCGGACACCGGTCATGTTGACTGCGGACGGCGGGCAGGTCCGACGGAGACCTCTACAGCGCGTGGTCAGCGCTCGAGGCAAAGTCAGGATGTGAAGTCACTTACTGAAACCAGATATGAACTGGAAGGGGTACTCTACAACACCGCTCTCTTCTTCAATGGGCGGCACTATACCCCGTCATCATATTTCGACAGTCCAACAAGTCGTATGATTCATATATTTTTCTCCCCTGCGGATTAGTATTCTTTTGAAAACCTGCAGAACAGCCGTCGTTCTCAAGTTGTAGTCCTGTAGGGAGTTATTCATGGATGCGAAAGTCTTTTGTAGCCATTCTACAAGAACTCTCTTGCAACAATGCCAGTATGTTTTCCATTGTCCTGAATTTTTCTTCTCACACACTCACGAAAATATGTTCACCTGTCATCCAGATACTAAAAAGTGTTTTGCACTGCCATATGAACAATTATTAGTACTCGATGATATGAGTTAACATATCACAATAAAATTGAGTTATTTGCACTCCTTTAAAACTTACAAAGGTTTTGGAAGACCTGTAACCCCCACAGTATGATTACACTGATAAAAGTAAATTTGATTTTTATGACTTTACGACTCGTCGACATCGGGATCACCAGAGGCGAGAAAGACCTGGAGGCATAGGACTGGGAAAGAATTTGGTCAAGGCCTTTAGAGGGAACCATCCCGCCATTCACCTGGAGTGATTTAGGGAAATCATGGAAAACGGAAATATAAATGGTCGAAGGGGTATCTGAACCCACGTCCTCCCGAATGTCAGACCAGTACTATGTACTATTACTATTAGTCCGCGATTCACTAAAAGTGCGTGGCGGAGGGTGCATTGCACCTATTCGAAAGGATAATAGTTTGGAAGGGATATACGGGATATGGCAGGAGGCGCCCATGGGCTATTGTGAGGAACCATCCGGGTATTCGCGTGGAGTTATCTGGGAAAATCATGGAAAACCCAGACCAGGATGGCTGTAGAGCTTTATCGAAAGCTACTTCTGTCGGATTTTAATGACAAAATCATTTACCATCTCTAATTCACTTAAACTACCAGTGAGCTGTACACGTGTTCCTTGATAAATTACGTTTGGTTGAGATTGATTTTTAATCCGTAGTTCAAATTTATGTCCTTTACACTTCATCTCACATTTTCACTCTTGACAGGAAGTAGAGTTGTCAGCAAAGAGCTATTAGTCTATGTTCCTTCGTCCCAGCTATGGAGAACTTTGCTTATAATATTAAGTATATGTTAAAATGTGGCAGGAATAAGGTACTAAAATGGAAATAAAAAAGCGAAATCTTTACTAAAGTGTTTTTTTTAAAATTATTTTCAGAATTTCACATATATGTGTTGAAGGTAGAGATGAAGTCGAACACGACAAAACAGCTTCAAGGAATTACAAAAATCGAATATTTGCTGAAAGTACGTAATTCCAGTACTCTTTATATGGAAAAGTAAAACTGATGTCGGAATTCTACTATCAAACCGCAAGGGGCCATTCGTATCCTTCCGTATTTGGCGTAACAGGTACGGATGTGCTCTATCGACCGTCTAGATTGCGACGCAATCTATGCCAAGACGTCAATGGCAGTTAACCTCTGTGACAGGAACGACAAAGGCACCGCAGATTCATTTGCGCTCATCATACACAGCAGTACAACGCGATTCCAGTTTCTCTCCGTGGTTTATATGACCGGTCGCTGCCAACTCTTCTAAGCGTCGAGATATCACCTGAATTTAAGAAATATTGCTACCGACTACGCCTGGTAAAAATTGAACGTTTTAACTGTTAGCAAACAGCTACATTTCTTACTCATTAGTATTATAAATCTATATATCTAGAACTTAATTAAAAAAATAAAAATCGTAAAAGTAATTAAGCACTTTTGAACAAGATTACCGAAATACTAATAACATTTTAAATTTTACTATCATGCTATACACTTTTTATTTCCGATACAAAATAAAGAGAATGTTGAAATATTGACCTTACAGTTTCCACACTTCTATCAGTAACAACCGATTCGGTCACAACACCGATATCTTGTATTCGGATACCGACTGTTTCTGGCTTATAGATATTCTGAGAAGTCGCGAAAACCGAGTTCCGGATTGAGGGACCACGGGGCGAACACGAGATCTTCATGTCAACTCCACATCTGCGCCACCTGTCTCTAAATTCGCTCTTTTTCAAGACTTCTTCAAGAAACATAGGCCTAAATAAGATTTTAACAGCTTTTTTTAGTTTTTGTATCCGATTAAGCTTAATAACATTAGTAAATGTATTAAATAACTCATCTTTGGGAACAGATATCTCTCCTTTCCTGTAATTTCTTTTTCTATTATTGTTTTATTCGGTTTATTTAATTTATCTGTTGTTTTGATATATGTAGAGCATTATGCGGTGCTTAATCGACGTTTTCCAGTAACAGGAAAGATGTAAGTACTTTTTCATCAAGAGTAAACTGAAAAATCTATAATGACGCGTGTTGAGTGTCGCAAATTACCCAAGAAGACATCTAACCACGAAGTATCTGAAAAAGAAATCAGATTGCATCTGAGATCCGTGGTTTGTCCGAAGTATTCGCAGAAAATTTGTTTAACAAACCAAAAAAAGTTAAAATCCCTCTCATTTCATGCAGTAGCGTATTAGATCCCAACATTGTTTTACGCTATGTAAACGTGGTAGAAGCAACGATCGAAATAAATTTCTCATTGACAGAGCAAACATATCGACTACTGGAATGTGCGTATTGTGTTACGCCCCCGGCACTCCACGAAGCTAAGAAATGTTTCTGATTGTAAGCTAAAACTGGAATAAACTCTTCGCTATTATTAGAAATATGAAACTTTACTTTTTGAAAAATTGTACTATTTTTATAAATATTATTTAAATTCTGTTTTACAAAGAGTGGGCTATCATGTATTCCAAAAATTTAACGTATTATAAAAGCACTACAATTGAACTTTCTCTCGTAGGTTGCCTTTTTCGCAGCAGCGTGCTCTGTCCCAAACATTTATACGCCAAATTTAGTTTATCCAATACATAAGCGTGTAAACACTCAACTAATATGGTTAGCATATTAAATTTTTTGTAAAAAAAACTCAACGTTAACATCGTATGTTTCAGCAGACAATTATCCTGGCTACTTCTTTTTCTTACAGCTACTACCCACTAATTATCTCTTATTCACGTTTCTGAAGAATCCCTTCAAGTTTACAATTTTTTTACTATGAGTATTAGTTCGTTTATCAATCAAAGTAATAGAAATAACTATTAACACTTCGCGGTTTGACATTTGTGAAGCTATAAAATACTGGATGTTGTTGAAGTAAGTTAATAGATGCGAGATATGAGCCTGTTGATAATATTGAACGAGTGTCAACAGAGCGGGCACACAGCTGGATGCGGCACGTGGAAGCCGTGTAAAAATGGCGGGGTCTGTGTTGTGTGTCAGATATGGTTATGACTGTCTGCGGGTCGATAGCGTAGCTCCACGTCTTACGTCTCCCTCCCCCCTACTCTCCCACTTTCGCTCTCTTTCGGCCGAGCCTACTGCGAATAGAAAATTCGATACTCGGGACATAACTAGAGCGCGCGCGCAGAAAGCCTTTGTGATAGGCGAGGCATCCACGCAATGAAAAGCGAAAACACCCCGCTCCGTCAATTTGTTCACTTCCTACAAAGCCAGTAAAAAGGGAAATTACAGTAAAACTAAAAATTACCGTTCAAAGATATCAATGGAACATTTTAGGTATGTTGAACGTGAGCTTTGTCTGTGAAAGAACTATGTAAATCGAAAATAGTAATTGAAATCAGAGGAAATTTCAATCGAATTTCTCAGTTACGAGATCTCTCATTGCCCAACTCAATTTTGAAACAATATTTATACCTCTTGGGTTTCGAACTTCCGTTTAGTAATTTGCCTCAGCAGCACAAGCCGAATAGACAAGATTCTTTACTCTTCTTGTAACAGCGATGAGCTAACGAAAGTTATGATTTGTTTCTCATCAACAACATTAACTTATATTATTATGACTGTATCTGGGACAAGATATATATTTTTGATCTGAAATAATTTCGAGTTTATTAATTTATCTAAAAGCTTGTTTTATTCCAACGTTTACTATTTCCCGCGGCAGTCTCACAACTGGAAGATGGTCTAGCAAAAGTCAATAGCGGACTCTTCTCCACTACTGTTGGTAAAATATGATATCTTGCAGACTGACCAACATGAAAGTAAATAGAAATCTTTCAACACATCATAATATTTTTATTACAGGGCGTTCGCCGGAAAACGCAACCCTCCCAGTCTGTTGCCGTCGGCAAGTTGCTCGGACAGCGGTGCCAGCAGTTTCCGCCACGCGGCACCGTGAATCACCGCACTGTTTAACACCTCCGCTGCCCCAACAGTGCAGTGCAGTGACCCTTACATTGTTAAGAACGGTTTCTTTGCATTGTAGCTAGTTTGTGACTTCAGTCTCTTATTAATCAGTGTTGTGAATAAACGTTTCTTTGCGGTTTGGCTGGTTTGGGGCTTCATACTCTTACTAATCTGTACCGTGTTTGAGTGTGAGTAAAATTATGGTACGTTACAGTTTGCAACAAAGAATATTTCTCTACGATACATATGTGAAGAAGAAGTCGTTTAAAAAGTGTCGCAGTAAATTTCGTGGCGAATATCCTGGCGCTTTACTGCCAGCTAAATCAACAATTCTGCGTCTGGTTAAAAAAGTAAGAGAAACGGGTTCATTTTTTAACAAAAAGAGACTGTCGGTCAACCTATTCTCACAGAGGAGACAATTGACGATATCGCTTTTCGACTAGAACAGTCACCCAAAAAATCATTAAGTCAGTTAGGGCAGCGTGTGTCTCGAAATATGTTCAGAAGATGTGAAATGTGCATTACACAAGAGTGTCAACACTTCCAGCATCTTTTATAAGGTAAGCTAATGAATTACGTCACATTTAAATGCTTAGCACATACAAGTTTATGAAATAGTCCGCGGCCGACGGTCGAACAATGCCGGGAGCTGAACGCTCGCTCGCCGCGAGCAGTTTCTTCCTTGTAGCGCTAACAGTGGGTTGCGTTTCCCGGCGAACGCCCTGTATATACGCTATAGGGAATTGTTACTTTATTAAGATATGTCTAGCGGTTATTACACTGTTTTATTTTCGAAGCGAATAAAAAATAAATTCTGTTGGTCACTTTTAATTTCATCTCCATTTGCTTCTGTCTATTATTAATAGTGTAATATTTAATAAAATTGCAATGGAGAGCACGCTCCGGTGGCAATTTCTCTACATACCCATCTTCCCACTTTCCTGCACCTACCTACATTTGCCCTCTGCAAATTTTAGCTTTAAATTCTTTCAACGTTTTTCACACACACAACAGTGACAGCAATAAAATAACGTATTTTAGTTACTTAGAGAGCGTTTCATTTTTGATTAACGATTGCAAGAATTCTTTAAACAAATAAAACCTTTGATCAATCAGAAACCATTTAGAAATTGCAGAACCATCTACAAATGGCCCTTTTGCTTTCATACAATCAGGTGACTTTTTCAAAGTTTAAACGCATTGTTTAAAACATTTTTTGGCATAAAGTTTTGTTCACTGACAAGCATGAACGTATTGATCGCTTCATTTTAGTGTAACGTTTCATAGTTGCGAAATTGATAACTAGACCTCGATTCCAAAAAAAATCCTATTTTGGGTGTTTGAAATAGGCTGCATTCCAATGTAAAATAAGTTCAAAAAATGTTAAGATTGGATATCAAAATTGTGGTTATGTTTATAAAATATCATCAATAAAAATTCGTTAATTTAAAATGTAACTTCGAGAATCGTAATTTAGCAGAAACAAGTAATATTTTTAAAAACATTACAGAGTGATAATAAGAGTATGGGAGCGTACATTAATGACGTGAGGTCTTTTTTCCGGAATTCCAGCCCCCCCCCCACTCTGGTGAGACTTTGTGAAATTTGGTCGGACCCCCCCCTCTCTAAAATGACGTGAAATTTTGACGGAGACCCCCCTCCCCCTACCAATCGATCTCCCACGTTTTTGAAACTTTTTTTTTTTACAAGAATTTTAAAACCTCACGTGAGATTTCTGATGACCATCTCCTCTCCCTTGGTGAGGTTTCGCGAGATTTCGTGAGATTTCGCCAAACCCCCCCCCCCCCCCATTTCCCCTCACGTCATTAATGGACGCTCCCTATGCTTAGTGTTTGTTCTTTCAAGGCATCATTTGCAATAAGCAGAAAAAATATTTACATTAGCGGTGTACATATGTCTTAGCAGTGGAAACAAGCTTATTCATTTTAAGAAATTCAAGACATATAAGTCCAGCCAACGGTTCATGGCATAGCAAGACAGGATATATGGAGAAAGGAAGGACTAAATATCTTCAGTAATTTGACTGCAGCAATCACTGAGCAAACACTATCCGGCGTTTATTTTAAACAACCAAATTGCAGAACATATATATTTAAAATTGACTTTTTGCAATTTAGATTAGACTATCTAGTTCTGTAAGTCCAAAATGTTAAATTTCCATTTTTCTAAAGTTTGATATTATCCTGATATAAATGCACCGTCTTTTAATATGAAGTTAAGAGTTTCGAACTAGTGGCCACACAAAAGTACAATAACAGGGCTACCAGACGTTATGCGTTAGCAAGCGAAGTTCACTTTTGCGATACTGTGCTAAGAAACCAGTTCTAGTTTTCATTAAAAACTCAATAAATATATATGTACGGCAATTACACTATTAAAGTATTGTTAATGTAATGGTGAGAACTGTTCAACACATTGTTACAGTTTACACACCTATTTGTTGCACATGTCGCAATATTTAATGTTTCCATTCGTTTAGAAACTGGGAAACTTTTTAATCCATTGCCTAATCAAGGACTATTTAGAGATTATTACCTAGGGCATACTGGTACATTACGAGAACACACGTTTCACTACAGTCTCTATGCGAACATGGACCGAGCGACAATGACCCCGTAGACATGCGCTTGAATAGTTTATTTGTGTTTTTCTGATTTTAAAACTTTTTTTATATTCTAAAGAAAAATAGCCAAAAATAGGCTATAACGATAATTTACGCATTTTTAGGCTCTATAAAACCACAAATAACGGGCTTAGATGTCTTATATATGTAACGTTATTTTCATGTATTTCAATCAGAAACAAAATAGGTTTTTGCCTAAAATCCGAGGCCTAGTGATAACATTCTAATCATTCGTTTAGTTCACACATCGTTTTAACCAAACGGATATGTCACGCTGTAGAGTAATTCATATTTCTGGGTATTGGACAGATCGTTTTTGATATAACTACAACTGTCGTAAGGCTGATAAATAATTTTCACTGTTGAGGACTGGTAACCGGCGAGGAGTTAGTTCCTGGTCTATGTAGAGCTACTGTGTGGAACCTGAAAGCGGGCCGCATTGATTGAAGCGTTTCCTGCTACTAATCCAGGTTAGTCTCAATGCGGCACTCGAAACAATCGGTGAATTGCTAGGAACGGTCTAAGAGAAAGTACGATAACCGCTGTTTTCAACTCTTGTTTTAACTGAGTTTTCAGTAAGTATTTTACGCGTAGCTGATGCGAAGCGCTTAAATTTTTAAACTTCTAACACCAAGTGCTTTTACATTATTCCTAAAGACAGTAATCGAAAAAAAATGGTAATGTTTGGAATCAGATATTTGAATAGTAGAAATTTCAAACAAAGATTTCCTGTTATGACGTTTTTACTCATTTATATGCAATTTTGTTCTGGTTTAGTTATAATACGATTTATTCGGGTGTTTTATTCCTAAGCAGTACGACTGTACATCAACCCTGTTGGATAAATAGACTAGACAATTTTTTCTAACACGAATGACGGGGGTATACGAGATAACAGTGGGTAGACTGAAATTTTGTTTTACAAATGATATTAATGACAGTTAACCTCCCGAGAACTGTATAACTGAGGTAATTCTATTGGTATGAAACGTCATACTAGGCATTATAATAATAATTTCGTGTGGTCGTAATGACCTGGTGGCAGGGTTTCTATTGGCTGCGCAATCCGTCCCTGTCGTAGCCGCCTTAACCTAACCCTGCAATACTGCCGGGTACAGGGGACCTACAGCTTAACGTTGAATCCGAACCATGGAATCGTTCTGGCGTACTTCACATTACACAACAAGCTGTGCCAGAGGTGAAGGCCGGGTTAAGTGCTTGTGAAAATCCCCGCCGATACAGGGATTCGAACCGGGCACCTTTCGCTCTCCAGTCAGACGTCTTAACCACTGAGCCACCAGACCGTTCCACTCAAAATTTGTAATGTACTCAGGTTGGTAATGCAAGTATTAAATAAACTCGGCATTTAATACTAGCATTACCGACCTGACTACATTATAAAATTTGTAGCATTCTTTTAAAATCTTTGTTCCTTCTTTCGTTTCACCCTCGTTGGGGTAAGATGATTCAGTCACTTCTTTGCATGTTGTACCTTCCTTTGACCCTAGTATTTCTTCAATCTCTCGGGTCATCTTCTCTCCTCTTCCCAGATGATGGTTTTCGATTTTATTTTAGATTTTTCTTGGTACCTTATCCTTTCATCTTTAAATTTTAGCTGCGCTGTTCTATGAATTAATAATTTTTCCGTCATTTTTAGTTCTTTAGGTCTTTTCCAATTTCTGTGAACCAATTAGGCTTCGTTATGCGGTTATGGAAGAAATAAAAAATTTGTTTGGTTAGTCTACCAGAGTTCATTCTAAGAAGATTTCCGAAGAAATTTAGTCTCCTTTGCGTATAGTATCTGAGAGCTGAAAAGTGCAAACTTGGACTCGGATCATTATTTGTCTAAAATCAAATTTAAAACCATCTAAACAAAAAAGAAGCAAATTAAAGGCCGGAAATACAACGCGGAAAACATACTAAGTTCAGATGACTTCACGAAGGCAAATAGGAAACATACGGACTCAAATCTGGGAATATATCAAGGGCAAAGCTGAACAGATAACACCCCAAACCAAAATTAGAAAACATTTATGGTGATGTAATACATACACTGCAGCAAAACAGGCGTGGCAACAATGACAATCGCAGGAAACAGAGGAAAGCAGAGTAAATTTCATAAGAATTACAAAAATGGTAGATAAAAATATAAAAAAGGTTAAAAGGCATATGAAAATAAAACTTTTCTCCAAATTGATAAAGAGTTTAGCAGAAGCAACACAAGAAGCTATTATAGAATTTTCAAACAAAAACTATCAAAGTATAAAGCACCAACCCTTCAATTTCGAGATGCTAGTGGGAACATGACTCATAACAACACAGAGAATTGCAAGATATTTTACAAACTCTTGAACTGTTAATCCATTCGTGAAATTTTTGAATTTACTCCAAATAGGTCCTACCTCTGACAAACTAAATTCAGAACCACCAACATTTGAAAACTTAAAAAAATCATTTCAGAATTAAAAATCTTTGTTTATTACTAGGATTTTTTTTTCTCTCCATCCTTCCGTCGTAAAATTAAAATCAACTTAACTGTTTCATAAGAATTCACCAGGCTGTAATGAACCAAGAAACAGAACAACTTTAGGTGTTCGTGGTTTGGTGTATATATTTTTCCGATACCAAACATGATAGTATGGTAATAGAGTAATAACTTAACGAGGATGGAGGAAAAATATGATTGTCTGTAGGATGTGATATAATGTAGATAGAAGTAGATAAAAAAAAAAAAAAACATGTCCAAACTGATTACTGGATTACGGCGAGAAATCTTGAAACGCTTGGTTCGAATTTAATAACGGTAACTGCGTATGATCTTTAGCACCTGGTTACATTCCTAAACTGATAATTTACTCACTGAAAGAGGGCCAAAGCCGTAACATAGAACCCTAAACAAACAGCGTATGTGGCTGATTACACACACGTAAACCAACTTTTGCAGGCGAGGAACCAGAACGGTATTGTATGCAGTCGGCAGGCTTGATCTGCATTTCACCAGATAATGCACAATATATTCCCATGCACCCTGACACCATAAGTGCTGTGTAACATAGGCTGTGATAAGGATTCAATTCAAGAGAGGGCAATGTTGAATGGAGATGAAACTGTAAAGCGACAGTGGAACTGCGGTTTTAATTAATATCCTCAAGCGAATAAACTGTATTTTGGTTTTTCCTACACAACTTTCAGAAAGCTAGGCCTAATACTAAACTGTCGTTTTTAATAGACAATTCTTCTTTAATTCTAAACTAGACGACCCGTGCGAAAATTTCGCGAATAAAATGCGATGAATAGTGAAGTTGAATATAATGTCACCAAGTTCAGTCATTACTCTTCATACTCCTACTTCATTTATCGATTTTGGTTAGAAATACAGGGAGATAAATGGCTCGAAACACAAAAAACGTATTTTAGAAATATTGACATTTTTGCGCTTTATGGGTCGAATTACGAAAAATTCCTTTCTTAGAATATAATGTTACTACGGCGGAAACCTTAGTCTTTAATACGATATGTCATTTATCTATATCGATTAGATATCAAGGGAAATATAAGGCTCGTGACACAAAAATACGTAGTAGAACAATTTATACTTTTTCCCTTTAATAGTTGAATTCCAAACACTTCTTTCTTAAAATATGATGTCAGCAAAGCTGAGACATTATTCCTCACAATCGTACTTGATTTATCGATTTTGGATAGATATCCAGGGAGATAAGTGGCTCGAGACACAAAAAACGCATTTTAGAAAAATTGACTTTTTTGCCTTTTAAGGGTCGAATTAGGAAAAATTCCTTTGTTAAAATATAATGTTACCACGGCGGAGACCTTATTCTTTAATATGTTACCTCATTTATCTATATCGGTTAGATATTAAGGGAGATAAATCGCTCGTGACACAAAAATGCGTTATGGAAAAATTTATACTTTTTCCATTTAAGGGTTGAATTCCAAATACATTCTTTCTTAAAATATAATGTCACAAAGATGAGACATTACTCCTTATAATCCTACCTCATTTATCGATTTTGGTTAGATATCCAGGGAGATAAATTGCTCGCGATACAAAAAACGCATTTTAGAAAAAGTGACATTTTTGCCCTATAAGGGTCGAATTACGAAAAATTCCTTTCTTAAAATATAATTTTACCATGGCGGAGACCTTATTCTTTAATATGATACCTCATTTATCTATATCGGTTAGATATTAAGGGAGATAAATCGCTCGTGACACAAAAACGCATTGCAAAAATATTGATACTTTTGCCCTTTAAGGGTCGAATTCCGAAAAATTTCTGGCTTAATATATGACGTCACTAAAGCGGAGATCTTAATCTTTAAAACGATACTTCATAAAACGGTTTCTGATACGTATCCAGGAAGATAACTGACTCGTAACACAGAAAACACCATTTTAGAAAAATTTACATTTTTGCCCTTTAAGGTCGAATTCCGAAAACTTTCTTGCTTAAAATACGATTTAACCAAAGTGGAGACTATAAGCTTTAAAATGACACCTCATTCATTGATTTCGGTTAAGTATGAAGGAAGATATAGGCTTGTGACAAAAAAATACCTTATAGAAATAATATATATGATTCTTCTTTTTTGATGTTACTTGTATTTCCATCTTAGGTTCATTACGAGCATCAAACTACCTATCCGTTAACTCATTAGTACAGCACAGTGCCACTAAGAGAAGTTGCATGGAAGTCGGTAGCTACGACACCGGCAAGCATAATGATCACTTTTATGTTGTATAAAATGTTTTCGGGCCTCAGGCTATTTTCCGTAACCGTTTATTCAGATGCCGATTAAATCTACAGTGTCAAGCTGTCCTATATACGTTTCAGGATCGTAATAACGTAACAGAGAATGTTAAAAGCTTAGTGATTTCCAGTTACATTATGAAACTGCATTCATTTCTTCTTATTTTCTCCGCAACTTTAGGTTTTGGAGAGGGTTGTTTCTTTGAAAATTTAAACTGAGGTGGTTTCTCCTTGTCTTCTCCAGAGATGGAAGAATATTCGTTTATTGTTTCGCATGGATGACTGTGATGTGATTTGAGAATGTGTTGTGAACGAATGAAAGATGGAAGAAGGGAGATGCGTTGCCTGCTCATGCAGGCCTGCTCTCCTGAAGGACACCTTGGGGCTGCCAGGCTTAGTGACCTCAATTCCCTACTCATTGCGGAGAGTTTTTTAATTTAACCCTGGGCTGTGATGCACGATCTGCTGATTTGAAATTGTAAACCACCATTTCTTCTATCCTGCTGACCCAGTCCGGATGATAATTTACTCCATCATCAGAATTCTAACCAGCTAACTCCATGTAAGGCACAGGGCACCCACCTGAGTCAATGTGTTGGATGTACAGCAGGTAATTAGGTATAATGAGAGGGGATTCACTGTGATCCGAGACTATTCGACCGAGGGAAGGTCATTGCTACTATTGTTATCTCTCTCTCTGGTTCTATTTGTTCTAAACTCCCTAGGTAGAATTTCACGAATTGTTGACCACTTTCCTTAGTTAAGTCTGCTTGTGTTCTCTTATTACTGTGCTGTGAATGTGTAGACATCATGATGAACACAGATTCTGTATATTAAACCATAATCTTCTGAAAATTAGCCCAGTAAGCTGTTGTTTAATGCTCACGATTCTCACCCAGTCGCAAGCACTTCATCCCCTAGTTACACCGATCAGCGATTGAAAAATAGGGCTGAGCTATTCTCTTCTTACTTCTCATGTTCAGGTTGGTCAAGTTCTTTTTTTCCCTCATTGTAACCCCAATCACAAAATCTCAAGTCCACCATAAGAAACGTTTTGTGTGTCTGGCTTTGATGTTAGATTTCTATTAAATATTTGAGGGTTAACAGTTTCGCTAGCTGTGAGCAGAAGTCCACTGGTTAGTGGTTTATTCAATTCATAATTTATTCGTGAGGTAGCTGATCAGTAAGCGTAAAACAAAAAGTGAATATATGAAATGCTTTCGGAAGTGTTTCAGTTAAGGAAGTGTTATCAAACACTTCCTTAACTCGGCTAGTTACCCGACAGCATTTCATAAATTCTCAACGCCGAGAGAACCTTTGTTCTTATGTAAAAAGTTAATAAACAAAAAGCTCGTCGACAGGCCGAAGATGCATTGTCACTCTAATTTTCTGAGACGCTTTGCTCGATGAGGTAACGTCTCCTACTGGCTGGCCCCCGGCCACGTCCGGACTAGGATGGGCAGCCTCGAGCATCAGTCTGTTTCATCCTGTCTCGCATTGTTGCACTCTTTTATCTGCTATTTCATAAAGAGCAACTAACATTAGTTTTCTTTTGTAAAGACATGTTGCAAAAGTTACAATGTAAAACTGATGTCAGCTATTGCGCTAGGTTCTTATTTGTCCTTCGGAGTCTTTTACAAAAATGGCAAGGTTAGAGGAGAACGCCGGAAGGAATTGTCGGATCGGATGGAATGGGGTGCTCCCACCACACTACCGTAACCGGCCCTAAATGGATTCACCTTAAGGAAACAATAGCTTATATCTTAGTTATTATAGATAGAATTAAAAAATGAGGATAATATTTTCAGAAAACGTTCCAAAAATTTGTTCAATTGAATTTTTTGACATAAGTAGTATAATGGGTCGTTTTGGCCGGGGTATTATTTTAATTTGAAAAACACCTTGTAGGGTGCCAGCTTGCAAAAGTTAATTTATTTTAATTCAATAATATTTATAATGGGCTCTTCACATGACAATTCTCAGGGGATCACACAAAAGAAATGGGTTCACATTAAAAGAAAATGAATTTATTCATTAAGACAAAATTGTTGTCATTTCAAGATCACAAATGTATGGCAAACATATGATAGGCACCCAGGCTAATAGCTCTTTAATTCTGCACTGAGTCTCTCAGGGCAGTTTCCAGGGTTTTGAGATGTTGCAGAATGTCTCTATATCAGCAGGCGGTACACATTACCCGGCAGGACACTGGTCGGCGGCGGCGGCGGGCCAGGGTTTGACCAGCGCGACCGGCTGATGCACACAGCTACCTCCGTTTATCACTTGTAGCAGCAGCCACTGCCCACAACCTTGCGCTCGGGCGTCCAGCAACGTTCTCATCTCCCGACGACATAGAACATAGCAAAAGAAACACTTCCGAGGAGTAGATGCCATCCCCTCCATCCTCTGGCTGTCCCACACACTGTACCACATACGGCAAGCCCTCCAGAAAAAACAAAAATATCGCGAGAAGAGAGGGCGGTCTGTGTCCCGCGCCCCTGCACCAAACTAAACATGTCTCTGGGGACAGGCGTCTGCCTTCTATCATCGACTGGCCCTCAGATACACACAGTGTCGGGCAGCATACCTCCGCGCCAGCGAGCCGACGTGCTCTGTAGGACATTACAGCTTCAACTGCCACCTCCACAAAAATTTGAAATTTCCTATTTAAAGTTCAAATTTTTCATTCAGTCTATGTGACCCATCCTCTCACTTTGTCCCGAAACATTTAATCCTCACGCTCTTTAGCCAGAACTGTCTCTTCAACCTATCGTTTGCCCGAGTCATACAATACCTTGATAAAAACCACCCATTTCGAAACTTCCCTCTGCTGAAACGTCATGCGGATTGTCTCATTGGTCAACAACCACTGCAGTGACTGCTCGATCTTACACTGCGCTCCGCTACGAGCACGAAACTCTCTCTGTGACATTCATTACAATGGGCATGGCGTAAATGATACCAGTTGGGTCCAACCTATCTTATGGCTACAGATACAACTTAAACAGTATACAACATCTAAACAATAACACACAGTGTTCAGAAAAATACTTAATCCTAAGAAACTATGGTCTCAGAAAATACATCGTTGTGCCGTTGTCCAGCCTTTCTGATGGTTACAGATATTACATTAACAATACAATATATATAAAATACCAGCACACAGTGGCTAAAAAAAAAAATTAATTTTACCAGATTGTGGCCTCACAAATCATCCTTCCTGTACTCTCTGTTAACAAAATTACAAATGAGAGTGCAAAAATGCAGAAGAATTAATATTTAAAAAAAATCACAAAGCCATCACATAAAGGCTTTATCGTCCAAAATGCCCATATAACCAAACAGAGAAAACCATTGTGTCCGAAAACAAGTGAGCAATGAATCAGGGCCACGCAGTAATGATTAAGAACCCTAAACCAAACCACTATTTTCCTTATAGACTACTTATAACGCTAAGTACAGCTTTAAATATCCATAAAAACTTAAAATCTCCAAACTTTATCTGACAATAACTAAACTTAAACGAGGGGTCGGCATATTCTCTTCATGCGTACACACTCCTTGCAACTAACAGAATTTACAGTCGCAACGCTTCCCTGCAGAGCAGAACCGACGTCATAACAAACAGCCACCTTCGCGCAGATGGTAAGGCGCCTGCCCACAAACAGATGGAGCCCAGGTCCCTGCACCCCGGTGAAGTCAAGGACACCCTCTGCCTCAGTTGACACTCCCAGTTTCAAAACAACCCACACTCTTATGCTTCGGCTCATAATTCGAAAGCCATGGTTCACCGACCTATTCCTCATATCGACCACATGACCAAAGTCATAACAGACACTTTAGAGAACTTGGTGTACCACTACCTCCACGTTGTCCCCCTTCACTAAGGTAGCCTTTCCACCTTGCGACCACAAACCTACTCCATATCTCTAACTCTCAGAAAGTAAACTACTAGTATTCTACCAAATCTACAGCCTCATTAACCTAGCATAAAAAAAAAACAACATATTACACCATGCAGAAAATGCCTCCACGCTGAATAATGCATATACAATCATAAGAAGTTCGTCACCCTATCAAATAACTTGCATAATATCTAACAGCGAGAAGAATAATTATTCTTCGAGAAATCACATGGGAAACCTTTCACAATGTATAACTCGCAGCTATCCTCATCTAAATTAAAATATCGCGTCATGTCTGGCGCCGAAAGAAATACCTCCACTTAAAAATCGAACGTCATTCCCTATCTTGCAAAACCATCACAATTTTCTCTAAAATAATCTCAAATGCTGAAGAAGTAACTCCGCTTGGACACAAGTAAGAATACCTTCACTAATGTTCAGTATCTGGGATTTGCATTTCCCTATACTCTCACCTGTCATGAATTATCTCCTCCGAACGGCACAATTACTTTGCTAACAGACGACTCTCAAAACAAAGGAGTGATGTCAGGGAACGAAATCCGCTGGAGAAACATGATGCTGGTTTGACTTGGTGGAACCACATTATTCCCGCTTCCCGCTATTATGAAAAAAATCCAGAGTGTACAAAACATCGTTATACCAGACTCGGCACACTTCCACCACCTCAAGCACAAATTAACGGAGCCCCAGGGAATAACTACCTTGTCCCTCATATGAATTCCACGACCTACTACCACCACATTAATTGAACGACAACCGGACTGCTTATGCGTCCTTGGCCTTCTATCCGTTGCCAAAAGGAACGTCTGAAACCTTCCAATCCATGCACGTCCGTTGTCTCTTCACCTCAAACCCTTGTCCTTCGCACGAGGAAAATGCAAATACAAATTGGGACTCATCCACTGACTCCTTTACTCCAGTCTAAGCGCTCTCCATACATCAGTGCCGCTCTGGCTACAACTGACTCTCAAAAATACCTTCCTTTATTTATTTTTTTAACTCGACCAACGTCAAAACTTCCACCAACAACTTTCAAATGTCTGGAAATTAGGTCCACCAAGCATTCAGCAACTTCCTCACAAGAGCAGCCAGAAAAGTTTAGCAAAGAAAGATGACGTACCATCTCTTATTCCTTCCCACAATCGTTAAAAACCATTTCCTTCTCGCCTGACATCAATCATCGCATCTTAGCATTCTCCACACGCAGTGACTGTTCTTCAATTCCATCCCATGTACCAAATCAACTCAACTGTTTTTATGGCAAAGGTAATCTTCAACTACAACCAAAATTCCCTCCTCTCGCAACTCTCAGATGCTACCAGAATTTACTTTCCGTCCATTAGGGAGAACAGCATTTTTTTTCCTTCGCAAACGCACTTCTGCGAACTATCCACTATATGACACTAACATTATACTTATTTATTACCATAATTATTCTCTACTTCATATCCTTGGGTATGTCTGCGGTCCAAACCAAGTCTCCTTTTTTTTCGGCGAGGGGCTAAGCCTAGTTAGCTCCCGTTTTAAGCCTTCCGTGTACTACGCACATCCAAAACTCATACTTATCGCTGGCGTTTGTGCTTCGGAAATTCTCAGCAAATTCTTTCCTCTCAGCAAAGTACACTGATTGACTGTGCATGAATTTAGCACTAATTTCGCCTCTCAGTTCTCCGCAACAATCTCTCTCTTCGAAACCTCCCACATACGGCTCATGATCGCACCCCAGCTGCGTTTCGCTCACACAGTCACAAAAAATCGCCCTGCTCAGAGGGTAGCATGCGTTCGGAAAACATCGCTCGCCGCCTGGCACTCTCTTGAGGCCTTCGACCTGGAACAGATGTTCGGCACTTGTTTCCGTCTGTCCAAATATGCACAAATATCGCAGGTCTCGTCTTTCGTGTCCGACAGTTGGCATTCTCGATGGTTTGGTCTGTCTGCCTGTTCTTACCGATTCCGAACACGCCGACATAAAGATGTCCCGCTGTTTACTTGTCTGTTTCATCGAAAAGCTCTCATGCGTTTCGCGCTCTGTTTTCAGCTTTGCAACGCTCACGCGAATTTGACTCATCCCTTCTCCGAGTTGGGTCAAATCCGCACTGTGGCTCCTCAATTTCCTCGACACGCGTTTCCAACATGTTACTCCTTTCTTCCGTCTCCTGACCTATTTCCGACGCGCGTCTTTGTACCTCCAACACCTGCTCCTTAGTACGGTCAACAGCACTGCTTAACGTTTTCTGCGCCATTTGTAGCGATTGCACCGAATCCTTAATTTCGCCTACCCTTTTTTCCATCGCGGCCGTCAATTCCTCCCTGAACGCCGACAATTGCTCATTAGTTTTCTTCTGTTCCTCGTTAATGGGACGCAGCAGTTGCTGTAACATTAGCAAAATCTCTTGTGGCGTCACCATTTTGCTAGCGTGATTTTCCGGTGTCGATACAAACCGTTTGCTCGTTTCTGCGGTTGGAGGAAAACTAGTAAAGCCTTATTTTCTGTCTGCTGAATGGTTTGCTCAACACTTCAAACCATGGCGTTGTCAACTAAATGATCGCAATTTCCCTCCATCGCGAATTCCCGCTTTTTGGCTCTGACGAATTATAATTTTAGGCCATTACAGTAGATTTCCGGACCTCAATCTCATTCAGTAAAACTAGCAAGCACTCAAAAGCAATAGAAAATTTAGAGACTACGTAAAACTAAAATTACACCATACTTTTCCCTCCACAATCCAATATTTATGGTATATTTCCGTGAAGCTTCGATAAATTCTCAAACGCACAATTATGGATGGAATGAACGCACCAAACTTTATTATGCAGCGCATAGATGCTCCGGGATTTCGAAAAACATGATCCCCTATCCAACAGTAAGCAGAACAAATTTCCAAACACTATACCCATCACAGAGGACAGCCGAAAAGCAAGCAAAATTATCCAACGCTGAGACGTTGTGAAAATCTTACCTACCTAGTTTCCAATTTCCAACAACAGAATGACCATCAATACCAACAATTTCAAATACAAGGCCAACCAGAACAGAAACAAAGACCATCACTTTAATCTTCCTTCACCAAACCTTCTAATCCATGCAACATCATATTTTTTTTTTATATACATCAACAACCCATGAAACATCAACAAACAGCGGTTCAACATCACACACATGAACAGATAATCACCTTGCTCGGAACGCCCAAAGGAGTCCTATGCTGTTACAAACAACAAATATTACACATACTCCATTTTATCATTATACATAGTATATGCTGGACCTCTGCTATCACTGCCACACCGCAAAAATGCTGAAAAACACATAGAGAGTTCTACTCGCTAAAACGAAACGTTTGCAACATCTCAAACAGTCAGGCCCCACGTTGGCGCGCCATGTTATAATGGGTCGTTGGCCGGGGTATTAGTTTTAATTTGAAAAACACCTTGTAGGGTGCCAGCTTGCAAAAGTAGCAAAGTTAATTTATTTTAATTCAATAATATTTATAATGGGCTCTTCACATGACAATTCTCAGGGGATCACACAAAAGAAATGGGTTCACATTAAAAGAAAATGAATTTATTCATTAAGACAAAATTGTTGTCATTTCAAGATCACAAATGTATGGCAAACATATGATAGGCACCCAGGCTAATAGCTCTTTAATTCTGCACTGAGTCTCTCAGGGCAGTTTCCAGGGTTTTGAGATGTTGCAGAATGTCTCTATATCAGCAGGCGGTACACATTACCCGGCAGGACACTGGTCGGCGGCGGCGGCGGGCCAGGGTTTGACCAGCGCGACCGGCTGATGCACACAGCTACCTCCGTTTATCACTTGTAGCAGCAGCCACTGCCCACAACCTTGCGCTCGGGCGTCCAGCAACGTTCTCCCCTCTCCCGACGACATAGAACATAGCAAAAGAAACACTTCCGAGGAGTAGATGCCATCCCCTCCATCCTCTGGCTGTCCCACACACTGTACCACATACGGCAAGCCCTCCAGAAAAAACAAAAATATCGCGAGAAGAGAGGGCGGTCTGTGTCCCGCGCCCCTGCACCAAACTAAACATGTCTCTGGGGACAGGCGTCTGCCTTCTATCATCGACTGGCCCTCAGATACACACAGTGTCGGGCAGCATACCTCCGCGCCAGCGAGCCGACGTGCTCTGTAGGACATTACAGTAGTAATATCTAAAATATGAGACAGATTGTGTTTCATTCTCTAAATCCCCTTACCTAACAAATATTTTGGCACGGCTTAACTTATTATTCTAAAAAGTGAGAATTGCGCACTGTAAATAGAAAGATAGCCCGTTGGGGCACGAGGCAAACAGAGTTAAGCAGGCAGACAACAAATTGGATTGGTGGACCTTCAGGCATGAAATGGATTTTTGGAAATGAAATACGTTATTTTTCTTTCATTTTTACGCACAGTTAAATAAAGATTATCTCAACGAATATAAAGTGTAGAAACTCTGTGTCCAAATCCCATCTTGAATTTTTACGGACACTTAATTTGGCATTCACCTTTGTTAAAGCTTGGTTTGTGAGTGTGAAATACTGTAGGAACGATCTGTGTTTCGAATTTGACGTTAAACTTTTGATCCTGCGACGGAAGAGGAGGACTGAGTGACAACCTGACAGTCTGTCATCCGAAAATTAAGGCTGCACGAAATGACTTACTCTGCAAATCATAAACTGAAAGTACTCTTAATAAAAACGGATTTTTTTCTGCAAATAACATGTCTTTGCTATCGTTTAATGGCGTGTACTGAGGAGCTGAACGTGGTTCAGTTACGAGAGAGCTAAAAGTGTTCTTCCCAGTTATTTATTTTGCTTGTACGAGGGGCAAGTAAAAAATAAGGTTCCCAACGCTGTACACTGGCCGCGCGAGATACTAGGAGAAATCCGGCAACACCGCCTTCATTGTTGATTCCCCCCACTCCATTCCAACTACCTGGAGAAAAACCGGCGAAGCTTAGTGCCAGTCTAACAGCCATCCGCGATGGAGCCCGCAATCGCCGTCACCGCCAGGTGTGAAATCCGTTCAGTGATTCGATTTTTAAACGCGAAGAAGCTTACACCTATTGAAATTCATAGACAGTTGGAAGAAGTTTATGGCAAAGCTTGCATCAGCGTCCAGCACGTCCGCAAATGGTGCAGGGAGTTCTCCGAAGGACGCACAGACGTTCACGACGAGCAAAGGAGCGGGAGGCCATCGGTGTCCGACGAAGTCGTTGCGAAGATTGAGCGCATTCTCCTCGAGGATCGAAGAGTAACGCTTCGGGAGCTGGCTGATCAGATTCCTGAGGTTTGTGAAAAAACCATCGACAACATTTTGACCGAAAAACTTGGTTATCGCAAGGTGTGTGCGCGGTGGGTCCCGCATATGCTTTCAGAAACCCACAAAGACAATCGCGTCAAGTGCGCCGAGGGGTTTCTTCGAGAATGCGCCGAGAATACTGAAGAATTCTTGGACTCCATTATTACGGGAGATGAAACGTGGTGTCACTACGTCACTCCGGAAACAAAATAAGACTCGAAACAATGGCGCCATCCCGGGTCGCCGAGGCCGAAGAAGTTTAAGCAGACGCTGTCCGCAGGAAAAGTGATGGCTACGGTGTTTTGGGACCGAAAAGGCGTCTTGCTTACCGAGTTTATGCCTAAAGGGACCACAATAAATTCGGACAGGTACTGCGAGACGCTAACGAAACTCAAAAGAGCCATCCAAAATCGCCGGAGAGGAAGACTGAGCAAGGGCGTTAGGTTGCACCACGACAACGCGCGACCGCATGTCTCTCGACAGACCACCGCCCTACTGGACAAATTCGGCTGGAAATTGCTTGATCATGCCCCCTACATCCCTGATCTTGCTCCCAGCGATTTCCATTTGTTCCCGAAATTGAAGCAACACTTGGCTGGACAACGCTTCAGTACAGATGAAGAGGTGAAGGAAGCGGTCACCAAGTACATCGGCGGCCTGGCGGCGGAGTTCTTCGAAGCGGGTTTTCAGAAGTGGATAACTCGTCAGAAAAAATGTGTTGAAAGATCTGGCGACTATGTAGAAAAATAGTTTGAAATACAAGCTTTCAGATGGTGTACTTATTTATTGCAATAAAAAATGTCTAACCCTGAAAAAAATGTGGGAACCTTATTTTTTACTTGCCCCTCGTACCAACCTCCTCCTGTTTTGGATAAACAGGAACAAGTTATCAAACAAATGATTCCATAGGTGTGAAACCTCATAAAATAATCAACATTTTTTATTATTATTTTCAAGGTCACTTTCAACGCAATTGCTTTATTGAAATATATTTATCAAAAAACTCTTTCCCCGTGCTCCGAAAGAGCAAGCCTGAAACCGAAAGACATGATGCCTTATTTTCCTACTGCTTGTGTGAGGGAAGATTAAGCATTATCACAAAGTAAGAGTTCATCAAAGGTCTTCTTTAATATGATATAATCCTGATACGATTGTCTGAGTATTACTATCGGCATTCTATAAATAAATAATATACAACTAATATAGTTCTTCCATTACACAAAAACCGTATAATTGCGAATAAAAGGTTCTAAAAAATAACTGTAGAGTTAGATTCTTTTAGCTTATAAGCTGAATAGTGCGTGACTAAACAGAAAACATAATGTTGCAGCTGATGATTGTATTAGAAACTTATGTAACTTTCTGTCCGAAAAATGCTGTTAAGTTATTCTTCAGAACTGTATTAATTTCACTGTTAGTCATATAGCAACAATAATTATGAAACTGTACCTCTTTGTTAGAAAACCAAGGCATGACGGTAGTAATAGCGTTTGGAGCTCGCATTTCAGAAATGCTGTTCGATTGCTAGTCCGGTTAAACAAATTTTGTTTCCCATGATTTCCCGAAATCACTCTTAGTAAAAGCCAAGATGGTTCCTTCTTGAAGGTCGTGGACGTTTTCCTTTTTGCTCCTTACCCTCCGTCCTTTCCCAGCACTAATTACCATGACGTCAACGAGTCATAATGTTATAAGTGCAGATCAAAAACACACTTGATGCGAGAGAAACAACGCTGAGGGATTAATATAGCGTACGGAATTGTTGGATAACCTACGATTTGGCACGTATTGCAACCCTAAATTTGTGGTTTCTGCGATTTAACGTGGAATCCGAACAACTGACCGTCCAGGCGTAGCTCATACGATCAAAAACATTTTTTAAAAAATCTTTGCTTCCGTAAACCACGCTCGAAACATCAGTGAGCAAATGCATTAACCACTGAGCTACCAAACCGCTAAACCGGAAAGTACTACAGAGACGTACACATCCTATACGTCTGTCTACCGCCGTTCAGTAATTTTTCAAAATTATATGACAACATGTATTATTTATACATTAAGAAGTATCCTATGAGCATCCTAATTCCAAATAGCATCTCCTAGTCAAATTTCATCACGATAGGATTAGCTGTTTAGCCCAAGAAACGTAACAAACAGACGGACCGAGTTACTTTCGCATTTATAATATTAGTGTATATATATTTTAAAAAATTTCAAGTATTTGAATATTTAATTTTCGAGTAGGAAATTTTCAAATAATCCGTTTACTTTATAGCATTTTGCTTCTATCTGGAGAAAATGATACCGATCTTAACATTCTTCTACGAAATAAACACTGTTATTTGTAGGTGCTAGCAGTTCATCTCATACTACAAAACGAGTACTGTCTTATTCCTGGCAACACTAAGAACGTTTTACATATGCTGGATGACTGTGGAGGGAACAGAGAACACAAACCGGTTTCGACTCCCTTGTAGTGTTAATTCAGTGGCAGTTATTTAATCGAACTTTAATAATAAATTGCGCGTTAAACTCCTTTGGTGTATATAATCTAAATGGCTCATTTTCTAACAGATCTCTGAAAACCGGTTCTGATTTATTCTAACATCTATTGTAAGACTATTGAGGATTAACTTCTGGATCTAAGTAACACTACATTTTCATCCACTCTCGGTAAATAAAAAGCTCTGTCTTTAAGCCTCGTCGACATCAAGGTCATTAGAGGTGGGATGGGAATGGGGACAAGGAACGGGAAGGAATTCGGCCATATCCTTTTGAAGGAAGCATCCCGGCATTCGCGTGGAGAATAAAAAGCTCACTAACACAACTTCTAAGAAGGTAACCATTATTTTTAATATGTTCTTGATATTACTACAAGTTTCACACAACCGATATATCACACGTCTATACTTCCATCATAGCTTAGTGTACTTACGTCTACCAGGTGCAGAAACGATTATTACCAAAAATCAGCAGGTCATTTGATTGTTTGAGGTAGTACAAAACTGTTCGAACTACTGAGGTTGAAATAACTGTCAGAAATTTATTTTCCCAACTATCTGTCAATTACTTTCGAAACAAAATTAAGGTTCGATGAAATCAGAAATCAAAAAGAAATACAGTATTCGAACATCTGCTTGCAGTGTTCATCAATTATAATCCTCTATCAGTTCTAATATTACTATGTTGTTCGTATTGTTTGGCTGAGTTGATTAATACCGCTAATACAAAATACAACCTTTAATTTTAAGTTCTAATCTTGCTGGTACACGAGGCCTTTTGTTTTGAAAGTTACCTAAACACAGGATCTTCTTGACATCTGTGTCAGACTAAGAGCATAAAAGACACAAGCCCACACAACACGTCCTGAGTGATTTGCCAAAAATCAAGAGCATTATATTGCAAAAAATGAAAGGCACAAAATTCAGCACATAGACTTTTGAGGTAAGGGATTTTCAGGTTGGACCAGTACACCAGCGCAGTTAATTCAGATGCAGTGAGGCAATTTCCGTTACCGTTAACCCGTCGAGACTATGTCGTTAAAAATCAAGGTTGTACCATAACAGGTGTGGCTCCTTTCGGCTTTGCTCTGAATGATGACATATTATAATAATCAGTTACGTCAATCAGACAAAATATGAAAAAAAGTGGAGTATCGCTCGAGTTGGACGAGGTCCTCACAAGTTGATCGTCTGTAATACAGAAAACCTGATTGCTCTGACCAGACAGTGGATGAACGTTCTAGCGGTCCTCAGAAGCCTCTCATTTGACACAGACTGTTTATTATGTTTAATTTCGTATGTAGAGCGAAAAACTTGAGTATTACAGTGCTCATGAAACTAGCAAAATACAAAAATAGTGAAGAAAGTTGGGGGCAGGTAACGTCGACTTGAATATGTCTTTTTTAGTCAAATTAGTGAAACAACAAATGTTATTATAACTAAACATGTTATTTAGCTACACAAAGGAGACTACGACTAGGTACTTAATCGTTAAACATTCTAACAGGTATACAAAAGAGAATACTACTCAGTACTTAATTACTAAAATATGTGTCCCAGAAGTTGTTTAAAGAAGCAGAAATGTTGCTTATAAATAAAGTTTTATTAGGTACTAAAAAAATACTGTTAGATTCTTAATTGCTAAAAGTTTTATTTTTGAAAACAAAATAAACTTCTGCTCAGTGCTTGACTGTTACAGCACGTATTACAGAGGAAGTTTGTGCTATCAATGCTAATAGCCTAAGATCCGGCTGCATGATTTCTACGTCCATCTGTTATTTGATTGAAATGCAGTTTTTATGTGTATTAGTAGTAGAATATGACTATGCCGAGTTGCCTATCAGAATATGACCGTAAGTATGTTAAGTTAAATTTAAAAAAAATCATTTGAAAGAGGGACATGTAAAGAACATAATAAGTTTGGGTTGCCTATGTAAAGTGGCTGCAAGTAGGGACCACACCGTCTGACAGATGGTGAGGTGCAGTTTTACATATTTTTAACAGCTGGTTACCCCTCGTTGCGGCCACTTTTCCATAGGCAACACAAACTTTTTATGTTCTATACATGTTTCTCTTTGAAATTAATTACATTTTTTTTTAAAAAAATTGCATTTCTATCATAACAGATAGACGTAGAAATCATGCAGCCAGATCTTGGACTATAACACAAATACTGTCCACCTGCAAGTATAGGATGCAGCTGATCGAAAAGATGCGTTCAGTGAACCACTAAGTGCATGCACTGAAGCTGTATGAAAATTTTAAAGAGTGTGAAAAAGCAACATATACACATTACTAGAAATAATTACTTCAGCGAAACATTTGGCTGTAGTAGCATAGTAAGCACAGTAGCTCCATGATACCCACGGCAGAAGTTTTACAGCGGTTTGAACACCAGATAAAAAATCTAATGAAAATACAGAGTAGTAATTATATATAACTGCCTAAATTAAAGTAATGGTACTAAAATAGAAATCAGCATATAAAATTGAGAGTGGGTTGGTGCTAATATGCCAGGAAAATAAATAAATAAATGAATTGGCGCTCTTGAAATTGCTCACTTGTTACCTTCCTAAAAATTAGATTCCTTCTACTCCTATACATTAAGGTAAATGTTTCTGCCCGAGCTGTAGGCACGTCTGCAAGACTTATCTCAGAACAGGGAACATGCATGAAATTCAGATATACATGAAATATATTTATTGGAAGCTTTATTACTGTAGAATTGTCGATACAACGTTTTTCTCTTATTTATTCTCTTTTTATTAATTAATCAAAACTGTTAAAAATACAAGGGAAATGTAACTTCGCGAGACGCAACTATTTTTTTTAGAATCCAATCGTGACGTTAAAGCACACGTTTATATTGTAAACTAAGACGTAGTTATAGGGCGTTTTTATAATTTTAAGATTGTATTTAAGTTTTATCGTAATTTATCAGCATAATTGGTAAAATATTGCATTCTTACGAGAAAACTCGTACAACAAATAATGAATGGAAGCGGATTTGTAAAATAATCTCCCCCCCCCCACCCAAAAAAAAAACGACGTATTTTGCTTCAAATCCAGATTCTACAATCGCTGACGTCGGAGGAGAGAAATCTGCATGGTAATTAAGAGTTAGATATTTGAATTATTAAGTTATTTTTAGCTTTTTGAGCATTAGCTACGTATTAGATTTACCTAATGTGAATTAAGGGACACGCCGGAATAACAGTCAATATATTGGTCTAGTATACTAGCGGAGTTTGTGGTAAAGTTTAAATGCACCCCGGATCAGAGTGACAATTGCTAGTTTTTGTTTCAGCTAAGATACAAGAAATTACATTGCCCGTTGTTTTATAAACATTTTACTAAGTTAATCAATTGCAAAGAAATGACTGCCAGGCTGAGGGAGGATGACCCTGAGGAGGAAATTCAGTTGCGGACAGCCAAGATAAATTCAGGGGTAGCTTAAAAGAATCCCGAACATTAAGAGTTCTAGTAGTTAACTGCATAAGTGTTTGTAATAAACAGCCTAAACTCGAAAACGTTATTCGTAGTACAGATGCTGATATCGTAATAGGCACAGAAAGTGGGTTAAAACCGGATATAAGTTCCGCCGAAATTTTTAATAGTAACATGAACATTTTCCGTAAGGATAGGTTGCATTTCCAAGGAGGTGGTGTATTTATAGCTGTTAATAAGTACCTCCCATGTAGCGAAATAGATGTCCATACTGTCTACGAAATCATATGGATCAAGCTCAACGTAGCTAGGACAAAACTTGTGATAGGCTCCTTCTATCGTCCACCCGATGCAAGCGTAAATATTGCCGAGGCCTTGAGAAATAATGTAAATAATATAGCACGGCAATTTCCGGACCATACAATAATGCTAGGAGGTGACTTTAACTTGCCAGATATCGACTGGACTAATTACATTCACGTTACTGGGGGCAGGGATAAAGCAACTTGCGAAATCATTCTAGACCTCTTCTCAGATCACAATCTTGAACAGCTCGTAACTGAACCAACGCGATGCCTCAACGGTAACGAAAATATTTTAGATATAGTTGTTACAAATAGGCCTGAACTATTCACGGATATTTCTACCACCGCAGGAATAAGTGATCACAAAGCTGTAATTGCTACAGTAAAACTAACAACCACGCACAGAAAGAGAAAAGAGAGGATCGTTTACAGATTCGAAAAGGCTTCAAAAGAGTGTTTTAGAGCGTATTTGAGGCATAATTACCGCACCTTCTTAGTAGCAGGAGTCACCGTTGAAGAGAGGTGGCATCGATTCCTACATATACTCGGGGAAGGTATGAACTTGCACATACCGAAACGGATAATCAGTGAAGAGAACGATCCGCCATGGTACACACGGGAGGTTAAAAGGTTACTCAAGAATCAAAGGAAGACACATGCACGATCAAAAAGGACGATGCATCAGACTGATTTAGATAAATTAGAGGAGATAAGGGGACGTGTTAAGATGCGTGAGGCCTTTAATAACTTTCGTGAAAATTCTCTCTCTAAGAGCCTCACTGAAAACCCTAAGAAATTTTGGTCGTATGTAAAAAAAAGTTAGTTGTAATGGGAACAATAAGCCAGTTCTAATAAAAGACGGACGGGAAGTTGAAAACAGCCGCGACAAGGCTACCGTATTTAACACCGAATTCAAAAATTCATTCACGCAAGAAAACATGGAAAACATCCCCACTTTACCACATCGTGTGGAATTAGAGATGGATCCTATAGAAATTGATAGCGTAGGAATTGTAAAGCAATTAAAACCCCTGAAGTGGGGTAAAGCACCGGGTCCCGATGGTATACCGGTAAGAGTATTTTCTGAATACGCGGAGGATATTGAACCATTTCTGTCAGATATATTCCGTAAATCACTAGAAGAGAGAAAAGTACCTTCTAGCTGGAAAATAGCCCAGGTTATTTCCATTTTTAAGAAAGGAGATTGGAGTGATCCTAGGAATTATCGACCCATATCTCTAACATCGGTCTGCAGCAGAATTCTGGAACATGTCATATGCTCGAACATAATGAAGTTTCAAGATGAGAACGATTTACTTACACCATGTCAACACGGATTTCGGAAGAAGAGATCGTGTGAAACACAATTGGCCCTATTTTCCCACGACATAATGAAAGTTATCGATGCAGGTTCGCAAGTTGATGCAGTTTTTTTGGATTTTCAGAAAGCTTTTGATTCTGTGCCACACAACCGACTTTTAGCGAAGATTCGAGCTTACGGTGTTTCGGCTCAGATTTGCGAGTGGATACGTGATTTTCTAACTGGTCGATCACAGTATGTCGTTGTTGACGGGGAAGCCTCTTCTAAGATAAATGTTACTTCGGGCGTTCCTCAAGGAAGTGTAATAGGTCCACATCTTTTCTTAATATTTATAAACGATCTAGGTGACAACGTCAAATGCTGGTTGCAATTGTTTGCCGACGATGCGGTTATCTATAGGGAAATAAGGTGCTCCGACGATTGCTTAGAAATTCAGCGTGATTTGGATGCTATTTTCGATTGGTACCGTAAATGGCAGCTTACACTTAATTGCAAAAAGTGCAAGGCAATGCGTATAAGTAACAAGAAGAATCAGTTTGTTCACGAGTACAAAATAAACAATTCAGCTGTTGACACGGTTGATTCCGTGAAGTATCTGTGGGTGATAGTACAAAGAAACATGAAATGGGACATGCACATAACTTCCGTCGTAGGCAAGGCTAATTCTAAATTAAGATTCATAGGTCGTATTTTGAGGAATTGTAATGCTCAAACAAAGGAGATAGCGTATAAAACACTAGTGCGTCCGCATCTGGATTACTGTTGTGGGTTTGGGATCCGCATCGCAAGGTTCTGATTGACTCAGTTGAGAGGGTGCAGAGGAGAGCCGCTAGATTCGTGACTTGTTGTTACAGCCCTTATGAAAGCGTCACAGAATTGATACATAGATTGGGCTGGGACAGTTTGGAAGACAGACGACGTAGCCTGCGTTCGAATTTATTGGAGAATATGCGAAAAAATTTACATTTCGAGTGCAATGGAAATACTTCTTTCCGCCAACCTATTTGGGTCGCAATGACCGGAGGGATAAGATTAGAGAAATAAGATGCCGTACTGATACTTATATGTATTCCATTCTTTCCTCGCACTATTCGGGATTGGAATGGGCCGGTTTAAGATTGGTGCTTAGCACCCTCTGCCACCCACAATGTTGTGATTTGCAGAGTATGAATGTATATGTAGATGTAGAACATACCGTTCAGCCCATCATTTTTGACGAGCTTTGAAGCTAGAAGCATAAAGTAGCAGGAAAGCATTTTTTTTCCAGAAAATCTTTAATTCGAGATGAAGTCCTCCTCACGTATGTACCTCCAGATTCTGTTTTCAACACAATCCGGAGGTACGCACGTGAGGACTGTAACTTACGCCAGGAAAGTCTACATCCTTACATAATTTTTTCACATATTGTTAATAAGTTTATTGTTTTGGTGTTTTGTTTTTCAATTGCCAAGAAGTCTTTTAAACGTAATACGTAACATTGAAGATCGATTTTTTCTCTTTTTTCGATATGTTTAAGTCCTAGAAGTGATTGGATGTAAAAGGTTGAAAATAAAATAACGTACGTGACGAAAACAGATTCACCTCTTAACCAAAGAAGTAATGAGATTTGTTTTAAAGTTGAAATAAATTCATGCTCAAAAATTTCTGCAGATAAAATAAATAGAAATATCTGATTTAAACTCGTTTTGGAAAATTAGGGAGCGGACACGTTACCATCTACACCACACTGACTCTAGGTAAATATGCCAATTTTTTTAATTAAAAGACGTTTGGACTTTTTTTGACAGGCTCATTTGAATAAATGACGGTACCACAGACATATCATTATCAGCCAGTTCAGTCATTAAATGGTGTGGCCTTTTAAAGTCATGAGTTCATATAGGCATATACTCTTCAAAATTTATTCAGACGATTGAAGTCCGTTTTTAAAATGTCTGATGGTCTTCTTTGATGGCTTTAAAAGGTTCTTAGTTGCTTTGGATTAAGCTTTAAAAAGAAATAACTTGAAAAATCTTTTAAACTTTCGCAAACTATGTTATAATTAGAGTTTGAATTAGGTAACAAATCGTTATGTATTGTAACAAATTTAACATAACAACATTAAACATTATATACTTACATTAAAAAGATTTTCACGGTAGTATAAACAATTAGTTGAAAATTCTTTACGTCTTCTCATAGCTATACACCACTTTTTTCTTACGTTAGCATCTCGCGGGAGATAAAAATACACTTTATTAAGTGCATTTCTTAACGTATTTTTATACATAAATATAATACAATATTTATAAAATGTTTCCGACCTCCTTTCATATCGAAATTAGTTATAAAACGTAAAACTTTTGAGATACAATACTCCACAATATACAATATTCCAATGTAGTCGTCTACAGTGACGTCACGGTGCAGCGCGCCAAACTGGCGGCGTTTAAATCGCCGGAACTGGATTACAGTTTTAAATATTTTTTTAATGTTAAATTTTAATATTTTCATCAATATTATTTTTACGGTTATGTAACAGGGTAAATAATTAATTTAAAATACAAAAATAATGATCCATATACCCTTTTACTGTTGGTCAACAACATGCAGATGGGAGCGAACGTTCAATCTAGCTGTCTTTTTACGTTAGATTCCTGCTGAAGTACGATGGTTCGTAGCAGTGAAGTGCGTCAGGCACCACGTCGTTAGACGGCTGACCGACTGCCTAATCAGGAACCTAACCAAATGCCGAGCCCAACCTAAATGGCGCTCCTTCCTCCACTCAGCGTAATGTTTCCATCTTTAAAACAAACAGATAATAACGTCAGTTTGTGGTATCCGCGAGTCTAATAAGAGACTAAAAGTCATAATATAGACAGTAAATAACTTAAGGTAACCCCCCTTTTGTCGTCACGTTAAGGTATTACTTTTCCATTTTCAAGTCTCTGATCATACTATGCATTCTAAATTTATTTTCTTCATCTTGAATATCTTTATTCAAATATATATATAAGAATTGCTGGTGAATTGTTTGAACAAACGTAGGAATTTTATTAAAAAAATCTGAACCTCTGCAGTTGCTCCTAAAGACCACGCACTGGTTTAGTCGAAACATAACAGTTGCTGGTAAATTGGAAGTACTAACATAGTTAAAAAAAAATGAACTTATGCATTTGATCTTATAGTCGACACTTCGAATTAGACAAGCTGCTAAGATCGATACATTTTGCACCTGTATTCGACACCCTTTAAATAACCTTAAAATACCTTAAAGATCAGAACATGAGCTGACCAAGGAAGACTGATAGCAACAGTGGTAGAAGAGACCTGGCCCAAGAGGAAGAAATTAAAAACTCACCATGCGTGCAAATTTATTTCTCAGATCCCACAAGTTGTGATTACCGCATAGGAATACTGCAGATTAAGAGAAGCAACTTTACAGTAATAAAGCTAGTCATAAAAATTAAAAAACGTCTCAGATTATCCTTTGCGGTATCTGACAACCTTGCATGAAGTATTTAGCAAGTGATGGAGTTAACTACGGTATAATACGTAACTACAGCCTCCTAACTATGATATCGTATGTACGGAAGACCATGTGTCAATTTGGGTTTCTAATGCCGCACCGTACCGCATAAAAAAATTTCATTGTTGTAAAAGGCACAAAGATTCGTTCAGCTTATGATTAAAGCTCAATTTCCAGCGAGGAGACCCTGTTTAAGGAACCGTCCAGAATATAGGTACCTACATTCAACACAGATATCATCCATAACAGAAATATTCTTCTCGATTGAACTACGAATGCATATGCTTATTTATTTCATCGTGATCTCATTTACATATTCACTTTCAGTAGAAATAAAGAAAACTTACACTAACTGATATTTAAAGTAGTTTCCGACGGTGCGATTAGGCTAACAAGATCGGCGCTACCGGCGATGGTAAGCACACGCTCTACAAAAACTGATCCTCACGGACAGACGAGACTATCACCATTCAGACTGACAAGTAAACCTGACTGTTTTATGCATAGTTTTCTGGATCATCGTATTTTCTTAAATTCTAACTGGATACATGTTGGTGTCGACTCCTACCTTAATGTAAGGCAATGCGCATGACTAACAAAAAGAATCTATTTGTTCAGAGATACAAAGTAAACAGTTCAGTTATTGATATGGACTATTCCGCCAAGTATTTGGGCATAAAAGTATAAAATAACATGAAATAGGACTTGCACGTTAATTCGGTCGTAGGCAGAACTAATTCTCAGCTGCGGTTCATAGGTCGAATCTTGAAAAATTGAAATGGACAAACAAAGGAGCCTAAATAACTCTCGCGCGTCCACGTTTGGACTACGGCTGCACCGCTTGGGACCCGCTTCGTTGTGGGCTGATTGACAGTATAGAGAAAGTGACTGCTTGCTACAGTCCTTATGGAAGCGTCACAAAATTGATTCATAGATAAGGCTGAGACACTATGATAGACAGACGATGTAGGTTTCGTTTAAACATAGTGGTAAACATGAGTACATCCACTTTCATTTACAAGTGCGATGAAATACTTTGCCCACCAACTTATTTGGGCCGCAATGGCAGGAGTGATAAGATTAGAGAAATAAGATGCCGCACTAATCCTTATATAAATTCTTTCCTTCTTCGAGCTATTCGGATTGGAATACACGGAGTAGAGATTGATTTTGGTGCAAAGCACCTTCTGTCACCCACAAATCTGTGAATTGCAGAGCACATAATATGTAGCTGTGGATGTAGAATGCGAATTTTAGCTATGTTGGAAACATGTTTTTTTGTTTTGGCCGACAGAATTAGAACCTTAGCTTCCAGTACCGTATTGTGAGGTTAAATGTATTAAAGCCTTAAACTACAATCACTTGCATCGGTTTAACGGTGTTTCACAGTTTCCGAATGGAGATACATTAAATGCAAATTACCTCGGGGATAAGATTTTTGTGCTCCATTGCCTTTTTGATCTAATTTTAATGACTTATCTTTTCTTACGAATGACAATTCAAAGTTTATAAAATTTGTTGATGACATAAATGCAAGAGCTTAAAATCTTTCATTTTAATATATCAAACAAATTGCAAACTGCGTATTTAAATGTGGTAATGACTGGTGCATAATTAATAACAGTTCTTCCTCAAATTTCGACAATCCTCATTATATATAATTAAAAATAAATTGGATTGACGTCTTACATAAATGTAATTTTTAGGTCGGTCTGTTCAAGTTTTAGAGAGTCTATGAAATTTAGGAGAACAAAATGACGGTAGTTGAAATTTTAATACACACGTCACTTATTTTTTGAGCGCGTGAGCAGGCACGTTCACAGTTCGTACAATTTCTTGCAATATGGTTGGCACCATGGCGAAGTAAATAGATGGTGTAGATTATTTTCTCTCCTTAATGCCATATTCATACCTTTCTGGGCCAGTTCAATTCAACAGAGTAAGTGAATAATAAGAATTACTTATATGATTAGAACTTACTTCAATGAACTCGGAATTCCAACACCTATCGTGTAGTAAATTTAGTCAGTAATGCCCTCTCTACTCTAGTTCTACTGTATTTGAAATTATTATGACGTTAGGAATAAAAATGGCGTCCATGAAGGGTATACTTAATTAACTCCAGCTCGATTAGGAGTCAGATGTTCAGCATTACAGTTCTTCATAAATCTCGCAGCACATTTTAAATATTTGATAGGTGCTACGATTATATTAGTGAAAAAAGATAATTTTTACGTAATAATTCCTTCTACTTCACAGAAGCATTTCTTCAAACGTATCAATAAGTTAGCTACTGCCTCTCTGTGCAGTTGCCCTTGCGACAAATTTCTTTCGGAGCAAACATTCTAGCAGTGTGGTAGCTTCCATTACGACTTGCAAATGCGAAACTAAGGACCAAAATGAATTTCTATTCTCCTATGTCTGATTTATGGCATAAATATAATCATATCATGGAAAAGGTGTGCTTATTCCTATACGTATTTAGTGTCTCACCGTCAGTTTAAACAAAATAATATACTTCCATGATCTTGTGATTTCGTTAGGTAAATTGCAGCTGAAGTTTGAATAGCGGATAAATAATCCCTTTTTATTTTAATATATGTATATCTTTTTGGCTTCACGCCTCGTTGACGTGGAGGGCATTAGAGGTGGGAAAGGAATGGGACAACGAACAGTAAGGAATATCCTTTTTGAAGGAACATCCCAGCATTCACTTGGAGTGATTTGAGGAAAATATGGAAAACCGAAATCTGGTTTGCCGTAAGGAGATTTGAACCCGCATCCTCCCGAAAGCGATGCCAGATAGTTACCGCTCAACCACCGCACTTGGCTGTTGCATTAAGCGTGCAGCGCTTCCACAGGAGATGTAGCAGCCAATTATATTTAATGCATTACTTATTTCAGTATTTGAATTCAATCGATATTTTTTGGGCGTGGCTTCAAAGCATCGTTTCAAATTTCTTTTTGTGATATGTATTATCATTGAATTAAAGTTTTAATTTCACCACGTTTTTCCGAATTCAGCTGTTAAATATTTTGAATTTACAGTAATTTTTTCATTATGACTGTAACGTTGCTTATTTCTGCTATATTTCTGCATATCTACTAGTCATCCTGTATTTTGCTAATAACGTATTCATATACCATCATCTGCCCGCAATTTTCAGTGGGCCAATTAAATTTTCTGACAGATTCCTTAAATTTAATAAAATTGCTGTTTTACTCTGCAGATGGTACAGTATTTTTCTATAAGCATCGTACATGAGTACAGATATTTGGTCCACCGACCGGACTGAAGAGTATACAGTACCTGGACCGAAGCCCTTTATTTGCCGCCCCGACCATACCAATCTACCTTACTACTTCACTACGTCCCCGCAGCGGAATTAGGCTCTTCCGAATGATCCGCCATTACAGCAGGGGTGGTGAGGCAACGCGCGTTTCGCCGCCCATTAAGGGGGCCCACGGGGAGCAGCGCGGATGCAGCGCCCGCCACGGACCAGGCCGAAGACCCTTCCAAACCCTGGCCGTATAGCATAAGCCTCTTTGTGTTACCCACGAGCAACACTCGGCCCCACCCGTCCCCGCAGGGGCAATGCGGAAGCCGCAGCGACCGAGCGCCGCGCAGGAGTGCCCCATCGCACATTCCACCACGCCAACCGACTGCTGCGCAAAGCGTCACTGAATAACGCGGCTTCCCGCACTAGGGCGCGCTCCTAGTGCGCTTTCCCCTGCACCCAACCGACACGTAAAGCGTCACTGTATGAGCACGGATTCCCACGCACTCATCCAAATAAGCGTCGGACTTATAGTCACGCATACCGTAGCTCGCAGTGTTAATGACTCCACCACGCAGCTCAAAATGATACATTCTGGACGCGTTGCTAATATACTTCAAGCATTCATTCATGAGGAATTATATAATTTGTACTGCATGTTTGTTGCCTAGCACATCAGACAAAGTAGACCCTATCTCGCATTCGTCTGACAACTTATTACCTCCGAGCACATTTTTAAGTAATCAGTTGATATTGTCTTAAAAAAAAATGTGCCGCTGAATTCGAGGTACTTTAATTAATTTGATTGTTCAATCACTTAAAATTTTCGATTTGGTTGTTACACACTACCGAAATTTCTTTGGTATTTCTACAAGGACTTCCATAATTTGTTATGCACGTTTTATGAAATGGGCAAGAAATTTAATGCATCATTTTCATTTACAACGTTTAAGGAACTATATTTTCTGTTCCGGATAACTCAAGCAAATTTTTCATACTTCTGTTGCTCCTTATTTTTTCAAACGAGTTTAGCAAAGATACAATCAAACCCTTCTATACATCATTTCTTTCCTACTGCTTGTGATCAGCTATCTTGTTTTCTTGTAAGATCATTAGGGCCTTGCTAAGTGGTAATGTGTTAACGTTTCAGAGATTTTTGACCCGAGCCCAATCTTCAAGGTGTAATTTGTGTGGAAAGTAAATTGAAATCACATTTCATTACGACGAGTATATAGACAGAACACGGTAATCGATCATTCTCTCTGCGACAAACGGTCATCTAAATCCGTTGTTTTACATTTTGTCGCATGTAATATTTGTTGGTACAGGTATGAATAAACCGCTACAAGTGTGATTAAATCAGTCGTTGCTGTAAATACAGATGTTGATGTTTCATGCAGATTTGATTTGCTATTTCAGCCAACAACCGCTATTAATTACTACAGCTGTTTGTGACATAATGAAAACACAGTAAAGCATCGGCTGTTAAATGCTGTACTTCTGTAGTAAATGGGGAATATATTAATGGGCCGGAGTGCACGCACTTACTGCATTTTTAAGCATCTTGATTTAGCGCTAACTTTTGCTTCGATTGGCATGAATTTATTTGGTGTTCAAGATCCATCAGCAAATAAAACCCATTCACCATGATCACTCGTCTAATCAATTCAGATTTGTTGTGCCGCTGAGGGAACTAAAGACGTTACCACTAGTACAATGACAAACGTACCAAAAACAGCTGATAAATAAATAACGCCTAAGTAATTGAATGTTTGTGCATTTATTGAACTCCCGAATTCTCCTGGTAATTATGTACAGCAACATAACCAATGTGTAACATTTGTACATAATAGAACTCGCTGAAGATGCTTCTGGAAAATAAGTGAAACGCTTTCGGGAGTTGAATAATTGCACAAACATTCAATTGTTTAGGCGTTATTTATTTATCAATATTATCAGCGATTGAGGAAAATGATCCACAACGTCCAGATATAGACATTACTGCTCATTATTAATTTTATACAGTAAATGACATTGATAAACATAGCTCATAATGTGATTACATCTGTTGCATCCATTTATAATCTTCTTCTTACGATGCCATGCCCAATTCCGGGAGTCGGTAACTACCATGGAACTCCTTGGGAAATTGAACTGGGGTGCTTTCCCATTGCGTGTTCATATGTGCTATTGCAGGCTGGATGACTCTGATATGTTACTTGTGTCGTATGAAATGAGAGACGAAGGAAGGCAGGAGAGGGTGGTATACGTTGCCGGCCCAGTCAGGCCTACCTTTCAGAAATATACTAAGGAGGTCGCCCGGCCGGCTTAACGTCCGCATCCAACGAACGCTACTGCCCATTGGCGAAACCAATCATCAGACATTTAGACTGAACTTTCACCATGAACTGAAAAACGTCAAAAATAGACTTCAGCGGCAATCACCAACCACAGAGGGACCTAAGACGCCATCAAGTAAACGAATTTTAGTAGGGTGGCCGGTCTGTACGAATTTAGGACGGATCAATTTCGGATCAGGGGCACTTATGTGGATCTTAGATTATATAAATAAATGCGTAAATATCACACAAATTCCTATTATGTGGTGAAAAATGCGAATTGTTGCCCTTCTAAACCCAGACATGGAACTAACTT